>CM038677.1:689907088-690639997 GCA_021605205.1 Aegilops longissima | reverse complement strand
AATCACATTACATTTCTAGCTCTAGCTAGATCTTCATAATCTAAACCATGTCTCATATGTATAATGTGTTTATCACATTATGTATGGTACCTCCCCTCTCGCCTACAAGTATTTAGATGTGAGTTGCAAACACCACACATTACCACAAATTCAAATAAAATGTGAGAATGTTCGATATATAGTATTTTTTAGATTGCTCGATATTTAGTTGTAAGCTGCAAAGCGCCCACATTATCACAAATTCAAATACAATGTGAGATTGTTTGATGTATAGTATGGTTTAGATTGTTCGGCATTTAGGCTGTGAGTTGCAAGCGCCATGCATTATCACATTATGGTATAACATGTGCACATGCACGTGTATCACCTCTATATTCATGCATGCAATGTTTAAAACACTATGATCTCCTATTCAAATATATGAATCCGCTTTCATATCAAATTATGATCTTTGTTAGTCTCTTACACCCACACAGTCCTCTAACCTTTGTAGTTACCACTAACTTTCTCTCGTGCCTTTACGCCCTCCTCGCCCTCCCCCCTCGGCATTCTATCCACGGGCACATTCATTTTTTCCTTTAGGTCGTTCTCCCGAGTCTCCACAACTCCTTTCCCACACACACGTCGATAAACCTCTCCGGTGATGCCTGCCTACAGCATACACACACACAGCTTCAATCTCCTCCTTTATGTGTCCTTGCCTCGTGTCTCTCATATGGTCAGACACACGTGTAAACTCTCACCCCTCTTTTAATCGATCTCACAACCTCACACTCCTCCCCCTATCCAGCTAGTAGTTGGGCCTCTCGCACCACCTCCTAGCTCCATTCTCTCTCTCTATCCGTCTCTGCTGGGCCTTATTTGCCTCTAACAAATGGGCGTACACCGACCGATCTCTCGCTATACATATAGCCAGCTAGGTCCTTATAACTCATTTTACCCACACATCGATCGATCTACCTCATTAGTTGTGTCTCTCCTTCCTCAGACAAACAACAATTGATCTCTTGATCTAGTTAGGTTTTCTTACCAAACACATGGTTCCCCTTCATCATCCATGGATGCGTCTCGGCAGATCTATCACATACAGGCACACACGAAACACATTCCCACTCTTATTGATAACATTGCAGTTCCACCCTCGGTTTGTCTAGTAGGCCTCTCCCAACATCTCCGAGAAGCAACTCCATCACCCATCCAGCACTACCCCTCTCCTCCCTCTCCCTCCCTCTCTCTCTCCTCTCTCTCTCTGTCCCATCATATTTCCCGTCCTTGCTTATGTATGATGTCGACCGATCTCCCTCATGACATAGCTGGGTCTCTCCTTCTCAACACATATCTGAGTCGTTCTACCTCTATAGTTAGGCCTCTGCCTACCCCTCCCCACCCCCTCCCCCCACACGATACATCAAGCGCTCTAGTCATGTCTCCTGCCACACACAAACTTGACATGTGCCCTCTAACGTTCCGGTGGGCCACCGTCGCCCTATATCTTTGACTTGCACACACACAAGCATAATTTCGATGGCTCTCTTCATCGATCTCGCACCCACCGCACTTGATCCTCTCTTGACTCTATCGATAGCTATGACCCTCCTCTCTTCTCGTGGATTAGCCGACCTCTATGTATGATATGGATAGGCCTCCATTTCACACATTGCATGCAAAATTTTGTTTGAGATGTCATCGACACATATTCCCACAAATAATTCACGAAATCAACCCCCACCCCACCCCACCCCGCCACAAAACAAAAACACTCACAAACGCGGTTTGTATCTCTCACACACACCCACGTGGGTGGGGGACGGCACTGAATAGAAGAGGTGCATGCACGGTGCACGTACTCCGTCTCTTTCCCAACCACACCGGTGCGGGTACATGGTGGAGCTCATTTACACGAAAAAGGCAGCCCACGTGGTAATTTGGCACGATGTCTTGGTTGTCCACTTGGTGGAGGGAGGATCGTCTACCACGGGTGAACAAACAAATTGCGACTTGACGCGTTATGTTAAATTAAAAAAGGCAAACCATGTGGGGCCTACCTTAGAGGCAAGGCTCTATACCTTTGGAGTACTTTTGATGTGTCCGTCAACTCATGAGAACAAGGAGAAGCTTGCTTAGCACGCGTCTCCCCACAGGCGCGGTGGCTCGCAGGATGAGGTGAAGCTTGCTCCTCCCTCGCCCATGCGCGTGGTGGCTCGCAGGACGAGGAGAAAAATTTACTACTCCCTCCGTTTACTCCTCGTCCCTACTACCTTGGTTATAGATATTATATCATATTGTTTGGAATATATATGTCCTTAGTAGATTTCAATATGAACTACTAGTACATACTCCAAACACTGATGTATATAGACGTATTTTAGAGTGTACATTCACTCATTTTGCTCCATATGTAGTAGCACTCTCCCTCGCCTCGACCCTGCATACGTGGTGGGCGTGCAGCAATTCATCCGGTCTCATATAGCGAGCGACATATCTTTACTGACTACCATTATTGCTCGACTTCAAGAGGCGAAGAGCCAATCGCAAGGTTAATATTTTGGAGATGCCAAGCACAAGGTTATAGGAGAGCGAGTAGTAGGTGCCACGTCATTTATAAATAATTTTTTTTTCTTGATTGGCACGTCACGCAATATGATAGGTTCATATGGAGAGAAAAGGAAACCGCTCCACTATATACATAGTCGGGACGGGCCAGCCTACACGGTTGCTTGTGGGGTTGCTCTCTTCACACTCTCTCGCACAAAGCGATTGTGGCCACATATCTAACATCCCGGCGGATCACGTCCGCTTGGGAAGGGTGCATGCTTAGTGTAGATGCGGTGTTAAATGCCGACGGCGAAACCCACTATCGGCACATCCCGATCAGGGGTCCCGCTGTTCTCTCTCACAAAGCCGGTGAGGTTGCCTTCGTCCCTTGCTCTTCGCCGCGGCGTGGGCAGTTGCCGCCTCCGCCGCCCTCCTCAAGGTCGAGCTCGTCCCTCGGGTACAACTCCCTTTATAGCCGGCTTGCACCATCGCTCCAGCTGCCCACATCACTCCCTCGTGGATATTTCTCTACTTCTTTGCCCGCACATACCGATACCTCTCACGGCTTCTACGTGATTGTATTTGTGATGAGTTTATGTCTCATCAACTAGTCCTAATAATCTTATTCTAATCACGCTTCTTCAATTTCTTTGCCACAGGGATGCTCATCTCGATTTTGGTGAAACTGCACAAAATGATCCGATGGTCAAAAGGTTGCAAACTTCATTTATTAGGAAGCTCGAGCGTTGCCAAACAAATTGAAGCCTGGTCGGGGTTCACGGTTCAAGGGCTAGGGACTGCATGGATCGTTTTTTCTTTAGCTGCCTCTGTTCCAAAATAAGTGTCAACTTTAGTAGTAGTAAAACTTTGTACTAAAGTTTGCACAAAGTTGAGACACTTATTTTGGAGCGGAGGAAGTACATATTTGCTATGATCTCGTCAATCATTGAGATGCAATAGCATGCATGTTAGTCTCCTTTTATTTGATGAAATGTTGCAACGGGCAACCTTGGGCATAAGATACATGTAATAGGAGCTGGAAGCTTCATAGCATTGTACAAATTTATCTCATTGATAAATTACAAGATGCGTACTAGTACTATACTAGTACTTCCTCCGTTCCTAAATATAAGTCTTTGTAGAGATTTCACCATTAACCACATGCAGATGTATATAGATGCATTTTAAGTGTAGATTCATTCATTTTGTTCCGTTTGTAGTTCACCTAGTGGAATCTCTACAAAGACTTATCTACTAGTAATAGCTAGCACCCACTACTAGGAATTCAGTATCCTCTCCTTGAGCCACATCATCAAAATTGACGAGCCGTTAGATGAAGTAAATCAGTCATAATAGCCGCCCCGATCTAGACGTTGAGAGGCTCAAGACTAAGCCACATGCAAGCATGCAGAAATACCGTGGCACATGAATGTGAGTGGGTTTTAAATCACATCAACATGTTCGCATGCAAGCATGCACCGTAGCATGCATGTAAGTGAGCTTTTAAGTCCCATTAACATGTCAAAAAGAAAAATATAATCCCATTATGCAGTAGGAGTTGGCTGATATTTTTTCCTTATGTGGGATGATCTAAATGATGATGGGAGTTTATTTAGTTTGGCTACCACATTTGTCATGTAGTTATAGATTTTTTTAGTTCTATGAAATCGATAATTTTGTGCAGAGAGATATACCACTGTTCATGGCAACAGCGGGGGACTCATCTAGTAATATTTAGGAACGGAGGGAGTACTATGTAAAGAGTTAGGTGTCGCACGGTGATAGTGTGAGGTGGGCCATGTAATCACTGAGCCTACGTGTTTTCACTGCTCTTGCACTCCTCCGCTGTAAGAATGGAGAAAATTGTAATCTACTACCTCCTTTCGCTGAAAGCGTGGGACATTCAACAGTCCTACCACCTCAGTAATAAAGACCAATGAGCCGTCAAATCACATAGACCCAGCAGTAAGTTGGACGGACGAAGCAACCATCACTCTTGCGCGAGTGAGAGGTCGCGTTCGCTCTGCCGGGCATGAATGCGGCACCGATTCTTTGGAGCGGCGCTGACTGCCAAGGGCGGTGGAGGGGCTTTGGGTGGGCCAGGATGGTCGAGGAGCGAGGCGTGGCAGCTGTCCATGTCCCTACCGGACACGCCCGAAGCGAGAGGATGCTGACTCTCGCGGCTAAAATCGTACACTACACACCATATCTCTGTAGGAGTAGGTCGATCTGTCGACTCTCTAACACACACACACGCATACGACGCACCTTGGTCCCGTTGCACCTTCTAACGTGACTTATTACACCTAGACGGAGGGAGTAGTAAGTATCTACGAGATACGGTGGCTGCTTGACTTAAGTCGAATACAAGTGCCCAAAATTTGTGTGCATGTTATAATAAGGATTCACTTAAAATAGTACGGAGCGACAGAGGATCAATTGGACAGTGTTCCGAGCAGAGCGTAGATGTGTGAGGTAGTAAGATACACATTGGCGCTTTTAATTTTTCTTATTAATTTGTTTGTTTCACCCTCATTGGTGGGACCCAGCATTACTACGTGGAGAGAGGTAAGGTGACTAAGGTTGCATTATTTTTGCACCACTTTGGATAGTCTTACTGTAACATCCCAAAATTCTAAATTTTGGAATGTTATATTAAATAAATAGTTTTGATTGTTTGTTTGATTGTTGTCTGAATGATTGAGTGAAATTGAGTGAAATTCGAAACTTTTGAAGGTTAAATGAGAGGAATTAAAGGACTTTCCCAAACTTTCATTTTTCTTTTATGATCTCCGGGAATTCAAATTCTTTTCATCACAAAACCCTGGAGAGAAGATGACATGACTTCTTCCATTTATTTAAATGACAAGGGGTGTTGAAAATATTTTCCAATTCTGAAACTTTATGCAACTCAATGATTTTCACGAGCGAAGATAAAATGACTTCTTCAAAACATATGAAATATGAGTTGGGAGTTTTAAAAGAATTAAATTCAAAGTTCTTTTGAATTTATTTCCAATTTGGAGTTATTTGAGTTTTATTCAAATTATTTTTCTCCAAAACAAAATATATGGAAAATAGGGTAACATGATTCCTACATCAGAAAATTGGAGAGAAATTAATTTGAAGTCATTTTGGTATTTTAAAAATGACTTTTATTGGACCAGTAGCACTGTGTGAATTATTAAAATTTGTGTGGATTTTATTTGACATTAGAATAATGTTCATCTTGTAGGAAATATTTTTCTGCAAATTTTGATATATTATATGCCTATATAAAAGTTTTAATTATTTTGTTTTTGTTTTAGTTCTGTGAAATTTTGTTAAAAAAATATGCAGCGCCTTGGGCCAAAGGCCCAAGCCGCCGACCAGCCACCGGCCAAGGCCATCGCTGCGCACACACACCTAGGGGCCAGGAGCCCAGGTTTCCTATTCTTTACAAATCCTAGTAGGATTTGATCCCGTTCGTTATTCCGTTTATTCCGATTTGTTTCTAGATCTTTTCCTCTTTGTTTCCTAATCCTAGTCTATTTCTTGCCCCTACCCCAAGCAAAACCCTCCCTCCCCACTATAAATACCCAAGCACCCCCCTCCAACACATCAAACCAACACCTCTCCTCTCCTCTCCTCTCCTCTCCATGGCAAAGCAGGAGGTGTAAGGCCACCGCCGCCGCCAAGTGCCGCCGCCAGCACCTCGACCTCTCCTGAGGTTTATATGATCTCCTCTCCACCGTCCCGTGATCTCCTTTCCTCTAGGAGCAACCGCAACATCGGATCCGATCTTCTTCCCCAACTCCGACGACTACTCCGGTGAGATCCACGAAATCCCGTAATTCATTTTTTCCAGAAAATAGCAATCTTAGAAAATTCATATCTTTTAGAGTTTTTAGTATTTTTGAGTGATTCCAATTGCTATTTGTCACAAATTTGCTGAAGTTTCTGTTAGTTCAATTTTATTTCACATTTGAGCAGTTTAAATTTGTGTTTGTATGAATTTTCTCAAATCACTAGATTTGAGCTATTTTGAGTTAGGAATATTATTTTTGACCGATTCTTTTTGCTCCTGGTCTCTAGGACCTTTGTTTATCCAGTAGTATTTAGTATTTTATTTCTAGGTTAATTTAAATTAGGTTTTTAGCAAAACAGTACTGTTTTATTATTAGTTCTGTTTTAGCTTTTTCTTTATTGTTTTATTAGTTTTAAATTATTTCTTTTTGTCACTTTTGACAAAATTAGTTGTGTTTCTGCTAGAAAACAGGAGAAAAATTTATTTTTATTTAAAAAATTTATTTTCCTTAGTTTTGTATGAAACCTTGTATAGGTCATAGTTAGAGTTTTATAAAAGCTTTTTATTTGTTTCTTTTTGCAAATAAAATTTTATGAAAAAATACTTTCTGTTAACTTAGTTGTTTTACTTTTTATTTTCTGTTAAATTATTAGTTTAGTGTTTTAATTGCTGTTAATTTTTTTACTTAGGGCAAAACTATGTTAGATGCTTGTAGCAAAGTCATAGATTTTCGTTAGTAGTTTTATAGTCCCTCTGTTTGGTTTAGATGCTAATCGACACGGAGTTTTTTAGTCCCTACACCAAAATGTCCCTGTAAACAAACACCCTCTAATAATGCCATTTGGAAAATTGATGCAATGCCACAGTTAAAAGCAAATTACATGTTTAACAAATTTTATTGTTAATATAATCTCTATGTTAATATTAATCAATGCCACCGTTTGAGAAATGCTACTGTCTTGCTTTCTTCCCATTTAGATAAGGTAGATGCTTCTTTTGTTGGCTTCGTGTCATCCACCGTTATTGACCACTAATTGTTTCCTTTGCACCTCTGTGTAAACAAGGTTATCTACTTCACCTCGTTACATTGTGACCTTTTGTTGCAATCGCACAAAACACTTTTGTTTTAAGAGTGTTTTGTGCAGTTCAACCAAAATGTCACAACCGACAACGTTGCTTGATTGCTTGATCTTAGTGGAACTGCTCAAGAGGAGATCTTACTTCCTATCCGTTAAGGCTAATTTGGTTCAGATCTTCTTCTTGTGAGTTGTTTGAATTCCGCATCATGAGAGGTCAAGATTAGCCTTCTTTCACATGATTCTGCAAAGGTGCTTTCATATGTTGTGCTACTTGTACGATAATGTTGCTTGATTTTAGTGAACTACACAAATGGAGACAAGACTTCCAATCAGTATGTGCAACCGTAATATCCCATTGAGGTAAGATAAGGATATTTCACAACTGCTGGCCTGTATTTTGCCACTTTCATCGAGAAAATTAAGTTTAGTACTATACTTGTGCTCCCTAATTGACATGCCAAATCTTACATTGAAGGCGAAGCTTGTCTCATTATTGAACCAAGTGATGACGGGAAGAACAAGCGGAAGAAAAATAAAATCAACTCCGGTGCTGTAATGAAGCACGGGAACTGTGATGACACAAGTAATGATATAGTTTTGCATCTTAATTTATTGCTATGGCTGGAACAAGCAATTGTTTTGCCACTGATTTGATGCTATCGTAATTATCTCTACTTGTGCAAACATGGATCTTCTTTGAAGATACCATATATTTTAGTGGAACTGCACAAGAAGATGTTGGAAAAATAAACTAATCAAGGAGTATATAGTAAGCATGGCCACCCCGTAGATAGCAAGCAGATGGTTACCGAGAAGTGCTTCATCATATGCTCTACACAATCAGCCCTCTTGACAAAGGTTGGTACTCAACCACTGATTTCATCCATATGATTGAGCTTTGTCATCTCTATTGGTGTTGTGCTACTGTTTAGATCTTGTCATAAAAAGTGGTATTGTCCTTGGGAAGTGCTTCATCATGCTGTTTTAAATATTTACTTTCCTTTTTTCGAGCAAACATGGATGCTAGCATTTAGTAGTCCTCTTGTCTTTGCACAATAGGATCATCTTCCTCTGAAGAAGAATATGGAGTACGTGAAGTGACTAGTTCCGATTATGCCAGGATGAAGAAGCACTGTCTATCTTCTCATCGAGGAAGGAGCAGTTGAAGGATGGTTACATTACTCCCCACAAGACCAAACTAACTTCAGCTCGTAGAAGGTGACAAATCTCCATTTTTTTGCTGTGATCTTGTGAGTACAATGTTGTTCTAGGATTCTTTCGGTGAGTTCCATTTTCTAAAAGTGTGCTCTACATGGACCATGTATGTGCTGGTGGCTGTCAATTCATAGTACAGTTTGCTTTATACTAATCACTTTTTTGTATTTGTGCAAACAGGGGTGCTCAGCTTGATTTCAACGGGAACTGCACAAAATGTTCATGAATACATCAAATCATTCATTTCCACCACAAGAAAGGAGGTGCCCATAAGTTCAAGGCGTTGCAACATATAAGGGCGAAATCATACAAGCTACGCGCGAATTTGGTTGATTTTGGTGGAACTGCACAAAAAGAACAGCTGGTTTATTTAGCACGAGTTGCCATGTCAATGTCCGAACTGATGGCAAACCCTGCCCATTCCACAATCGTAGGCATTTGATATTTTGGAATGAGACAACCTTGTCAAATTTTGCTCATTGATTTTAGCAAGATATCGCTTGATATTTTTGAATGGGCGCCCTTTGCTGTCAAGTAGCGTGCGATCAATTTTTTCTTTATTCTTTAGTTGTGAAGTAAATATTGCCTCGACATGTGAGTCGCTGAGATGCATAATCATCGATTGTTTTGAATGTTCTCTCACGAATTGCCAGGCCTGTGTGTTTGATTGCAATGTCTAAACGCTAAAAGCTGCTCAAACTCTTTGTACTCATACATTTCCTTTTACTTAGCACATTGTGAAAGTGCATACTTTTTGTATAAGATTGGTCAAAGTAGAGATACTTTGACCGCAGGACAAAAGTTGTATGCAGACTAGAAAGGACAGGAGGAGTACATGTGAAACTGCTGCAAACGTGGTGATCACCACAGGAATAATGCTAGTACGTATTGTTTTGCATGTTCATCCAATGCGATGATACAGAATTGAGCTAATCGAAATAAATTCATTCATACACGGTCGATTTCATATAAGCATGCCGGATTTCATTACATTTCATACATTCTTCAACTAAAAGGTGTTTGTGGCGCATGCATCTCCTGATGCAGAGGCCGGGTCATCCTCCTTTAGAAAAAAAACTAAAAAGGTGCGCTGGAGGTATAATTAATTAACGAAGTTACCCACTGTCCCGCTGAGCGAGCAGAAGCTTAGTGATTTAGCGCAGGTGCAGATGTGAATCGACATGTGGCCTGTTGGGCCCACGTGTCGATTAGCCAATCGCACCAGCGATTAAGTAGAAGCAGCGTTCTTCTCGGTGCAGCTCCGACTCCACGTCGCCGCCAAGAAGCTAAGCGGCGTCAATGGTCAACCCGCCTAGCTTGGCTTCAACCGAGGGTAGCAGCGGTGGCCTTACTTGGACCAGCGGCGGCGACCTACCGTGTTCTACTCTTCTCGTTTTCGTGCGATGGCGACCTGCGTTGGCAGCGGGCGAGGCCTCGGGAGCAGCGATGCCTGTCTTCGCTGCGGCGCGGCGGCGCCAGCGGAGCGGTGGAAATCCTCCCCACGTTGCCGGCGCGGTGGGGCCTCGGCTGAGCCGGCGATGTCCTCTGCCTCGTTCTTGGCGGGCGGGCCTCGCGGAGCCGGGCGGTGTCTCTGCCTCGTTGTTGGCGCGCCGGGCGTCGGCGGAGCAGGCGTCGTCGATGCCAGGTGGCGTGGACTCGTCGGAGCTGGCATTGTCCTCGCCTCATCTCTCGGTCTCGCCAAACAGCGCCTCGCCCGCTTCGCCGCCCTCTTTGCTAGCCTCTTTGTAGGCGGCCGCAGCCTCCGCCACCCGCATGCGGTACCGCCATTGCCGAGGCGGCCTGCGCGCGAGAGAGGTACGAGTCGAGCAGCGCCTCCTGCTCCGCCCGCTCATGGTGATCTGCTCCTCCGCTGCAGTGCTCCTCGAGGAGATGGTGGTTGTGGCGGCGTCGGCTGCGCCTCCGGAACTGCTCCTCACGCATCTGCCTCACCCTGTCCATATATTGGGCACGGGCCTCGCCGATGGTCATGGTGCAATGAACCGGCGAGGATGGCGCGGAGGAGGGGGTTGGCGTCGGATCGTCGACTACCATGTTCTCCATTGGGACGTCATCATCCTCCGGCTGCCTGCTGGCCAGCCGGTTGGCAGCAATGGCTGCGATCTCCTTGTGGTCCGTCGTCCGCCCGTCCCGAAGAGCGCTGGAGCGCGAGGAAGCCATGGTGGGCAGTAGTGGTGTGGACAGGAGAAAGGCAACAGATCACGGATGATGCGGCTATGGCGGCGCAATGTTTATATAGCAATGGTGGGCGATGGAGGACGAACGTGTGGCGCGGAGTAGCTGCCTCGGCAACCGCGTATCATTAATGTGTGCGGCAGATGGAGGACGGGCGGCACTTGTGTCGCTTGAAGAATGAACAATCGCCGCACTGGAAGCGAAGCGGGCTGCCACTTATTGAGCGTAAGGCGGAAGCAAGCGAGGAGATCACTTTACTTGGATAGATGACAATGGGGACCCACTAGGTCCATAGCCTCATGTACACAAGTGCCTCCTTATATATATATATATATATATATATATATATATATATATATATATATATATATATATATATATATATATCCATATATAGGACAAATGTTTCCTACAAGCAAGTGGTAGTTACCACCACTTGCATTTTGTATGTTGTATGTAGTATCTGTCGGAACCGAGAGTATATATGTAGTATGTAGTATATAACAATGATTAGGTAGTATATATACTAATTTTTAGGTAGTATGTACCTTTTTTGAGTATGCTCATTTTACGCATAAATACGTGCATTTATTTTACAAATATAACAAAACTATGGGCTCATATGCAATTTTTTCATGTAACTTGCTTTGAAATATCTTAGATATAGTATATGAACATATTTAAAATAATAAAATAGTATATATAGTACCACATGGTAGTATATGAGACATGTGGGGTAACTACCACCAGGTGGTAGGATGGATATATATATATATATATATATATATATATATAAACTATAATTTATTTTGCTTCCTCCTGGTTTCCGACATCACGGTCCCACACCATTGTTCTACCTATGTACTCCCTCCTTTCCGGTTTATAGGGCTTATCTCAAAATTTTAGTTTTTCAATTTTGTAAGGCTCAATTTGGTTGTTTTCCATCACATGTTCAGATTCCAAGGTGCATTAAATCATTGCATGCAAGTATTAAGAAAATTGACTAATGCATGTACTTTATGCATGCATGCATTGCAATTAATGCATTGATAAACATAATTTTTGAGGATAACAAGAGCATTAATTAGGTGCTTTTGCAAAACTAGAAAAAGTATTCCACCACTCGCCATCTACCTTGATTGGTGAGATTTTTGAATTGAGCATTATAAACCGAAAGGATGGAGTAGTCAATAAACGAGAGAATTGCACAAGAAGCCGCCAATACTGGGACCAAGCAGCTCGAGCAGTATTTGTGTTTTTGGGGTGTGAGCACTGCAGAGTTTTTTGATGTTTACCCCAGATATTAATTTTTCTCCTCTGAACTAGAACGAAAAAATCGCTACAGGTATTAACTGGGCGGGCTGTGGCCCGTCTAGCCCAGGCTAGATATCCAGCCCAGATATTATTTTTTTTCAAGCTGAAAATGGCTAGCCCAGCTATACTTTTTCTTACGAATACCCAGGCAAGGTCAAGTATTCTCCGCCCCGCTGGGCTGCAAATCTTTCCTAGGAGGGTTGCATTAGGCTTAACAAGAAAATGGGCTTTAAGAAATAATAAATGGGATGTAATTATAAAAACTGGGTAGTAACTATAAAAAATGCACTAAACAGTGATTACTTTATAAACTGTTATTTTTGGAATATTGAAAATTTTAATTTCATTAATTGTTGCGAGCGGAATGTTTCATTGGATTTTTACGCAATATAAATTTATATTGAAATTGTATTTAATCTGACTAAAATTTCGAGATAAAAATATTAGGATCCCATCAAAATGTGAGAAATTTTTATTGAATTCTATTTTGAACGGTTGGTTGAAATGGGCTGTACTTTTAACAAACTGTAAATGGGCTGTAGTAAATTCCATTAGAATTCAAAAATGGGCTACACATTCTTACAAATCTCAAATGGGCTATAAGTTCTCTGCCACACACTTCTGGCCTTACTAAGTTGACGCGTCCCCTAAAAAAACAGAGTTGACAGATATGCAAGGCTTTGTCAACTTATAGTCAACACACGGTTCTAGCAGCAGTGGCCGTTGGATGTCCATCCAACGGATGCCGTGCTTATTCTTCAATCTCAGATATTCTAGCTTCATCCGCCCAAAAAATGATTCATCCCCCTGACATCTGGGGTGCACTGTTTCGGAAGCTGACCTGTGGGCCTACTAAGTTGACGTACCAAGGGCTTTGTCAACTTAGTCAATATAAACGATTATAGCTGCAGTGACTGTACGATATCCATCCAACGGCCGTCGTACTTCTTCAACCTCTGGTCTTCTTGCTCCGGCCACCAAAGCAGCGCGGTCGTGTTGCCGCCTGCTCCTGCCTCCGTGGTCGGCTGTGCTGCCGCGAGGCCTCACCGCCCCTACTACTCTCACCATCGCCGTGCCATCCTCCACTCACCCACCGACCCACACCCCTCGTTATTCTCGCGGCGGCAGCAAGCGCCAAACAGTGAACCTCGTACTCCTCTCGCGTGTGCATCCACTGCGCGTCTTCCCGGCTCGCTGTCGCCCCTTCCTAGGCTCATTGCCGTCCACCGCCGTGGTGCTCTCGTGGCGTGGTCAACGTGATCAAGGAACGACTTCCATCGGACGTGGATCATGCGTGGAGAGGTCGACAGCTGGGTCAACGGCAGCCGCAAGGAAGTGCCTCCTTATTACGCAAAATAATTATTCCTCCACCGACGGCGGGACCCACCGGACGGGCCACCGTATTCGTGAAAAATGATTTGTCCTCGACTGCTGGGACCCACGAGCTACATCTTCGCGCAAGGAAGTGCGTCCAAAAAACGCCGCCGATTGCTGGGACCCACCAGCTACATCTACGACGCAAGGAAGTGCGCCGAAAAAAATTGGCCCCCCGATTGCTGGGACCCACCAGCTACACCTTCGCACGCAAGGAAGTGCGTCCGGCAAAAAAAAACGATTCGCCCATCGCTGCTGGGACCCAACACTACACCTTCGCACACAAGGAAGTGCGTCCGGAAAAAAAACGATCGCGATGCTGGGACCCAGCAGCTACACCTTCGCACGCAAGGAAGTGCGTCCGGCAAAAAAAACGATTCGCCCGATTGCTGGGACCCACCAGCTACATCTTCGTAGGCAAGGAAGTGCTCGGCGGTCGGGACCCACCGGTCGAGCGTGACGTGGCGTTGTCATCCCGGTCGCGAACGTGTACATACATATCTTGGTTGATGTAGAGGCGCGCGACGTGTCGTAGTAGAGGCGGCGCACGTAGCATGTACACGCGTCGTACATCGGCCAGGTGCAAGAAAGAAAATACGGTCACGATATGTGTACATCTGGGCGGGTCTCGAGCGCCTAGTCGCGCATACCACAAAACGGAGGAAGCGGACCTCCCACGGTCAAACAGGGTCCCGCTGATCGGGAGGGTGTGGCGCATCGCAAAACGGAGGAAACGGACCTCCCACGGTCAAAGCGGGGTCCTGTTGATCGGGAGGTGTGGCGATCGCAAAACGGATGAAACGGACCTCCTACGGTCAAACGGGGTCCCGTTGATCGGGAGGGTGTGGCGACCGCAAAACGGACGAAACGGACTTGTGTTGGAGCACTACGGTCGAAACGGGGGGAGGGTGTGGCGATCGCAAAACGGGATTCCACAGATCTCGTTCATCCGCACCGTCGACCTCCTCCGGCCTTCATGGGCTACCGTCGACCTCCTCCGGCCTCCACGGCTCCTCGCTCATCCAGCCTCCACCGCCTTGCTCAACCACCCTCCACGGGCACCCCTCCACCGTCTACTGCTCATCCAGCCCTCCACACCACGGGTCCTGTTCAACCACCCTCCACGGCCACCCCTCCACCGCTCATCGCTCATCCAGCCCTCCACACCACGGGTTCTGTTCATCCGAGGCAACGCCATCGCTCCTTGCTCGTCCACCTCCCCGCAACGCTCACTGCTCATCCCAGAGGCAGCATCAATCGGCTTCGATTAGCAGCGATAGCGGCGAATCGCCCATCGGGTTCGATTAACAGCCATCGATCGATCGCTCGGGTTGAACGCCAGAGTCGCTGCGGTCTGTCGCCGGGTTCATTTAGAGCCCAACGCCTCGCTCGGCTTTAGTTAGAGCCAACGCCGCACACACGCAGCAGACGTCACGAGAGGAACGCGACGCTCGCCGCGACCTCCCACCGTAACCGGCAACTCCCGAAATTTTCCTCCCCTCGCTTCTACCACGGTTTTTCCGTCATGGACGGCCCAAAGAATGTCATGCAGCTGCGTCTCCGCCCGCCTGTGACTTAAAAGCCCATTTTCTGTCATGATTTTTTGTCATAGAAGTAGGAGCCCACCACATCTATGATGATACCGGTTTTGTCACAATTATCGTCATAAAGCTAGAATATCTGAGATTGAAGAATAAACCGGCATCCGTTGGATGGACATCCAACGACCCTTCTTCTAGAACCGTGTGTTGACTATAAGTTGACAAAGCCTTGCATATCTGTCAACTCTCTGTTTTTTTAGGGGAGCGTCAACTTAGTAAGGCGAAGTGTGTGGCGAGAACTTATAGCCCATTTGAGATTTGTAAGAATGTATAGCCCATTTTGAATTCTAATGGAATTTACTACAGCCCATTTACAGTTTGTTAAAAGTACAGCCCATTTCAACCAACCGTTCAAAATAGAATTCAATAAAATTTCTCACATTTTGATGGGATCCTAATATTTTTATCTCGAAAATTTTAGTCAGATTAAATACAATTTCAATATAAATTTATATTAGTAAAATCAATGAAACATTCCGCTCGCAACAATTAATGAAATTAAAATTTTCAATATTCCAAAATAACAGTTTATAAAGTAATCACTGTTTGAGTGCATTTTTATAGTTACTACCCAGTTTTATAATTACATCCCATTTATTATTTCTTAAAGCCCATTTTCTTGTTAAGCCTAATGCAACCCTCCTAGGAAAGATTTGCAGCCCAATGAGCGGAGAATACTTGACCTTACACAGGTATTAAATGAGAAAAAGTATAGCTGGGCTAGCCATTTCAACTTGAAAAAAATAATATCACGGCTGGATATCTAGCTTTAGGCTAGGCAGACCACACCCTTGATTAATACTGTAGCGATTTTTCGTTCTAGTTCAGGAGGAGAAAAATTAATATCTGGGGTAAACATCAAAAAACTCTGCAGTGCTCACACCCAAAAACACAAATACTGCTCAAGCTGCTTGGTCCCGGTATCGGCCGCTTCTTGTGCAATTCTCTGGTTTATTGACTACTCCATCCTTTACGGTTTATAATGCTCAATTCAAAATCTCACCAATCAAGGTAGATGGCGAGTGGTGGAATACTTTTCTAGTTTGCAAAAGCACCTAATTAATGCTCTTGTTATCCTCAAAAAATTATGTTTATCAATGCATTAATTGCAATGCATGCATGCATAAAGTACATGCATTAGTCAATTTTCTCTTAATACTTGCATGCAATGATTTAATGCACCTTGGAATCTGAACATGTGATGGAAAACAACCAAATTGAGCCTTACAAAATTGAAAAACTAAAATTTTGAGATAAGCCCTATAAACCGGAAAGGAGGAGTACATAAATGAACAATGGTGTGGGACGTGATGTCGAGAAACCAGGAGGAAGCAAAATAAATTATAGTTTTATATATATATATATATATATATATATATATATATCCATCCTACCACACAGTGGTAGTTACCCCATATCTCATATACTACCATGTGGTACTATATATACTATTTTATTATTTTAAATATGTTCATATACTATATCTAAGATATTTCAAAGCAAGTTACATGAAAAAATTGCATATAGGCCCATAGTTTTGTTATATTTGTAAAATAAATACGTATTTATGCGTAAAAATAGAGCATACTCAAAAAAGGTACATACTACCTAAAAATTAGTATATATACTACCTAATCATTGTTATATACTACATACTACGTACATACTCTCGGTTCCAGCGGATACTACATACAACATACAAAATGCAAGTGGTGGTAACTACCCTTGCTTGTGAAAACATTTGTCCTATATATGGATATATATATATATATATATATATATATATATATATATATATATATATATATATATATATATATATAATAAGGAGAGCACTTGTGTACATGAGGCTATGGACCTAGTAGGTCCCCATTGTCATCCTATCCAAGTAAAGTGATCTCCTCGCTTGTACCTTGCCACTTGAAGCGATTGGCCGGCGCCCCGCTTCCAGTGCGGCGATTGCTCACGCCTTCAAGCGACACAAGTGCCGTCCGTCAGTCCATCACGCCGCACACCTGTGTCTGCGGTTGCAGAGCAGCTACTCGGCGTCACCGTTCGTCCCTCCATCGCCCACCATTGCTATATAAAGCTGTTGCGCCCGGCCATAGCACGATCATCGCATGTCTGTTGCCTTTCTCCTGTCCACCACTACTGCCCACCATGGCTTCCTCGCGCTCCAGCGCTCTTGAGACAGGCGGACGGACGGACCACAAGGAGATCGCAGCCATTGCTGCCGGCTAGCCCGGCAGTGTGAGGGGAGGATGGCGTCCCAATGGAGAACATGGTAGTCGGCGATCCGGCGCCCAACCTCCTCGCGCGCCATCTCGCGGTTCATTGCACCATGACCCGGCGTGAGGCCCGTGCTAATATATGGGCGAGGTGAGCAGATCGTGAGCACGATTCCGGGCGCGGGGCGGCGCGCCTACAACCACCATCTCCTCGAGAGCACTGCGGCGGAGGCAGATCACGGGCCCAGCGGGCGAGGCGCTGCTTCGGCTTCGTGCCTCTCGCCGCAAAAGAGCCGCCTCGGCGGCTGGCGGTACCGCATGCGGGTGGCGGAGCTGCGGCCGCCTACAAAGCTAGCAAAGAGGCGATAAGCGGGCGGCGCTGTTTCGCGAACCGAGATGATGAGGCGAAGAGACAATGCCAGCTCCCGGCGAGTCCGCCTTCGGCGGTCGGCAGCGCCACCACTGCTCACTTGCGCCCGGCGCCAACAACGGCGAAGAGACACGCCCGGCTCCGCGAGCCCGCCCGCCAAACGGGCAGAAGGACATCGCCCGGCTCAGCGAGGCCCCGTCGCAACGACAGCGTGGGGAAGATTTCCACCGCTCGGCCGAGGCGCCGCCCGCCCGACAGCGAAGGCGAGCATCGCCCGGCTCCATGCGAGCCGCCCGCCTTAGCAGTCGCGCCACTCGACGCGAGGAAGAGTAGAACACGGTGAGTCGCGCCGCTCGCGGTCCAAATAAGGCCACACTGCTACCCTCGGTTGAAGCCAAGCTAAGCGGGTTGACCATTGTGGCGATTAGCTTCTTGGCGGCGATGGAAGTCGGAGAGCTGCTGCTGGAAAAACGCTTCTACTTAGCTGCTGGTGCGATTGGCTGCGCGACACGTGGGCCCAACAGGCCACATGTCGATTCGCCGCTGCACTCTGATTAAATCCTTAGCTTCTGTTACGGCTCGGCGGGACACAGTGGGTAACCCGGTTAATTAATTATACCTCAGCGCACCCTTTTAGTTTTTTTCTAAAGGAGGATGACCAGGGCCTCTGCATCTGGGAGATGCATGCGACCTAAACACCCACCACAGTTGAAGAATGTATGAAATGTAATGAAATCCGGCATGCTTATATGAAATCGACCGTGTATGAATGAATTTATTTGATTAGCTCAATTCCTGTATCCTGGCATTGGATGAACATGCAAAACAATACGTACTAGCATTATTCCGGGGTGATCACCACGTTTGCAGTTTCACATGTACTCCCTCCTGTCCTTTCTGAGTCTGCATACAACTTTTATGCTGCGGTCAAAGTATCTCTACTTTGACCAATCTTATACAAAAAAGTATGCACTTTCACAATGTGCAGTAAAAGAACAGAAGAAGTACAAAGAGTTTGAGCAGCTTTTAGCGTTTACGTACATTGCAATCAAACACAGGCACTGGCAATTCATGAGAACATTCAAAACAATCGATGATTATGCATCTCGCGACTCACATATCGAGGCAATATTTACTTCACAACTAAAGAATAAAGAAAAAAATTGATGCCGCTCTTGACAGCAAAGGCGTCCCATTCAAAAATATCAAGCGCATATCTTTGCTAAAATCAATGAGCAAAATTTGACAAGGTTGTCTCATTCCAAAATATCAAATGCCTACGATTGTGGAATGGGCAGGGTTTGCCATCAGTTCGGACATTGACATGGCAACTCGTGCTAAATAAACCAGCTGTTCTTTTGTGCAATTCCACCAAAATCAACCAAATTCGCGCGTAGCTTGTATGATTAAGCCCTTATATGTTGCAGCGCCTTGAACATATAGGCACCTCCTTTCTTGTGGTGGAAATGAATGATTTGATGTATTCATGAACATTTGTGCAGTTCCCGTTGAAATCAAAATTGAGCACCCTGTTTGCACAAATACAAAAAAGTGATTAGTATAAAGCAAACTGTACTATGAATTAGTGGTTTCACGAGGCACATACATGGTCCATATAGAGCACACTTTTAGAAAATGGAACTCACGAGAAAGAATCCTAGAACAACATTGTACTCGCATCACAGCAAAAAATGGAATTTATCGGTCCTACGAGCTGAAGTTAGTTTGGTCTTGTGGGGAGTAATGTAACCATCCTTCAGCTGTTCCTTGATGAGAAGATAGACAGTGCTTCTTCATCTACAGCATAATCGGAACTAGTCACTTCACGTACTCCATATTCTTCTTGGAGGAAGATGATCTGTTGTGCAAAGACAAGAGGACTACTAAATGCTAGCATCCATGTTTGCTCGAAAAAAGGAAAGTAAATATTTAAACAGCACAGATGAAGCACTTCCCAGGACAATACCACTTTTTATGGCGGATATCTAAACATTGTAGCACAACACCAATAGAGATGACAAAGCTCAATCATATGGATGAAATCAGTTGGCGAGTACCAACCTTTGTCGATGAAGTGATTGTGTAGAACATACGGATGAAGCACTTCAGTAACCATCTATTTGCTATCTACGGGGTTGGCCATGCTTACTATATACTCCTTGATTAGTTTATTTTTCCAACATCTTCTTGTGCGTTCCACTAAAATATATGGTATCTTCAAAGAAGATCCATGTTTGCACAAGTAGAGATAATTAAATATAGCATCAAATCGTTGGCAAAACAATTGCTTGTTCCAGCCATAGCAATAAATTAAGATGCAAAACTATATCATTACTTGTGTCATCACAGGTTCGGTGCTTCATTACAGCATGGGAGTTGATTTTATTTTCTTCGCTTGTTCTTCCCGTCATCACTTGGTTCAATAACAGACAAGCGCCTTCAATGTAAGATTTGGCATGTCAATTAGGGAGCACAAGTATAGTACTAAACTTAATTTTACGATGAAAGTGGCAAAATACAGGCCAGCGATTTGTGAAATATCCTTATCTTACCTCAATGGGATATTACGGTGCACATACAGATTGGAAGTCTTGTCTCCATTTGTGTAGTTCACTAAAATCAAGCAACATTATCGTACCAAGTAGCACAACATATGAAAGCACCTGCTGAATCATGTGAAAGAAGGCTAATCTTGACCTCTCATGATCACGAATTCAAACAACTCACAAGAAGAAGATCTGAACCAAATTAAGCCTTAACGGATAGGAAGTAAGATCTCCTCTTGAGCAGTTCCACTAAGATCAAGCAATCAAGCAACGTTGTCGATTGTGACATTTTGGTTGAACTGCACAAAACACTCTTAAAACAAAAGTGTTTTATGCGGTGCAACAAAAAAATCACAATGCAACGAGTGTAAATAGATAACCTTGTTTACAGGAGGTGCAAAGGAAACAATTAGTGGTCAATAGCGGTGGATGACGAAGAACCAACAAAAAGAAGCATCTACCTTATCTAAATGGGAAGAAAGCAAAGGCGGTAGCATTTCTCAAGCGGTGGCATTGATTAATATTAACATAGAGATTATATTAACAATAAAATTTATTAAACATGTAATTTGCTTTTAAGCTGTGGCATTGCATCAATTTTCCAGCGGCATTATTAGAGGTGTTTGTTTACAGGGACATTTTGGTGTAGGGACTAAAAACTCCGTGTCGATTAGCATCTAAACCAAGCAGGAGGGACTATAAAACTACTAACGAAAATCTATGACTTTGCTACAAGCATCTAACATAGTTTGCCCTAAGTAAAAAAATTAACAACAATTAAAACACTAAACTAATAATTTAACAGAAAATAAAAAGTAAAACAACTAAGTTAACAGAAAGTATTTTTTTCATAAAATTTTATTTGCAAAAAAAACAAATAAAAAGCTTTTATAAAACTCTAACTATGACCTATA
The DNA here is from genome assembly GCA_021605205.1 of Aegilops longissima. Lineage (NCBI taxonomy): Eukaryota > Viridiplantae > Streptophyta > Magnoliopsida > Poales > Poaceae > Aegilops > Aegilops longissima. The sequence goes on along the minus strand of CM038677.1, from coordinate 690,618,841 downwards.
CAAGGTTTCACGTCCGATGGAAATCGTTCCTTGATCACGTTGACCACGCGCGCCGAGAAGCACCACGGCGGTGGGCGACAACGAGGCCTAGGAAGGGGCGGCGGGCGGGAAAACGCGGCGGTGGATGCACACGCAGCGGAGAAGTACGAGGTTCCTTTGGTTGATTCTTGCTGCCGCCGCCGAGAATAACGAGGGGTGTGGGTCGATGGGTGAGTGGAGGGATGGCACGGCGATGGTGAGAGTAGTAGAGGCGGTGAGGCCTCCGGCAGCCTGACCGACCACGGAGGCAGGAAGCGGCGACACGACCGGCGCTGCTTTGGGCGGTGGAGCAAGAAGACCAGAGGTTGAAGAAATCTGACGGCCGTTGGATGGATATCGTCGATCCTTTGCAGCTATAATCGTTTATATTGACTAAGTTGACAAAGCCCTTGATACGTCAACTTAGTAGGCCTGGTCGACTTCGAAGCAGTGCACCCGGATGTCGAGGGGATGAATCATTTTTGGGCGGATGAAGCTAGAATATCTGAGATTGAAGAATAAGCACGGCATCCGTTGGATGGACATCCAACGACCCTTTGCTGCTAGAACCGTGTGTTGACTATAAGTTGACAAAGCCTTGCATATCTGTCAACTCTGTTTTTTTTAGGGACGCGTCAACTTAGTAAGGCCAGAAGTGTGTGGCGAGAGAACTTATAGCCCATTTGAGATTTGTAAGAATGTGTAGCCCATTTTGAATTCTAATGGAATTTACTACAGCCCATTTACAGTTTGTTAAAAGTACAGCCCATTTCAACCAACCGTTCAAAATAGAATTCAATAAAATTTCTCACATTTTGATGGGATCCTAATATTTTATCTCGAAATTTTAGTCAGATTAAATACAATTTCAATATAAATTTATATTGCGTAAAAATCAATGAAACATTCCGCTGCAACAATTAATGAAATTAAAATTTTCAATATTCCAAAATAACAGTTTATAAAGTAATCACTGTTTAGTGCATTTTTATAGTTACTACCCAGTTTTATAATTACATCCCATTTATTATTTCTTAAAGCCCATTTTCTTGTTAAGCCTAATGCAACCCTCCTAGGAAAGATTTGCAGCCCAGCGGGGCGGAGAATACTTGACCTTGCCTGGGTATTCGTAAGAAAAAGTATAGCTGGGCTAGCCATTTTCAGCTTGAAAAAAAATAATATCTGGGCTGGATATCTAGCTTTGGGCTAGGCAGACCACACCCACCAGATTAATACCTGTAGCGATTTTTTCGTTCTAGTTCAGAGGAGAAAAATTAATATCTGGGGTAAACATCAAAAAACTCTGCAGTGCTCACACCCCAAAAACACAAATACTGCTCGAGCTGCTTGGTCCCGGTGTCGGCGCTTCTTGTGCAATTCTCTGGTTTATTGACTACTCCATCCTTTACGGTTTATAATGCTCAATTCAAAATCTCACCAATCAAGGTAGATGGCGAGTGGTGGAATACTTTTCTAGTTTTGCAAAAGCACCTAATTAATGCTCTTGTTATCCTCAAAAAATTATGTTTATCAATGCATTAATTGCAATGCATGCATGCATAAAGTACATGCATTAGTCAATTTTCTCTTAATACTTGCATGCAATGATTTAATGCACCTTGGAATCTGAACATGTGATGGAAAACAACCAAATTGAGCCTTACAAAATTGAAAAACTAAAATTTTGAGATAAGCCCTATAAACCGGAAAGGAGGGAGTACATAGGTAGACAATGGTGTGGGACCGTGATGTCAGGAAACCAGGAGGAAGCAAAATAAATTATAGTTTATATATATATATATATATATATATATATATATCCATCCTACCACCTGGTGGTAGTTACCCCACATGTCTCATATACTACCATGTGGTACTATATATACTATTTTATTATTTTAAATATGTTCATATACTATATCTAAGATATTTCAAAGCAAGTTACATGAAAAAATTGCATATGAGCCCATAGTTTTTGTTATATTTGTAAAATAAATGCGTATTTATGCGTAAAATGAGCATACTCAAAAAAGGTACATACTACCTAAAAATTAGTATATATACTACCTAATCATTGTTATATACTACATACTACATACATACTCTCGGTTCCGAGCAGATACTACATACAACATACAAAATGCAAGTGGTGGTAACTACCCTTGCTTGTAGGAAACATTTGTCCTATATATGGATATATATATATATATATATATATATATATATATATATATATATATATATATATATATATATATATATAAGGAGGCACTTGTGTACATGAGGCTATGGACCTAGTGGGTCCCCATTGTCATCCTATCCAAGTAAAGTGATCTCCTGCTGCGCTGTTGCCTGCTTGCAAAGCAGTCGGCGCCGGCCGCCCGCTTCCAGTGCAGGCGATTGCTCCGCCTTCAAGCGACACAAGTGCCGTCCGTCAGTCCATCTGCCGCACACATTAATGATCTGCGGTTGCCGAGGCAGCTTCTCGGCGTCACCGTTCGTCCCTCCATCGCCCACCATTGCTATATAAAGCATTGCGCGGCCATAGCATGATCATCCGCATCTGTTGCCTTTCTCCTGTCCACACCACTACTGCCCACCATGGCTTCCTCGCGCCCAGCGCTCTTGAGACAGGCGGACGGACGGACCACAAGGAGATCGCAGCCATTGCTGCCAACCGGCTGGCAGTGAGCAGCCGGAGGATGATGACGTCCCAATGGAGAACATGGTAGTCGGCGATCCGGCGCCAACCCCTCCTCCGCGCCATCCTCGCGGTTCATTGCACCATGACCATCGGCGAGGCCCGTGCTAATATATGGGCAGGTGAGGCGGATGCGTGAGGAGCGATTCGGAGGCGCAGGCGGCGCCGCCTACAACCACCATCTCCTCGAGAGCACTGCGGCGGAGGAGCAGATCACATGAGGGCGGAGCAGGAGGCGCTGCTCGACTCGTACCTCTCTGCCCGCAAGGGCCGCCTCGAGCGCTGGCGGTACCGCATGCGGGTGGCGGAGGCTGCGGCCGCCTACAAAGAGGCTAGCAAAGAGGCGATGAAGCGGGCGGCGCTGTTTGGCGAGACCGAGATGAGGCGAGAGGACAATGCCAGCTCGAGCGAGTCCTCGCTTCATTGGCATCGGCGACGCCCTGCTCGCGCCGCGCATGGCGCCAACAACGAGCGAAGGACACCGCCCGGCTCCGCCGAGGCCCCGCCCGCCAAACGAGGCGAAGGACATCGCCGGCTCAGCGAGGCCCCACCGTGCCGGCAAGCGTGGGGAGATTTCCACCGCTCGGCTGAGGCGCCGCCCGCCGCAACGAAGACGAAGCATCGCCCGGCTCCGCGAGCCTCGCCCGCTGCCAACGCAGGTCGCGCCATACGAGAAAACGAGGAAGAGTAGAACACGGTAGGTCGCCGCCGCTCGGGTCCAAGTAAGGCCACCGCTGCTACCCTCGGTTGAAGCCAAGCTAAGCGGGTTGACCATTGACGGCGATTAGCTTCTTGGCGGCGGCGTGGAGTCGGAGAGCTGCTTTGGAGAAAACGCTGCTTCTACTTAGCTGCTGGTGCGATTGGCTAAGCGACACGTGGGCCCAACAGGCCACATGTCGATTCATAACTACACTGCGATTAAATCCAAGCTTCTGTTCGGCTCGGCGGGACACAGTGGGTAACCGGTTAATTAATTATACCTCCAGCGCACCTTTTAGTTTTTTTTTCTAAAGGAGGATGACCCGGGCCTCTGCATCACGGGAGATGCATGCGACCTAAACACCTTTTAGTTGAAGAATGTATGAAATGTAATGAAATCCGGCATGCTTATATGAAATCGACCGTGTATGAATGAATTTATTTGATTAGCTCAATTCTGTATCACGGCATTGGATGAACATGCAAAACAATACGTACTAGCATTATTCCGTGGTGATCACCACGTTTGCAGCGAGTTTCACATGTACTCCCTCCTGTCCTTTCTAGTCGCATACAACTTTTATGCTGCGGTCAAAGTATCTCTACTTTGACCAATCTTATACAAAAAGTATGCACTTTCACAATGTGCTAAGTAAAAGGAACAGAAGGAGTACAAAGAGTTTGAGCAGCTTTTAGCGTTTACGTACATTGCAATCAAACACACAGCACGGCAATTCGTGAGAGAACATTCAAAACAATCGATGATTATGCATCTCAGCGACTCACATGTCGAGGCAATATTTACTTCACAACTAAAGAATAAAGAAAAAATTGATGCGCTGCTTGACAGACAAAGGCGCCCCATTCAAAAATATCAAGCGCATATCTTGCTAAAATCAATGAGCAAAATTTGACAAGGTTGTCTCATTCCAAAATATCAAATGCCTACGATTGTGGAATGGGCAGGGTTTGCCATCAGTTCGGACATTGACATGGCAACTCGTGCTAAATAAACCAGCTGTTCTTTTTGTGCAATTCCACCAAAATCAACCAAATTCGGCGTAGCTTGTATGATTTCGCCCTTATATGTTGCAACGCCTTGAACTTATGGGCACCTCCTTTCTTGTGGTGGAAATGAATGATTTGATGTATTCATGAACATTTTGTGCAGTTCCGTTGAAATCAAGCTGAGCACCCTGTTTGCACAAATACAAAAAGTGATTAGTATAAAGCAAACTGTACTATGAATTGACATTTCACGAGGCACATACATGGTCCATGTAGAGCACACTTTTAGAAAAATGGAACTCACGGAAAGAATCCTAGAACAACATTGTACTCGCGCATCACAGCAAAAAAATGGAATTTATCGGTCCTTACGAGCTGAAGTTAGTTTGGTCTTGTGGGGAGTAATGTAACCATCCTTCAACTGTTCCTTCGATGAGAAGATAGGAGTGCTTCTTCATCTGGCATAATCGGAACTAGTCACTTCACGTACTCCATATTCTTCTTGAGAGGAAGATGATCCTATTGTGCAAAGACAAGAGGACTACTAAATGCTAGCATCCATGTTTGCTCGAAAAAAGGAAAGTAAATATTTAAAACAGCACAGATGAAGCACTTCCCAAGGACAATACCACTTTTTTATGACAGTATCTAAACAGTAGCACAACACCAATAGAGATGACAAAGCTCAATCATATGGATGAAATCAGTGGGCGAGTACCAACCTTTGTCAGTAGGCTGATTGTGTAGAGCATACAGATGAAGCACTTCTCGGTAACCATCTGTTGCTATCTACGGGGGTGGCCATGCTTACTATATACTCCTTGATTAGTTTATTTTTTCCAACATCTTCTTGTGCAGTTCCACTAAAATATATGGTATCTTCAAAGAAGATCCATGTTTGCACAAGTAGAGATAATTACGTATAGCATCAAATCAGTGGCAAAACAATTGCTTGTTCCAGCCATAGCAATAAATTAAGATGCAAAACTATATCATTACTTGTGTCATCACAGTTCCGGTGCTTCATTACAGCACCGGGAGTTGATTTTTATTTTTCTTCCGCTTGTTCTTCCCGTCATCACTTGGTTCAATAACAGACAAGCTTCGCCTTCAATGTAAGATTTGGCATGTCAATTAGGGAGCACAAGTATAGTACTAAACTTAATTTTTCGATGAAAGTGGCAAAATACAGGCCAGCAGTTGTGAAATATCCTTATCTTACCTCAATGGGATATTACGGTGCACATCTGATTGGAAGTCTTGTCTCCATTTGTGTAGTTCACTAAAATCAAGCAACATTATCGTACAAGTAGCACAACATATGAAAGCACCTGCAGAATCATGTGAAAGAAGGCTAATCTTGACCTCTCATGATGCGGAATTCAAACAACTCACAAGAAGAAGATCTGAACCAAATTAGCCTTAACGGATAGGAAGTAAGATCTCCTCTTGAGCAGTTCCACTAAGATCAAGCAATCAAGCAACGTTGTCGGTGTGACATTTTGGTTGAACTGCACAAAACACTCTTAAAACAAAAGTGTTTTGTGCGGTGCAACAAAAAAGGTCACAATGGCAACAGGTGAAATAGATAACCTTGTTTACAGAGGTGCAAAGGAAACAATTAGTGGTCAATAACGGTGGATGACATGAAGCCAACAAAAGAAGCATCTACCTTATCTAAATGGGAAGAAAGCAAGACAGTAGCATTTCTCAAACGGTGGCATTGATTAATATTAACATAGAGATTATATTAACAATAAAATTTGTTAAACATGTAATTTGCTTTTAACTGTGGCATTGCATCAATTTTCCAGCGGCATTATTAGAGGGTGTTTGTTTACAGGGACATTTTGGTGTAGGGACTAAAAAACTCCGTGTCAGTCGCATCTAAACCAAACAGGAGGGACTATAAAACTACTAACGAAAATCTATGACTTTGCTACAAGCATCTAACATAGTTTTGCCCTAAGTAAAAAAATTAACAGCAATTAAAACACTAAACTAATAATTTAACAGAAAATAAAAAGTAAAACAACTAAGTTAACAGAAAGTATTTTTTTCATAAAATTTTATTTGCAAAAAGAAACAAATAAAAAGCTTTTATAAAACTCTAACTATGACCTATACAAGGTTTCATACAAAACTAAGGAAAATAAATTTTTTAAATAAAAATAAATTTTTCTCCTGTTTTCTAGCAGAAACACAACTAATTTTGTCAAAAGTGACAAAAAGAAATAATTTAAAACTAATAAAAACAATAAAGAAAAAGCTAAAACAGAACTAATAATAAAACAGTACTGTTTTGCTAAAAACCTAATTTAAATTAACCTAGAAATAAAATACTAAATACTACTGGATAAACAAAGGTCCTAGAGACCAGGAGCAAAAAGAATCGGTCAAAATAATATTCCTAACTCAAAATAGCTCAAATCTAGTGATTTGAGAAAATTCATCTAAACACAAATTTAAACTGCTCAAATGTGAAATAAAATTGAACTAACAGAAACTTCAGCAAATTTGTGACAAATAGCAATTGGAATCACTCAAAATACTAAAACTCTAAAAGATATGAATTTTCTAAGATTGCTATTTTCTGGAAAAAATGAATTACAGGATTTCGTGGATCTCACGGAGTAGTCGTCGGAGTTGGGGAAGAAGATCGGATCCGATGTTGCAGTTGCTCCTAGAGGAAAGGAGATCACGGGACGGTGGAGAGGAGATCATATAAACCTCGGGAGAGGTCGAGGTGCGGCGGCGGCACTTGGCGGCGGCGGTGGTCTTTACACTCCTGCTGCTGCGGAGAGGAGAGGAGAGGAGAGGAGAGGTGTTGGTTTGATGTGTTGGAGGGGGTGCTTGGGTATTTATAGTGGGGAGGGAGGGTTTTGCTTGGGGTAGGGGCAAGAAATAGACTAGGATTAGGAAACAAAGAGGAAAAGATCTAGAAACAAATCGGAATAAGCGGAATAACGAAGCGGGATCAAATCCTACTAGGATTTGTAAAGAATAAAACCTGGGCTCCCTGGCCCCCTAGGTGTGTGTGCGTGCGATGGCCTTGGCGGTGGCTGGTCGGCGGCTTGGGCCTTTGGCCCAAGGCGCTGCATATTTTTTAACAAAATTTCACAGAACTAAAACAAAAACAAAATAATTAAAACTTTTATATAGGCATATAATATATCAAAATTTGCAGAAAAATATTTCCTACAAGATGAACATTATTCTAATGTCAAATAAAATCCACACAGATTTTAATAATTCACACAGTGCTACTGGTCCAATAAAAATCATTTTAAAATACCAAAATGACTTCAAATTAATTTCTCTCCAATTTTCTGATGTAGGGAATCATGTTACCCTATTTTCCATATATTTTGTTTTGGAGAAAATAATTTGAATAAAACTCAAATAACTCCAAATTGGAAATAAATTCAAAAGAACTTTGAATTTAATTCTTTTAAAACTCCCAACTCATATTTCATATGTTTTGAAGAAGTCATTTTATCTTAAGCTCGTGAAAATCATTGAGTTGCATAAAGTTTCAGAATTGGAAAATATTTTCAACACCCCTTGTCATTTAAATAAATGGAAGAAGTCATGTCATCTTCTCTCCAGGGTTTTGTGATGAAAAGAATTTGAATTTCGGAGATCATAAAAGAAAAATGAAAGTTTGGGAAAGTCCTTTAATTCCTCTCATTTAACCTTCAAAAGTTTGAATTTCACTCAATTTCACTCAATCATTCAGACAACAATCAAACAAACAATCAAAACTATTTATTTAATATAACATTCCAAAATTTAGAATTTTGGGATGTTACAGTAAGACTATCCAAAGTGGTGCAAAAATAATGCAACCTTAGTCACCTTACCTCTCTCCACGTAGTACGTTGGGTCCCACCAGTCAGAGGGTGAAACAAACAAATTAATAAGAAAAATTAAAAGCGCCAGTGATGTATCTTACTACTCACACATCTCGCTACTGCTCGGGAACACTGTCCAATTGATCCCTCTGTTAGCTCCGTACTATTTTAAGTGAATCCTTATTATAACATGCACACAAATTTTGGGCACTTGTATTCGACTTAAGTCGGTGTGCCACCGTATCTCGTATACTTACTACTCCCTCCGTCTAGGTGTAATAAGTCACGTTAGAAGGTGCAAGCGGGACCAAGGTGCGTGCGTTAATGCGTGTGTGTGTTAGAGAGTGCGACAGATCGACCTACTCCTCTACAGAGATATGGTGTGTAGTGTACGATTTTAGCCGCGAGAGTCGGTGCATCCTCTCGCTTCCGGGCGTGTCCGGTAGGGACATCTGGACAGCTGCCACGCCCGCTCGACCATCTGGCCCACCAAAGCCCCTCCACCGCCTTGGCAAGCAGTCAGTCAGCGCCGCTCAAAGAATCGGTGCCGCATTCATGCCCGGGCAGAGCGACGCGACCTCTCACTCAGCGCAAGAGTGATGGTTGCTTCGTCCGTCCAACTTCTTGCTGGGTCTATGTGATTTGTGGCTCATTGGTCTTTATTCTTGAGGTGGTAGGACTGTTGAATGTCCCACGCTTTCGTGAAAGGAGGTAGTAGATTACAATTTTCTCCATTCTTACAGCGGAGGAGTGCAAGAGCGGTGAAAACACGTAGGCTCGGTGATTACATGGCCCACCTCACACTATCACCGTCGACACCTAACTCTTTACATAGTACTCCCTCCGTTCCTAAATATTACTAGATGAGTCCCTTTCGTTGCCATGAACAGTGGTATATCTCTCGCACAAAATTATCGATTTCATAGAACTAAAAAATCTATAACTACATGACAAATGTGGTAGCCAAACTAAATAAACTCCCATCATCATTTAGATCATCCCACATAAGGAAAAAATATCAGCCAACTCCTCTTGCATAATGGGATTATATTTTTCTTTTGACATGTTAATGGGACTTAAAAGCTCACTTACATGCATGCTACGGTGCATGCTTGCATGCGAACATGTTGATGTGATTTAAAACCCACTCACATTCATGTGCCACGGTATTTCTGCATGCTTGCATGTGGCTTAGTCTTGAGCCTCTCAACGTCTAGATCGGGCGGCTATTATGACTGATTTACTTCATCTAACAGCTCGTCAATTTTGATGATGTGGCTCAAGGAGAGGATAGGAATTCCTAGTAGTGGGTGCTAGCTATTACTAGTAGATAAGTCTTTGTAGAGATTCCACTAGGTGAACTACAAACGGAACAAAATGAATGAATCTACACTTAAAATGCATCTATATACATCGCATGTGGTTAATGGTGAAATCTCTACAAAGACTTATATTTAGGAGCGGAGGAAGTACTAGTATAGTACTAATGCGTCTTGTAATTTATCAGCGAGATAAATTTGTACAATGCTATGAAGCTTCAGCTCCTATTACATGTATCTTGCGTCCAAGGTTGCCCGTTGCAACATTTCATCAAATAAAAAGGAGACTAACATGCATGCTATTGCATCTCAATGATTGACAGATCATAGCAAATATGTACTCCCTCCGTTCCAAAATAAGTGTCTCAACTTTGTGCAAACTTTAGTACAAAGTTTTACTACTACTAAAGTTGACACTTATTTTGGAACAGAGGCAGCTAAAGAAAAAGCGATCCATGCAGTCCCTAGCCCTTGAACCGTGAACCCGACCAGGCTTCAATTTCTTTGGCAAGCGTTCGAGCTTCCTAATAAATGAAGTTTGCAACCTTTTGACCATCGGATCATTTTGTGCAGTTTCACCAAAATCGAGATGAGCATCCTGTGGCAAAGAAATTGAAGAAGCGTGATTAGAATAAGATTACTAGGACTAGTTGATGAGACATAAACTCATCACAAATCTGATACGTAGAAGCGGTAGAAGGTATCGGTATGTGCGGGGCAAAGAAGTAGAGAAATATCCACGAGGGGAGTGATGTGGGCAGCTGGAAGCGATGGTGCAAGCCGGCTATAAAGGAGTTGTACACGAGGGGCGTAGCTCGACCTTGAGGAGGCGGCGGAGGCGGCAACCGCCCACGTCGCGGCGTGAGCAAGGGGCGAAGGCAACCTCACCGGCTTTGTGAGAGAGAACAGCGGGGACCCCTGATCGGGATGTGCCGATAGTGGGTTTCGCCGTCGGCTGACGAACACGCATCTACACTAAGCATGCCCCTTCCCCAAGCGGACGTGATCCGCGGGATGTTAGATATGTGGCCACAATCGTTTTGTGCGAGAGAGTGTGAAGAGCAACCTGACAAGCAACCGTGTAGGCTGGCCCGTCGACTATGTATATAGTGGGCGGTTTCCTTTTCTCTCCATATGAACCTATCATATTGCGTACGTGCCACTGAAGAAAAAAATTATTTATAAATGACGTGGCACCTACTACTCGTTCTCCTATAACCTTGTGCTTGGCATCTCCAAAATATTAACCTTGCGATTGGCTCTTCGCCTCTTCGGGAAGTCGAGCAATAATGGTAGTGCAGTATATATCGTTACGGCTATATGAGACCGGATGAATTGCTGCACGTCCACCACGTGGGCGAGGGTCGAGGGCGAGGAGAGTGCTACTACATATGGAGCAAAATGAGTGAATGTACACTCTAAAATCGTCTATATACATCAGTGTTTGGAGTATGTACTAGTAGTTCATATTGAAATCTACTAAGGACATATATATTCCAAACAATATGATATAATATCTATAACCAAGGTAGTAGGGACGAGGAGTAAGCGGAGGAGTAGTAAATTTTTCTCCTCGTCCTGCGAGCCACCGCAGCGCATGGGCGAGGGAGGAGCAAGCTTCACCTCATCCTGCGAGCCACCGCGCCGTGGGCGGGGAGGCGGCGTACTAAGCAAGCTTCTCCTTGTTCTGAGTTGACGGGACACATCAAAAGTACTCCGGTGTATAGAGCCTTGCCTCTAAGGTAGGCCCCACATGGTTTGCCTCTTTTTAATTTAACATAACGCGTCAAGTGCAATTTGTTTGTTCACCCGTGGTAGACGATCCTCCCTCCACCAAGTGGACAACCAGTACCGTGCCAAATTACCACGTGGGCTGCCTTTTTCGTCTGAAATGAGCTCCACCATGTACCCTTGCGGGTGTGGTTGGGAAAGAGGCAGAATGCGTGCACCGTGCATGCACCTCTTCTATTCGTGCACGTCCCCCACCTACGTGGGTGTGTGTGAGAGATACAAACCGCGTTTGTGAGTGTTTTTGTTTTGTGGCGGGGGTGGGGGTGGGGTGGGGGTTGATTTCGTGAATTATTTGTGGGAATATGTGTCGATGACATCTCAAACAAAATTTTGCATGCAATGTGTGTGAAATGGAGGCCTATCCATATCATACATAGAGGTCGGCTAATCCACGAGAAGAGGGAGGGTCATAGCTATCGATAGAGTCGAAGAGAGGATCAAGTGGGTGGGTGCGAGATCGATGAGAGAGCCATCGAAATGCGTTTGTGTGTGTGCAAGTCAAAGATATAGGGCGGTGGCCTACGGAGCGTTAGAGGGCACATGTCAAGTTTGTGTGTGGCGGGGAGACATGACTAGGCGCTTGATGTATCGGTGTGTGGGGGGAGGGGTGGGGAGGGGTAGGCAGAGGCCTAACTATAGAGGTAGAACGACTTCGTATATGTGTTGAGAAGGAGAGACCCAGCTATGTCATGAGGGAGATCGGTCGACATCATACATAAGCGAAGGACAGGGAAATATGATGGGGAGAGAGAGAGAGAGAGAGAGAGGGAGGGAGAGGGAGGGAGAGGGGTAGAGTGCTGGATGGGTGATGGAGTTGCTTCTCGGAGATGTTGGGAGAGGCCTACTAGACAAGCCGAGGGTGGAACTGCAATGTTATCAATAAGAGTGGGAATGTGTTTACGTGTGTGCACATGCGTGATAGATCTGTCGAGGCGCATCCATGGATGATGAAGGGAACCATGTGTTTGGTAAGAAAACCTAACTAGATCGGTAGATCAATTGTTGTTTGTCGGAGGAAGGAGACACAACTAATGAGGTAGATCGATCGATGTGTGGGTAAAAATGAGTTATAAGGACCTAGCTGGCTATATGTATAGCGAGAGATCGGTCGGTGTCGTCCATTTGTTAGAGGCAAATAAGGCCCATGAGGCGGATGAGCAGAGAGAATGGAGCTAGGAGGTGGTGCGAGAGGCCCAACTACTAGCTGGATAGGGGAGGAGTGTGAGGTTGTGAGATCGATTAAAAGAGGGGTGAGAGTTTACGTGTGTCGACCATATGAGAGACACGAGGCAAGGACACATAAAGGAGGAGATTGAAGCTGTGTGTGTATGCTGTAGGCAGGCATCCTTTGGAGAGGTTTATCGATCGGTGTGTGTCGGAAAGGAGTTGTGGAGACTCGGGAGAACGACCTAAAGGAAAAATGAATGTGCCCGGTGGATAGAATGCCGGGGAGGGGAGGCGAGGAGGCGTGTGCATGCGAGAGAAAGTTAGTGGTAACTACAAAGGTTAGAGGACTGTGTGGGTGTAAGAGACTAACAAAGATCATAATTTGATATGAAAGCGGATTCATATATTTGAATAGGAGATCATAGTGTTTTAAACATTGCATGCATGAATATAGAGGTGATACACGTGCTGTGCACATGTTATACCATAATGTGATAATGCATGGCGTTTGCAACTCACAGCTAAATGCCGAACAATCTAAACCATACTATACATCAAACAATCTCACATTGTATTTGAATTTGTGATAATGTGCGGCGTTTGCAGCTTACAACTAAATATCGAGCAATCTAAAAAATACTATATATCGAACATTCTCACATTTTATTTGAATTTGTGGTAATGTGTGGTGTTTGCAACTCACATCTAAATACTTGTAGGCGTAGGGGGCGGGGTACCATACATAATGTGATAAACACATTATACATATGAGACATGGTTTAGATTATGAAGATCTAGCTAGAGCTAGAAATGTAATGTGATTTGAAATCAAAATAAAGTGGATTCAAAAATCTAGTTCGAGTTCATATAGTACACATAGTTCATATGTAACTCGAGACTGATCATGTGGTGTGATGTGAAGATAATACACAAGCGATGGTTTAACTTGACAATAATGATGATTGTAGATCTTATTAAAACAGAAAGCGAATTCAAATGCTTTGACTTCACAACAATCATTCTTGTAGATCTTATTCAAATTTAGTTCATATTGAAGCGGTAGTATATCGTTTGGAATGCACTAAAACGTTCATTTAAGTAGTAGGTTGCATGCATTATACACGTGGCGAAATATTTTAATTGAACATAACATGAATTCAAAGTTTAGAATGACATTTGTAGTGTGCATTGATTTGATACGATTACCGTTAGGCTTGTCGGAAATTTCAACCAGCGCGCCAGCCGAAATATTTAAGATATATCTTTGTCTCGTTGTGCTCGACAACTCCCTCCATCTCAACCTGCGCCTTGCTATTCCAAAATTACAAGCGCGAAAACTCTCACCTCTGTGAAATCCCGACCATGAAATGCCCGTGGTACCCTGAACCAAGCGAACCGCCTCAAATCGGTGGGGGTACTTTCATAACTTACCCACATTTCGGACAAGCGCGTATCTAAGCCATGGTTCCCCACCGCCATCCCATCCGCCCACCCATTCATTACACGAGGCTGCGAAAACCAGCGACGAAACCCCACACCCTACTCCGTCCGCCACCCAGCCGGAGCTTCTTCCCCGACGACGTCGTCCACAGCAACACATCGACGTCCCTCATCCACCGTACCGGATGAGGATCCGTTGTCGATCTCGTCGTCCCGCCGGTTCAGCCACCCCATCCTCCACCTCCAAGGAGCTGCCCCGATGTTCCCCTCGTCTTTCGCGCCACCTCCATTCCCACACCGCCGTCTTCACCTGCACCACCGGAAGAGCATCATCATCACCGTTTCCTCGGATGAAGCTACGGCCTAATCGGCGCCACCAAAGAGGTTGTACACTAATCTCCGCATTTTCTTCTTGATTCGATCTCGCGGTGCTGCCGGCGCTCGGTCCCAAGCCGACACGGCGCGGCTCCATCCACGGCGGCGTCGCCGGCCACTTCCTCCACGGCGTCGCTCCCTCGGCGGCGACGTCCACATCAGTAGGAGCTGCTGCTGCTTTAGCTCTCGCTCGCGCTGCTGCTCTGCTCTTGCTCTCGGTCCCCTGCCTAGTTTGCTCTTGCTATTGCTCTTGCTCGCGCTGCTGCTCTCGCTCTTGCTCTTTCTTGCGATCTGCTCGATTTGGCTACACTTGATCGTTGAATCGACTTTTGGGTCGATCGATTTCAAGGGTGGGCTCGCGGGGTGAAGGAAGAACCAGCATGGCGGGGAGGGGGCTCGCGGAGAGGTACCCACTATCTATCTTAGGGTTCAGGATGGGGCGGTGGTGGCGGCGGTGGCGGGCGTTGGCGAGGCGGTGGCGTGGGGATCGCGGAGAAAAAGCTCGCACGGGGGGCCTAGAGGATGGCAGGGCGGCGGACGGCGGTGGGGAGTGTTTTCATGGCGGGCAGGGCGGCGCACCGCCGGCCGCGGGCGGCGGGGGGCTTCTGTTTGGCCGGTGGTGGCTGGCGGCTCAGGGGGGGTGAAGGTTGAAGATGAACCGCAGGCCCTTGATTTTGTATCCAACGGTTGCAAAATCGACTGACCAAAGATGAAAAAGTCAGTCGACCGACGTGTAGCCTCACCTTGCTAGTGCGTTCAGTTTCGACAGCAAAATTTAGTTTCGACAGTTGGGTTCAGTTTCAACAGTTAAGTTCAGTTTCGACAGTTAAGTTCAGAGATGAGTGGCTGATGTATTTTACATCTAGCACTTTGTGGTTATGTATTTTACGTCATGTATTGGAGATGCTATTAGAATTCCACTCAGGTTAACGTTGTTCGTTGTATCTCTTGTCTGCTTCAGCCTCGGTGTCGTACAACTCACGGAGCTCCTCCAACGAAACCCTCCATCACGGCGGAGCAGTACCTCGGGCTCCATCTCCAGACGCCTAAGATCTTCTTCCCCTCCTCCGACAGCAAAGTCAGTCGGAGCATCCTCATCGGCCAACCCAATCACGCTGAGATCGACATGGCCGCCAAAGAGGTTGTACACTTGTTGCATCTCTTTTTACTCTACATGTTATATATATTGTCCACTTGAGCACACGGTTTGTTCCTTTAGTGTCTCCTTGAAAGAAAAAACGTAGGAATTTTAATTTTCACTTGTCCTCCTTTTCAAATTCCTATTCATGAAGCACAAGACTAAGAGATAGTAGCATAATAGCATTATAACCGTACATTTTCTTGTGGTTTGACTTAATCTCACCATGCTTCTTTGCATCTGTGATCTTCCAATTGTTGTGAATCAAACACCCAGTTGGCGAGAAATCCTGTGTTTTCAAATTCTCTGTTTTGCACGTGCATTCCTATCCTATTCTGTCTATTTCCTATCCTGCATTGTTGGAATCCTCCAATTCAAACGAGCCCTTACAGAATTACTTCTCTTACAGATAGTTGTCAAAGAAAACCTTGCGTGGTTTGTCCCAGTCCTGCTGCTCCGTCGTCCACCCCAGCTCAGCTGCTCCAACGACAGAAGGGTCCAACACAGCAGGGATACGGCCTCCAGACTGTCTTCCGCCGCCTCAGATCTTCTTCCCCGCTACTGGCAGCCATGAAAACTACATTACCATCATCAACCGAGCAGATGACCTCGAGGACTACACGAGTCCGCAAGAGAGGTCGCACTCTTTCGTGTCTGCTTACGTTATGCATCGCTTAATATTACATGCTACTTTATCGTCCTGTTCACCGATTAGACTCGAGTCAGCTCCAAACTAATGGTCAAACTTGAGTTTTAAATGGTTGTGGGGTACATATCGGGCCGCTATCAATAGTATCTATCTACTATCTGGTTAATCTCCGATGTCTACTATGTGTTTCATGTTGGGGGAAACAAACAGTAAAAAGCCATTATCTGTATTTATTAACTGAAGCCATTATCTGCCTGCTATTATTGTTTTGGGTCTATCCACAGGTTGCTACCATCACTCTGGATTTCTGCATGCACTCCTTACATAATCTCACTATGTTTTATTCCTATGCATGCAGATTATTGTAAAACAATGGAACTGAACATGTAGAGCAAAAGAGACGAGCCTTGCGTGGCAATATAATTTCATGCAGACGTCGCTCCATGGTAGGCGCAAGGGCAGCCCCCCCCCCTCCACGCATTTCGGATTGTAATCGAGAGGAAGATATCTGTTACGAGGGGATTGAATGAGAAGATAAGTCCTATTTACCCCCGAGGTCTTCGCTCTAACTTGGCATCTTGATGTTGGTTATATCATGCATATGGTGTCTTGCATTGCTTACTTTATACATCAAATATGTCATCTACTTAGTTTAGACATCCTTTGTGCGAATGCCATCTGTTTAGTTTATTCATCGTTTATGTGAATTATGCAACGCCACCTTGTTTAGCCAGGCATCATATATGTGAATTTTGCAATGCCATCCTGCTTAGCAGTCATCTTATATATAAATTATATTAGGCCATCATTTTTTTTGTTACATATTACATTTGTCAACAATGTTAGTACATTCAACTGCTCTTCGTGTGCATCAGCCATTTGACACGGTGATGGCAAATTGGAGTGAAAACAAGGTCTTCGAGCAGACTATGCTATTAGGCAAGCGCATATCTCGCTGGTTACGGATAGCTCCTCGAGGAGGATTGAGAGACAGATGACCAGTCCTATCCCCGAGGTGTATGCTCTAACTTGGCGGGGTTATGTTGCTCATATCGTGAGTATGGTGTCTCGCATTGCTATGCCATTTGATTAGTTTAGACATGCTTTGTGTGAATGCCACCTGTTCAGTGTCTAATTACCATATATGTGAATTATGCATTGCCATCTTGTTGCAAGACATTATATATGTGAATTATACAATGCTATCTTGTTGCAAAGGCCTTATATATGTGAATTATGCAATGCCATGCTGTTTAGCCAATCATCATGTATGTGAATTATACCATGCTATCATTTTTTTTGTATTACGTGTTCCATTTGTCGACAACGTTTGTATATTCAACTACTCTTCCTGTGCATCAGCCATTTGAAGCAGTGATGGAAGTATATGGAGTGAAAACAAGGTATTCAGAGCAGACAATGCTACCTGCTGAAACAGACATCTTGCTGGCTACAGAGAGCTCCTCAGAGGAGGATTCAGAGACTGATGACCAGTCCTATTTCCCCCCTGAGGTCTATGCTCAAACTTGGCAGGGTTATATTGCCCATGTCATGCATGTTGTCTTGCATTGCTTAGTTTTTACATCATATATAGATTGACATCTGCTTACTTGCTTAGTATATAAATCATATATTTGAATTATATCATGCCATCATGTTTACATAGTACATACACATCATCTATCTGAATTATGGCATGGCAACACATTTAATAAAGACATCATATAGTTATATCATCTCATCCTGTTTAGTGTTTACAGTCATCATATTTAGAATTATGGCATTCTATCCATGAATGTATGTGAATTATGGCATGCCAACCTATTTAATAAACACATTATATAGTTATGTCATGTCATCCTGTTTACATAGTCTCATATTTTGAACTATGTCTTTCCATCTTTTTTCGTTAGCCATCATAATGTGAAATTGTTTCATGCTATCCTGTTTAGTTAGCCATCATATATGTGAAATTGTGTCATGCTATCATGTTTGATTAGACAACATAAATATGAATTATTTCATGCCCTCTTTTATTCCCCACTATCCATTGCACATGTCTATCATACAATGTCTATACTTTCAATTACTTTTCTTGTCTATCACCATTTGAATTGGAGAGCGTGATGGCAGTATCTAAGGGAGTAACAACACGGTCTTGTAAAAGATAGTGCTACCAGTTGATGCAGATAGAACCACGGTTGTACTTGCCCAAGGACCAGATCCACCACACATAACCCAGACTCTGCAGATTGTACCCCTACCAGTTGGACAGAAGAACCAGCTACACCCCTTTTAACCCCAACCCGGCAGATAGTAACCCAGTTCAGTTGACACATCACCGTCTCCACCACAGAGCACCCAAACACGGCGGTTAGTAAGGGAACTGCAGTGCCCAAAGCACGAGGACCACCACTCTGAATCCCAACTCAACGCTTAAAGGAGAAGAAGATTTGTTCTCGGTCGGGTTACGTAGCTATGGTTCATACTCCTTTGCTCTTGCATTCTGTATTTACTCATACCAACTATTTTCAAATTTGAAGGATGGAATTGAAACTCCAATGGCATAACAGGTATGTTTTAAACCTGTTTCTTTAACTGGTTTTTTGTTGTAACCTACTCTATGTTGATTTCAGTTTCAATTGAATAAGCAGTTATGTTCTCATGTCATGCACATTACAAGTGTTGTTATTTCTCTATAGTTACCCACACTTATATTCTGTCTATTCTGCTTTGTCTTGAACAAATATTATTTGAATTGTGTCTCTATCTTGATTTGGCAACAAAAACTAGAATGATATAGACCATAAAGTGACCATGGCACATAGATATATGTTTGTTTCATGCTGTTATCCTGTCCACTTTACTACTGAACTCATTTACCAAAATGAGTTTCATATACAACATGGTAAACATGTGATGTGTCTGCTTGTTTCTCTTTTAGAACGCGGACAAAATATTGGAGAACAATACCGCGTTATCCAATTGTAAAGGAAGTAATGAAGATAAGGTTCAAGATAGTGAGATGAAACGCCCTCGATGCGGCTATATCTCCCACGTGTCGAAGCACGACTTAGAGGCATAACCGCATTGAAAGCAATGTCGCAAGTGAGGTAATCTTCACACAATCCATGTAATACATAAGGGAAAAAGATACATAGTTGGCTTACAGTCGCCACTTCACACAATACATAAATAAACATCCATCGTTCAGATTACACTCAAGGTCCGACTACGGAACCAAAATAAAAGAAGATACCCCAAATGCTACATAGATCCCCGATCGTCCCAACTGGCTCCACTCTGATCATCGAGGAAAAGACACATAATGTGACCACGTTCCTCATCGAACTCCACTTGAGCTCGGTGGCGTCACCTGCTTGGCATCGTCGGCACCTGCAACTGTTTTGGTAGAATCTGTGAGTCAGCGGGACTCGGCAATCTCACACCAGCGAGATCAAGACTATTTAAGCTTATAGGAAGGACAGAGTTGTAAGGTGGAGCTGCGACAGCGACTAGCATATATGGTGGCTACATTACGCAAAAGAAGCGAGAAGAGAAGCAAAAGCACGGACGTGAAGCTAGTAGCGATCAAGAAGTGATCTGAACTACTTCGTCAAACATAACTCCAACACCGTGTTCACTTCCGGACTCCGCCGAGAAGAGACCATCACGGTTACACTGCCTTGTTGATGTGTATTTTAATTAAGGTCAACCGGGTTTTCTACAACGGACATTAACAAATTCCCATTTGCCTCATAACCGCAGGCACGGCTTTGAAGATAATACCCTACAGGGTGTTCCAACAGCCCATTATAAGCTCTCACGGTCAGCGAAGGATATTCCTTCTACCGGGAAGACCCGATCAATCTCGGAATCCTGGACTACAAGACATTTCGACAGCAATAGAACAAGACCAGCAAAGCCGCCCGATTGTGCCGACAAATCCCGATAGGAGCTGCACATATCTCGTTCTCAGGGCACATCCGGATGAGACTAGCTACGAGTAAAACCAAGCCTCGAGTTTCCCCGTTGTTGGGGATATAACTACTGAGTGTGAACCGCCCCGGAAGGGCCGGTTTACCCTCGATCATGATCCAGGCCCATATGGAAGCCTGGAGCCCAGAGGCGAATTAAAGTCCATATATGTAAACCGCCTTAGTATTGTAGCTTGTGTTGTAAGACAAGAAAGCAGAGACCAAGCCGGACTCTTGTATGAGCCGGATTGGGATTCAGATGAACCGACAGGCGTCAACCCGTGTATATAAGGGGCGACCAGTGGCGAGTTAAAGGACGGAGGATTCAAGGCTAAGGCAAAGCGATTGCTCCCTAGTCGCGAAATCATATCAATCACATTACAAGCTGGATGTAGGTTTTACCTTCATCGAAGGGGCGAACAGTATAATTCCGTGTCTTGTGTCCGCTTTAACCCTCTAGGTAAACCGTCACGATGGCCTGCGACTAAGTCCTTTCACGAGGACATCTGCCGTGACAATTCCAAGGCGGTTGGCGCCACCGTGGGGCTATCGCACGATGGTTTGATGATCTTAGAGGGCAAGTTCGAAGGACTCGAAGGTTATGCGATGGGCGGATGACTAAGAGTCGTCCGCAAGCTCTACATCGGCGATGCGGATGGGGCCCGAGGCCGGCTCAATTGAGTCTGGTGCGGGTCCCTTTGGCGGCATACTGCGTGTTCATCGGCAAGATCGGCGAGTCGGGGCTGGGCGGACGTCTGCCCAGCCTCGTCGAGGCGGCTCAGCGGTGAAGAAGAGTCCTGCCACAGCTAAACCGGCGGTCAAGCATGTTTTCGTGGGAGTCGTCCACGGAGGTGACGTGGCGGTTCAGCATATGGTGACGCTGTCGTTTACTCGCGACGAATAAATCGGCCGGGAAGCGAGTCTCTGTACCAGCTGCAGGATGGCGGATCGGGGCTGTTCCGACGGAGAGTATTCGGACCTTTGATCTACCCAACCGGGTTGGGGTCTTCATAGCGGTATCAGGAGGCGCTTCACTCTTCGACCATGGCGCCCTGGTCGCCGGTTCAGCAGCGTGATGGCAGCCGGGGCGGAGGCCTGTCGCGCCCACCGGCTCGAGTTTTGTCGGACTTTTCGGCGCATTGGCTGTGCTCATGGCGGAAGTTAATCCGTCGGATCGGGACCTGCACAACGCGAGATTGCAAAGGTGAAGAACAGATCATCAAAGCTAAAGCGGACTGGCGGCAGCGGACGAGCGGATGGCGCCGAGCGAGCCGCTTTGGATGCGCGAGCTTATAGGCTCAGTGGACGAGCGCGTCACAGGAAGTCATGAAAAGAAAGTACAGGTCCCGCTTACCTTCCGTTTTTGAGGGTAGGGAGCTTTTCAATACCCCAGGGGCAGGGACCAGTAATCCGCCACCGTTGGTAAACCGGCCGGAAGCGCCTGGGACGGCCGCACCGGTTCAGCCCCGGGTGGTAGATCTACCTCGCCATCATACCGGTGCGCCCCAGACCGTGCAGAAACCTCCGGGTCACTACTCCAACCCGGTGGATAATCTTGTGGCGGCTGCGGCACGGTTGGAGGCGATTCCAATTGAAGGCGATTCACCACAGGCAGTAGAGACACGCCGGGTTAAGGAGCTCCTCGGGGCGGCCTTGGCTCAAAGAAGAAGCGTGATTCGCTGATGGGATCGGATCCTCCACCCCCGCCCGAGCGGAGCTATAGCCGAGCGCATCGGCCGAACCGGCCGTATCAAGCAATGCATGGCGTGGTCCGCCTCGCGGCAACAATCTGGCGGCGGCTTTGAAGATGCTCAAGTGGTAGTGGACCGCGCCCGGAACACGTGGGGAGGCGAGTTAGCGGCACAAGCGAGAGGATCATCCGCCGCGCGGTTCGTCTGACCATCTTTGAACCAGGGGTCATGTCGGCTCTTTGGGGTGCCTTGCCTCGTCCCGCTTTACATAACGTCGCTTGCCCAAGGACTTTAAGGGGCCACGCAAGGTGCCAAATTATCTGCCGACTTGGCTCGAGGCGTGGATGAAAGCTACGAGATGGCCATGGAGATGCTGAGCGTGGATGAAGCCGCATGTGCGAAGTACTTCACAATGATCTTTGGAAAATGCGGCCGGACTTGGTTGAAAACTTGCCGCCCAACTCTATCGGCTCGTGGACCCGATTCGAACCGGTTCATCAAAATTTCAAAGACACTGTAAGCAGCCCATATGCGTGGTGGATCGGCAGCTTGTGTCGAGCGGAGGAAGTATACAACCCATTGGGTGCACCGCGTTTGGAAGTTTACATTCTTTGGACGGATCAACCCTGATTCGCGATCGACCTTGGAAGCCAATTGCGGTTCGAGCCATTGAAATTGAAGCTGGAGTCGCATGAAGCGTTTTGCCATGACATGGGCACTCGATGGGCGTTTTGGTAAAATGCGCTGATTACGATAGTACCAAGGATCCCGAATCTGAGAATGATGAAGTGGGAAGGGAAGCGAGCGGCAACTCCGGGAACCAGCAGCATCATTTGGCGAGGCAATGGAGGAACAAGCGTAAAGTTTAAGCGGCAACATGGGCTTTGTGGCTAACACCTGTAGCAGGACAAGGGTCGTGGCGCGAGGGTAAGCGAGTCAAACCGGGCGGTCACAATCCGGATCGTTTGAATTTCATATTGAATCAACCTTGTCCGAAGCATGGGGCGAAGGAGGTACCGGCGAACCACCTTTGGAAGGATTGTTATATTATGCAGGAGTTCAAAACTCCAACTCTTTCCGGTATGATCAAGGCCCGGTGGCGGTTCGGGTCCGCCCGGATTACTGATGGAGAAAATTCGGCCGGGATTGATTGGTAATCCGGGCGGGCAAGGCAATCAGAATAATCAAGGTAATCGAGCAATCGAGAACCAAGGGGGCTTCAATCAACAACAGCAGCGATCGGGTTATCGAGCAACCAAAGCAGTTGAATGGTGGAGCTGATACCACGTCTTTACCACCAGCTTGGACCGGCGAGACCGAAAACTTGAGGCGGGCGGTCGGTGTTGTTGAACCGGCTGCGCCGCATTACCTCGCTGGTCCGAGCAGCCGATTGTGTGGAAGCGAGAGGACCATCCTCCCGGGTTTACAATCCGGGTCGATTAGCCTGGTGGTGGCACCCGGTAGGAGGGTACAAGTTTACCAAGGTTCTTATGGATGGAGGAAGCAGCATCAACATCACGTACTACGAGACTTTCCGCGTATGGGGTTAATAGATGGGCATCTTAGGCCATCCAAGACGCAGTGTTTCACGGAGTGGTGCACAGTAAGTCGGCGTACCCGATCGGTAAGATAGCTCTGGAGGTGACCTTTGGAGCGAACATGACTCGAGCGAAGCGTTGACATTTGAAGTGGTGAAAATTCAAAGCCCTTACCACGCCCTCTTTGGGCGGCCAGCTTATGCTAAGTTCATGGCACGACCTGTTATGTTTACTTACACTGAAAATGCAGTCACAAAGGCGATAGCGGTTCATGGGAGCCGCGGATCGTATTTGGAGTGCGAGGAAGGTGATGCGACTTCTGTGAGTCGGTTTGTGCCACGGAAGAGTTAAAGTATTATAAAGATAATGTTGATCTGGCGGATATGACCCCTTGGAAGAAGCCAACTACTGAGCATGATCCGGATTTGAAGTTCAAATCGGTGGTGAGACGAAGCTTGTTGATTTTGTGCGGCGATTCGTCCAGCAGTTCACCATCGGTGCCAACCTGGATCCTAAATAGGAAGCGGCTCATCGAGTTCATCCGTGAGAATCGGGACATTTTGCATGGAAACCAACCGACATGCCGGTGTACCGAGGGAACTCGTGAGCACACTCTTAATGTTGACCGAAATACAAACCGGTAAAACAGTTTCTTCGCGGTTTAATGAGGAAAAGCGCAAAACCATCGGAGAAGAAGTTGCTAGGCTTTTGGCAGCAGGGTTTATCGTCGAAGTCTTTCATCGAGTGGCTTGCTAACCCGGTTTTGGTCCTTAAGAAGAATGGCACATGCGCGTAATGCGTGGATTACAGATCTTAACAAAGCTTGTCCGCAGATCCTTCGCCCTCCCGCATTGACCAGATCATTGATGCAACGGCGGGTTGTGGCGTTTGAGCTTTACGGATCGTATTCTGGTTATCATCAGATTAAGATGGCGGTTAAGGACCAGGAGAAAACGGCATTTATCACCCCTTTTGGAGCCTTCTGCTATGTGTCCATGCCTTTTGGGCTCAAGAGCGCCCAAGCAACTTATCAGCGTTGCGTGCAGAATTGTTTGCATGAACAGATCAGCCGTAATGTGCACGCTTATGTGGATGATATCGTGGTGAAATCAAGGCAGAAGGAAACATTGATTGGGGATTTAAAGGAAACCTTTGACAACTTGCGGGTGTATAAGATGATGCTCAACCCGGCCAAGTGCGTCTTTGGTGTTCCGGCAGGCAAATTGTTGGGTTTTCTTGTGTCCAACCGGGGGATTGAGGCTAATCCGGAGAAGATTACAGCTATCACCTCCTTGGCTAAACCAAAGTGCATCAACGATGTCCAACGTTTGGCAGGCCGGATTGCTGCGCTAAGCCGGTTTATCGATCGCCTAGGAGAAGGCCATTCCTTTGTACCGGATCTTTGAAGAAGGCGGATCAATTCGTTTGGAGCTCAATTGCTTGATGAGGCATTGGAGGATTTAAAGCGCAGCTGGCCAACCCGCTTTGTTCTTGCTGCCCCTATTGACGAGGAGCCGCTCTGTTATATGTTCTTTGCTAATGCGAGGCGGTGAGTGTAGCCATTGTGGTGGAGCGCAAGGAGGCGGGGAAGGAGTATCCGGTTCAGCGGCGATTTACTACATCAGCGAGGTTCTCATCGAATCTAAACAAAGATATCCGCATTGGCAGAAGCTGGTATATGGAGTTTTTATGGCAAGCCGGAAGATGAAGCAATATTTCCAAGGGCACCCCATCACAGTGGTCAGTTCGGCTCCCTTGGGCGATATCATATTGAGCAAGAGCGGCGGCGGATTGCTAAATGGGCTATAGAACTTGGGCATACGGTTTAAAGTATGTGCCCCGGACGACCGTAAAGTCCAGGCACTTGTGGATTTCATTAATGATTGGGCCGGAGTTGCAAGCGCCAGAGGAAAGCGGATCACACCTATTGGACCATCCATTTTGATGGGTCCGAGCAATTGGAGGGCTCGGGGGCTGGAGTCGTATTAACTTCCCCACGAGGTGACAAGTTCTGTTATGTTCTCCGCCTAATGTTCCCTTGTACTAATAATGCAGCTGAGTATGAAGCTTTGCTCCATGGTCTCCGAATGGGAAAGGAAATGAATCTCAGCCGGGTTAAATGCTTCGGTGACTCGGATTTGGTGGCCCAGCAAGTATCCGGCACTTGGGACTCCAAAGATCCGCTCATGGCTGCATATCGTCGGGAAGTGGATGTTGTTGCAGGACATTTTAAAGGATATCAGGTGGACCATGTGGATCGTCGGAAGAACGAAGCGGGTGATGCTTTGAGCCGCTGGGTTCCCGGCGTAAACGGTCCCGTAGCGTTTTCCTTGATGTGCTGCACAAACCGTCGGTTAAGTTTCTGATGAAATTGATTTGGCTATCCCGATCCGGAGGCTCAATTGGTGGCGGCCTTGCATATCACTCCGGATTGGGCGCTCCCTTATTTGGCATACATGGTAGCCGGGCGAGTTACGAGAGGATGAGGCGTTGGGCGGCAGATAGTTGGCGGTCTAAGTCTATGACCATTGTTAATGGCGAGTTGCACCGTCGCAGTGTTTCAGGGACGTTTCAGCGATGTGTGTCCCCGACGAGGGCTGTAAGATATTGAGAGAAATTCATGAAGGGATTGTGGTCACCATGCGGTTCAAAATCCTAGTGGCTAAAGCATTCCGCCATGGTTTCTATTGGTTGTTGCCCATCGATGCGGAGGATCTGGTCAGACGATGTGATGGTTGCCAAAAGTTCTCGAGCGTGCTCATGTGCCAGCCAAAATTGAGGATGATTCCAATTACTTGGCCGTTTGCGACTTGGGGGCTGGATATGGTTGGACCTTTCAAAGGTCCAAGGACAAAAAGACCCACCTGTTGGTAGCGGTGGATAAATTTACCAAGTGGGTCGGTAGAGCACATTAGCAAGTGTGATGCGACCACGGCGGTTCAGTTCATCAAGCGGGTGATTTTCGGTTTGGGTTTCCACACGTATCATCACGGACAATGGCACCAATTTGTCTAAAGGAGCTATGAAGGAATTTTGTGAGCGAGCACATCCGCTTGATGTTTCTTCGTAGCCACCCACAATCCAATGGTCAAGCGGAACGAGCTAATCAGGAAATCTTGAAAGGTATCAAACCCGGCTTATGGTCCCTTTAGAGAGGGCGCCGGGTTGTTGGGTGGAAGAGCTACCATCGGTGATATGGAGTATAAACACTACCCCCAACCGATCCACTTTGGATACACGCCGTTCTTTATGGTCTATGGGCGAGGCGGTCCTTCCCGATGACATCCGTCACGACTTCGCCTCAGTAGCAGCTTATGTTGAGGCAGATAGCAAGGCAACACGGCAAGATGATTTGGATCATTTGGACGAAAAGCGCGATATGGCAGCAACTCGTTCGGTTTACCAAGCAGGATCTTCGTCGGTATCACAGCCGCGGGTTAAAACCAGAACCTTCGGAAGGAGACTTAGTGCTGCGGCTCATTCAAGATCGAGAAAGATATGCACAAGTTATCTCCACCTTGGGAGGGGCCTTTTGTGGTCAGCAGAATCTATACAGCGGGTCCTACTATCGATTGATGTTCGAGGCGAAAGGACTCACGCCGCGTCGGAGGAGACCAACGAGCCATGGAACATAGCTCATCTTGACCTTATTATACTTGAGCCATTGGCTCCACTTATGTACATATCAAGACAATGTATATATTATGAATAAAAGCAATAAACGGATCCTCGGCTAAAGCGGGGTATCATTACGTATAAAAGACGGTTGGTACATGGAGGTGCTGCCGTGAAGCGGCCTCGGTTTAACCCTTGGCCGTTTTGAAATTTTTGTCATTTGGGGCTTGGTGGGTGTCCGAACCAATGCAACACCTCTTGGCAAAGTAAGCCACCGGATCATTTGGGGGCATGGTCACGTCTGAACCAGTCACACCTCTTGGTGGCCTAAGGCCATAGAATCACTTGGGGCTTTGGTGAACCCAACCATTGCAATGCCACTTGATCGGCATCATGCCACGAGTTCGCTTGGGAACTGGCTGACTTGAACCATCGCTTACGCCGTCTGAGGGGCTTGGTCTGTCCGACCATGGTAACACCATCTCGATCCGACTCAAGTGCAGCCTTTTTCTTGCAAAACGGCTTTTTCTCATTGATTTTGTTTCTATGTGGTTTTAATACCAATCATTTGGCTTTTGTCGGCCTTCTTAAACCAGCAACATTTTATTAAACGGATTTATGTTGAAGACGTTTTTAAGCTGGCGATTTTGTTCGGTTTGATTTCTTATTAAACATCCATTGTGGAGTAACAGGGGCTTATCATGCCCGGCACGATTTACGATAAATCGGTCTTATACACTGAGGATTGCTCTCCTTTGACGATGACGGTTTATAAGACCTCCGCTTGAGATTGGCTAAAGCCAACTTGTGTGCTCGATCTTTGGCAGGTATGTTAAGTATCACATAGTTTTGATCATATACCTCGGTATTTTCTCATATAAATATTGGTATCACAGTCGGCTAGAGGTGTAAACACGCGGCGGTTTAAAATTTGTGATTCTTGGGCAAAATATGTTGCGGATTTACTACAAAAGCCAGCGGATCCGACCTTTGCTATGCAAAAGTTTCTGGTGAGGTTGTACGGCATTGTTCAATGAAAGACACTTGCTATCCTATTACAAAGCCTTTCGAGGCCCGGCGTCTCGCGCGAGTTATGCCTTGAAGCTTTGGATGTGTCGCCGGTTTGACGGATTCTGCTGCTTCACGGGTTGGCGCGAGGTGGAGGGGCGGCGCTGGCGTCGGTTCGGCTTCTTCTTCTTCCTCACCCAAAGCCGGAAGTCATTGGTAGACCGGTCAATCCGGGTTAAGGCACGAAGACAGCTTCTTCACTTATCAGCTCAGCGGATCAGCGTCGGGCGTAAGTGTGCTTACAGTTGGAGGAATCAGGCTACGCACTTCCGGGATGACAAACTCCACCCGCTTGTTGTTTGCGTCATAAAAAAGCGGTGAACCTCTAGATTGGCTTCATGCCGATTGACTTCGCCAGCGGACGCATTTCGCTGTAATCCGCTTGAGGGCATCGTTATCAAAAGGCTTCACCGTTTTCTTGGCGCTGGGAAAACCTTTAGCTACATCGGCGGATCAAGATCCGCTATCCATGCCTTAGCGCGAGTCGAGCGAGAAGGTGCCCGCCCGGAATGCGGATCGCTTCATCTCTTCAAGCTGTCCGGAATCATGGACAGCCGGTCAGCGTCTCTACGATCAGGATGGCGCCGATTGTCATATGAAGTGGCGCATATGACCCATTTGGCGCCGGTATATAGCTGCTCAATCGTGGTGTCTGAAGCCTTGAGTTTTTTCGCCGCCGTCGAGCCAGATGCATAATCGCTTGCCTGCACCAAAGTTTAGACAGCTCAAGTTAAACCGGCGGAAGCATTAACATAGGCATGTTCAGTGTAAATTTGCTTACCAAAGACGGCAGAGGTCATGGCATGCACTTGGCGTTTGAGTCCGTAAGCTCTTGATCACCGGTTTAAGGGCCGCCTCAGCTTCCTCCGCCCGCTTTATTAAACCGGCTTTCTCGGTGTCCCAGTTGACCCGCTCGGATTTGTACCACTCCTTCAGCTGTTCCATGGTGGTCAGGGCAGTTTTAGCTCAT
The DNA here is from genome assembly GCA_021605205.1 of Aegilops longissima. Classification (NCBI taxonomy): domain Eukaryota; kingdom Viridiplantae; phylum Streptophyta; class Magnoliopsida; order Poales; family Poaceae; genus Aegilops; species Aegilops longissima. Next base: position 690,589,823 of record CM038677.1, on the reverse strand, counting down.
CCTTGGCTTTGGTGGCTTCGATATTTGGGTTTCAGTTGCTTGGAGGTCCTTGAGTTGCACGACTTTGCGATGTATTTCATTCGATGACAAAGGAAGCATGTTAGTGATTTCATTATACAAGTCCCAAGCTTAATACAAGTATTCAACTTGGCACTTGGGGGCTAATAGCTAGTTGATCTCAATTTACTATGAAGAGACACACCTTAAGTCGGTTTAACTTTACAAAGTTAAACCGACCCTTGAGGGCTACTATGCAGTTAAAATAAAAGAAAGGTTAGCCCATTACCTCATAGCGGTCCTTCATGCGATTTACTAGACCGGCTTCAAAGTCACGGCTTGTGTAAAGCCGGTTCAGAAAGCCGGAATGAAGCTCTTAGGCGGAGAAATTGTAAATAAGCCGACATATCAACTTCCCTTTATCCTTGCTCATAGTAGTGGAACTTTCTTTGATCTTGTGCTTTGCTAAAGCGACCGGTTGGCTAGGGCGGTGTAGCGATTACTGTCACAATAACATCGTCATTTTCAGCGGTCTTGTTTGGGCTTGATGTAGTTTTGCTCTCGGCTCGGCGGTTCAACGATCCACGACCGGCTCGGCGGACGGGTTTGATGGAGCAGGCTGTGAAGTTTCCACTTGACCTCGGTTCAACCGGCGGGTCAGCGATGTCGTCTTTGTACAACTCGCGAGCTTTCCTTGGCAACTTCAGGATTTTCGTGAGGTTGTTCGGAGTTTTCTCCGGATCAACATCCGATGTAGGATCAAGTTTTCGCTTTCTTGCTCAAGCGAGCCTTGGTGCTGCAACATTCAGTGGATCAAGACAAATTGGACAAGGTAATGGTGAATCGAATTGATGACAGACAATTACATACCTGCGGCGATGTTCGTGGGAGGCAGTTGTGTGGTGGATGAACCGCCAGACGAGTTGGAAGAGGCCTGATAATTCGGGTCAGACGGATTGAGAGGACATCGGAAGAAACCTTTTAAGGGATAACGCTTTTCAGGAGAGCAAGTCACCTCTGGACGACGCTTCCGGGTTGGTGTGTCTGGTAAACCGGCTGAGGTAACCCGTTGGCCACTGTGCCGGGTTGTACGGCGCTCTTCAGCCTGCTGTGTCTTCAAGTTAAGATTTGGATTCAAGTAAGCACAGGAATGATATTTTTCACTTTCCGGATGGCGGCGAATTCTCTTAACCGCGCAAGATCGGATTAGGAAGAAAGTAAGATTACCTCGGCAGAAGTCGGCATGGCTGGCTTCAGCATCATCACAGGAAGAAAATTGTCGATAAAAAGATTGTAAAGGGGCCAAGCATATGCAGGAAGAAACACAAAGCGGAAAGCCGGTTTACCTCAGCTTCTGATTCTTCGTCCTCCGGCGGATCAGAGGACTCGGCGGTCTTCTTCTTGCCTGTTTTCTTAGTGGCCTTGGACTTTACACGCGGCGCCCGACCGGTTTGGTGTGTTTCCAGAAGGAGCTGTCGGCCTGAGAAGTAACAAGGATTAGTGTATATCAACAGAGTATTAACAGCCTGAGAGGCAGTGAGTAGAACTTACCGCCGGCGGTTTGTTGGCGACACAAAATGGAGCCAACCCGGTTAGGCTGCAGACAGAGATTGGCTCATCGAGCATCTTCTTGACGATCTCGGTGACCTCCTGTTCAGTTATGGGCAGCTCGTGACGCCTTTGAGGATCTTTTAGGCTGCCGGTGTACTCGTGCATCAATCCGACGGCGGCTTAGTGGCGAGAACACCCCAAGAGACCCAAAGAACGCACAAGATCCCGCCCGGTTAAGCCATTGGCCATTAGAGCCGAGCTTGATTATTTGCGGTGCTGAAGTTCTTCCATTCGCGGCGTTAAGCGTGAAGGCAGCGGATGCTGGTTGCTTTGAGCCGGTGAAACGGTAACCCGGCAAGGGTTTTCGTTGGCGAGGCGGTGTTCGCGATAGAACCAGGTTTGGTTCCGATCCTTTGGATGGCTGTGGTGCTTGGCGTGAGGAAAATCGACTTCCTTCCTCTTACGGATTGAAAGCGCCGCCCAGCTCCGTGTTAGGACCATCGTAAAACTCGTGCGGACGGTTCAAATGGAAAAATCCGGAACAACTCCACGAGATGGTTCTTCTTGAAGATAGACTTCACGAAGACTTGAAAGTTGCATATGTTCGACACGCATCTGGGCGATGTCACGAGGATGGAGTTGCAAATTGGCAGGGCGTCCGGAAAATTTTTGAACCGGTGGGCAGAACCCCGGTCTAAGTGCTGCATAAACACAATTACTTCTCCCTTTCATGACTCGGGGAAACTTCGCCCTCGGAACACGCCAATGGAGGACATTTTTGGAGCCAAACCGCCGGTGGTGACATAGCCGTTGAGCTGCGTTTGTTGACTCGGACCGGACCCGGTTGCAAGCGGAAAATTGAGGAGCCATTAGGAAGACTAAAGCTGCGAAAGAAAGGAAGAAAAGCGGTTCACCGATGAAGCGGGTCGGTGTTGCGAGATATTGTTAAACCGGCAATTCAGCAGCCGGCTTCCCATTCGGTTTAACCGAGGACTAATGGAATAGCCGGATTAGCTATCAAAGTTAAACCGCCAAAGGAGGCAGAGCTGAAAAAGTTACTAAGTATAGACGAAACAGGTTTCCCACGCAAATGAAAGTAATCTAGATCTACCGGAGTTCGATAAAGAAAATTTCTCGACCTATGCAAACCTCATTACAAAGCGCAGGAAGATTCAGGCATGTTAAACTAAAGGATCTAAGCGAAAAAGGGAAGATGCATAGAAAGTCGGATGGGCCGGCGAAAGCAGCCATTTGCACAGGATGGCGCTACTGGCTGAGTCGTGCGGCCATGGCGCAGCAGTGTGAAGAACACGAGATGAACGGGATGAATAAGATCTACGGATGGGATCTAGGGTTCGGGAAAGGGCCTTACGATGAGCGAAGCGAGGAGGAGCGCCGAATACTCGTCTGGTCGAGGTTGATGCGGTGACCCGGCGTTAACGCGTCGTCTGCGAAGGTTGGAGGCGACGGCGGAACTTCAAGACTGGAGCGTCGCGAGGAAGGAGAAGAAGAAGAAGAAGAAGCGAGGCGGCCGGTCTATTTATAAGGCGGAGCAATCAATGGGCGCGAGAATCGAGAGTCAAAAGCGGCGGACGATGCAGCGGCCGCCCGATTTCGAATGGCATTAAATGCAGGAATCTTCTTATTTGGATTTCTTTATTAAAGATGGCGTCGGGGCATACGACCGCGGATCGGGGATGACATCACGGCGGTTCAAACAGTGGCGGTTTACAAAATATGAGAAGAGATCAAAGTTTCTGAGGGTGTGAAGATTAACATGAACCGGTTCAAGTCAATCTGGGGCCTAATGTTGAGGATATAACTACTAAGTGTGAACACGCCCGGAAGAACGGTTTACCCTCGATCATGATCGAGGCCCATATGGAAGCACAGGCCCCAGGCTAATTAAAGTCCATATATGTAAACCGCCTTAGTATTGTAGCTTGTGTTGTAAGACAAGAAAGCGAGACCAAGCGGGACTCTTGTATGAGCGGATTGGGATTAAATGAACCGACCGAGGCGTCAACCCGTGTATATAAGGGGCGACCGGCGGCGAGTTAGGGACGGAGGATTCAAGGCTAAGGCAAAGCGATTGCTCCCTAGTCGCCGAAATCATATCAATCACATTACAAGCGGGCGTAGAGTTTTACCTTCATCGAAGGGGCGAACGATATAATTCCCGTGTCTTGTGTCGCTTTAACCCCTCTAGGTAAACCGTTGCGATGGCCTGCGACTAAGTCCTTTCACGAGGACATCTGCGTGACAATTCCACGACACCGTGGTGGCCCATGATGCAACTCGATTCGAGGCCAGCACTCGAAGGAGCACTGGTCGGGGGGGTTAAAATAAAAGATGACCCTCGGGCTCGCGAAAACCGGGGAAAAAAGGCTTAGGTGGCAAATGGTAAAACCAAAGTTGGGCCTTCTTTGGAGGAGTCTTATTCAAAGCGAATCGTCAAGGGGTCCCATAAATCACTTAACCGTATGAAGAGCGAAATCAAGGAACATAACATCGGTATGGCGGAAACTAAGTGACAAGAGTGGAACAAAACACGGGCATAAGGCCTAGTCTTCCACCCTTTACCAAGTATATAGATGCATTAATTATAGCAGATATATTGTGATATCCCCAACAAGTAAATATGTTCCAACAAGAACAACATCTCCATGTTCAACAAGGAACAAACTTCAACTTCACTTGCAACTAACAAGCGCTATAAGAGGAAATTTGAGCAAAGCGGTAACATAGGCAAACAACGGTTTGCTAGGAAAGGATGGTTAGGGGCTGACATGGCAGTATGGGTGGCAAGATAAGCAAGTGATAGGCATCGTAGCATAGGCATAGCAAAAAGCGAGCAACTAGCATAGCAAAGATAGAAGTGATTTCGGTATGGTCATCTTGCAAAGTTCTCAGAGTTGTGAAAGCTTGATCCTCGTAAAGCGTTCTCAACAGGTTCCTCGTTCACGTACTCGTCTCCAGCTCTACCCAAAGCAATAACACAAACAAAGGAACCACAATAAATCACGGTGCAATGCACAAACAACATGATGCAAAATATGACATGATATGCGAGATGTGATATGCAATGTATGCGCTCGGAAGGAAAATGATGAACCAGGCATCAACGGCAAACCAAGTATGCCGCTGGAAATATGAGATGATTTCGGTTGAAATCGATATAAGGATCACCGGAATCGGATGCACAGGTTTGCAAATGACAAGCAAAACAAGAATGGCACAAATCTGCCATTAACGGCATGATACCACTTAGCAAGCAACAAGAAATTAAGCTACTGCACCCAAGCGTACCAACAAAGTATATGGCAGTGATCTAAAATTTTTGGGGTTTTTGTTTTTTTTTTTTGGGTTTTTTCCCGGGTTTTTTTTTTTTTAAATTTTTTCCCAAAAAAAAAATTTTTTTAAAAAAAAAAATTTTTGTTTTTTAAAAAATTTAAAAACATTCTCACATTTTATTTGAATTTGTGGTAATGTGTGGTGTTTACAACTCACATCTAAATACTTGTAGGCGTAGGGGGCGGGGCACCATACATAATGTGATAAACACATTATACATATGAGACATGGTTTAGATTATGAAGATCTAGCTAGAGCTAGAAATGTAATGTGATTTGAAATCAAAATAAAGTGGATTCAAAAAATCTAGTTCGAGTTCATATAGTACACATAGTTCATATGTAACTTCGAGACACGATCATGTGGTGTCTTGTGAAGATAATACACAAGCGATGGTTTAACTTGACAATAACGATGATTGTAGATCTTATTAAAAGCAGAAAGCGAATTCAAATGCTTTGACTTCACAACAATCATTACTGTAGATCTTATTCAAATTTAGTTCATATTGAAGCGGTAGTATATCGTTTGGAATGCACTAAAACGTTCATTTGAGTAGTAGGTTGCATGCATTATACACGTGGCGAAATATTTTAATTGAACATAACATGAATTCAAAGTTTAGAATGACATTTGTAGTGCGCATTGATTTGGTACAGTACCGTTAGGCTTGTAGGAAATTTCAACCAGCGTAGCCGAAATATTTAAGATATATCTTTGTCTCGTTGTGCTCGACAACTCCTCCATCTCAACCAGCGCCTTGCTATTCCGAAATTACAGCCTTGAAAACTCTCACCTCTGTGAAATCCCGACCGCTTGAAATGCCGTGGTACCCCGAACCAAACGAACCGCCTCAAATCGGTGGAGGTACTTTCGTAACTTACCCACATTTAGGACAAGGCGTCTCTAAGCCATGGTTCCCCACTGCCATCCCATCCGCCCACCCATTCGTACACGAGGCGCGAAAACCAGCGACGAAACCCCACCCTGCTCCGTCCGCCACCAGCGGAGCCTCTTCCCCGACGCGTCGTCCACAGCAACACCTCGGCGTCCCTCATCCACCGTGCGGATGAGGATCGTCAATCGATCGTCGTCCCTGGTTCAGCCACCCATCCTCCACCTCAAGGGCTGCCCGATGTTCCCCTGCGTCTTTCGCGCCACCTCCATTCCCACACGCCCGTCTTCACCACCTGCAGGAAGAGCATCATCATCACCGTTTCCTCGGATGAAGCTTCACGGCCTAATCAGGCGCCACCAAAGAGGTTGTACACTAATCGCATTTTCTTCTTGATTCGATCTCGCGGTGCTGCGGCGCTCGGTCCCGAGCCGACAGCGGTGGCTCCATCCACGCGGCGTGGCAGCCACTTCCTCCTGGCAAGATCGCTCCTCGGCGGCGTCCTATCAGTAGGAGCTGCTGCTGCTTTAGCTCTCGCTTCGCTGCTGCTCTGCTCTTGCTCTCGGTCCCCTGCCTAGTTTGCTCTTGCTATTGCTCTTGCTTTCGCGTTGCTGCTCGCTCTTGCTCTTTCTTGCGATGCTGCTCGATTTGCTACACTTGATCGGTGAATCGACTTTTGGGTCGATCAATTTCAAGGGGTGGGCTCGCGGGTGAAGGAAGAACCCAGCTTGCGGGGAGAGGGGCTCGCCGGAGGTACCCACTATCTATCTTAGGGTTCAGGATGGGGCGGTGGTCGCTTGCGTGTGGCGAAGCGTTGGCGAGGCGGTGGCGTGGGGATCGCGGAGAAAAAGCTCGGCTTGCAGGGGGAGGCCTAGAGGATGGCAGGCGGCGGCGGACAGCGGTGGGGAGTGTTTTCATGGCGGGCAGGCGGCGCACCGCCCGGCTTGTGCGTGAGGGAACTGCTGTTTGGCGGTGGTGGTGGCGGCTCAGAAGTGGAGGTTGAAAGATGAACATGGCCCTTGATTTTTGTATCCAACGGTTTAAAATCGACTGACAAAGATGAAAAAAATCGATCGACCGACGTGTAGCCTCACCTTGCTAGTGCGTTGGTTTGACGGCAAAATTTAGTTTCGACAGTTAGGTTCGGTTTCCAACGAGTTAAGTTCAGTTTCGACCAGTTAAGTTCAGAGATGAGTGGCTGATGTATTTACATCTAGCACTTTGTGGTTATGTATTTTCGTCGATGTATTGGAGATGCTATTAGAATTCCACTCAGGTTAACGTTGTTCGTTGTCTCTCTTGTCTGCTTGAGCCTCGGTGTCGTACAACTCACGGAGCTCCTCCAGCGACGAAACCCTCCATCACAGCGGAGGCGATACCTCGGGCTCCATCTCCAGGGCGCCTAAGATCTTCTTCCCCTCCTCCGACAGCAAAGTCAGCGGAGCATCCTCATCGACCAACCCAATCACTGTGAGATCGACATAGAAGCCGTAAGAGGGTTATACACTTGTTGCATCTCTTTTTTACTCTACATGTTATATATATTGTCCATTTGAGCACCTTGTTTGTTCCTTTAGTGTCTCCTTGAAAGAAAAAAGCGTAGGAATTTTAATTTTCACTTGTCCTCCTTTTCAAATTCCTATTCATGAAGCACAAGACTAAGAGATAGTAGCATAATAGCATTATAACCGTACATTTTCTTGTGGTTTGACTTAATCTCACCATGCTTCTTTGCATCCTGTGATCTTCAATTGTTGTGAATCAAACACCCAGATTGGCAGAAATCCTGTGTTTCAAATTCTCTGTTTTTGCACGTGCATTCCTATCTCCTATTCTGTCTATTTCCTATCCACTGCATTGTTGGAATCCTCCAATTCAAGCGAGCCCTTACAGAATTACTTCTCTTCTGAGATAGTTGTCAAAGAAAACCTTGCGTGGTTTGTCCGCTCCTGCTGCTCCGTCGTCCACCCCAGCTCAATTGCTCCAGCGACAGAAGGGTCCAACACACAGAGGATCCGGCCTCGAGGCCGTCTTCCGCCCTCGGATCTTCTTCCCTTCTGGCAGCCATAGAAAACTACATTACCATCATCAAGCCGAGCAGATGACCTCGAGGACTACGAGGTCCGCAAGAGAGGTCGCACTCTTTCGATGTACGCTTCGTTATGCATCGCTTAATATTACATGCTACTTTATCGTCCTGTTCACGATTAGACTACGAATCGGCTCCAAACTAATGGTCAAACTTGAGTTTTAAATGGTTGTGGGGTACATATCGGGCCGCTATCAATAGTATCTATCTACTATCGGTTAATCTCCGATGTCTACTATGTGTTTCATGTTGGGTGGGAAACAAAAGCAGTAAAAGCCATTATCTGTATTTATTAACTGAAGCCATTATCTGCACCACTATTATTGTTTTTGGGTCTATCCACGAGGTTGCTACCATCACTCTGGATTTCTGCATGCACTCCTTACATAATCTCACTATGTTTTATTCCTATGCATGACAGTTATTGTAAAACAATGGAGCTGGAACATGTAGAGCAAAAAGAGGCGAGCCTTGCGTGGCAATATAATTTCATCACGGCGTCGCTCCATGGTAGGCGCAAAGGCAGCCCCCTCCACGCATTTCGGATTGTGTCGAGAGGAAGATATCTGTTACGAGGGGGATTCAGAATGAAGATAATTCCTATTTACCCCAGGAGGTCTTCGCTCTAACTTGGCATCTGATGTTGGTTATATCATGCATATGGTGTCTTGCATTGCTTACTTTATACATCAAATATGTCATCTACTTAGTTTAGACATCCTTTGTGCGAATGCCATCTGTTTAGTTTATTCATCGTTTATGTGAATTATACAGCATACCTTGTTTAGCCGAGGCATCATATATGTGAATTTTGCAATGCCATCCTCTTAGCCAGTCATCTTATATGTAAATTATATTAGGCCATCATTTTTTTTGTTACATATTACATTCGTCAACAATGTTAGTACATTCAACTGCTCTTCGTGTGCATCAGCCATTTGACACGGTGATGGCAAATTCTGGAGTGAAAACAAGGTCTTGAGCAGACTATGCTATTGACGAAGCGCATATCTGCGGCAGCTCGGATAGCTCCTCGGAGGAGATTCGAGGCAGATGACCAGTCCTATCCCCGAGGTGTATGCTCTAACTTGGCGGGGTTATGTTGCTCATATCGTTAGTATGGTGTCTCGCATTGCTATGCCATTTGATTAGTTTAGACATGCTTTGTGTGAATGCCACTGTTCGGTGTCTAATTACCATATATATGAATTATGCATTGCCATCTTGTTGCAAGACATTATATATGTGAATTATACAATGCTATCTTGTTGCAAAGGCATTATATATGTGAATTATGCAATGCCATGCTGTTTAGCCAATCATCATGTATGTGAATTATACCATGCTATCATTTTTTTTGTATTCGTGTTCCATTTTGGAAACAACGTTTGTATATTCAACTACTCTTCCTGTGCATCAGCCATTTGAAGCAGTGATGGAAGTATATGGTGAAAACAAGGTATTGAGCAGACAATGCTACTGCTGAAGCAGACATCTTCTTGGCTTCTGAGAGAGCTCCTCGGAGGAGGATTAGAGGCGATGACCAGTCCTATTTCCCCACGAGGTCTATGCTCAAACTTGGCGAGGTTATATTACCCATGTCATGCATGTTGTCTTGCATTGCTTAGTTTTTACATCATATATAGATTGACATCTGCTTACTTGCTTACTATATAAATCATATATTTGAATTATATCATGCCATCATGTTTACATAGTACATACACATCATCTATCTGAATTATGGCAACACATTTAATAAAGACATCATATAGTTATATCATCTCATCCTGTTTAGTGTTTACAGTCATCATATTTAGAATTATGGCATTCTATCCATGAATGTATGTGAATTATGGCATGCCAACCTATTTAATAAACACATTATATAGTTATGTCATGTCATCCTGTTTACATAGTCTCATATTTTGAACTATGTCTTTCCATCTTTTAGTTAGCCATCATAATGTGAAATTGTTTCATGCTATCTGTTTAGTTAGCCATCATATATGTGAAATTGTGTCATGCTATCATGTTTGATTAGACAACATAAATATGAATTATTTCATGCCCTCTTTTATTCCCCACTATCCATTGCACATGTCTATCATACAATGTCTATACTTTCAATTACTTTTCTTGTCTATCAGCCATTTGAATTGGAGGCGTGATGGCGGTATCTAAGGGAGTAACAACACGGTCTTGAGAAAAGATAGTGCTACCGGTTGATGCAGATAGAACCACGGTTGTACTTGCTCCAGGACCAGATCCACCACACATAACGAGACTCTACATGATTGTACCCCTACCCAGTTGGACGGAAGAACCAGCTACACCTTTTAACCCCAACTCCGGCAGATAGTAACTGAGTTCAGTTGACACATCACCGTCTCCACCACAGCACCCAAACACGGCGGTTAGTAAAGGGAACTGCAGTGCCCAAAGCACGAGGACCACCACTCGAATCCCAACTCAACGCTTAAGGAGAAGAAGATTTGTTCTCGGGTCAGGTTACGTAGCTATGGTTCATACTCCTTTGCTCTTGCATTCTGTATTTACTCATACCAACTATTTTCAAATTTGAAGGATGGAATTGAAACTCCAATGGGCATAGCAGTGTTTTAAACCTGTTTCTTTAACTGGTTTGCTGTTGCAACCTACTCTATGTTGATTTCAGTTTCAATTGAATAAACAGTTATGTTCTCATGTCATGCACATTACAAGTGTTGTTATTTCTCTATAGTTACCCACACTTATATTCTGTCTATTCTGCTTTGTCTTGAACAAATATTATTTGAATTGTGTCTCTATCTTGATTTGGCAACAAAAACTAGAATGATATAGACCATAAAGTGACCATGGCACATAGATATATGTTTGTTTCATGCTGTTATCTGTCCACTTTACTACTGAACTCATTTACCAAAATGAGTTTCATATACAACATGGTAAACATGTGATGTGTCTGCTTGTTTCTCTTTTAGAACGCTTGGACAAAATATTGGAGAACAATACGCGTTATCAATTGTAAGGAAGTAATGAAGATAAGGTTCAAGATAGTGAGATGAAGCAGCCCTCGATGCGGCTATATCTCCCGCGTGTCGGAAGCACGACTTAGAGGCATAACCGCATTGAAAGCAATGTCGCAAGTGAGGTAATCTTCACACAATCCATGTAATACATAAGGGAAAAAAGATACATAGTTGGCTTCGCAATGCCACTTCACACAATACATAAATAAACATCCATCGCTTTGATTACACTCAAGGTCCGACTCGGAACCAAAATAAAAGAAGATACCCAAATGCTACATAGATCCCGATCGTCCCAACTGGGCTCCACTCTGATCATCAGGAAAAGACACATAGTAACGACCCGTTCCTCATCGAACTCCACTTGAGCTCGGTAGCGTCCACCTTGACCGCATCGTCGGCACTGCAAGTATTTTGGTAGAATCGTGAGTCAGCGGGACTCGGCAATCTCACACCCGAGATCAAGACTGGGGATACAACTACAGTGTGAACGCCCGGAAGGGCGGTTTACCCTCGTGCATGATCGAGCCCATATGAAGGCACGGAGCCGAGCGAATTAAAGTCCATACATGTAAACCGCCTTAATATTGTAGCTTGGGTTGTAAGACAAGAAAGGAGAGACCAAGCGGACTCTTGTATGGGCGGATTGGGATTACATAGATCGGCCAAGGCGTCAACCCGTGTATATAAGGGGCGACCAGTGGCGAGTTAAAGACGAAGAATTGAGGCTAAGGTAAAGCTATTACTCCTAGCGCGAAACCATATCAATCACACCAAAAGCGGGCGTAGGTTTTACCTTCATCGAAGGGCGAACCAACATAATTCCGTGTCTTGTGTCGCTTTAACCCCTCTAGGTTAACCCGTACGATGGCCCTCGACTAAGTCCTTTCATGAGGACATCTGCGTGACAATTCCACGACGGTTGGCGCCCACCGTGGGGCTATCGCCACGATGGTTTGATGATCTTAGAGGCAAGTTCGAAGGACTCGAAGGTTATCTGATGGGCGGATGACTAAAGTCGTCGCGGCAAGCTCTACATCGACGATCGCGAATTTGGGGCCCAGGCGGCTCAATTAATCTGGTGCGGGTCCCTTTAGCGGCATACGTGTTCATCGGCAAGATCGGCGAGTCGGGGCTGGGCGGACGTCTGCCCAGCCTCATCGAGGCGGCTCGTGAGCGAAGAAGAGTCTGCCACAGCTAAACCGGCGGTCAACCGTTTTCGTGGGAGTCGTCTCTGGAGGGTGGCGGTTCAGCATATGGGTGGCAATCGTTTACTCGTGACGAATCGTCGGCGAAGCGAGTCTCTGTACCAGCTGCGGGATGGCGGATCGAGGGCTGTTAAGCGGAGAGTATTCGGACCTTTGATCTACCAACGGGTTGGGGTCTTCATAGCGATGCGAGGCGCTTCACTCTTCGACCATGGCGCCCTGAGTCGCCGGTTCAGCAGTGATGATAGCAGCGGGGCGGAGGCCTGTCGCCACCGGCTCAAGTTTTGTCGGAGCTTTTGGCGCGTGGCTGTGCTCATGGCGGAAGCTAATCCGTCGGATCAGGACCTACTAGCGGAGATTGCAAAGGTGAAGAACAGATCACCAAAGCTAAAGCGGACTGGCGGCCGCAGACGAGCGGATGACGTGAGCGAGCCGCTTTGGATCGCGAGCTTATAAACAAAAGCTGGACGAGCGCGTCACTGAAGTCATGAAAAGGAAATACAGGTCCGCTTACCCTCCGTTTTTGAGGTGAGGAGCTTTTCAATACCAGGCGAGGACGATAATCCGCCGCCGTTGGTAAACCGGCGGAAGCGCTGGGGCGGCGCGCGGTTCAGCCCGTGTGGTAGATCTACCTCGCCATCATCGGTCGCCCGGACCGTGCGAGACACCTCGGGTCACTACTCCAACCCGATGGATAATCTTGTGGCGGCTGCGGCGCGGTTGGAAGCGATTCAATTGAAAGCGATTCACCACAGGCGGTAGAGACACGCCCGGGTTAAGGAGCTCCTCGGGGCGGCCTTGGCTCGGCAAAAGCGTGCTCGTGCGATCGGGATCGGATCCCTCCACCCCCGCCCGGCGGAGCTATAGCCGGCAGCGTCGACGAACCGGCCATATCAAGCAATGCGCGGCGTGGTCCGCCTCGCGGCAACAATCCGGCGGCGGCTTTGAAGATGCTCAAGTGGTAGTGGACGCGCCGAGAACGCGTAGGGAGGCGAGTTAGCGGCACAAGCGAGAGGATCATCCGCCCGCGCCGGTTCGTCAAACCATCTTTGAACCGAGGGTCATATGCGGCTCTTTTGGGTGCCTTGCCTCGTCCCGCTTTCATAGCGTCGCTTGCCCAAGGACTTTAAGGGGCCCGCAAGGTGCCAAATTATATTGCCGACTTGGCTCGAGGCGTGGATAGAAAGCTACGAGATGGCCATGGAGATGCTAGGCGTGGATGAAGCCGCGTGTGCGAAGTACTTCACAATGATCTTTGGAAGAGTGCGGCCGGACTTGGTTGAAAAACTTGCCGCCAAACTCTATCGGCTCGTGGACCCGATTCGAACCGGTTCATCAAAATTTCAAAGACACTGTAAACAGCCCATATACGTGGTGGATCGGCAGCTTGTGTCGGCGGAGGAGAGTCTACAACCCATTGGAGTGCGCCGTGTTTGGAAGTTTACATTCTTGAGACGGATCAACCACGATTCGCGATCGACCTTGGAAGCCAATTGCGGTTCGAGCCATTGAAATTGAAGCTGGAGTCGCATGAGCGTTTTGCCATGACATGGGCACTCTAATGGGCGTGTTGGTAAAATGCGCTGATTACGATAGTACCAAGGATCCCGAATCGAGAATGATGAAGTGGGGAAGGGAAGCGAGCAGCAACTCCGGGAACCCGGCAGCATCATTGGCGGGCAATGGAGGAACAAGCGTAAGCGACGGCAACATGGGCTTTGTGGCCAACACCTGTAGCGAGGACAAGGGTCGGTTGGCGAGGGTAAGCGATCAAACCAGGCGGTCACAATCCGGATCGTTTGAATTTCATATTGAATCAACCTTGTCGAAGCATGGGGCGAAGGAGGTGCCGTGAACCACCTTTGGAAGGATTGTTATATTATGCAGGAGTTCAAAAACTCCAACTCTTTCGGTATGATCAAAGGCCCGGTGGCGGTTCGAGTCCGCCCGGAATTCTGATGGAGAAAATTCCGGCCGGGATTGGTGGTAATCCGGGCGGGCAAGGCAATCAGAATAATCAAGGTGTCGAGCAGATCGAGAACCAAGGGGCTTCAATCAACAACAGCAGCGATCGAGTTATCGAGCAACCAGCGGTTGAATGGTGGGCGATTACCCGTCTTTACCACCGGCTTGGACCGGCGAGACCGAAAACTTGAGCGGGCGGTCGGTGTTGTTGAACCGGCTGCGCCGCATTACCTCTGTTGGTCGAGCGGACCCGATTGTGTGGGCGAGAGGACCATCCTCCCGGGTTTACAATCCGGTCGATTAACCCTAGTAGTGGCACCCGGTAGGAGGTACAAGTTCACCAAGGTTCTTATGGATGGAGGAAGCAGCATCAACATCACGTACTACGAGACTTTCCGGTATGGGGTTAGAGATAGGCATCTTAGGCCATCCGGCCACAGTGTTTTCACGGGTGGTGCACAGTAAGTCGGCGTACCCGATCGGTAAGATAGCTCTGGAGGTGACCTTTGGAGCGAACATCACTCCGAGCGAAGCGTTGACATTTGAAGTGGTGAAAATTCAAAGCCCTTACCACGCCCTCTTTGGGCGGCCAGCTTATCTAAGTTCATGGCACGCCCTGTTATGTTTATTCTGCTGAAAATGCGGGTCACAAAGGCGATAACGGTTCATGGGAGCCGCCCGGATCGCTCTGGAGTGCGAGGAAGGTGATCGACTTCTGTGAGTCGGTTTGTGCCACGGAAGAGTTAAAGTATTATAAAGATAATGTTGATCCGGCGGATATGACCCCTTTGAAGAAGCCAACTCTGAGCATGATCCGGTTTGAAGTTCAAATCGGTGGTGAGCGAAGCTTATTGATTTTGTGCGGCGATTCGTCCAAGCAGTTCACCATCGGTGCCAACTGGATCCTAAATAGGAAAGCGCGCTCATCGAGTTCATCCGTGAGAATCGGGACATTTTGCATGGAAGCCTTCGACATGCGGGTGTCGAGGGAACTCGTTGAGCACACTCTTAATGTGGACCGAAATACAAACCGGTAAAACAGTTTCTTCGCGGTTTAATGAGGAAAAGCGCAAAACCATCGGAGAAAAGTTGCTAGGCTTTTGGCGGCGGGGTTTATCGTCGAAGTCTTTCATCGAGTGGCTTGCTAACCGGTTTTGGTCCTTAAGAAGAATGGCACTTGGCGCATGTGCGTGGATTACGAGATCTTAACAAAGCTTGTCCGGCGGATCCTTCGCCCTCCCGCATTGACGGATCATTGATGCAGCGGCGGGTTGTGGCGTTTGAGCTTTACGGATCGTATTCTGGTTATCATCAGATTAAGATGGCGGTTAAGGACCAGGAGAAAGCGGCATTTATCACCTTTTGGAGCCTTACGCTATGTGTCCATGCCTTTTGGGCTCAAGCGCCCAAGCAACTTATCGGCGTTGCGTCTGAAATTGTTTGCATGGACAGATCAGCCGTAATGTACGCGCTTATGTGGATGATATCGTGGTGAAATCAAAGCAGAAGGAAACATTGATTGGGGATTTAAAGAAACCTTTGACAACTTGCGGGTGTACAAGATGATGCTCAACCCGGCCAAGTCGTCTTTGGTGTTCGGCGAGCAAATTGTTGGGTTTTCTTGTGTCCAGCCGGGGATTGAGGCTAATCCGGAGAAGATTACAGCTATCACCTCCTTGGCTAAGCCAAAGTGCATCAACGATGTCCAGCGTTTGGCGAGGCGGATTGCTGCGCTAAGCGGTTTATCGATCGCCTAGGAGAAGGCCATTCCTTTGTACGGAATCTTTGAAGAAGGCGGATCAATTAAATGCGGAGCTCATTGCGGATGAGCATTGGAGGATTTAAAGCGGCGGTGGCCAACCCTTTGTTCTTGCTGCCCCTATTGACGAGGAGCCGCTCTGTTATATGTTCTTTGCTAATGCGAGGCGATGAGTGTAGCCATTGTGGTGGGCGCAAGGAGGCGGGGAAGGAGTATCCGGTTCGTGACGATTTACTACATCGCGAGGTTCTCATCGAATCTAAACAAAGATATCCGCATTGGCGAAGCTGGTATATGGAGTTTTTATGGCAAGCGGAAGCTGAAGCAATATTTCCAAGGGCACCCCATCACGGTGGTCGATTCGGCTCCCTTGGCGATATCATATTGAGCAAGGAAGCGGCTGGCGGATTGCTAAATGGGCTATAGAACTTGGGCATACGGTTTAAAGTATGTGCCCAGACGGCCGTAAAGTCTCGAGCACTTGTGGATTTCATTAATGATTGGGCGGAGTTACAAGCGCCGGAGGAAGCGGATCACACCTATTGGACCATCCATTTTGATGGGTCCGAGGCAATTGGAGGCTCGGGGCTGGAGTCGTATTAACTTCCCACGAGGTGACAAGTTTTGTTATGTTCTCCGCCTAATGTTCCCTTGTACTAATAATGCAGCTGAGTATGAAGCTTTGCTCCATGGTCTCCGGATGGCGAAGAAATGAATCTCAGCGGGTTAAATGCTTGATGACTTCGGACTTGGTGGCCCGGCAAGTATCCGGCACTGGGACTCAAAGATCCGCTCATGGCTGCATATCGTCGGGAAGTGGATCTTTGTTGCGGGACATTTTAAAGGATATCAGGTGGACCATGTGGATCGTCGGAAGAAGCAAGCGGTGATGCTTTGAGCGGCTGGGTTCCCAGCGTAAACCGGTCCGTAGCGTTTTCCTTGATGTCTTTGCACAAACCGTCGGTTAAGTTTCTGATGAAATTGATTTGGCTATCCACGATCCGGAGGCTCAATTGGTGGCGGCCTTGCATGTCATTCGGATTGGGCGCTCCTTATTTGGCATACATGAACGAGGCGAGTTACGGAGGATGAGGCGTTGGCCCGGCGAGATAGTTCGGCGGTCTAAGTCTATGACCATTGTTAATGGCGAGTTGCACCGTCGCGATGTGTCGAGGGCGTTTCAGCGTTGTGTGTCCCCTGACGAGGCTGTAAGATATTGCGAGAGATTCATGAGGGGATTGTGGTCACCATGCGGTTCAAAATCCCTAGTGGCTAAAGCATTCCGCCATGGTTTCTATTGGTTGTTGCCCATCTTGATCACGGAGGATCTGGTCAGAACGATGTGATGGTTGCCAAAAGTTCTCGAGGCGTGCTCATGTGCGGCCCAAAATTGAGGATGATTCAATTACTTGGCTGTTTGCGACTTGGGGGCTGGATATGGTTGGACCTTTCAAAGGTCCAAGGACAAAAAGACACACTGTTGGTAGCGGTGGATAAATTTACCAAGTGGGTCGGCGAGCACTGTTAGCAAGTGTGATCCCACGGCGGTTCAGTTCATCAAGCGGGTGATTTTCGGTTTGGGTTTCCACAGTATCATCACGGACAATGGCACCAATTTGTCTAAAGGAGCTATGAAGGAATTTTGTGAGCGAGCACATCCGGCGATGTTTCTTCCGTAGCCCACCCACAATCTAATGGTCAGCGGAGCGAGCTAATCGGAAATCTTGAAAGGTATCAAACCCGGCTTATGGTCCCTTTAGAGAGGGCGCGGGTTGTTGGGTGGAAGAGCTACCATCGGTGATATGGAGTATAAACACTACCCCCAACGATCCACTTTGGATACCGCCGTTCTTTATGGTCTATGGGCGGGCGGTCCTTCCCGATGATATCCGTCACGACTCGCCTCGAGTAGCAGCTTATGTTGAGGCGGATAGCGAGGCAACACGGCAAGATGATTTGGATCATTTGGGCGAAGAAGCGCGATATGGCAGCAGCTCGTTCGACGGTTTACCAGCGAGGATCTTCGTCGGTATCACAGCCGGCGAGTTAAAACCAGAACCTTTCGGAAGGAGACTTAGTGTTGCGGCTCATTCAAGATCGAGAAAGATATGCACAAGTTATCTCCACCTTGGGAGGGGCCTTTTGTGGTCGACAGAATCTATACAAGGGTCCTACTATCGATTGATGTTAGAGGCGAAAGGACTCACGCATACGTCGGAGGAGGAGACCAACGAGCCATGGAACATAGCTCATCTTGACCTTATTATACTTGAGCCATTGGCTCCACTTATGTACATATCAAGACAATGTATATATTATGAATAAAAGCAATAAACGGATCCTCGGCTAAAGCGGGGTATCATTACGTATAAAAGACGGTTCGGGTACATGGAGGTGCTTGCCGTGAAGCGGCCTCGGTTTAACCCTTGGCCTCGTTTTGAAATTTTTGTCATTTGGGGGCTTGGTGGTGTCGAACCAATGCAACACCTCTTAGCGGTAAAGCCACCGGATCATTTGGGGGCATGGTCACGTCTGAACGGACACACCTCTTGGTCGGCCTAAGGCCATAGAATCACTTAGGGGCTTTGGTGAACCCGAACCATTGCAATGCCACTTGATCGGCATCATGCCACGAGTTGGTGGGGACACAGCTGACTTGAACCATCGCTCGCCGTCTGAGGGCTTGGTCTGTCCGACCATGGTAACACCATCGATCCGGCTCGGTGCAGCCTTTTCTTGCAAAGCGGTTTTCTCATTGATTTTGCTTCTATGTGGTTTTGATACCAATCATTTGGCTTTTATCGGCCTTCTTAAACCGGCAACATTTTTATCAAACGGATTTATGTTGATGCGTTTTTAAGCTGGCGATTTTGTTCGGTTTGATTTTACTATTAAACATCCCATTGTGGAGTAACAGGGGCTTATCATGCCGCCACGATTTACGATAAATCGGTCTTATACACGAGGATTGCTCTCCTTTGCGATGATGGTTTATAAGACCTCCGCTTGAGATTGGCTAAAGCCAAGCGTGTGCTGATCTTTGGCGGTATGTTCGTATCACATAGTTTTGATCGTATACCTCGGTATTTTCTTATATAAATATTGGTATCACAGTCGGCTAGAGGTATAAACCGCCATGGCGGTTTAAAATTGTGATTGCAGGCAAAATATGTTGCGGATTTACTACAAAAGCCAGCGGATCCGGCACCGCCATGCAAAAGTTCTGGTGAGGTTGTGCGGCATTGTTTCAATGAAAGACACTTGCTATCCTATTACAAAGCCTTTGAGGCCCGGCGTTTCACGCGGAGTTATGCCTTGAAGCTTTGGATATGTCGCCGGCAATGATTCGCTGCTTCACGGGTTGGCGCGAGGTGGAGGGGCGGCGCTGGCGTCGGTTCGGCTTCTTCTTCTTCCTCACCCAAAGCCGGAAGTCATTGGTAGACCGGTCAATCCGGGTTAAGGCTGAAAGACAGCTTCTTCACTTATCAGCTCAGCGGATCAGCGTCGAGGCGTAAGTGTGCTTCGGATTGGAGGAATCAGGCTCGCACTTCGGGATGACAAACTCCACCGCTTGTTGTTTGCGTCATAAAAAGCGGTGAACCTCCAGATTAGCCGGCGGCAGTTGACTTCGCCAGCAGACGCATTTCGCTGTAATCCGCTTGAGGGCATCGTTATCAAAGGCTTCACCATTTTCTTGGCGCTGGGAAAACCTTTAGCTCGTCGGCGGATCAAGATCCGCTATCCATGCCTTAGCGCGAGTCGAGCGATAAGGTGCCCGCCCGGACTGCGGATCGCTTCATCTCTTCAAGCTGTCCGGAATCATGGACAGCGGTCCAGCGTCTCTCTGATCAGGGATGGCGCCGTATTGTCATATGAAGTGGCGCATATGACCCGCTGGGCGCCGGTATATAGCTGCTCAATCGGGGTGTCTGAAGCCTTGAGTTTTTCCGCGCGTCGAGCCCGGATCATAATCGCTTGCCTACACCAAAGTTTAGACAGCTCAAGTTAAACCGGCGGAGGCATTAACACGAGCATGTTCGGTGTAAATTTGCTTACCAAAGGCGGCGAGAGGTCATGGCATGCACTTGGCGTTTGAGTCCGGTAAGCTCTTGATCACCGGTTTAAGGCCGCCTCGGCTTCCTCCGCCCGCTTTATTAAACCGGCTTTCTCGGTGTCCCAGTTGACCGCTTCGGTTGTACCACTCCTTCACTGTTCCATGGTGGTCGGGGCAGTTTTAGCTCATCCTTGGCTTTGGTGGCCGATATTTGGGTTTCAGTTGCGGAGGTCCTTGAGTTGCGCAGTTCTTGATGTATTTCATTACGATGACAAAGGAAGCATGTTAGTGATTTCATTATACAAGTCCCAAGCTTAATACAAGTATTCAACTTGGCACTTGGGGGCTAATGGCTAGTTGATCTCAATTTGCTATGAAGAGACACACCTTAAGTCGGTTTAACTTTACAAAGTTAAACCGACCCTTGAGAGCTACTATGCAGTTAAAATAAAAGAAAGGTTAGTCCATTACCTCATAGCGGTCCTTCATGCGATTTACTAGACCGGCTTCAAAGTCACGGCTTGTGTAAAGCCGGTTGAGCAGAATGAAGCTCTTAGGCGGAGAAATTGTAGTAAGCCGACATATCCGTCTTCCCTTATCCTTGCTCATAGTAGTGGAACTTTCTTTGATCTTGTGCTTTGCTAAAGCGACCGGTTGGCTAGGGCGGTGTAGCGATTACTGTCACAATAACATCGTCATTTTCAGCAGTCTTGTTTGGGCTTGATGTAGTTTTGCTCTGGCTCGGCGGTTCATGATCCACGACCGGCTCGGCGGACGGGTTTGATGGAAGCAGGCTGTGAAGTTTCCACTTGGACCTCGGTTCAACCGGCGGGTCGGCGATATCGTCTTTGTACAACTCGCGAGCTTTCCTTGGCGACTTCGGGATTTTCGTGAGGTTGTTACGGGGTTTTCTCGGATCAACATCGGAGTAGGATCAAAGTTTTCGCTTTCTTGCTCAAGCGAGCCTTGGTGCTGCAATATTGAGTGGATCAAGACAAATTGGACAAGGTAATGGTGAATCGAATTGACGGACAGCAATTACATACCTACTGGCGATGTTCGGCGGAGGCGGTTGTGTGGTGGATGAACCGCGGATGAGTTGGAAGAGGCGACAATTGGTCGAGGCGGATTGAGAGGACATCGGAAGAAACCTTTTAAGGGATAGCGCTTTTCGGAGAGCAAGTCACCTCGGGCGGCGCTTCCGGGTTGGTGTGTCTGAGTAAACCGGTGAGGTAATCCGTTAGCCTTGTGCGGGTCGTCTGGCGCTCTTGACTCTTGTGTCTTCAAGGAAGATTTGGATTCAAGTAAGCACAGGAATGATATTTTTCACTTTCCGGATGTATGACGAATTCTCTTAACGGCACAAGATCGGATTCGGAGGAAAGAAGGATTACCTCAACGAGAAGTCGGCATGGCTGGCTTCAGCGTCATCACAGGAAGAAAATTGTCGGAGAAAAGGAATGTAAAGGGCGAGCATATGCGGGAAGAAGCACAAAGCGGAAGCGGTTTACCTCAACCGATTCTTCGTCCTCCGCGGATTAGAGGACTCGGCGGTCTTCTTCTTGCCTGTTTTCTTAGTGGCCTTGGACTTTACCGCGGCGCCCGACCGGTTTAGTGCGTTTCGAGAAAAAGCTGTCGGACTGAAGTAACAAGGATTAGCGTATATCAGCGAAGTATTAAGAGCACGAAAGGCGGTGAGTAGAAACTTACGCCCGGCGGTTTGTTGGCGGCACAAAATGGAGCCAACCGGTTAGGCTGCGAGCGGAGATTGGCTCATCGAGCATCTTCTTGGCGATCTCGGTGACCTCTGTTCAGCTATGGGCAGCTCGTGGCGCCTTTGAGGATCTTTGAGGCTGCGGTGTACTCGTGCATCAATCCGGACGGCGGCTTAGTGGCAAAACGCCCCAAGAGACCCGACAACGCACAAGATCCACGCCGGTTAAGCCATTGGCCATTAGAGCCGGAGCTTGATTATTTGTGGCGCGAAGTTCTTCCGTTCATGGCGGTTAAGCGTGAAGGCAGCGGATGCTGGTTCTTGAGCCGTGAAGCGGTAACCCGGCAAGGGTTTTCATTGGCGAGGCAGTGTTCGGCGATAGAACCAGGTGCAGTTCGATCCTTTGGATGGCTGTGGTGCTTGGCGTGAGAAAATCGACTTCCTTCCTCTTACGGATTGAAGCGCCGCCCAGCTCCGTGTTAGGACCATCGAGAAAACTCTGTGCGGCGGTTCAAATGGAAAAAATCCCGGAATAACTCCACAGATGGTTCTTCTTGAAGATAGACTTCACAGAAGACTTGAAAGTTGCATATGTTCGACCCGAATTTGGGCACGTGGATGAAGTTGCAAATTGGCAGGGCGTCCGGAAAAACTTTGAACGGGTGGGCAGAACCCCGGTCTAAGTGCTGCATAAACACAATTACTTCTCCGTTCGCGGTGGGGAGAAACTTCGCCTTCGGAATCGCCAATGGAGGACATTTTTGGAGCCAAACCGCGGTGGTGACATAGCCGTTGAGCTGCGTTTGATGATCTTGGACGGACCCGGTTGCAAGCGGAAAATTGAGAGCCATTCGGAAGATTAAAGCTGCGAAAGAAAGGAAAAGCGGTTCACCATTGAGCGAATTGAGCGTTGCGAGATATTGTTAAACGGCAATTCAGCAGCGGCTTCCCATTCGGTTTAGCGAGGACTAATGGAGTAGCGGATTAGCTATCAAAAGTTAAACCGCCAAAGGAGGCGAGCTGAAAATGTTGCTAAGTGTAGAGCGAAACAGGTTTCCCACGCGAATGAAAATAATCTAGATCTACGGAGTTCAATAAGGAAAATTTCTCGACTTATGCAAACCTCGTACAAGCTTGAGGAAGATTCAGGCATGTTAAAATAAAGGATGCGAGCGAAAAAGGGAAGATGCATAGAGTCGAATGGGGGCGAAAGCAGTCATTTGCACAAGATGAGCGCTGCGGCTGAGCCGTCTGGCCATGGCGAACAAGTATGAAGAACACGAGATGAACTGCTACGAACTATAAGGCGATCGAGTTGAGATGAGATCTAGGGTTGAAGGAAGCCTTACGATGGCGGAAGCCGCGGAGGGCGCTTGAAACTCTGGAAGGATCGAGGTTGATGCGGTGACCCGGCGTGGCGTCGGTCGAAGGTTAATGGCGACGGCAAGAGCTTCAAAGTCGGCGGTCGCGAGGAAGAAGAAGAAGAAGAAGAAGAAGAGAATGAGGCCGACCGGTCTATTTATGAGGCCGGAGCAATCAATGGTAGCGAGAATCGAGAGTCAAAAGCGGCGGAAGGTCGGTGGCCGCCTCGATTTCGGGGTAGCATTAATGAAGGAATCTTCTTGTTTGGATCTTTTGTTCAAAAATGGCGTCGGGGTGCGACGACACGAAAATCGAAGATGATGTCACGGCGGTTCAAAGCGTGGCGGTTCTGAGAGGAGATCAAGAGTTGCTGAAGGCGTGAAGATTAACTGAACGGTTCAAGTCAATGCTGGGGCCTAATGTTGGGGATACAACTACGGTGTGAACCGCCCGGAAGAACGGTTTACCCTCGATGCATGATCCAGGCCCATATGGAGGCACAGGAGCCAGAGCGAATTAAAGTCCATACATGTAAACCGCCTTAATATTGTAGCTTGGGTTGTAAGACAAGAAAGGAGAGACCAAGCGGACTCTTGTATGGGCGGATTGGGATTACAATGAATCGACCAGGCGTCAACCCGTGTATATAAGGGGACGACCGGCGGCGAGTTAAGACGAGAGGATTGAGGCTAAGGTAAAGCTATTACTCCCTAATCGCCGAAACCATATCAATCACACCAAAAGCGGGCGTAGGTTTTACCTTCATCGAAGGGCGAACCGACATAATCCCGTGTCTTGTGTCGCTTTAACCCCTCTAGGTTAACCCGTCACGATGGCCCTCGACTAAGTCCTTTCATGAGGACATCTGCGTGACAATTCCACGACAAGTCTTATTCAAAGCGAACTGTCAAGGGGTCCCATAAATCACCCAACCGTGTAAGGAGCAGCGAAATCAAGGAACATAACATCGGTATGGCGGAAACTAGGCGGCAAGAGTGGAACAAAACACCGGGCATAAGGCCGAGTCTTCCACCCTTTACCAAGTATATAGATGCATTAATTATAGCAGATATATTGTGATATCCCCAACAAGTAAATATGTTCCAACAAGGAACAACATCTCCATGTTCAACAAGGAACAAACTTCAACTTCACACGCAACTAGCAGCGCTATAAGAGGGCTGAGCAAAGCGGTAACATAGGCAAACAACGGTTTGCTAGGAAAGGATGGTTAGGGGCTGACATGGCAATATGGGTGGCAAGATAAGCAAGTGATAGGCATCGTAGCATAGGCATAGCAAAAAGCGAGCAACTAGCATAGCAAAGATAGAAGTGATTTCGAGGTATGGTCATCTTGCGCAAAGTTCTCGAGTTGTCGAAAGCTTGATCCTCGTGGCGTTCTCAACAGGTTCCTCGTTCACGTACTCGTCTCCCAGCTCTACCCAAAGCAATAACACAAACAAAGGAACCACAATAAATCACGGTGCAATGCACAAACAACATGATGCAAAATATGACATGATATGCGAGATGTGATATGCAATGTGTATGCGCGCTCCGGAAGGAAAATGATGAACCAGGCATCAACTTGGCAAACCAAGTATGCCGCTGGAAATATGAGATGATTTCGGTTGAAATCGATATAAGGATCACCGGAATCGGATGCACAGTTTGCAAATGACAAGCAAAACAAGAATGGCACAAATCTGCCATTAACAGCATGATACCACTTAGCAAGCAACAAGAAATTAAGCTACTGCACCCAAACGTACCAACAAAGTATATGGCAGTGATCTACTCAAGATGCTTGACAAAAGATGAACTATGAGCTACGGCTAAATCACACCATAACAGGTTCAAACAAGCATGGCAAAAGTGCATAATATATCAGCTTCACAGACTTAGTGAAATTACTGAACATGGTAAAAACAGCATCAGGAAGCAATATTCAGAGCAAGAAAACTACATGCTACAGGAACTCATAATAGCAAAACAAGGCATGGCATGAATCTACTCAAAGCATAGAACAAAATTCCCTTACTGACCATAAGCCAAAAAGGATCATAAAATATAGTAACACCCATGTCAATATAGCAAGTTTCGTTAACAGATTCAGCAACAGGGCATGGCAAAAACAGATAACAAGTAGGCATGTTTAAGAGCTCGATGCACTCACTACAGAGCATTACATGATAAACTAAGCATACATCCATCAAGAAGACATGGCATAGAAGATATACATGGCAAGAACAACATCATAGCATACACGGATCAACTACAACAACCTTGGCAAAATTGAATAACATGTAAACAATCTGCCAGGAAACATTTTATAGCAAAAGTAGAGCTCGATTGACTCAAGCTATGGCACTCCATAATTGCAAACAAAGGCATGGATGGATAGAGCATAACCATATGTTCAAAACATCCTTACTGAAGTATCTCAAAATATGCATGGATCTCTCGGTAGCATCAAGTTAACATGGCATGAAAATATCAGCAAAACAGGGCTGAAATCAGCAACATCATGACACCTAGTTTGCATGCTTGTGCTAGTCACCACATAGATCACAAAAATACATGGTATACACCCCTGGAAAAATGGCATGGCATATTACAAAACACATGTAGGACTCAAATTCATAGGGTGCACACATCAATCATGGCAAAAATGACAAAAGTGCATGTTCTGTTAAGAAACAGAAACTAACATCACATAGCCCTCTTCCGACAGCATTTCGGGCATCAAGATGAGCTCAAATGAAAATGATGCAATGAGGTGAAATGATCTACTCCTCGGCGAACATTTTACATATTACACGCCGAAAGCAGACTACAGGTGCAAAGTTATGATGCGATGAAAATGCAACAAATATCATCAGAAAAAGACTTAGATGAAATTGGGAGGAGAAAAGTCAACCGCTCGGGTTTGGATCGGATCTGGCGGGGCTGCTTGAACTGGCAGGTGGAGGCGGCGGCGGAGCGGCTGCTTCTGAGGCCTTCGGGGAGGAGGAGGAGAGGCGCCCGGCGTGGCCGGCCGTAGCCGCCGAGACGCTGGCGCCTTGTGCGGAGGCCAGCCTCTTGGGATAATGGCGGCAGAAGCGGGGGCGGCGGGCAGAGCGCCCGGGCACGGGAGAAGCATGGGAGGGCCAGCGGTGGGCCTCATGGGCAGCCGGCTGAGGCTGCTGGCTGGCTGCGTGGCGGCGCGCCCGATTAGCTGGCGCGGCGGATGGTTCGTCCGGCGGACGGACGTGTCCGGGCGCGATGTAGGGAAGGCTAGGGTTTGTACCGCGATTTGGAATGGGGGTGTATATATAGGCATAGAGGGAGCTAGGAGAGTCCAAATGAGGTGCGGTTTTCGCCCACACGATCGTGATCGAACGACGGAGAGCATGGAAGGAAGTGCGGTTAACCGTTGGAGTACCAAACGAGCTCAAATGACCCGAAACTTGACAGGTGGTCTGGTGGTATACCAAGGCCACTTGACAAACCTCGGTCCATTCGAGAAAGTTTAGTACCCGCACACGGAAAAAGCGTAAAAGGGCGCCGGGGACATAGGAGTGCGGATTGCAAAAGCGGACAACGGGAAAAATGCTGGAATCATGAGGCGAACACGTATGCAAATCGATGCACATGATGACATGATATGAAATGCATGACATGGACAAAATGCAAAAGGAGAAAAAAACCCAACCACGGAGGAATATCATATCACAATGCGAAAATGGCAAGAGTTGGAGTTACAAATGTGGAAAGTTACATCCGGGTATTACAACACTCCACCACTACAAGAGGATCTCGTCCGAGATCTAGGACTGAAAGAACTCGGATATTCGAACGGAGGTGATCCTCGCGTTCCCGGTGGCTTCTCGGTCGGAATGGTGTGACCACTTCACTTTCAGGAATTTGATTGACTTGTTGCGAGTCTTGCGCTCGGTTTCTTCAAGAATAGCAGCGGGTGCTCATGATAAGAGATCTTCTTGAAGGTCAATTTCTTGAAGTTGATAGTGCGCTCGAGTCTTGAAGCACTTGCGAAGGCTGTGACACGTGAAACACATCGTGCACATTTGCAAAATTGGATGGAAGCTCAAGTTGATAGGCGAGATCGCCTCTTTTGCCCATGATCTTGAAAGGACCCACGTATCTAGGGGCAAGCTTCCTTTGATACCGGGCGGCGAGTGCCTTTCATTGGAGAGACGCGAGGTAGACATGGTCTCCGATTTCAAAAGCCACATCACGGTGCTTGTCATCATAATAGCTCTTAAAGCGCGATTGCGCGGCTTTGAGATTCTCACGAATGACTTTGCACATTTCTTGACCACGTGATCAAGTCATTGCCAAGAAGTTGGCGTTCACCTGTCTCGGACCAATTGAGAGGAGTACGGCACTTTACGCCATAGAGAATTTCGAATGGGGCCTTGCCGAACTTCGCTTGGAAGCTGTTGTTGTAGGAGAACTTCGGCATATGGAAGACAATCTTCCCACTTCATACGAAGGAAATGACACAAGCCCCGAGCATATCTTCAAGGATTTGATTTACTCGCTCGACTTGGCCACTTGTTTGAGGATGGAAAGCTGTCTTTGAAAGCGAATGTTGGTGCCCATGGCCTTCTGAAAAGAATCCCAAAACTTGGAGGTCAAGATGCTGCCACGGTCTGAAGAGATCACTTGTGGAATGCCGTGCAAGGAGACAATCCTGGATGTGTATAACTCTGCCAACTGAGCTGCAATGATAGATTCTTTGATAGGAAGAAAATGAACCACT
Source organism: Aegilops longissima (assembly GCA_021605205.1). Lineage (NCBI taxonomy): Eukaryota > Viridiplantae > Streptophyta > Magnoliopsida > Poales > Poaceae > Aegilops > Aegilops longissima. Next base: position 690,562,078 of record CM038677.1, on the reverse strand, counting down.
TTAGTAAGCTTGTCAATGACAACGAAGATAGCATCATTTCCGCGCTTGGACTTTGGAAAACCAGTCACGAAGTCCATTTCGATATGATCAAACTTCCATTCTGGAATAGCAAGAGGTTGGAGGAGACCAGCTGGTCGTTGGTGTTCTGCTTTCACTCTTCTGCAGACATCACACTCATTCACGAATTGAGCAATTTCTCGCTTCATTCGAGTCCACCAATATGACTGCTTGAGGTCATGGTACATCTTCGTACTTCGGGATGAATGGATAGAAGCGAATTGTGTGCCTCGTTCATAATGACTTTTCTCAGATCACCCTTAGGAACCACAATCCGGTCCTCGAAGAAAAGAGTATCTTTGTCATCAATGTGGAAGCACTTGTATTTGGAAATGCCCTTGTCGATACCATGTTTCACCTTTTTCACCATGGTATCCAGGAGTTGAGCCTCACGAATCTGATCTTCCAAAGTAGGAGAGACTATGAGGTTGGCAAGAAAGCCTTGAGGAACAACGAAGATTCAGCTTGCGGAAAGCTTCACAGAGATCCGGTTGGAAGGGCTTGAGGATTAAAGCTGTTGCGATAAGCCTTCTGCTCAAAGCATCTGCAATCACATTGGCCTTGCCGGAGTATATTCAATACTTGGGTTGTACTCTTGAATCATTTCGACCCATCGAGTTTGCACGAGGTTGAGGTTGGGCTGAGTGAAGATATACTTGAGGCTCTTGTGATCGGTGAAAATGTCCACTTTCCTTCCCAACAAGAGATGTCTCCATGTTATCAATGCATGGACAACTGCCGCCAACTCAAGATCGTGAGTGGGGTAGTTCTTTTCGTTGAGCTTCAGGTGGCGAGAGGTATAGGCCACAACTCTCTTCTCTTGCATTAACACAGCACCGAGACCTTGAAGAGAAGCATCACAGAAAACTTGAATGGCTTGGATTCATCGGGAGGAGTTAAGGCAGGGAGCTGTGACGAGTTTCTCTTTGAGAGTATTGAAAGCAACGTCACACTCGGGAGACGGACATACTTCACATGCTTACGGAGGAGGTTGGAAAGAGGCTTTGCAATCTTAGAGAAGTTCTCAACGAATCTTGACAATAGCTTGCAAGACCAAGAAAAGCTGAAGCTGCTTGACGATACGAGGAGGTTCCCGATTCTGGCTGCAGACACCTTCAGGGATTAACAGCGATGCCCTTGGCGGAGATGATATGACCAAGATAAAGCACTTCATCAAGCCAAAATTCACATTTGGAAAACTTAGCATAGAATTGATACTCTCGAGCTTGTCTAGCACCAATCGCAAATGTTTGGCATGATCCTTCTTATTCTTGGAAGACCAAAATATCATCAAGATAGACCAAGGCGAATTCATTGGTGTAGGGGTTGAAGATGAAGTTCATCATCAAGAGAATGTTGGAGGAGCATTGACAAGGCGAAAGACATGACGGTATATTCATAAGAACCAAAGCTTTACGAATCTTTGTCTTGGGAATATCTAGTTCACGAATGCGAATCGATGATAACCCATCTGAAGGTCAAGCTTGGAGAACACTTTAGCACCTTTGAGTTGCTCGAAAAGCTCGTTGATGTTGGGAAGTGGATACTTGTTCTTGATTGTCTTCTTATTCAATGGGCGATGTCGGCGCAAAGTCGGTCCGTGCCATCCTTATTGGACAAAAGAACACCACAACCCCAAGGAGATGAACTTCGATGCGATCAAACCCAGACACTCTTGTTCATCGAGCTGCTTCTTTAATTCCTTCAGCTCATCAGGTCCAAGCTTGTATGGGCGCTTGCAAAGCGGGTTCGATGCGGGCTCAAGATCGATACGAACTCAAGCTGGCGATGAGGAGGCATACCGGAAGCTCTTACGGAAAGACATCTTGGTACTCACAAGCAATTTGGAATCGAGAGATAGCATCAATTCGCCCTTCTCATTGAGAGAAAACAACCGAATGGTTTCATCACGAAGCGGCATAGATGATCACATCATTAGAAGAGTGAGTCAATTGAATTTCCACAGCAGCACAATCAAGCTGAGCTTTGTGCTTTGAAAGCCGATCCATCCCAAGAATAAGATCAATATCCGAGTCACCAAGGACAATTGGTTTAGCAGAAATCTATAATCGCCCATCTTGATACCGACATTGGAACCATCATGCTAGAGCTCAAGCGCTTAGCCGGAGAAATAACTTGCAATGCTTTAGGTAATTCCTCGTGTCAAAATTGTGCTTGATGCAAAAGGATATGACATGAAAGAATGCGATGCACCGGTATCAAATAAGACTTTTGCGGGAATATCATTAAGCGAGAGATTACCCATTATCACATCGATAGATTCCTCCGCTTGAGCTGCATTCATCATGTTCACCTTTGCAGACTTGGGATTATGCTTGACCTTTGCATTGCTGGAAGATTTCACGGAGGAGGAGGCGGAAGGCGCCTTTGGTTGAAGCACTTGTTAGCATAGTGACCTTTCTGCGACACTTGTTGCAAGTCACCTCACGAGGCGGACGGTGATAAGGAGCACTTGACCTTGGAGCTTGAGAATTTGACTTGTTACGATAGCCTGGGTTGGGCGGGTGGGAAGATCCACGACCACTGAGTTCTTCTGGCGATAAGGGTGACGGAACGGAGGAGGAGGAAGGTAGAACTTCTGCTGCTTAGCTGCCACTTGAGAGGAAGAAGAAGACTGGACTGCATCCTGATTCTCTTCTTAGAAGCCTCACATTTGAGCTGGGCAGCTTCTTGCTTGATGCCATGTTGTAGAATTCATCATACTTTTCGGCTCAAAAGCACAAGAGCTAATTGCAGATCTTCTCGAGACCACCCTGAATTGATAGATCATACTCTTTTCATCAGGGACGTCTTGCTTAGCAAAGCGGCGAGTTTCGGAACTGGATATTGTATTGATACACAGACATGTTGCCTTGCTTGAGATTGCGGAACTCCTCACGCTTGCTCTCAACAACACTTTTGGAATGTGGTGAGCTCTGAAATCTCGTGGAACTCATCGAGTAATGACATGACCTCCTCTGGAATCTTTGTATTCTTTGGTACCACTCAGCAGCTTGGTCCTTGAGTTGAAGCGAAGCAAATTTGACAAAGTCCTCAGGTCGACATTGCTACATTCAAAATGTTTGCAGATGTCCACAAGCCAATCGTCGGCGTCGTGGCCTCGACACGTAAACCGAAAGACTTGGCTGATTAGCGAGGAACCGGCGAGGGTAGCAAAGTGCGGCTGGTTGTTGCCTTGACCTTGATTTCCTTGATTGCCTTGCCCCTGATGCGCTCTTGCAAGAGTTGCAAAATCATCGAGCATTGGCATTGGTGGCTGCCATGATAGCTTGCCGAGCCTCCGGAGGCGGAGGTGGAGGTGGAGGTTCGTGACTCCCATCATTTCGTTCCGGATTACGGCGTTGGCGGAGCCATCTGAAGAGGGTGACATCCGTTAGCACTTGATGAGCAGATAGACAAGTTGAATCAGCGGATAGAAATTGCAACATATAGTCTTCACAATAAACATTGAACAAGGATGAGCGAATGAATTCCAAAAGCTAACATCACACGTCCATTAAGGTGAGAAGCCACTTAGATAAAGGTATGGAATCACCATACGCCTTTGAAACAACTCGAATATCACAACTGAAAACAAAACAAAAGATTGGCTTCTAGAATAGCGGAACAAACACATGATAGAATTTACGCCCAAAGTGTTAGTGGTGGGGCCCACACGGGCATGACGTCATGCGGACGTCACGAATGACAAACAAGACATCCCGAATCAGCATAGCCAAGGATTCTTTAAGGCGTCTCGCGACCACGTAAATCGGCCGTGGATGGGCGGACCACTAGGCGTTGGACCCCAATCTCAAATCATACATCATCGGAAAGATATCTTGTAAGCTACTAGAATTCCCACCTATAAACTCCGAAACTTTACGGTTATGCAATCTGGTGTTGGGGATACAAGGGACACAAAATATATCACCCAAACTAACAATACCTAGATCCATTTGTATCCATCCGTCAACACATAACCAAGAAACCTTCGAAATCGTGTACCTCGACCTTGAAAAGCATCCATTATCTGAGTCATGGCAATACTCGAGCTCGCCCGATCTTGGGTTATCGGGTTATCTCACCAACAAGCGCACAAAAGAGATTTCGATGTCGGCAAATCAGGTATTCGAACTGCAATGATAAAATTGTGGCGACAACACCTCGGAGCTCAACTCCCGGGACACTACCACAACCCCTAAATGTCGGGAGGCACCAAGAACAATGTTCTCGTCACAAAACCATCGAACGATCCCAAGATACCAGCGTGATCCTAAAATTTTTTTAGTGAAATTTGAGGAGAGGAGAGTCAAAACTTCTCGTCGGGAGACCTCACGAGAGCGACGAAGGGATGGGGAGTAAAAGAATCCTACTCTCCGATATATATAATCCTAAGACTCAAAACATTTTCCGTTCTAGACTCAACAACGCCATGACAAACAATCAGCGAGGGGCTCCTAAGTCGGGAAGGCTCGATACCAACTTGAACGCCCTCGATGCGGCTATATCTCCCGTGTCGAAGCACGACTTAGAGCATAACCGCATTGAAAGCAATGTCGCAAGTGAGGTAATCTTCACACAATCCATGTAATACATAAGGAAAAAGATACATAGTTGGCTTACGATCGCCACTTCACACAATACATAAATAAACATCCATCATTCAGATTACACTCAAGGTCCGACTACGGAACCAAAATAAAAGAAGATACCCAAAATGCTACACAGATCCCGATCGTCCCAAGCTGAGCTCCACTCTCGATCATCGGGAAAAGACACATAATAACGACCACGTTCCTCATCGAACTCCCACTTGAGCTCGATTCGTCACTGCTGGCATCGTCGGCACTGCAACTGTTTTGGTAGAATCTGTGAGTCACGAGGACTCAGCAATCTCACACCGCGAGATCAAGACTATTTAAGCTTATAGGAAGGACAGAGTTGTAAGGTGGAGCTGCAGCAGCGACTAGCATATATGGTGGCTACATTACGCAAAAGAGGCGAGAAGAGAAGCAAAGCACGGACGTGAAGCTAGTAGCGATCAAGAAGTGATCTGAACTACTTACGTCAAACATAACTCCAACACGTGTTCACTTCCGGACTCCGCGAGAAGAGACCATCACAGTTACACCTTGATTGATGTGTATTTTAATTAAGGTCAACCGGGTTTTCTACAACGGACATTAACAAATTCCCATCGCCTCATAACTGCGGGCACGGCTTTGAAAGATAATACCTGCGGGGTGTTCCAACAGCCCATTATAAGCTCTCACGGTCAGCGAAGGATATTCCTTCTCTGGGAAGACCGATCAATCTCGGAATCCCGGACTACAAGACATTTCGAATGACAATAAAACAAGACCAGCAAAGCCGCCCGATTGTGCTGACAAATCGATAGGAGCTTCACACATCTCGTTCTCGGGGCACATCCGGATGAGACTAGCTCTGAGTAAAACCAAGCCTCGAGTTTCCCGTGGTGGCCCTTGATGTAGCTCAGTTAGGGCCAGCACTCGAAGGAGCACTGGTCGGGGGTTAAAATAAAGATGACCCTCGGGCTCGCGAAAACCGGGGAAAAAAGGCTTAGGTGGCAAATGGTAAAACCAAAGTTGGGCCTTCTTTGGAGAGTCTTATTCAAAGCGAACTGTCAAGGGGTCCATAAATCACCCAACCGTGTAAGGAGCGAAATCAAGGAACATAACACGGTATGGCGGAAACTAGGGCGGCAAGGGTGGAACAAAACACCAGGCATAAGGCCGAGTCTTCCACCCTTTAGCAAGTATATAGATGCATTAATTATAGCAGATATATTGTGATATCCCCAACAAGTAAATATGTTCCAACAAGGAACAACATCTCCATGTTCCAACAAGGAACAAACTTCAACTTCACCTGCAACTAGCAACGCTATAAGAGGGGCTGAGCAAAGCGGTAACATAGGCAAACAACGGTTTGCTAGGAAAGGATGGTTAGGGGCTGACATGGCAGTATGGGTGGCAAGATAAGCAAGTGATAGGCGTCGTAGCATAGGCATAGCAAAAGAGCGAGCAACTAGCATAGCAAAGATAGAAGTGATTTCGAGGGTATGGTCATCTTGCCTGCAAAGTTCTCGAGTTGTCGAAAGCTTGATCCTCGTAAGCGTTCTCAACAGGTTCCTCGTTCACGTACTCGTCTCGGCTCTACCCAAAGCAATAACACAAACAAAGGAACCACAATAAATCACGGTGCAATGCACAAACAACATGATGCAAAATATGACATGATATGCGAGATGTGATATGCAATGCGTATCTGCGCTCGGAAGGAAAATGATGAACCAGGCATCAACTTGGCAAACCAAGTATGCCGCTGGAAAGATGAGATGATTTGGTTGAAATCGATATAAAGATCACGGAATCGGATGCACGGTTTGCAAATGACAAGCAAAACAAGAATGGCACAAATCTGCCATTAACAGCATGATACCACTTAGCAAGCAACAAGAAATTAAGCTACTGCACCCAAACGTACCAACAAAGTATATGGCAGTGATCTATTCAAGATGCTTGACAAAAGATGAACACTGAGCTACGGCTAAATCACACCATAACAGGTTCAAACAAGCATGGCAAAATTGCATAATATATCAGCTTCACAGACTTAGTGAAATTACTGAACATGGCAAAAACAGCATCAGGAAGCAATATTCAGAGGAAGAAAACTACATGCTACAGGAACTCATAATAGCAAAACAAGGCATGGCATGAATCTACTCAAAGCATAGAACAAAAGTCCCTTACTGACCATAAGCCAAAAAGGATCAGAAAATATAGTAACACCCATGTCAATATAGCAAGTTTCCTTACAGATTCAGCAACAGGGCATGGCAAAAACAGATAACAAGTAGGCATGTTTAAGAGCTTGATGCACTCACTACAGAGCATTACATGATAAAATAAGCATACATCCATCAAGAAGACATGGCATAGAAGATATACATGGCAAGAATAACATCATAGCATACACGGATCAACTACAACAACCTTGGCAAAATTGAGTAACATGTAAACAATCTGCCAGGAAACATTTTATAGCAAAAGTAGAGCTCGATTGACTCAAGCTATGGCACTCCATAATTGCAAACAAAGGCATGGATGGATAGAGCATAACCATATGTTCAAAACATCCTTACTGAAGTATCTCAAAATATGCATGGATCTCTCGGTAGCATCAAGTTAACATGGCATGAAAATATCAGCAAAACAGGGCTGAAATCAGCAACATCATGACACCTAGTTTGCATGCTTGTGCTAGTCACCACATAGATCAAAAAAATACATGGAATACACCCCTAGAAAGATGGCATGGCATATTACAAAACACATGTAGGACTCAAATTCATAGGGTGCACACATCAATCATGGCAAAAATGACAAAAGTGCATGTTCTGTTAAGAAACAGAAACTAACATCACATAGCCCTCTTCCGACAGCATTTCGGGCATCAAGATGAGCTCAAATGAAAATGATGCAATGAGGTTAAATGATCTACTCCTCGAGGCGAACATTTTGATATATTACACGCACGAAACGGAGCTACAGGTGCAAAGTTATGATGCGATGAAAATGCAACAAATATCATCACAGAAAAGACTTAGATGAAATTGGGGGAAGTCAACCGCTTCGGGTTTGGATCGGATCTGGCGGGCCTTGAACAGGGAGGAGGCGGCCGCCGGCGGGTTGCTCGAGAGGCCTTCGGGGCCGGAGGAGAGGGCGCCTGGCGTGGCCTTGAAGGTATGTACCGGACGCGGGCGCCTTGGCGGCCAGGCGGCCGGCGCCAGGATGGCGGCGGGCGGGCGGTGGGGGCGGGCGGGGCGGCGGCAGGGAAGAGGGCGGAGGACGAAGCATGGGCCGGGAGGGAGGGGAGGCCCTGGTGGGCCTCATGGGGCAGCAGGGAGCGCTGGGCGGCGACATGTGGCGCAACCCGATTGGCCGGTATGGCGGATTTTGTCCGGCCGGACCGGACGTGTCCGGGCGTGAGGTAGGGAAGGCTAGGGTTTGTCTGCGATTTGGAATGGGGGTGTATATATAGGCATAGAGGAGCTAGGAGAGTCCAAATGAGGTGCGGTTTTCGCCACACGATCGTGATCGAGCGACGGAGAGCATGGAAGTGACTTAGATGGGTTATTGGACTATTTTGAAGGGGTGTTGGGCTGCAACTTAAAAGAGGCCTTTCTGGAGTGCGGTTAACCGTTGGAGTACCAAACGAGCTCCAAATGACCGAAACTTGACGGTGGTCTACGGTGGTATACCAAGGCCACTTGACAAACCTCGGTCCATTCCGAGAAAGTTTAGTACCCGCTACGAAAAAAACATAAAAGGGGCGCCGGGGACATAGGAGTGCCGGATTGCAAAAGCGGACAACGGAAAAATGCTCGAGAATCATGAGGCGAACACGTATGCAAATCGATGCACATGATGACATGATATGAAATGCATGACATGGACAAAATGCAAAAGGAGAAAAAAACCCAACCACGGAGGGAATATCATATCACAATGCCGAAAATGGCAAGAGTTGGAGTTACAAATGTGGAAAGTTACATCCGGGGTGTTACATGAGACATCCCTGTTGGTCTCCAAGAAAGCTGATAAAAACTATCTTGACGATAGTGAGGGAACCCAAAAGTCCTGTCTTGATGTAGTGTTCGAGTTACTGGCCACTATTGCTGGCACAAGCTCTTTGAACTCGCTGCCTAAATCAGTTCGTCTTCTTGAGTCTCAACTTCAAGTTGAAAGACATCGATTAGATGTCTTCATGACGGAGAAGTGAAGGACCGAGGAAGTCCTGCAGAATTCAGATGCATATTTTCCGGTGCAACGACAAGCGTTGGAGGATTTAAGCGCCAAACAAGAGAAAGTTAATAAGCTTGCTAAGCATCTTACCGGCATTATGGGTACCAGGATATTGTTTCTTGAGATCTTGAAGTGGTTTCATTCTGGATTTGTTTTCTTCTTGGCGTTTATTTGCGCTGATCGCGAACTTTGACAACCGTGTATATGATATCTGCTTTGTTCCCTAAATTTGCCTTTGGTGGCGAACTTTGATGCCCAGTGGATGTAATATGTGTAATGACCATGATAGCCTAGCATAAGTTGCTTGCTTATTTATTTCCTTGTTGTCTTGTTTATTTGTTTGCTTGTAGTCGGTGCAGTTCTTTTTAAAACTAGGCCACAATAACCATGGGCTAATATTCTTGTAGTGACCTTTGGGCCTCCTACGGGCCGTAGAAAGCGATGGACCTTCTACGGGCCGTAGAAAGCGATGAGGCCTTCTACGGGCCGTAGAAACAATGGGCCTTCTACGGGCGTATGACCATAACAGGCCATCGTTAATAGGCCGTGTTGATGATGCTATGAGAACGCCCAGCGTATTAACGGACCACAAGCGGGCCGATGTAACCACGGGCTGAATTTGGCCCAAGCGAAAATAGCGAGAACGGGTCGTAAGTAAGCGAATCTGAAAATGAGCCCAAGAATAAATGGGCTCGAGAAGGCCGAAAGATAACATTTCTTGAAGCGGCCCAAGCTGAATAACGGGCCCTTAATGGGTATAAAGTGATATCTTGTTCATTATGGGCGGTTTCACCTGGGCCGTTAGTGGGTGTAAAGTGATACTTTGTTCATTGCGGGCCGTTTCACCATGGGTCGTTAATAGGCCAAGAGTTACATAGGGCCTCATATGGGCGAAAGGCGTCATGGGCCATACATGGGCGAAGTGAAAGCAATTTGGAATCATATTGGATGGCCCAGATGGCGCTCTTGGGCCTAATTCGGATAAGGCGTAACGGGCCTTGGGTTAGCGGGCTGTAAATGGGCTATATGCGAACATGCCGTTAACGAGGCTTTCCATGGGCGCCCGCCACCTTTGACCAAGTCAAAGCGGGCGGCCTTTTAACGAGAATGGGCCTCTGTTGGGCGTGCCACGTGTCGACGTATTATAGGCGCCTTCTATCCAATGAGTGGATGACATCTGTCCCAACGGTGAGCCGACACGTGTTTCCTCCAGCCAATGATGATTTTACACGCGGAAAGTCCCCATTGGTCGGGGCTATTAACGGGTTATCGGATCCAAAACCCGACCCGATAGCTTAACGGCGTTCCGTTAAGGTGGATGCCACGTGTCGGTCACCCTTGATGAAAGCAGTTCTGTGACGCGTGATTTATCGTCATGGAAGTGGACACTTCCGTGATGATAATTTTGGTAATGTCATCGAACACTTCTACGACAGCACAGGTATGACTATCTTGATTCTGTCATAAATTTGTCATGGATGTACATGCATGACAAAAAACGCGACCTACTGTGACCAACACGTATCATCACGGAAGTGTATTTTTTTGTAGTGTCTTGCACTTGTCCCATGTGTTTAGACACTTCATTTTATTTGGTGTTGTGAATGATTCTTATGCCTACCATAGACCTTTCATTGAGCAATTTGTGAATGTTTTCTCTGAGCTTGAGGTAGATGCTTGTTCATTTGTCCAACGTATTCGCATCACTACCTCACATTTACATGCTTGTCCCCATGATATCCTTGATTATGCTCAATTTATGTACTTACATGCCATGTCACAATCCTTTGTCACACCATATGCTATGCTTGATGACAACACTTGTTGGGTGAATCACCTCTTGAATGCTTGGTTTTGCACTAACGCTAACCACATTTGTTTTTCCAAGTGTTTGTTGCCTTTGCTCCTTTTGAAGGAATCACTAGACGGTGCGACACTGGAGAGTGCCCATTGCGAGCTTGAAGATGGTGAGTACTTGGTGAACGTCCACTTCTACACAGCGAAGCCATCTCTTTCCCAGGGTGATTTGGTTTTCGACCCGAGGTCGGATCTTTTCCAAGGGGGAGGAGATGATGCGGAGCATCCTATGAACATCACCATGTCAAGAGTCCGTTCGGTGAGTGACACGTGCGACATCTACTTCACATACACAAAGGTGAATCATCTCCTTTACACGTGCTCACTTGACCCCTTCGAGGATGGTATACTACTTGACATGTCTCCCGTGTGCATGCATAGGTATTGTCGGAACACTACGGACGACGTGGAGGAGTGCAAGCGCCAAGGAACACCTACACCATCCACGAGGGAAGCTTGGAAGCGAAGACGGAAGAAGACGGAGCTGCGGAGTCTATAGCGGCCGGACGTCCGACGTGCCACCGGATGTCCGACACTCTACAGCGTCCGGACGACCGGGCCTGAAGCCCAGCCAACGCCAGCTACAGCACCTCCCAGCGAGCGGACGTCCGAGCCCCACCGGACGATCGGTAATATTAACGGAAGTCCGCGCATCTACAGACGTCCGGTGTCCCGATCACAGAACACTTTTAGCGGACGACCGACGCCCTTCGGACGACCGGACCCCCGCGAGCGACCGGACGTCCGACCCTGCCTGTGCGCAGCCGGGCCTTTGGCCTTGTATCTCTCTCCCACTTACCCCTTCGAGGCTTAGACTATAAATAGACCCCCCCCTCATCCTTTCTAGGGTTGGCAAATGTGATAGCTCATTTAGAGGTAGAGCTTTGCTCATCCATACGGATCTACTCCACGAGAGAGACCGTGGCCTCTACGGAGAAGATCCACCTTGGATTCAAGACCCCTCATGGGAGGATCCCCTCGTGGATTCAAGACCTCCTCATGGAGATGAACTTTACCTTGTATCTTTCCTTTTGTTGTTCATGTACCTTGTGGATCTTGTGTGTTTCATTGTTTAGTGGATGTGTGATTGGACTTGTTCTTGAGTGTTTCCCCTTGTGATTTCTCTCCGTTCTTCCCCTTGTTCTTCGTGTTCTTCGAGGGATCCCACTCCAATCGTGAAAGATCGGCCTACACCGGGTTAGCCCGTATCAGAAATGCTTAACTAAGTTACTGGGTTTAAACTACATAATTCAGTATAAACAAGGGAACACCAATGCTGCTACTAATGCACTTTCCAGAAGACCTCCTGATGGTGCAGTTCTCTATCAGATCTCTTGTGCACAGCCTACCTGGTTACTAGAAATTGTCAAGAGCTACAATGGTGACACCAAAATACAAGATGTATTGCAACAATTGGCCATAGACCCTGCATCTAAGCCACAGTTCTCTCTGCACCAAGGACTTCTTTGTTACAAAAACAGTATATGGGTTGGGCCAGATGCAGCTCTACACCTGAAGATTTTTGCAGCTTTTCATGCAAGTCCAGTTGGGGGGCATTCTGGGTTCCCAGTTACATACAAGAGAATCATTTCTCTCTTCAAGTGGCAAGGGATGAAAAAGTTCATCAAGTCTCAAGTACAGTCCTACTTTGTGTGTCAGCAAGCTAAGCCAGAAAGAGTTCCGTACCCTGGATTGTTATCTCCTCTGCCAGTACCTACTAAAGCTTGGGACACACTATCCATGGATTTTATATCAGGTCTTCCTACATCCTTCCAATATGATTGCATACTGGTGGTGATTGACAAGTTCTCTAAGTATGGTCATTTCATTCCTCTCTCACACCCCTTCACAACTCAGAAAGTGGCTGAAGTTTTCATAGATAATGTGTATAAGTTGCATGGTATGCCCAGGTTGATAATCTGTGATAGGGACCCCATTTTCACTAGCTCCTTCTGGCAACTGCTTATATCAAGAACTGGTGCAGAACTAAATATGAGTACAGCATATCACCCAGAGATTGATGGGCAGACTGAAAGAGTAAATCAGCAAATTGAGTGCTTCTTGAGGTGTTTCATCAGTGCTCAGCCTACTAAGCAGAGCAAGTGGCTGTCACTCTGTGAATTCCGGTACAATACCAACTGGCATTCCACACTGAATAAATCACCCTTTGAGATCATTTATGGACAGACTCCTTTGTTCTTTGGAATATCTACTTCTGATACGATTGCTCCAGTAGATATCCAATCCTGGCTAGACTCACGGCAATTGATGATTGATTCAGTCAGACAACATTTGTTGCTTGTACAACAGAGAATGAAGCACCAGGCAGATAAGAAACGAACTGAAAGAATTTTGCCGTCAATGATCTCATGTTCCTTAAACTACAGCCCTATGTGCAATCGGCAGTCGTCAGAAGTGCTAACCATAATCTATCCTTCAAGTTTTTTGGTCCTTACAAGATCATAGAAAAGATTGGAGAAGTTGCCTACCGACTGGAGCTGCCTCCTGACAGCCGTATACACCCAGTGTTCCATGTGTCCCAACTTAAGAAGTTCATTCCGCCAACAACTCAGGTTCAAGCTCAATTACCTTCTCCTACACCCATTCTGCAAGTGCCTGTGCAGGTTCTGGATCACCGCGTTCGTCAATCCGGGCAGAAGACAGTTATGCAAGGTTTAATTCTCTGGAGTGGCGGTATGCCAGCTACTGCTACTTGGGAGGACCTGGACTCGTTGAAGCAAGAATTTCCGCGCGCTCCGGCTTGGGGACAAGCCGGTTCACAAGGAGGGGGGATGTCAGCATTGCCAAGGAAGGGACCGAACCGCTGGTTCAGTCGAAGCAAGCTGTTGCCGATCAAGGCCCTGTAGCAGACTCGACAACTGAAGATGGCGCGGAAGATTTCAAGCGAGGTGATGGGCCGGCCTGGCGGCCCAAGCGAGCAACCAAACCACCGCGTTGGCTCAAGGACTACAGCTTGGCCCGTTAACTGTGTTAACGGTCACTTGTTTAAATAGGCATTGCTCTCTCTCTCTCTCTCTGTAACAGTTGGCGAGGAATTGGATGACGGCTTCAGCCGGTGTAATCGGATAGCTGTGAGGGTGGATGGGTGGCTAGCTACCGAATACTTTTCCTCAAATTCAAATTCGAATCCCTAATCTTCCCAGATCCAAGCGAGCTGTTTACAGATGAAAAATTGCTTGCAAAAAGTCACGTTCTCTGTGTTGGAAAAAGAAATGCTCTCCTCGCTGTAGTTGCAGGAATCAGAAATTCAAGGCTGCTTCAAAGTGCGTGGCAACGTGAAGGACCACGTTAGTTATTAGGCCCTGTTCGGAGAACCTCCACTCCCGGATTTGGTGGAGTTGCTGTTGAAAACCGCGGAGCAGCTATTTCCTGACTCCACAGCTCCTGGAATTTCGTGGAGCTGGTGGAATTCCGAATAAGCCTTTAGTCTCTTTCCCATGATCTACTTTGGTTTCTCCAATATAGTCTCCTTCTATCAATTCAGGTTGGTTGAGGGAAAAGATCACATGCAAGGATAATTAAATTCTTCTGTGTAAAGTTGGCAGGAACCACGACAAAGAGCTTGATGTTCTCGTGTAGTGTGCGTGACCACGGAACTAGCACCGGTGTAAAGGTCAAGTAATTCAGGTCGATGCACCGAGAAAAGATGACATGAAAGGAAAGGTTTTCAATTCCTCCGCAAAATGTTGGCGGAACAGAACCCTCTACAAATCAAAGAGGCAAGAGAAATATAATTGACCATCACCGGTGCTAATAGACGTACGTGAGGGTGGATGCTAACAGCAAGAAGCTTCGCACCGCAAGCAAGCTCAACACTTACATTGGTGCTAAAGGATGGCACTGCAAGCAAGGTGAGAGAACTGAAAACTGCTTCAGCGTCTATTTTAGCATTTCGCGAGTGCACGTTTGTAACCCTGTGAAAACCGAGTCACTAGCTGTGTAGTCCTCCAGACTTTCGGGTCGGCGCACACTCACCTGGGAGCCGACGACAGGGGAACATGAAGAAGCATCCGCCGTCCCGATCGGAGAGCCGGAAACGCGCTGCAGTTTCTCTCTCGTCCGCGGCCGTACCCCATCGCGTCGGCGCGAACAAACACGACAGAGACGGCCACTCGGTCGCTTTCCCCGCGGACGCTTGCGATACACCTCCGACTCCTACCCGCTCGCCTTTTTCCTCAGGTCGAACCAACAAACGCTCGCGCTCCGTTGCATCTTCCGTTCCGTCCATGGAGTAGTAAAAACTCCGTAAAGAATGCTCACGCGCGACCTGCTCTGCTCCCCATAACTGTTCTTCTGAAACTGAAATGTTCTGAATGCATATGCAGTGCACTGGACGCGACCTGCCTGTTTGGTCGCGTCGCGTGTGTGACCAGGCGACTGAGCTTCGGCCTCTTGTCCGTCCATGAACAACGAGCAGTGCTATGTGGACGACACAGTTTGGACGACTCATGCACGACGATTAAATCCAGCCGAAGAATCTCGTGGACACAGGAGCAGACGGCCGCTGGATTCTTGCTCGTTCAACTATCGTCCGCACTTTTATCGTGTGTGGAGCAGTTTCGATGCACTCTCATTTTCTCGGATTAGACTAGGAAAGTCCTCTGAGGCGTAGTCGCCATTGTTGAACTCTCTAATCGATCTGAAGTGTCTGACATCAAAACTCACAGATGTGAAAGTACGGCGAGAAATTCTAACATCGTGGCCCAAAAGAGTCGACAGGAATCTATGCCAGACATTCCCATCCCGCCGGACGAATTCAACATGAATCAAAACCCAGAAGACCATCTTGACCCATGGAGGGCCGCCTCTTTCGGGATCAACGCTCCGGCGAAGTTCCATTCATGAACAACCACTCTGATTTCTCGGTTTATCGTTGGGCCGTTCCATTCGGGTTCGTTCGGTGACAAAAGTTGGCAGGAACCCCAACAAATCCAAGAGCTCTCTTTCGAGCGCCGCGTACATGCAGCAGTTGCAACAACCCACATGTACTACTACTAGTACTACATCCGTTCGGAATTACTCATCCAAGAAACAAATATATCTAGACATATTTTAGTTATAGATACATTCATTTCTGTGACAAGTTAATTCCGAACGGAGGGAATACATACGTAGCGGAACGTTATAGAAGGAGAAAAGGATACGAGACCCCTCACCAACACAACGAAGCAATTTTCCATCGGCTCTCACATTATAAGCAAATTTCATCTTCTTACATAAGGGTCAGAGTAAACAAGGCCACACGCACCACCAGGCCTTGTCAATCACATCAGGAAATTCCTCTGAGGCGTAGTCGCTGTTGTTGAACTCCCGAATCAATCCTGACACCAAAATTCACGGATGTGAACGCGGCGAGAAATCCTAACCTCGCGGCCCCCAACAATCGGCAGGGCAGGAATCTATGCCAGGCTTTCATCAATTCCATCATGCCGGATGAATTCGACATGAATCAGAACCCAGAAGGCCATCTTGACGACCCATCAAGGGCCGCCTCTGTCGCGATCACATCATCCTCCACGCCGCCTTTCAATGGTACAAAGCTGCATCAGAACGAGGGCGACACAAGAAGACTTTATTCCATGTCAGCGGTGCCGCAACTGTCCTGCCGCCATCAATCGGAGACAAATCCTAAACTATTTATATCCATGCCACTACCAAAGCCCCTGGTGTCCCCGCCCACGCCCTTTTGGAGCGACAGACGGATGAGGAGGAGTCCCGTGGTCAGGGCACGCACGTCCGTGCGGGGATGGGGGAAGGGTAGTTAGGTCGGCCCCCTATTCGCCTCGGTCGCGAGAGGAGGGAGGAGAAATTGTATGTAACCTTTAAAGCGGCGGCCTATGGTACATACCCTTAGACGACCATGCCAATGCAACAAATTTCAAATGATGCTGGTAAATAAAACCGATTTTTGTTAAAACACTAGCGTTTATTTTCTATAGCAGAGGTGTCTAATTAAGCATCTTCGCTGTAGGAAATACGCAGTTTGTTGTACATGTTGTTAGGTGAGAAATTTAGTCGGTTGTACGGAAATCCTTTACACTCGGAAGGCTTCCTCTCACAGTCTCACACCAGAATGCATGACTTATACTCCCTTTATTCCTAAATCTAAGTCTTTGTTAAGATTTCACTATAAACCACATAGAAGCAAAATGAGTGAATTTACACTCTAAAATGCATCTACATATATCCGTATGTGGTTTATAGTAAAATCTCTATAAAAACTTGTAGTATTTAGGAACGGAATCAGTTGTTTTAGACTGGACAAACCAAAGAGGGCAGGTGCACGCAAGCACACCTCCATCCACCACCCAACTTGCGTGAACAAATAAATTAGGCCTGTGTTATTCAAACCAATTAGCCCTTACGTACGTTTTACATACGTCCACTAGTCTTGCAAAAGTCCCGACCAGAAAAGAAAACCTTCCGCATCCAGCGCACGCACGTAACCGCCAGCCAGCCTCGATCGGTCAGTCGACGATCCGAATACACGGCACTTCCTACAAGCATCGACGCGACGTCCCAACATGTGATCGGTCGACAATCGTCACGATGGAGCGTGCCACATGCCTTGTTGACTGCTGTGCGCTACGTAGCTTTCGACAGGTGTAGGTGCAGAGCAGTTAGCTTGGCACCAGATCAGCAGTAATTAAGTGAACGAGTATTGCCTTCAGTTCCCTATATGCGTGCGTACGTAAGCGCCTAGCTAATTATTCAGTATCTATACTAGTATCTCGGTGCAGAAGCCTGTATACAATCTCCGAACAAACCCACACGTACGCACAAACCAGCTGGGAGCCAAGAGAGGACAGAAACCCAAAGTCCCATGGCCATCCAAAACAAGGACTCAAGGAGGGTGCTGGAGTTTCCATGAACGCGCACGTGTACCAGCACTAGCGGTATCGCTTTCCGCCCGAGGCCGACGGCCGGAGCCAGCCGCCCAGCCGTACGCTGATGCCCGCGCGCGCGTCGGCATCGTTGGACGTTGCAAGAACACGTCGCGCGCGTGGACGGCGCCACTCGGTCGCTCTCCATCATCGATGATCGCCGCGGCCCGCTTGGGATACAGCCCCGCACGGTGTTGTCTTCTGTCACACGTACGCGCGCCATCCCTTCTCCCGCGCCTGGGATACATCCCCATGCGTTGTCTCCTCAACACGCGGGGCGCGCTCCGTGCATCGTCCAAATGGCCGCGGAGCGCGGATCATCAGCCGACCTTCGTAGACGATGACGATGATGCACGGCCTGATAAAATATAGTAACTGCTCTCTTTTTTTTTGGCTGACAAAATATAACTGTTCTCTGTTGTGTGCAGCGCTCGTCCTCTTAGAGCAACTCTAATGGGACGACCCATTTTGTCCGCCCGCGTCCGTTTGGGTCGGCGCGGATAAAAATGGCGGCCCAACGTGCCGACCCACACGGACGCGCGTCCGTTTTTCGTCCGTGGACGATCCATTCCAGGCTCAATTTTGAGCCGGACTTGCGTCGGCGCGGACACGAGACGGATACGCGTGCGCGCGCGCCTACTCCTCTCCCTAGACCCGCCTGTCGATGGCAGCCACCACCATTTCCCTCCATTTTCCCCAAAAACGCTCCCGCCGCAGCATCCGCCCCAACCAGCCATGGAGGGCGCCATCGACCTCGACCTCGGCGCCGCCGCCGGCTTCGCCTCCTCGCCTCGTCCGTGGCGTCGCCGCCTCAGAAAAGGCAAGCCTCGTGCCCGCGCAAGACGCCGCGCGCAAAAGTTGAAAAGGCGCGGCGCCGAACAACGGGCAAGGGAGTCGGCCAAGAGGAAGGGCCGGAGGCACGCCGCGGACGTGAGGGATGAGGCCGTTGCGCAGGTCGCCGCTGTCGCCGCCGGCAGCAGGAGTTCACCAACGCCCGCGTCGCCGCGGCAACGAGGGAGGCGCTCTACATGCTCGGGGTAAACCCTAGCCAGCAAGCCTCGTCCAAGCCGCCGTCGCCTCGGCCAGCGCCGGCTCGTCGGCGTTTCCTCGGATGGTGATGCCCGACTCACCCCGCGCATCGGCTTGCAACCCGGTCCCCGGCTTCAACGTCTACCCGCAGGCCTCTCGCCTCTCCGGGAGTGCTCACCCGACATGAGCGTGGTCGCGCCTTCCACGCCCGCGCCCGCGCCCATCGACCTCAACGCCACCCCGGTGGTCGTGGTTCGTCGTCCGGTGGCACGAGGAAACGCGCGCGAAAGAAGTGGCTCTTGCAAGCATGATGACCGGGGTGGAGATCATGAAGGTGGATCTCAACGCCTTGTCACCAAGGAAGAGGTCGTGGTTCGAGAAGATGCAGGCCGACACGCTCAAGTTCGACGACGAGTGATCTATGGCGTCGAGGGGCCATCTTTTTTGTATGCCGGTATGACCACGGGAGCCGCGATGGCGTGGTCGAACTCAAGTCCCACCATTTTTTTTGTGCTGGCATGTGTGTCGGCCGGTGGCGAAGTCTTGCCCGGCATGAGCTATGGTGTTTTCTGAAGCGGCATTGTATACGGCGGCGGCATGGTCTTGGCATGAGACATGGCGGCGGCATGATCGGTCATGGTCTTTTTATTTAAAAGTTGAATACGGACATGAAATGTTCGGCGCGTTCGGCGCATTGCCGACCCAAATGCAAAATTAGACGGACGGCGGGCAGGCGGCCGACCCAAACGGACAAAAAACGGCCGAATGCGCCGTCCGTTTGGGTCGCCCCATTGGAGTTGCTCTTATTCTCGCCTCGCTGTAACATATTCCACGAATCGGAATTTCCAGGGCACTTGATCGTGCGCGCGCGCGTGCGGCAACGTGACTGACCGAGCGAGCTTTTAGGGGCTGTTCGGCAGCTCCCCAGCTCCCGTAAATCCTCGAATCCCACTTCTCGTTTCCACCGCCAGCTTCCGATGGGAGCGCTAGCGATCAAAAATGCGTTCGGCTCGTCCGCTACAGCTTCTGGTCGCTAGGCATGGGCTGGTAGCCATTTCCAGTGGGGATTCAGCCCTAGTGGGAGGTTTGGACTGGCCCAATAGAGGCCCAAGTAGGAGCAGCACTCAGCCACGTGAAGGGAGCTTGTCTATCGAACCGGTAAGTTCACTTCGCGGTGGCATCTCAACGTAAATAAGGCCAACTCCAGCTTTTCTGATTCCTGGGATCGACAAAACGGCAGCTCCAAGTTTTTGTACGTGTATACTGCTTCGATCTGGGAAGCCAACTTCCTGGAGCTGGGCCGTTCGGGCCAACTTCTCTCGCAGATTCACGGAAGCTGGAGCTGGCGAGCTACCGAACAGGCCCTTAGTCTTTTTTCCACGGTCTACTTTGGTTTCTCCGACGATATGCATGCCACTGAATGAACGGCCCTCCTCCAAGTGTAAAGGCCAAGTAATTCTGGTTGGACACAGGAGGAAAGGGAAGGATTTTTAAATTCTTGTGCCAAAAGTTGGCACAACCTCCCAACAAATCAAAGAGCTCTTAGTTTCCACTCCTGGCATGGAGTCCGAGCTTGTATGTGTACGCAGCAGTTGCACCAACCGATGTGTTTGTATGTAGGAGAGCGTTCTTATGCTCAACAAGTCACACAAGCAAAGTAGAGTCAGTAGTGCATAAACGAGCAGTGATTTTTTTTTTCCGACAAAGAAACGAGTAGGGATTAGAGCATCCCAAGTTCTCACGCATGCATGGGCCATGAGGGAGGGAACAAAGGGAAAAGGAGAGCACCCAAGGAAAAGCAAGGAAGAAAAAAGCTCGGGCATCCAAGCAAAGGAGAAGGGACATGATGAGGAAAAGAATAATGAGGGCACACCAAATGGGCTTTTCATCGGCTCTCCTTGGACCCCGATTAAACAGGGGTGCACGCACGCACCAAGATGCGCGCACACACACCACCCACCCGCTCCCTTCTTCTTCTTCTTCTTCTTCTCCTTCTAGATTCATTCACAGTCACACACGCACGGACTACTTTATTCACCACCATCGTATCATGCCAAGAGTTACCGTTTGTAAAGTCTGGTCGGCACCTCGATCGATGCACGCGGTGATAATAAACTGGTCTCTGCCGGACGGATCTACACTAGATTGCCCCCGTCTGTCTGTTGACATTGCAAAATTTCCACGCAGTACTATCATTTTCGTGATCAGTCTTGAGAACAAACGGGGTGCACTGTGACAGTCTCAGGAAAGACCCCAGATCCAGAAGGTTTTGTATTTCTGTTGCCAAACCCCAGGAATTCTGGCACGACGATGGCCCCATTGTTGCTGTTGCATTGAATGGTCGGACGGACCCTTGCGCTGCACTTTATGCCAATTCGCATTAACCACACGTCATTCCCTTCCGTTTCTTCCTTCAGGCTCCTCCCCTCCTCTCCTTCTCCTTGAGTTACTTGACCCCTTCCTCCACCACCAACCTTGTAACCATCGCGCGACGGCAGGCAGCAAAGCATTCTCCCTCCCTCCCTCCCCCCCTCCCACACATACATACATACACACCAAGCTCCTCTGCTGGCAGTGGCACGACACCTATATATGCGTGTATCCCACACCGCACCCTCGGCCGGAAGCGTTTCCGTCTGGGCGCTAGCGGGCAAGCAAGCAGGCAAACCCACGGCGCCGGTGCCACGCGTTTGGCTCGTCACTTTCCTATAGATACAGAAGCAGAGGTAGAGAGACGCCATTGATGCTGTAGCAGCAGAAGGACGGGCCCAAGAGAGAAGGGGGGAAGCATGGAGGTGCTCGTCGGAGGGGGCCGCGGCGGCCTCCTGCATGCGGTTCTTCTTGTGGGTGCCGCCCTCGTTGCATTGACGGGCGGCGCGGAGGCGTGGGCGCACCACGGCGCCGCCGGTGCCAGGGCCGGCGCCGAGCGGCGGTACAGGGATCTCGCGGCGGGCAGGATGGAGAGCGTCAGATCCTCCTTCGGCAAGGCCAGGAGGGGGCTTGCAACGGTCAGTATTACTCGCCAAGTCACCATGCCTGTTGCTTCTTCCATTTGCGCTAGTTAGTTCATCCCAACTCTCTGCTTCTAATCACTTTGTTTTTTTTTTTTTTGAATTAAAACGAAAGTGGTTGCATTCATCGCCCTTCCGTGGTTCCGCTGTAACATCTTTTCGTGGGAGCAGTTGTTAACGTTCGTTTCCTTGATTGATTACAACATCCGTGTGTGGTAATTAAATTACAAATTACAGTACACGGGACTAAAGAAGCGCGGGGGAACAGAGGAAGTGTCGGTTTTGCTTCGCTTTCCGGGAGATTTCTCATTCGCTCGCTTTTGCGAAAGGAAAATGATAGCCGTTCATTTCATCTCAAAAGGAACCTTTTTTAATTAAAGTTTGAAAAGAAAACGAAAACGAAAACGGTAGCGGTAGATCATCTTCCCGTTGTGTTTCCATGTCTGCACTTGCGTCAGGTCTCGAGTCTTGACTGGAAATCAGGGGCACGCACGCACGCCGTGCGCCTGAATCTACCATCTCCCCGTGTTGATCTCTTCATTCATCCGTGAGCTTATTACAAATGCAGTTTCGTCAAGAATGTTAGGTATCAGCAAAGAAACTTTTCGTCCCTGGACAAATGATTCTTCCTTCTCTTCCCGTGTTTGGTAATGCGAGTAGTAGAAAGCAGCACTAAACTGCCCCACCTCCCAACCACCCACCCGACAAATGTCAAACGCTCGGGTGCACCTACGTACTACTCGTGCTCCCATCCATCATTGGCCGCTTGATGCGGCGCATCGCAGATCGCACTGACCACCAGCCGATTACTGTCACGTCTGACGTGGTGGATTTTCGTTGCAGTCCTCGGCGAGCTCGCGGGTGTACCACGTCACGGACTACGGCGCCGACCCCACCGGCGCCGCCGACGCCACGGCGGCCATCAAGAAGGCCATCGCCGACGCCTTCAGCCCCCCCTCCAACGCCACCATGACCGCCGGCATCCCCGACCTCGGCGGCGCCGAGATCCACCTCGACGGCGGCACCTACCTCGTCAACGGCCCCCTCACCCTGCCGGCCTCCGGCGGCGGCAACTTCAAGGTAAGCAACCAAAAAAAGTTTCGACTGTACTCCATTCACAATGTGCCAATGTGTTTATCGTGTACGTCCACGTGGCAGATCCACAGCGGCTCGCTGCGGGCGTCGGCGGAGTTCCCGACGGACCGGTACCTGATCGAGCTCTCGGCGGGCTCGTCGGCCTCCTCATCAAGCTACCACTACGAGTACGTGACGCTGCGAGACCTGATGCTGGACTGCAGCTACCGGGGCGGCGGCGTGGAGGTGGTGGACTCGCTGCGCGTCGGCGTCGACAACTGCTACATCACCGGCTTCGAGACGGAGGGCATCGCGGTGCGCGGCGGCCACGAGACCTACATCCGCAACACCTTCCTGGGCCAGCACATGACCGCCGGCACCGACCCCGGGGAGCGCTCCTTCGGCGGCACGGCCATCCGGCTCGACGGCAACGACAACTCCGTCTCCGACGTGGTGGTCTTCTCAGCGGCGACCGGGATCATGGTCACCGGCGGCGCCAACACCATCTCCGGCGTGCACTGCTACAACAAGGCCACCGGGTTCGGCGGCACCGGCATCCACCTCAAGGTGCCCGGGCTCACGCAGACGTGGCTCAGCAACTGCTACATGGACTACACCAGCATCGTGGCCGAGGACCCCGTGCTGCTGCACGTGTCCGGCTCCTTCTTCCTCGGCGACGCCAACGTGGTGCTCAGGGCGGTGCGCGGCGTGGCCCGGGGGGTGCAGATCACCGGCAACATGTTCAACGGGCGGGGCAAGGGCGTGGACATCGTGCAGCTGGACGGCGCGTTCGGGACGGTGGAGCAGGTGTACGTGCAGCAGAACTCCGCCATGGGGATGAACCTCAAGGCCACCACGGCGCGCGGCTCCGCCGAGGGCAACGGCAGCTCCTGGACGGTGGACTTCGCGCCGGTGCTGCTGTTCCCGGACCGGATCGGGCACGTGCAGTACTCGCTCGTCGCCGGCGACGCGTTCCCCGGGCACACGCTCAGGAACATCTCCGGCAACCAGGTCGTCGTGGCGACGGACAAGGCCGTGTCCGCCACCGTGCACGTGCTCGTCGACCAGAACAGCAACTGAGCTGGAAACGGCGGTGCGTTCGCCGCTGCTGCTGCCTGCTCGCGCTGCGTGGTGCGTGCGAGCATGGCGTCATTCGTTCGTTTGTTCCTAGTGAAATTTATGGATTGGACACCCGGGTCTGGCCGGAGAGGATTTGAACCCAGGTGGCGGGAGTACTATATAGTTAATTATAGCGATTGTTCGAGGGAATGATTCAGAATGGATCATTTGGGGGCACATCCTGCATTCTTGCTTCTCCAGAATCAAAATGCTCATTGTGTCATGTATCCTCTCGATGCTTCATTTTAAGCCAATAAAATTCACTCTCTGAGGAAAAAAGAATCAACATGTCTCACGATCATTGAAGAATTAAAGATGATGATCAATTGTGCCGATAAAGATGAACGATGGAGGCCCAATCATGATCAACTTTTCTCGATCTACCGCTTTGTTCTGCTGGTAACCTGTCGGTCTCAAGCACACCAGCTTTCATTCAAATAGCCGTTCGATCGTTCATGCACGCAGGCTTAATCATTCCCGTTTTCTGATTCAGGACGGCCAAAAGCACGGTTTTCTGGACGGATGGTTCAGTCTCAAGTGCACCAAACTTTCATTCCGACGGTGTCTCTAAAAGCGTTGCAAGTAGCTCACCAGCTTTTCTGGCCGATGCTCTGGAATATAGGTTTCCTGGCTAATTCCCAATCTGTCGGCAGCGGCCATTCCCCTCTCACGCGTGATCCAACTACGGGTATCATTCTTTGTGGATAGTGTGACCAAAATTGTCAACGAGCATGACAGACAAGACATAACCAGTTTTACCTACCCGCAAAAAAAAAAAACAGTTTTACCAGTTCTATATTTTCTTTGGTTGTTGTCATCATTTGTCAATCTGTCATGCATCTCGTTTGATGCTCAATTTTCACCATTTTTAGTACAGTATGCCGATTGCACTTTGCCTTCTTTTTTCTTCTACTAGTTCTGATGAAATGCCAAGGAACCAGCCCAGCTATAAAACAGTCAGGGGAATATTACCCTCTGAGCCTTTCTTGATGCATTACTGTTGTGTGTGGTTGGTTGCAATATTTCTCTTTCTTGATCTTCTTGTCATCGTTAAGTCACGGAAACGGACAACTACTTACGTCGATATCTTAACACTGAAGTTGCCCACCAGTTCCTCTTGTTAAATCTTGAGTGTTTAGAGGAATCTTCTGCTGCTTTTGTGCTGTATATAATTCGTATTTTGCAGCTTCCCCAAAAGGCTAAACAAATGTATGTGCTACTTTCTGTTGTTTTCTGCTCTTTCTTGATATGTAGTACGTACTGTGGAGCAGGTAGGAGGACGACCGTTGGTCCCAGGCCATGTGTATTATGGACTCTGTTTATCTAGACGGGTCACTAATCCATGATCGTTCTTCTCATGTATCCTGTATCCACTAGCAGTGCAGTAACATGTAAGGATGCTGTGCCTCTTCAATAAAATTGTACTAAAGCAACGCCAATTAATATGGATCGGGGAGAGTACATAGTTTTTTTACATAGCAGGACAAGAAAGGTGAGATGTACAAATACAACCAAATCGCCTCAAGTCAAGGTTTGAAGTCCCCCGAAAACAAGGTTTGAAGTCTGAACTGCAGAATTCAGTTCCAGCTTACATGACAGGCAATTCACCAAAGCGCAACCACTAGATTTCCTTCCCGATACACCATTGGTTTTGCTATTGGTGAGCTAACCCTACAAAGCCAAGCACCTGATGAATGGGTATCAAGTCAACAATTGATACTAAAAGAACCAACAAACCAATGGATGTGGTGCTTCTCTGTCAGAGATAAGTGCATGATTTACCTAAACATCGGAGGGTTAAAAGTCACCCATGAACTATTATAACGGTTAACTTTATCCTCTCCCCCACAACCCAAAAGGGGTGGTTTTGACTAACGGGGCACGTGTCCAACCTTTTTTATGGGTTATTACTGTCCACATGGATACACAACGTTGAGTTAGCATCGTAAAAAAGTTTGTTTGAAAATAAATCATGAAATTATATTAAATCTTACTAAATTAAGTCTAGAATCTTTAGCAAAAGTAAAAAAAATATATAGATAAAATGGGACATAATGTAAAATTTGTGGAAGAAATAAAATCGATAAACTTAGTAATCTTAAAAATAATTGGGAGAATGATAAAATATGTACAAACGAATAAAATAAGCAGTCAAATATTTATGAAATAGATGCATTCGAAATTGATCTTTAAAACATTCCACTCAAAAGAGGGATTGTTAGAAAATTTGAACTATGTCAAATTCACCATTGTATTCAGTTGTCGGCAGTGGCAGTTCCCTGGCTAATTTTCTGTTTCATTCTTTGGAGTAGAAGTTCCCTGGCTAATTTTCAGTCTGTCGGCACCGGCCATCTCCTGGCTTCTTCATGCGTGATCCAACTACGCGCGCATGTAGATGTAGGTAGGTTATCACCTTCTTGATTATCATTATTTGCTGATTGTGTTAGCATTCATTTTGTCCTCGATCAAAATGTCAATAAGCATAACAGACGAGACACAGCCAGTTTATCAGTTCTTTATTTTTCTTGTTCATTGTCATTTGTCAACAATCTGTCATCTCGAAATGATTGATGCATGCTTCAACTTCACTTAACTCATTGTCTGAACAACCAAAGGAAACAAGGTCGTTTTATGCTCAAATTCCACCATTTTGAGCATGCCAAATTGCGCTTTTACTTTAGTTTCTAGTTGTTCTGAAATGTTAAGGAAACAACTACTGTATAAAACAGTCAGGGGAATATTGCCTCTTGAGCCTCTCTTGATGCATGTTTGGACATGGTGATGTATGTGGTTTTTTTTCTTTTGAAAATGGAGGAGGACCCCCGGCCTCTGCATCTGGACAATGCATGCAGCCACTTTATTAATTATTCACACAAGACCTTATAAAGTTATACAAAAGTAAAGACTAAAGCCACCATCTAGGCAACATCTGTCGCTACTCCTATCCAGTTGATGAAGGGATGCTAATAGTCTGGGCCTAATACCAAACAGACCTCGCAGCCAAACCTAACATTTAAGACCTGAGGTCCCAACCAGGACGCCTGCCGGGTATGGGGCACCCACCAGTCCGGCGCACTCCTCAACCTGGACGCCTGTCGAGTATGAGGCCGCCGCAGCCACCTGCTACCAATCCGTCTTTAGTGTTGTACTGTTGCATGTACCTTGCCCGGTCTAGCTACCGTCGACGCCACCACGACACCAGACAACGCCACCATCCTGCGCTCGTCTATCATCACACGCCCCCCGGCGAGACATCGCTGCTCCATGCCGCTGAGACCCGCCGTTGTCGACGTGTCAGATACCACGCCTCTCCTCCTCTTGTCCCCTCCAGTAAACACTTGCTCCAAAACGATGCCCCCATGAGGGAGAACGACATCGAAACGTCACCATCGTCCGATCCGGTAGATCCAGATCTAGGGTTTCCCCCGGAACCTTCCGACGATGCCTCGAGAAGGGAACAACGTCCGAGACGCCGCCATCGTCCGCCATGACCACATCAGGCGCGATTTTCACCGGAAGCCATGTCGTCCCGATCTCGTGGTTGGCTGGAACCGAGCGGTGCCTGCCGCCGAACCGGTGACGCCGCCGCCGATCCGGTCACGCCACCGCCGTGCGACGCCCCTGATGGAGATCCCGATCGAGATCGAACACGACCCCGACAGAAACCCCGCCACCAGCGCCGCCACGACGCGCCACCTCCTCCTAGCCCAGTCGCCGCCGGATCCAGCGTCCCCGCCTCCGAGAGACCAGCCAGACGAGGCGCCCTTTGTCCCCGAACAACCGACCCGCGCCGCCACCACGAGGACCAGAGGAAGGAGGGAGAGCCCCGCCGCCGCCCGCGCCGCACGGGCTTCGCCCGGCGGGCGCACTCCGGCAGCGACGAGGGGAAGGTGACGTTGACAAGTGGGAGTCGCCGGCGGCCGATCTAGATCTCTCGAGACGCGCGTGCGGGGCGCGTTGCGGGAGCGGGGCGAGGGGAAGAAGGAAGTTGAAGCCATCGTCGGGTTGTTGCCATATTATCTTTCTTGATCTTCTTGCCATAGTCAAATAAAGGAAATCGACCACTACTTGTGTTGGTATCTTAACACTGAAGTAGCTCACCAGTTCCTCTTGTTAAACCTTTTGTGTTTACACATCACCACCAACTTCTGTCCTATATATCACCAAATACACGTTGCTATTGGAAGTTTGGAACTGAAACATAAGGTCTCACTTCTGCCTAGCGAATTTCGCAAGTTCCTACTGAGTTGTTTATTGCTAAAAGAAAATTCTCTACACAATTTATATTTTCCAGCCTCCCCAAAAGGCTGAACAAATGCATGTGCTAGTTTTGTTCTTTCGGTGCACTAGAGCGTGGAGCAAGTGGGAAGGACGTCGATTGGTCCCTGGCCATGTGAATTATGGCATCTCTTGAGCTGGATGGCTCGCTGATCCACCATTGTTATTCTCAAGAGTCCACTAGTACAATCGTACTGTTACTACTGTACAAATATTCAGTTTAATGAGTGAACGATTCCTCTTTAAAAATGATTCCGTTGTAAAGATGAACTTTGTAAGCCTTTGCAATAGCTTAATCTCTAAGGATGCTTTGGCTGTTAAGTTTCACTGCATTTTGTGCGTGTGTGTGTGTGTGCGCGCGCGTCGTGCGTGCGTCTGTGGCTGTGTGCGTGTGCGTGTTGCGTGTGCGTGTGCGCGCGTGTGTGTGGAGGGGGGTCGATTTCATGCTCATCTAATCGAACATGTCGAACTGTCAAGTGATCAGAGCAACAGTTAAAAACAGGTCAAGAAAAAGTGAGATAAGTACAACAAGATAGCAATAGGTCGTGCTCTGAAATCTGAAGTCTACATAATTCAGTTGCAGCTTATATAACATGCAATTCACAAGTCCAGCCACTAGAATTTTTTTCCCAGTCAAACCTAGAAATTGTGCATGGTTCCTATTGGCGAGCTAATCTGACAAAGCCAAGCACCTGATGATTGGATATTAGGTAAAAAAAATTGATACTAATATCATCAAGGATTTGTTAAGAGATAAGTGCATGCTACACCCTAAACTTCAGAACATGTTAAAAAGTCACCATGAAGTATTAGAACTGTTAACTTTATCCTCCCCCCTCCACAAAAACGGGCGATTTTTTGCGGCCACACATGGAGTTAGCATCGTAAACAGAAAATAAATCAGAATATTCTACTTGATCTTATTACATAAAGGAAATCCAAAATATTTAAATACAAGTAGAAAACCTTAGAGAAAATGGGGCATAACATGAAAATTGTGGCAAAAAAATTAAATTACCGAGAAACTTAGTAATCTTCACAAATGTGGGGAAACGACAAGGTATAAATAAATCCTGTAAAATATTTATGAAATATCGAGACAGATCTGAAATTGATCTTCTAAATTTGACAGCATTTACACTTCTCTAAAAATTTCTAGTCAAAGAGGGAATATTAAAAAATATGAGCTATCTCAATTGTGCCACTGTATTCCTTCAATTTTAACATTTTTTTCATTATTTTTACTATTATGTAATGATTTCTTGTTTTCCTGATCTTTCAAACCCTCACCCCTTTTTTTACATTAACATGATTATCTTATTTTAGAAGTTCTCTTTGATTTCTCATATTTTATATGATCTTGTTGTATGATTTCTGAAATTCTTTTGCACACAAAAAATGACAGTTAGGTGTGCCGCACCAACCAAAACCACCAATTCCAGTTAGGGGTAGAGGGGGATAAAACAGACCGATTTTGGAAGTTGAGGGTGTCCTTCTAGTTAGTTTTAGAATCCATGGACAAATATGAAACTTAGGCCATAGTTCAGGAATAATGGGAACCTACCTCCTTTTCTTAAGGGTAGCAATCCATTGAACTACAATGCATGATTGAATAAAGTTCAAGAAAAAAAATCTGCTGGGGAAACCAGACATATTTATCGACAATACAATAATGCTATCCTTCAAATGAGACATAGATTCAACCAACCATGATGGAACCAGGATTCACGAATGCTTTGCTTGTTCTTTTCTTTTTTTTTGGTAAAAGTGAAGAAAAAAATCACTAGGCAAATTCAATGGATCCAGGTGCAAGCATTCAAAATGTCTTAACAAATTTCTTCACTATCGCAAACAAGCTTTTGTGTTTGCAATTTTTGTGATGCTGACATTTGGAATAGCTTACTAAACTACAGTAACATTCCTACTGAAGCTTATAAGTCATAAAAGTTCAACTGTAGTTTAATAAGTTTTCTTCAGCGAGTAAGGGACAAATATTACAGACAATTGCAATTTCCTGCAACAATTTGTAAATCCAAGTGGACGGTACAATCTTGATCCAATGATAACAGGTAGTTGCACATTTTAGAAACTGTGCACAACTTTAGGGTAAGAAATGTGCAACTGCCCACATTCCTCAGCCTACAGTTACATACAATTTTCTTTGCACAACCTTCAACTTGAGATGTGCCACTCGGTCATATAAGAAATTACAACCTAAGAAGTGCAGATCGGTAAGGGAAAATATAACAGGCAATGACCGACTTAAGAAGTTTGTGATGCACGTTGAAAGATCGAGGATGTCGCCTAGAGGGGGGGGGTGAATAGGCGCTTTAAAATAATTACGGTTTAGGCTTGAACAAATGCGGAATAAACCTAACAGTTAATTTGTCAAGCACAAAACCTAAAACAACTAGGCTCACCTATGTGCACCAACAACTTATGCTAAGCAAGATAATCAACTATGTGATAGCAAGATATATGACAAAGAACAATATGGCTATCACAAAGTAAAGTGCATAAGTAAAGGGCTCGGGTAAGAGATAACCGAGGCACGCGGAGACGACGATGTATCCCGAAGTTCACACCCTTGCGGATGCTAATCTCCGTTTGAAGCGGTGTGGAGGCACAATGCTCCCCAAGAAGCCACTAGGGCCACCGTAATCTCCTCACGCCTCAAGACAATGCAAGATGTCGTGATTCCACTAAGGGACCCTTGAGGCGGTCACGAACCCGTACAAATCGGCAACCCTTGGGGGCGGTCACCGGAACCCGTCAAATTGCTCGAGGCGATCTCCACAACCTAATTGGAGACCCGGCGCTTGCCGGAGCTTTACACCACAATGATTAAGCTCGAACACTACCAACCGTCTAGGCGCCCAAGCACCCAAGAGGAACAAGCTCAAGGGCACCAAGCACCCAAGAGTAATAAGCTTCTCAACTTGTAACTTCCACGTATCACCGTGGAGAACTCAAACCGATGCACCAAATGCAATGGCAAGGGCACACGGAGTGCCCAAGTCCTTCTCTCTCAAATCCCACCAAAGCAACTAATGCTAGGGAGGAAAATGAGAGGAAGAACAAGAAGGAGAACACCAAGAACTCCAAGAACTAGATCCAAGGGTTCCCCTCACATAGAGGAGAAAGTGATTGGTGGAAATGTGGATCTAGATCTCCTCTCTTTTCCCCAAAACTAGCAAGAATCCATGGAGGGATTGAGAGATAGCAAGCTCGGAGAAGGTCAACAATGGGGAAGAACACGAGCTCAAAGGATAAGGTTCAATGGGAAGAAGACCCCTTTTATAGGAGGGGAAAATCCAACCGTTACCCCACTGAAAATCCCGCAAGACAGGCGGTACTACCGCTAGGAAGGCGGTACTACCGCTGAGGCGGTACTACCGCTCCTATCCAGTACTACTACATGTTGAAGAGAAAAACAGACCATGGCCCCAGGCAGTACTACAGCGGGAGTAAGCAGTACTACCGCTCGAGCGGTACTACCGCTTCTCTGCCGCCCTAGTGCCGCAAAACCCGACACGAGAAAACACCGTTCGAGAATCGAGGCGAAGTAGCCAGACGACTGTGCAGTACTACGGCGAAACTCCCAAGCGGTACTACCGTTCGGAGAGCGGTACTACCGCTTGAGCGGCACTCTACCGCTCGAGAGCGGTACTACATTGAGGAGCTTCAGCGGTACTACCGCTGAGGTCCTGTACTACGGCACCAAACTTAAGCCACAACCACGAAGACAAAGAACACTCCGGAAAACCAGGGCGCCATAACTTCTTCATATGAGCTCGAATTGAGCAAACTCAAGCTTGTTTGAAACAAGACAACGAGTAGCATCAAAACAACAAGCTGGTTATAGTAAGAAGAGGCGGGGAGGTATGCTTAGCAAACAAAGGAGTGAAACCTCCAACCGAGAAGAACGGCATACCCTCCAACATCGAAAACATCATAGAAGATGCATGAGAACTCTGTTTTCGATGAACTCGAGCTTGTCATAAAAATGACCATAAGCTCCAAATCTCACAAGGAGAAGAACCAAACAAGAACCAAGAAACATGATGCAAGGATGCAATGGTTTGAGCTCTCGACGAACGATACGATCAAGCTACTCACTTGAGCCCCCCCCCTCTTGATAGTACGGCTATCGATCCTATAACCCGGTCTTCCACAACTACCATGAGACCGGTAAAATAGAAAACCTATCAAGGGCAAACCTTTGCCTTGCACATGGTCCACTTGAGCTAGATGATGACGATCTTGACTCCTCAAGTTGGACCACCTTTCTTGATTGCGTTGGCTCGAAGAAGACTAGTTGATTGCTCCCCCATACTCCACTATGGGTGAGCCACTCTTCCGCACATCTTCACAAGTCCATTGTCACCAAATGGACGGCAAGCTTCAAGCACTTGATCTCTTCGTGATGCATCACTTGAACTTGCACACCGCAACCTAACCCCACAAAGAACTCTCACGAAGACCATGGGTTAGTACACAAAGCGTAATGGACAATGCTTACCATACCATGGGATCACTTGATCCCTCTCGGTACATCTTCTACGCTTTGTGAGTTGATCAACTTGATTCACTCTTGACTTAGTCTTGATCAACCTTGAATCTTTCCAACTCTCTTCGTTTGGATGATGTCTTGAAGGTAAACATGAATGATCACACAATCTTCTTCTTCAAGACATGCTTGCAATAAGCTCAACACTCACATGACCAATCTTTGGATAATTCCTTGAATAGCACCTTGGTCGACACAAAACTCTCCTTGAAACCAACACATGTACTCCAAGAAATGCCTATGGACAAATCCTTCAAATATAACTCAATGCAACCATTAGTCCATAGAGAATGTCATCAATTACCAAAACCACACATGGGGGCACCGCATGTCCTTTCACACGTCCTATTCATGCCTTAGCTTGGAGGCGCGATATGCAGCTATTTTCTTGGTAATTACCTTGTCTTGCATGTTGTCAACATATTGATAGAACACACGCCTCCATGTCTCGTTGCAAAAGAGCATGCCCCAGTATAGCCAAAACCCAAAGATGACTCCTGCTACCACAAAGCAGTACAACCAGAGTGTCTCCATATCTTCATCCTGCTTCATGTCATTCTGGTTTGATGCAGATGGGTTTACACAGTCCTGCAGCGGGAAACCGCACAGCCCTGGATTATTGCTGTATATTGAAGGATCTGGGAATGTCTGCAGCTGGCTGCCTGTAGGTATCCTCCCCAATAAACCGTTGGTCGAGAGGTTCAGAGTGCCGAGGGCCTTCAAATCTGCAAGGCTTGGAGGAATTTCCCCTGAGAGTTGGTTTTCCGAAAGGTCCAAGGATTCTAGCAATGCCAGATTGCCAACGTCTCCGGGAATACCACCTGAGAGATGGTTTC
Organism: Aegilops longissima; assembly: GCA_021605205.1. Classification (NCBI taxonomy): domain Eukaryota; kingdom Viridiplantae; phylum Streptophyta; class Magnoliopsida; order Poales; family Poaceae; genus Aegilops; species Aegilops longissima. The sequence continues at coordinate 690,528,508 of CM038677.1, read as the reverse complement.
TTGACAAGTTTAGGTACCTGAGTCCAACAAGTGATGTGAGTCCTTTTGGGATCTCTTGTGAAAGGAAGTTGCTAGATAAGTCCATACCCACTATGAACGGTATCGTGAAGTTGTAAAGATAACCCTCATTCTTCAGGACTATACGAAGCTGCTCTGCTGGCAGGTAGCAGTATGTGCTGTTCCCATTTTTCTGTTCTTGGATCATGCCAGTAAAGTTACCAAAATTGGATGGAATCCGTCCAGTGAACTTGTTTTTTGACAGGTCCAATAGCTGGAGTTGACGAAATTGTAATATCTGTGATGGTATGATGCCATCAAACATGTTTGATGACAGTAAAAGAAATCTTAGTTCAGGCAAGCTCTTGCTTATCCAAGAAGGTATTCCACCTGAGAAATTATTGCCTCCCAGATCTAGAGTTATAAGTTTCTTGCTTTTCTTAAGAACCAAAGGAAAGGGTCCACTGAAATGGTTATTCGCTAGGTGTAGAGACTGAAGATTCCGGTTAGGCGTCGCCGAGAACGGAACTACACCACTGAGCGAGTTGCTGGACAAATCCATGAACTCCAAATGCCGCATGTTCCATAAACACTTGGAGTTGGAGAGGTCCCCATCCAGAAGTGATAACCTAGTAGAGTTGCAGAGGAATACCTCACCATCATCTGTCAGAAGTGTGCCATACAGATGGTTATTACTGACAGTTAGCCCCCGAAGTTGGAGAGGTCTGCAACAATCTTGTTTTCTGTGAAGTCAATGTGCTCCAGGGTCGTGCAGTTCTGAAAGGCCAGGCTGCGAAGGCTTGTAAATCCGTTGTATGCAGCAAGGACCGTAACCAGTGCCCCTCCCGCGCAAATGGACGGCGGAAAGAGCCCAGAGAAGCTATTTTTTGCGATGTTGATATAAGACAGCCTGCTGCTATTCCCGAGCTCATGGATGACGTCGCCTCCGAGCTGGTTTTCTGACAGTAACAAGCGGTTTATCTTTACCAAACGAGATACCGTATCTGGTATCTGGCCATGTAAATAGTTCAGCGTCAGGTCCATGCGGTGTAATTCTGTCATGTTACCAATCTCCAGCGGGATGTGCCCTGTCAGACTGTTGTTTCTCAGGTTCAGCAACCGGAGCTTCTTCAGTCTCCCGAATGTTAGCGGGATTGATCCAGTCAAATTGATTGAGTAGAGAGCAATCTTCGTCAAGCTCGTCAAGTTACCAATCTCTTCAGGTAGCGTCGCACCATCAAGACCCAAACCCCCCAGTTGCAGTTCAGTGAGCTGCTTCAGCCGGCCAATGCCACGGGGAATTGTACCAGTTACATACCAGTTGCTGCTGATCTGCAACTGCACCAGGCTTGTCAGGTTACTGATCCCTTCTGGAATGTTGCCATACAGACCGTTCTGAAATAGGATGAGCTTCTTCAGGTTGGGGAAAGCTGAGAAGTCGAGCTTGTCAAGTGTGCCATTCAGACTCACACCGCTGATGTTGAGCTCGATGATGCTGCTCCCGGCCAAGTTGCAACTGATGTACATCCAGTTGCAGACGCCGGTGAAGTTGGCCAATGACCACGAGCTTAGGGACTCATCAGCGCCGTCCAAGCTAGCCTTCCAACTCAGAAGAGCTTCAGCTTCACGCCGAATGTCGGCGCTCACAGGTGTGACGACGGCACAGAGTAGGAGACAGGTGCAAGAGAGTAGGAAGTGCTTCATGATGGCTTGGGCCTGGCTAGTGCTTTGCTGCACCACAGAATATAAATCTATACGGAAGTAGTCGGCCAGCCGGCCGGACGGCCGGCCAGCCATTGGGATAGTTATTTACTGAACGCTTCAAACCAAGTATACAAGTCCTTATCTTGGTGATACTTTGTTTATATGAAGAACGGCCTGCAAGCATACAAATGTACATTCGACATGGCACAAGGATTATAAGAAGGTTATAACGGTGAAGGACAGGGGATTTGTTTTGATACTACTACGCAAGTTCTTTTTCTAGAAAACTGACACATGACTCTCCAGGTTTCCAGTCTGAACATTTGAAAATATATAATGATAGTCAAAGTTTTGAATGTTTAACTAGGCCCTATGACAGACCATGTAAATTCCGCATGGTCAAGATAAATTCTGAGAAAGAAGGTTGACACAACTCTCAGTTAATGGCATCTCACATAGGGTCTATCTACAGTTCATGGGTGTTAACAATAGTTCATAATTCAAATGGCCCAGCTCCCTAAGCAAGCAGCGGAAAAAATGCAAAGGAAAATGAATATTACATCACAAATGTTCTTCGAGATCTTCCATTTTTCTTAAATAATTTAGGGAGCAGAGTTTTCCTAACCCATGAGAAAATCTACAACTTTTGTATTCATATCTCATAAGATGTAAGCAAATGGCAGTAATATCCTAAAATACACAACAAGGATGATGAAGTATAGTCATCTACCATGTATTTGATCTAAAGTTGTTCTAGTGCTGAGCTACATTATACAAACAGAGAACTGACATTGATGTGGTTAATATGTACCCACATTCTGTACATTTTTTCTAGCAAAACTCACTACCGAAGCAGCTAGTCCTGAAGTTGATTCCATCTATGAACAAGTGAGTAGACCTTCCATGTAAATGCCTGCCGGAATGTCACCTTCCTGCTCTACTGTCTCCAGCACCGCTCGGTAAAGCTTTGTCCATGAGCATCCATCGCCTGTCCCAACTACATCCCAGAAAGTTGGATTGGGGCTCGGTGGGTATGCAGCAACTACCAAGTTAGTAATGCTGCCCACTTTGACAGCCGGCCGGGGGAAGTCCAATGCCAGGTTGTCGACTTTATGCTCGTAAATTTTCCCATTCCTGTCGACTTTGTACCTGGATGTGCCACTGAAGCAGCCATATGATTCCCACGGGACACGCGGTGTGCCCCACAGTTCCCACCGGACAACTATCGAGGTTTCTGTTAGTTGCCAAATGCGTGATACATCAAGCCCAATTTCACTGAATAGTAGACGCCCGTGGAATCTGAGAGCCCAGAAGATTGTTTTGTAGTTGTCAATCCCATGGAAAGTGTTCAACGGATCAACAAATGTGATGTCTTCGCTGCAATGTGACGTAAAGAATGTTTATAGTCTCCATTTTACAAGAGTGTGCCTAGAGTGCATCTACAACGAATAGAAGCTTGCAATAAATGAAATCTGTGGAGTTAGCGTTCCTGTCACTGTCAGACATAACCAGAATCACACCCCGTTATTTACTTATTCGTATTAGTACTAGGACAAGAAATACTGTTGCAATTGCTGATGATGGACTGTCAGTGTCACTGCCCTCTTGTGGCCTTAACCTCTTATAAATTAGTTAAGCCAGTTCATCAATTGATTCAATTCCAGTCTTGAATACGACATATTAGCAGTTAATAAAGGGCTAACGTTGGGATGATAGAACAAATCCCTATCACATCCAGGAATCTGAATCGTAACCCGTGTGAGTGGCAAGCTCTATTAATCTTTGCACGAATAGCACTGAAATTGGTACTAGCTGCACATCATAATTTCAGTTCTTAATTCCTGGAACTGCCGAGCTACGATTTGGGTGTAAGATGTTTCCATGACTAATTACCAACGAACTTTTTAGATACCGAATCAGAAAAAACTCACCATTAATATTCTTGAAAGAAAGAAAAAAATAGTCACGCAGGAAAAGGGAAGGCCTGCTCACCGGTAGATGTCGTAGTTGGGCTCCCGGAGAAACACGGCCGGCAGGTCGTCCCGCAGCGCGCGCACCGCCGCCCCAAGGTTGAGGTAAAAATCCGACCTTCGCGGGTCCCCGCCGCCGCCGCTCGCAGCCCTGTTCCTGGTCTCTGCGGACTTGGCCGCGGGGGCCTCTTGCTGCGAGGCGCTGAGGAGGAGCGGGAGGTTGAGGTGGGTCGGCGCCGCGGCCTGCGCCGAGCCGGCCCCGTGGAGCCTGCCGCCGCCGTGGCCCGGCAGGCCGAGCTGGGGCTTGAGAGGAGTGGGCGGCGGCGATCTGCAGGGCGGCGTGGTGAGCTTGGGGAGGAGGAAGGCCATGGCTTCCTGCTCTCGTATCGTGTCCCCCCGATTTTTCTCTCCCGGCTGATTTCGATGTCTACCGCGGCTTGTCTTCTTCTCCTGCGGCTGCCGGCCCTAGGTTGAGGTGTTCCATGTAGAAGCTTCAAAATCGGATGCGAGAAAGCAGGGCGATTTTGAGTGGCTGCCGAGGCTGCAGCGAGCCTGTGTGGGATGGGAGAGAGACGGCCGGAGACGTTACACTGAATGCGGTTAAAAATTCCGAGTCGGCATCTTTTTTCTCTGAGTCGGCATCTGGCTTTTCTTCCGAGACAAGTGGCGTTGGACCCGAAGTTTGGTAGCTCAGGCCCAGTTTGAAATGTATAGGAACTATAAACAGCTAAAAAAAAGTATTGTCGTCCGATTCATATTACTTATTGCTGTTTTTGCTTTAAAAAAACTTGTCGCTGCTAGAACTAAACTGAAAAGTGCGTGTGTGTGTGTGTGCGCGCTGAAAAAATGAAATTGAAATGTCATGTAAGCATGGTTATCATTGGCGTGACATTACTCACGTCTGGACCATGAGATGATAAAGGGTTCATGAGCGTATGCGGCTGCTTTCGATAGCGATTGTCGGAGCCAAAGGTCATTGTTGTATGCCGTTGACCATTGTTGATCGTTTCGGTATTTTTTTTAATAATAATTTGGTTGTGTGCATGCTCGAAGTTTTGATGTCATATAGTTAGAGAGATCGTATCAGTTTGTGATATTAATATACTTCCTTTTATATTAACAAAAGGTGTCAAAACCACGTAAAAACTCTAAAACGGTTGTTTGAAATGATAGGTAGAACCTCATGTTTTGTTTTCTACAAAATTCATATGGAATGCTCGTTCCTTAGGAAGATTATGAGCAAATGTAGGATATCGATTCCTTTGCACCAAATGGCACCAACTGATTTCTTTTTAGAATCCTACCATCTAATGGCTTTTTGAATCTTATGAAAAGTAGGGGAAAACCATTGGAATATGAATTGTTTTTCTATGTGGACACTATTCATTTGTTTGATTCAAAAGAAACATGGATTTTTTTTTTCTTTGGTTCGAGTTTCAAAAGAGAAACAAAGGAATCCAAACCTTCTTTTTACATTCATATGCACAAATAACTAGACAAAATAGCACAATATTGACTTAATCTTAACTTTGCATTAACCTTACTATGGTTCTTATGATTCTTGTAACTTCTCTATTCTTTTAAATCAAACACCCTCCAAGTACATATATTTTTATATCCTCCATTTTGGACATGCAATCTTATCATATTACTATATTTTTTCCATTCCTGAGTGCTTAAATTTCCTACTTTTTCCTTTGTTGCAACTATCAGATTTAATCCTTGCAAGTAACGAGTTCGAGGAGATTGACAACCCTCTTGCCCGTGTTGGGTGCAAGTATTTGCTCTTGTGTGTGCAGGTATTGTTCACTAGGCATTTGTGTGGTTCTCCTATTTGTTCGATAACCTTGGTTCTTGATACGTCTCCAATGTATCTATAATTTTTTATTGTTCCATGCTATTATATTATCTGTTTTGAATGTTTTATATGCATTAATATGCTATTTTATATTATTTTTGGGACTAACCTATTAACCTAGAGCCCAGTGTCAGTTCCTGTTTTTTCCTTATATTAGAGTTTCGCAGAAAAGGAATACTAAACGGAATGAAACTTTCGTGATGATTTTTCTTGAACCAGAAGACATCCAGAGGACTTGGAGTGCAAGTCAGAGAAGCCACGAGGCGCCCACAAGGATGGAGGGCGCGCCCAGGGGGGTAGGGCGCGCTCCCCACCCTTGTGGGTCCCTCGTGACTCCACAGACCTATTTCTTCCGCCTATATATTCTCAAATATTCCAAAACCAACGAGAAGAGCCACGAAAACACTTTTCCACCGCCGCAACCTTCTGTACCTGTGAGATCCCATCTAGGGGCCTTTTCCGGCATCCTGCCGGAGGGGGATTTGATCATGGAGGGCCTCTACATCAACACCATTGCCTCTCCGATGAAGCGTGAGTAGTTTACTTCATACCTACGGGTCCATAGCTAGTAGCTAGATGGCTTCTTCTCTCTCTTTGATTCTCAATACCATGTTCTCCTTGATGTTTTTGGAGATCTATTCGATGTGATATCTTTTTGCGGTGTGTTTGCCGAGATCCGATGAATTGTGAATTATGATAAGCTTATCTATGAAAATTACTTGAATCTTCTCTGAATTCTTATATGCATGATTTGATATCTTTGCAAGTCTCTTCGAATTATTGATTTGGTTTGGCCAACTAGATTGGTTTTTCTTGCAATGGGAGAAGTGCTTAGCTTTGGGTTCAATCTTGCGGTGTCCTTTGCCAGTGACAGTAGGGCAGCAAGCACTATTGCAGGATGCTGCTAACGCGACACTACGATCAGTGACCCTTCGAAGAAACTGTGTGCGATGCAATAATCGCAAATGGTGGTGTAGAAAAACCGTCAAAAAAGGTGCAGAACATTTGCGATGACGGATGCATCAAACACGGTTCAGATTTTAGTTGCGTGTGCGATTCAGGGCATACGGTTCAGTTCAATTAACCATTTTCGATGAGGAGGAACAAAAGAAACAGGCAGCCAGATGAAGGTGTGTGTGATGTACAGCATACGGTTCACTCGGATGAACTGTTTGTGATTAGGCAACACAAAAGAAACGGTCAGCCAGATCAAGGTGTGTGCGATGTACAGCATACAGTTCACTCGGATGAACTGTTTGTGATTAGGCAACACAAAAGAAACGGTCAGCCAAATCAAGGTGTATGCGATGTACGACATGCGGTTCACCCAGATGAACTATTTGCGTTGAGACAAGAGAACAGAAACGGTTCAATATAACGAATACCATAAATATTGCAAGGTTCGAATTCAAAGATTACAACGCCCAAATTCAAACATTGCAAACTGCGTCATTTCTGAAAAGGGATCAGCCGCTAACAAGTCATGTATGGATTTGACACAATGATTTCCAATTGCTTTGCCATATGCTCTTCAAATACGAAGTTTGGCATTTTTGGAGGCACTTCCATCCACAGTACCAGCCGACTCTGATAATCATACCATTCTCTTTCCTAATTAAATGCGTGTTCAACCTCAGTACCTTCAGCACCTTTGCTCTGGCAAGAAAGAACCTGGCGAGTGTAATCTCCGGTGGGGTCCCCCGGTAGGAGTTCAAAGTAATATTTGAGAGATGCAGATCTAGGCATTCGATGTGATTGTCGTTATAAACATCTTCCACCGGGCCTAATATGCACTGCAAAAGAAGAGAACGTGTTAGTACCTACATGCAGTTTTGAACACTTCTACACGCCCATTTGGTTTGCAGGATTTGTAAAATGCACCAACGTGCCATCTTCGATCTGGCATGATTAACATGGGCATTTGATTACAATCAAGAAACATGTAGCCTTCTTCACAAGAGGTTGGATTGGATGAAAAATTCCCTAAGAAAACTAGTACAGATGAATCCAAAGGAGAAATGCTTATGGATGATTGTAACCATATGAATGAAGCAACCAATATGGGGTGGGGGTGTATGTCCTAAAATCCTCCAAAATTCCTTCAGAAATCGTAGTACATTGTCATTGTAAACTTGGGAAAAGGTGCAAAAAATTGAACTCCCTTATGGTTAACATTTAACAGGAAAGGAACATCACCTCGATATATAGCTTCTTCAGGCACGGAAAGCATCTCAGGCAACTGAAAACTTGGTCCAGGTTGGGGACGACAGATTCTAGTGCCAAGACCTTCATTGTGCCCAAAGTCTGGGTGAAGCTTCGCTGGATGAGAGACGAACATACATCTACAAAACTAGAAATAACGTTGATATCAAGAAGGAGAGGTATATAAGGCGACTGTTGTACCTGAAAGTTGTAGTATTTGACAGACGAGTAGCCCACCACTTTCAATTTCAGCGCAAAAATGACATTGATTCTTGTTGGACCTTGTTGATCAACTACAAGTAATCTCTCAAGTGAAGGTGTGTCTTGGATGACCATATTGTGGTCCACCTTTTGTGATCTCTCGTTGCAGCACCAGCAACACACATAAATAGCGAGGAGAGTCCTGGAGGTGATGTGCAAGGTACTCGACCAATTCATCGCCTGAAGACGAAGGAACTCGAGTGCAGTACAGCCACGGAGCAGGCGCTCCATGTCATCCTTTGGGATGCAGACGGCGACCAGCTCGAGGTGCTTCAGTCGTGGTAGAAAAAGAGCGGGCACGTCATTAAGGGGGGGAGATGGCAGTTCATGAACTTGGCGAGGCCCAGCATGGGCGTGAAGCGGAGCGCGGACGTTGGCAGCAAGCTCATATGCCCATCATTATAACTTAGCTTCTCGAGCCGATCTATGGCACGGGATCGGAACCACTCGTCAAGCTTGGCTTGCTCCTTGCCATTGGAATGGAACTTGCCCATGATAAGGCCTTTGATTGGGCCATGGTGACTGCCGAGGATCTGGGAGAACGCATCCAAGCTTTGGTGATTGCCATGGCAGAGCTTGTGGGCGTGGAGAAGGTCGACAGGGGTGCGGAGCCATAGGGTGCGCCACCGCCGAGAAACGGCGGCCGTCCTCGCCCGATTTTGGATTAGGAGGAGGGATATGATGACTATCAACATATCATCGGGGAGGTTGTTGATGAAGTCTAGGCCTGCTGGAGTCGCTTGCGGTTCTTTCTCGACCCGCCTCTGCTTGTTGGCAGCCTCGTTCTCCACCTCGTCGGCGGGGACGGAAACCTCTGTCTCCATATTCACGACATGCTCCGGTGCTTTAGCAGCCCCGACGTAGCCACTCCCTCCGATGGGGCTCTTCGGCGGCATCCTCGTACACTGACGGCTTTGAGGACTCAGAGCGGCGTCGAGGATGCGGGCAGAGAGAGAGAGAGAGAGAGAGGAATTGTGTGTGTGGCGAGGATGGGGGGGGGGGTGCGACCGCTCGGCGGCGCCATTAATATAAACCAGTGGGAGCGAGGCGGGTGGCGGTCCAAGGCTGTCTCGCTTCCCGGTGAGAACGACTGCTTAATCTCTAGTATGAATGAAAACTATGCTTAATTTCTGAATTTTAGTTGCAAAAAATAGATAGTGATATTGATTTTTAGCTGCATATTTTGACAAATTGCAGTGTCTCTTGGCTTAGCGCCGAAGTCTGGCTTTAATTTGCATACCGTAATCTAAGCCGCTTGCGTTGAAGAGATGCACATATCTTGCATTGAACAGCTTGTACGCTTCCCGGTGAGCCTGCGCACCGGACTGCGCTCGCACGCCTCCCATTCAGTCAAGAAGTTGTCCACATGGCACCTCCTATAGCCATTAAAACCAAGACACGTGGCATCACATGAATGGTTAAACGAATGCTCACGGTTTGAATTATACAAACGTTTGAGATATAGTGGCATCTATTTTTTTCAAAATCCCTTTCTCGGCTGTCATTATCCGAGTGCACCTTCTCTCAAAATGGACACGAAAATACCACAGCATGTCGGGTGCCCTTCCATGATAGCATGCCAAGTTTCATGAATTTTAGACGAGTGTTAGATTTACTAGAATTTAAAAACAAAGTATCTCAACATTTTGCCGGCAATCAACGGTGCCCTGGTGTTTGAAATTCATTCCTATTTCTTGCATGGGACCTAAGCATGCACCCAAGGACACAAATTGATTTTTCAACCAATTTATATGCACTGGAGCATGCGCATGTAGTTCAAATTTGAATTATGCACATAAATGCATTGAAAACTCAGTTAATGCATAAAAATGTCCAAACGAACCCTGAAAAATCACAATAATTCACACAACACTCCTGTTGTTCTATGTTAACACGAGAAAAAAATTTGAAAGCAATAAGAGGCAATGGATATCGTTTTGTTCCCAAAGGTGGGGCATTCCCTACTGAGGGAGTCCTGGATTAGGGGGTCCTCGGACAGCCGGACTATATCCCTTAGCCGGACTGTTGGACTATGAAGATACAAGATTGAAGACTTCGTCCCGTGTCCGGATGGGACTCTCCTTGGCGTGGAAGGCAAGCTTGGCAATACGAATATGTAGATCTCCTCCGTTGTAACCGACTCCGTGTAACCCTAGCCTCCTCTGGTATCTATATAAACCGGAGGGTTTAATCCGTAGGACAACAACAACCATACCATAGGCTAGCTTCTAGGGTTTAGCCTCTACGATCACGTGGTAGATCAACTCTTGTAATACTCATATCATCAAGATCAATCAAGCAGGAAGTAGGGTATTACCTCTGTCGAGAGGGCCCGAACCTGGGTAAATATCGTGTCCCCCGCCTCCTGTTACCATCCGCCTTACACGCACAGTTTGGGACCCCCTACCCGAGATCCGCCAGTTTTGACACCGACATTGGTGCTTTCATTGAGAGTTCCACTGTGCCGTCACCACAAGGTTTGATGGCCCCTTTGATCATCGGCAACGATGTGATCCAGGGTGAGGTTTTCCTCCCCGGATAGATCTTCGTGTTCGGCGGCTTCGCACTGCGGGCCAACTCGTTTGGCCATCTGGAGCAGATCGAGAGCAACTCGTTTGGAAACTTGAACTATACTGCTGATATCCGCGGAGACTTGATCTTTAACGGATTCGAGCACATGTCAGGTGCGCCGCATAGTCACGACGAGCATGACTTAGCTCTGCCGCCGGACGATGTTCGGGAGATCACACCTGTGCCTACTCCGGACCTAGCTCCGGAGTCGACCACGCCGTCCGAGGACGGGTGGATGGACCCCTCCTCGGAGGCCACACGCTCGGTGGCGATAGAGCCGAATACTGAATTCACCTCCTATGAGACCTGTGTCGCCGGATCCTCGGATTCATCCCCGGCCACAGGCCCTGAACCGCCTACGTCCATGCCTATCGAATCTGATTGGGCGCCGATCATGGAGTTCGCCTCCACGGATATCTTCGGCTTTTCGCCTTTTGGCGATGTGCTAAATTCGTAAGGTCTCTCTCCTTGTCGGGAGAACCTTGGCGAACTATGTCCGGCTAGAGCGGGATCTGACAGCGAAGAAATTCGCTCCCCACCCACCACCCACTTGGTAGCCCTTGTCGACGATTTAACCGACATGCTCGATTTCTGCTCGAAGACATCGGCGGTATGGGCGACGATGCAGAGACGAAACAGGAACCACCGCTTTGCAGGCGCTGGACTGCCACCTCATCATATGATATATACATGGTGGACACCCCCAAAGAAGGCGACGGCGATGAGACAATGGAGGATAATCCCTCCAAACAGCAATCCAAGCACCAACGTCAGCGGCGCCGCTCTAAGTCCCGCCATAGCAAAAGCAGCAATACCGGCACAAGAGATAATAACGCTCCGGATAGTGCCGAAGACGATGACAATCCCCTCCAGCCAGATCTCGAGCGGGAGGATGAATAAGCTAGCCCTCCAGAACAGGCAGCAGACGGAGAATCAGAGGATGACAATTACATGCCTCTCTCCGAAGATGAAGTGAGCCTCGGCGATGAACAAATTACCGTGTCTGAGGATCCCGTCGAGCAGGAGCACTTCAAGCGCCGGCTTATAGCCACAGCAAACAGCCTGAAGAAAAAGCAACAACATCTTCGAGCTGATCAAGATCTGCTAGCGGATAGATGGACTGAAGTCCTGGCGGCCGAGGAATACGAACTCGAGCGCCCAACCAAGAGTTACCCAAAGCGCAGGTTGCTACCCCTAATCGAGGAGGAAGCATTGAAACCTACATCACCAGCGTATGATGCGGCTGATCAGCCACCTCGTGGCCGAGACAGAGGGGCATACCAGCCCGAAGTCCAGCCCGCATCCTGCCGCCATTCAAACAAAAATACCAAGGCCCGGGGCAACACCCGGGACCTGCGAGACATATTGGAAAACAAAGCAGGACATGCGAGATCAATCTACGGATCATGGGGGCGCGCCCCAATGCGGGACGATGACCGTCAGACCGGATATACTAAAAGCAAATCCGACCGGGCCGAATACATCAGACAAGACTCGTATGAACTGCGTCGTGATATAGCCCGCGCAGGCGCCGCACACCCCTATGCTTCAGCGATGAAGTAATGGATCACGAATTCGAGAGGGTTTTAACCCGTAAACATTGAATCATATGATGGTACAACAGACCCCGCGGTATGGATCGAGGATTTCCTCCTCCACATCCACATGGCTCGCGGTGATGATCTACATGCCATCAAGTACCTCCCACTAAAACTCAAAGGACCAGCTCGGCATTGGATGAATAGCTTGCCAGCAAACTCCATTGGCAGTTGGGAGGATTTGGAAGATGCATTCCTTGCCAACTTCCAAGGAACTTATGTGCGACCACCGGATGCTGATGACTTGAGCCATATAACTCAGCAACCAGGGGAATCGGCCAGGAAATTCTGGCCCCGGTTCCTCACTAAGAAGAACCAAATTGTTGACTGTGCGGATGCAGAGGCCTTAGCGGCATTTAAGCATAATATCCGTGACGAGTGGCTGCCCGGCACCTCGGCCAGGAGAAGCCGAAGTCTGTGGCAGCACTCACGACACTCATGGCCCGCTTTTGCACGGGCGAGGATAGCTGGCTGGCTCGCAGCAACAACACATCAAGAAGTCATGGCAGTTCAGATGCCAAAGATAGTAACAGCAGACCACGTCGCAACAGACACAAGCACCGCAACAACGGTGACAACGCCAAAGACACGGCAGCCCGCTGCGGATTGATGGCTCTAAATCCGGTCGTGGAAGAAGCCGTTCAAAAAAGCAACCGGGCCCGCCCGGTTTGGACCGCATACTCGATCGCTCGTGTCAAATTCACGGCACCCCGATAAGCCAGCCAATCACACCAACAGAGAATCTGGGTGTTCAAGCAGGCCGGCAAATTGAATACGAAAACAAGGAACAGGGTTGCATAAGCGGCGATGAGGAGGAGCCCGGCCGCCCGAACACGGGAGGACGGAAGAATTTCCTCCCCAAGTAAAAGCGGTGAACATGATATACGCAACCCATATTCCCAAGAGGGAGCAGGCGTGCACTAAGGGGCGTCTATGCGATGGAGCCAGTCGCCCCAAAGTTCAACCCATGGTCTTCTTATGCGATCACTTTCGATCGCGGGGACCACCCACTAGTATCCGTCATGGCAGTTACGCGCATTGGTCCTTGATCCCATCATTGGCCGGATTTCACCTCACCGAGTCCTTATGGACGGTGGCAGCAGCCTGAACCTACTTTATCGGGATACGGTCGCCAAAATGGGTATAGACCCTCGAGGATCAAACCCACTAAAACCACCTTTAAAGGTGCCATCCAAGTGTAGAGGCCCGTTACGCGGCTCAATCCTGCTGAAGTGGTCTTGGATCTCGGACAACTTCGAAGCGAGGAGTTAATCTTCGATATCGTCCCGTTCCGCAGTGGCTATCACACACTACTCGGGCGAACCACATTTGCCAGATTCAATGCGGTTCCGCATTATGCATACCTCAAGCTCAAAATGCCTAGTCCTCGTGGGGTTATAACAGTCAATGGAAACACAGAACGCTCACTCCGCATGGAGGAGCACACTGCGGCCCTCGCAGCAGAAGCACAAAGCAGCCTTTTAAGGCAAACCGCCAATTCGGCGATAAATCCCCTGGACACCTTCAAGCGAGTCCGGAATAATCTGCAACAGGATCGCCTGGCACGTTCAGAGCTCACCTAGCAATTCGGCCTCCGTCCTAGTCCCAGTCAAGCGACGAAATCTATGCCACGCGTACATAATTACGCACTAAAAATACCATGGGCATAGGCGGGGGCACGACCAAGGCACGTCCCACAATGCGGCTCAACCGCCCCAGAGGCTGTATACCTTTATCGTTTCTCTCTTTCAGGACCTTACTCTCTGGAACCCCTTTTCGGCAGTCTGATTGCTGGACGAATTACGGGAAGGAAATACCAAGGAAGCAAGAAGCTCTGACGTACAAGGGAATCCCCAGGTGGTCTCTGATAACGATCGAGATACCTGTTTTAAATACCCATACGCAGCTTGCCCTTGGATAGGACATGTCAAATAGTCCTATTTTTTGCTTATTGCACTACTTGTATCCGTACGCTTCGACGTATTATTTAATAACAATGCATAGCGTTAGTCTATTATTGCATTACCTTTTTTTATTTTCCTTGTCTGCTTATTTACGACAAATTGCACCCGTACATTCTGGTACGAACAATACGCCAGGGGCTTCAGTATACCCCATAAATACGGCGTGAGAAGTACGAACACTTTCGACAGTGCGGCACCCCGAACTTATAGCACTATATGCATCAGCTCCGAATCATGCCTTGGGTCAATAGGTGGGTTTGCCCGGCTCCCATGTTTTGGTACCTTACGTTCCGCGATATCGGCTAAGGTAGCATGGGAGAACTCTGCGATTGTGTCCGGTTCTTCGGACGAGCACCTCGATGAAAGCGGCTCGATTGTCATGATAAGGCGAGAGCTGGTCGCTATTCGAGAGGTCTCAAGTCCTTAAAGACTTTTTTCCGCTTCGGGCGAGGAGTCGGCCTTGTCCGACTTAGGCGTATATAGCGCCCCAAATTCGCCCTTCCGAATACTAGGGGCTTTGCCAAAATTTAAAATTGTAGACTTCTATGGCTAAGTGAGAGCGATAAAGCCTTATAGTCCGATTGCCTGGTTCGTTGTGCTGAACACCTCCTTCGAAGGACCCAAAATTGGGATAAAGAGTGCTCAGGTTTATCCCGAACACCTCAGTACTAGTTACATGGGAGCAGAAGCCGATGACTGGCCAACTCTCAAATTTTATAAACGGCCGCACAGAAGGTAATATTTTAAATTCACAAGCGTTGCATAGCGCAAATGAACTCGTTTCATACTACAGGATCACATGAGTACATTTATTCAAATATTACATCCTTAGCACACTTATCCGCCACAAGGCGAGCACCCTTCAGGACACTTTCATAATACTTTTCGGGGTGGCTATGCTCCTTGCCCTCCGGCGGCCCCTCCTTCACTAGCTTTTCGGCATCCAGCTTCGCCCGGTGCATCTTCGCCCGGGCAAAAGCCCTGCGCGCACCCTCGATGTAGACGGATCGCTATATGACTTCAAACCGTGGGCAGGCATTCACAAGCCGCCTCACCAGGCCGAAGTAGCTACCAGGAAGGGACTCGCCAGGCCACATCCGGACTATAAGACCCCTCATGGCCTGTTCGGCCGCCTTGTGAAGCTTGACCAGTTGCTTCAACTGGTCGCTCAAGGGCATTGGGTGTTCGGTCCCAGTATACTGAGACCAGAACAACTTCTTCATCGAGCTCCCTCCTCGTGCGGTAGAACTCGCTGCATCGACACCTGCTGGGGTAGATTTGCGACAGCCCCGGAGAGCTCGAACTCGGGTAAGTAAAAAGAAAGTTTCCTTCACATGCTTGCTTTGCATAATGAATGCCTTACCCACCGCTATCTTCTTAACCGCATCAATCTCCTGGAGGGCCTTTTGGGCTTCGGCCTTGGCATGTTGTGCACTTTCGAGGGCCTTCGCAAGCTCGGACCCTTGCGTCTTAGAGTCAAGCTCCAAGGACTCGTGTTTCTTGACGAGAGCTGGATCTCTTGCTGCACCTCGCCTACTCGGGCCTCTTGTTTCTGTCGCTCGATGCGCTCCTTGGCCACTTTGTCTTCGGCCTCGGATAGCGCCTTCTGCAGGGCCGCCACTTTGGTTGTGGCCCCTAGCAAAATTCATGACGATCCTATTATTCCAAAACCAAATTTTTCTTTATCAATATTCGGATGGGGTGTCACTTACCTTTGTTCTCTTCGAGCTGCCTCTTGGTAAGGCCAAGCTCTTTCTTGGACCGCTCAAGGTCCCGCTTGATCTTGGTGACCTCCATGATGCGTCTGGCGCGGCTAGTAGTGAAGCCTGCATATGCACATAGACATATTCCGATCAGACTCCTGCGGTTATTATTTGATCCTCTATTCGGCCTTTCTTCACGAACGCCAAACAGAGCATCAGGGGCTACTGTCTATGCGGTAACATTCTCTTATAATCTGGTTACTTACCTCAAAGCCTGTTAGGAGGCTGGCACAGGCTTCAGTCAGTCCGCTCTTGGCGGACTGAACCTTCTTGACCACCGCACTCATAATAGTGCGGTGCTCTTCGTCAATGGAAGCGCCGCGAAGCACTTCCAGCAAGTTGTCCGATGCCTCTGGATGAACAGAGGCCATCGTCACAGACGGCTTGCCCCCCTTAGCGAGGGGTCACCAGACAGAATCCGGAACAACTGGAGGTTCCGGCGCCGTATTCGGCTTGGGGCTAGACTTGCTGCCCCCGGTGTTAGGGCCCAAAGGAGTCTTGCCCCTCGTGCGCCCAGCGCCTGGAATGTCGCCTCGAAGCGCCTCCGGAACTGTCTCCCCTTGGTTCAGTCCCCTTTGAGACAACACCTCGGCATCGTCCGTAGGGCGGGGGGAGGAGGCGGTCGGGAGTGAATCGCTGTTCATATCCGACGGGCCCAGAGAATCATCTGACGAAGATACGTCGATGTGGGCTCGGGATGGGCTACATAATCATGCGCGGCATGATAAGAAACAATACAATAAGACGTACCAAGAATTGTTAGGGTATCCGGATACTCACGACTTCGCCAGGGGCTTGTCCCTGGGCAACCACTCCTCGTCGCTGAAAGCGGCCGTCGTGGAGCAGTCCGGGAGGAGGGTCCTTCCCTTCTTGGACCCTTCGGCCTCCCCTGATGGGGCGGCCTTCCTTTTCTTGTCCCCCCGGCTGGGGGGGGGGGGAGGAGAACTTTCCTCTTCCTCCTCCTCGTTTTCGTGGGAGGAGTGCGCCTCGGTGTTTTCGGACGATGAGTCCAATATAACCTTGCGCCAGAGACCCTTCCTGGTCCCCGTGGCCTTCTTCTCTGGCACCTCATAAGGCGCCGGAACCAGCATCTCTGTTAGGAGAGCATCTGCTGGTGTTGGAAATATGCCCTAGAGGCAATAATAAAAGGATTATTATTATATTTCCTTGTTCGTGATAATTGTCTTTTATTCATGCTATAATTGTATTATCCGGAAATCGTAATACACGTGTGAATACATAGACCACAACATGTCCCTAGTGAGCCTCTAGTTGACTAGCTCGTTGATCAATAGATAGTCATGGTTTCCGACTATGGACATTGGATGTCATTGATAACGGGATCACATCATTAGGAGAATGATGTGATGGACAAGACAATCCTAAGCATAGCACAAGATCGTGTAGTTCGTTTTGCTAGAGCTTTTCCAATGTCAAGTATCTTTTCCTTAGACCATGAGATCGTGTAACTCCCGGATACCGTAGAGTGCTTTGGGTGTACAAAAGCGTCTGGCAACGTAATGGGTGACTATAAAGGTGCACTACGGTATCTCCGAAAGTGTCATTGGGTTGACACGGATCGAGGCTGGGATTTGTCACTCAATATTACGGAGAGGTATCCTTTGGGCCCTTTCGGTAATGCATCATCATAATGAGCTCAAAGTGAGCAAGTGTTTGATCACGGGATCATGCATTCTGATGCGAGTAAAGTGACTTGCCGTAGCGAGATTGAGCGAGGTATTGGGATACCGACAATCGAATCTCGGGCAAGTAACATACCGTCGACAAAGGAATTGTATACGGGTTTGCTTGAATCCTCGACATCGTGGTTCATCCGATGAGATCATCGAGGAGCATGTAGGAGCCAACATGGGTATCCAGATCCGCTGTTGGTTATTGACCGGAGAAGCCGTCTCGGTCATATACGCATGTCTCCCGAACCCGTAGGGTCTACACTTAAGGTTCGGTGGCGCTAGGGTTGTATGAATATGAGTATGCAGCAAACCGAATGTTGTTTGAGTCTCGGATGAGATCCCGGACGTCACGAGGAGTTCGGAATGGTCCGGAGGTAAAGAATTATATATAGGAAGTGCTGTTTGACCATCGGGAAAGTTTGAGGTCACCGGTATTGTCTGGGACCACCGGAAGGGTCCGAGGTCCACCGGTGGGGCCACCTATCCCGGAGGGCCCGTGGGCTGAAGTGGGAGGAACCAGCCTGGTGGGCTGGTGCGCCCCAGCCCCCTGCGCCTAGGGTTGGAAACCCTAGGGGTGGGGCGCCCACTGCCTTGGGGCAAGCCTACCCCCTGGCGCCGCCCCCTTGGGAGATCTGATCTCGGGGCGGCGCCCCAGGGGCTATATAAAGGGGGGGGAGGAGGCAGCCACACCCGAAGTCTTGGCGCCTCCCTCCCCTGCGACACCTCCTCCTCCTCCGTAGTTGCTTGGCGAAGTCTGCCGGAGTCTGCTGCATCCACCACCACGCCGTCGTCGTCTGCTGGATCTTCATCAACCTATCCTTCCCCTTGCTGGATCAAGGCGGAGGAGGCGTTCGCTGACCGTATGTGTGTTGAGCGCGGAGGTGCCGTCCGTTCGACGCTAGGATCTCCGTGATTTGGATCACGGCGAGCGACTCCCTCAACCCCGTTCACTTGAGCGCTTCCGCCGCGATCTACAAGGGTATGTAGATGCATCTCTCTCTCTCTCGTTGCTAGATGAACTCATAGATGGATCTTGGTGAGCGTAGGAAAATTTTATTTTATGCAACGTTCCCCAACAGCTGGATCTTGAGGCGGGGGCGGACAATCGATCTGCTCATTGCCGCTACCGATCTGTTAAATGGCTTGAGGCTTTGATCCCGCTGGGTTATCTTTGGGGAAAAGAACATCTTATGAGATGTAAAAGGCTTACCGGATTGGCGGGACGCTTTGTGCTGAGTCCGCAGTCCTCGGTAAGGGAAGGAGGTACCTCGGCGCCCTTGAACATCACCCTCCAGACGTCCTTGTGCTTCATGTCGAAGAGCTCTCGCAGCGTCTGGTGCTCGGCCGGGTCGAACTCCCACAAATTGAATGCCCGTCTTTGACACGGGAGGATCCGGTGGAAGAGCATGAGTTGGACCATGTTGACGAGCTTAATTTTCTTGCTCATCATGTTCTTGACGCAGGTCTGGAGTCCGGTCAGCTCTACCAAGGAACCCCAGGATAGGCCCTTCTCTTTCCAGGAGGTGAGCCGCTTGGGGATTCCGGGTCAAAATTTGGGTGCCGCCACCCAGTTGGTGTCGTGTGGCTCGGTGATGTAGAACCACCCTGATTGCCACCCCTTTATGGTCTCCACATAGGAGCCTTTGAGCCAGGTGACGTTAGGCATTTTGCCCACCATGGCGCCTCCGCACTCCGCTTGCTGGCCGACCACCACCTTCGGTTTAACGTTGAAGGTCTTCAGCCACAGGCCGAAGTGGGGCTTGATGCGGAGGAAGGCCTCGCACACGACGATAAACGCCGAGATGTTGAGGATGAAATTCGGGGTCAGATCATGAAAATCCACACTACTAGGAAAAGGCATGCTAGTGGCGCACCAGTTTTGCCTACTAATGGCGCACTACTGGTGCGCCACTAGCATCACGCCATTAGAATTAAATTCTAATGGTGCACCACTGGTGCGCCATTAGTATCCGGTGTTCTAATGGCGCACCACGTAGTGCGCCATTAGTATAGCTTAGAGTGCGCCATTAGTATGCCTCCCAGGGGGCCATATGTACCCATGTGCTTTGTCATATTAATGGCGCACCAGTGGGTGATGCGCCATTAGTGTGATTATCACAGTGCGCCATTAGTGTCTTGTGTGGTGCGCCACTAGTATGAATATTAGGGATTTTTTTTCTTTTCTGATATTTTCACAGGTTACAAAATATATTATTGGACAGAATTTAGACAACAGCACACAGCAACAGCAGATTCATCGAATACAATAGAAGATTAGTCTCCGAATACAAGTCATCATATTAGTCTCCAAATTCAAAAGACCGAACAAACTTAGAACATTACAAGTCTGGAGACTGCGAGTAGCGAGTTTGTCTTCACATTACAAGTCAATATCGATCATCTAAACTACCATCACATAGAAGAGAGCTGCGGTCATCACGATGAGCATCATCGCGATGAAACTGGTCTTCATCCGGTTCCTCCAACGCTCCCTCCTCTCTCCCGCTAGATAGCGGGCGTATCTAGATTCCTCCTCCGCCCTAGTGGTGTACCCTTTGTAACTGTTATCGCTGAAACGGTGAACCTGTCTCCGACACTCCTCCCAGTCGTCGTAGACTCCGGGAACCTTACCCTTTTACACGACATACGACGACATCTCTATGCACAAGCCAAACAACAGATAATCCATAAGCAATATATAAGTATGCAACAAAAGGATCGGAAGAGAAAAGCAAGACATTAATAGCACGATTCATGGTCCTACTAATAAATAGCATCGATTACATCTAAGTTGAACGACTGTCCAAACCAAAGAGACATGCAAGTTCATTAAAGTTTAATTACAACATGAGCCAATCAATGTTTCAGAACTACACATAGCATCACTACTATCAACTCGACTCATGGGACCGGAGCGTGGATGAAGCCGCCGTCTGTCGTGATGGTCATGAAATCGCGAGGCGTTATCAGCCTGCATTTGTAGCGTTGTGTCTATCTCACTTTGTTGACGGTTGATGCTGAGGTAGAACTGCCCCGAGGCGAAGGACATCTTGATGGATAATTTCCGCAAACTCATTTGGATGCGAAAGAATTCTTGTCCGATGTCGCGTCTGGATTGCCGACAAGCTCGCGGCCCAATCTTTGAGATTATCTGGTAGTAGAAGGTGATGATGGTCCCGTACGATCGCCTGCATGTGATGGAGGGCATAGTAGGCATCCTTCTGACCGCCAGGCGGCTGCTTGATGCAGGAGAACTTTGTATTGTGGGCAAACACGTGCGCGCCGTACCGCCTACGAACTGGCTTGGCGAAGGTGCCTCCAGATTTGGCGTAGATGGGGAGAACATCATCAAGAACTTTCTTGATATTTGTGTAGTCTATCTTGGAGTCACGGTCCGGGTCGAAATACGTGGCCATGGAATATTTCGGGCTTAAGAGGATGAGTGTGCAATGTGTGTCACTGCACAAAACACGGAATGTTAGGGGAAAAAAAGAACGATCGAAATCTAAGAAATCATATGTTACGGGGCGGTGAGGGGATGATTTACTCGGGAAAGTAAGGCACTAGGAAGTTATCCTTATCTGGGTTTGCGAATAGCGCCTTCGAGGTAAGAACTTCGCGACTTGCGGTCCCAGCGCTGCCCAAGATCTTGCACGCATGTAGAAGCGTCGACTATCATGATGTCCGGGGTCTTGTCTCTAATGATCCGCATCTCCATACTCAGCGAAAACAGCCGAACGAAGGTGTAGTGCAGCGGATGAAGGTTAAACATAGCAAAGATGTCATCAAACCGCAGGACGATCGTACCCCCGATGGAGCCATCCACAAAGCCCTTGCCCTTTGGCACCTTGGCCACGAAAACTGGGTATGCCACATCATTCTCTCTGAGACGCCGCTTCTCCAAAGAAAGAACACTGTCATGCAGACTCCGCATAGCACCGGTTGCAGCATTGAGCATATTTGTCGGCAGCATCTCCCTACCCGCCACATGCACCCTTTTCGAGATATCCTTAGGTGAAGGTGGCCCATCCTGAGCACGGATCGTACTCGGTGCCGGGTGGCTCGCACCCTTGTTACTCTTTCTTTTCCGTCCCTTCTTCTTCTGTTGTAATGGGACCAAGTTTTTCTTACAGACCGCCTTCTTGAGTGTGTTGGGGCTGATAATATTTGGCACCTCGGTTATCTGAGGCTCGGTGAAGTCGGCAGCTGGAGGCGTCTCTCGAGAACTGAACGCGCGGGCGGCGCTGTTGCAATTGGGTTTCTCCGCCGTACCAGCTAGACCGCGGTCATCTTTTGTAGGGTTGGGTTCTTGAGAAAGAGGCCCGCAGAATTCGTCATCGTACCCATGTTTGGCAAAGTACTTATCGACGTTGCTAAATGTCGGCCGTCGTCATCGTCGAGATCGTGCCATATGCATGTTCAGATCACATGCCATAGGGATGTCCGGCATGTCCGGTAGCGTTCGCGGCGGTCTTGCCATGGCTTGGCGCCGCACGACTGGTGGTGTTGTCTTTGGGCGGTGTCCCCGCCCCAAACGAATCTGCTCTTCGCCAAAGCGAGGGCCAGCTTAAGCGGCGCCGAGGTCATCGATCATCTTCGTCGGCCCGGGCGGTCGAATCGGAGGTAACAACTCGTCACAGCCTGGCAGCACCGAACCAGTTGAACCCTATACACGGTCGGTGGCATCGATTTACCGTGGAACACGGGGTTGCCCGGTTGAACGATTTTGCCCTTGGCGACATCGACCAACTCGTCGTTCACGAAGTGCAGGAGAGTGCACGGAACATCGGCGGCGCCTGCGAAAACATGTAGGCGTCGGGGATGCCGATCAAAGGCAAAGGAGATGAAGTCCTTGGCCGAGAGGCTTAATTAGTTACCGTGATGATGGCGTCGAGCTCGGCTAATGTCGAGGCACCGCCAACGGCGGGCGGGCAACTGACGGAGGGGCCGCTTGCTTCCGAGGTGCCGGCCGGCGTACACCCGGGTGCATTAAGCTCCAATGCCGGCCGTGCCGGCGTCGGAGACACCAATACCGCCGCCACCGAAGACACCAATGGCGCCGCCTGCGCGTTGTGCGAGTTGCTGGCCGTGAAGCTAGGAATCGGGGGCGGCCCCTGTTGGCCACCCGCAATCCACGTCGTCAGCCCATGAATCAAGGTAGGCATAATGCCGGTGAGCGTCGATCCCAGTTGTTGTTGCACTTGCTCTTGGAAAATCTCCGAAATCCGCGCCACTTGTGCCTTGAGTTCTTGAACCTCGCGGCGGCTTTCCGAGCTGGTCTTTTCTCCTTTCGCCCACCGGTATAGTATGACGACCATTTTGTGGACAAGCCTTTGCCGGCCACACGACCAGCTGACGACGGCTTACTGAGCTTATCCTTGTTTTTCATTACGTTCAACGCCCTATTTAGAGTGATGTCCCAAGCAGGGATGCTCTAAGACGACCCCGCGCTACTGATTTCAGTCTCTTTCGCCAGAACAAGCTCAAGCACCCTGGTCTTTGGATCCGTGGTAAGCTCCTTTGTTATCGGGTCCTCCTTGTACCGGGCCCTGACATAGTTCTTGGTCTGCTTGTCACTGCTGTAATGTCTCGAAGCGGGGCGGTAGGCCTTGCTCGGCACGCTCCGCGTCCTCCTTGTCCCATATAGGCTCCGCCACTCTGTAACCGCCGGGACCGAGTTTGTGTTCCCTAAGTTCAACTCCGCATTTCTTTCCCCACCGACTTGATTCGGAGGTTGCCTTTGCTCTCGACTTTCGATCTTGAACTCCTTGTAGTCCTCTTCGCTGATCGAAGGATTTTTCGCCTTGATCTTCTCATAACTATCACCTTTCTCAATCATTCTCTTCACCGCGCTTCTCCAAGTAGACAGGGTCGTGCTCATCCTCGTGCGGGCGGCACTGTTCACTTTATTCCCTGAGAGGCTTGTGTTTTCAAATTCAGTGGGGAACTTGTATCATTCGTGCAGCTTCGTGAAGAGGAGGTTGCTCAAATTCCCTCGGTCCTTATGCCTAAGGTTCTCGGTGTTGATCGAGACGGTGCTCCGGAGAATGCACCCGAGCTGAACCGAGTACCCCTTGACTATATGTTTGGGCTCCGTTGGATGCCCGTCGGAGTTCACTTGAGTAAATTCCTCCTTGACTGTGTGGAGCGTGTTCGGGCGCCGGTCCTTCCGTTGCCTCTTCGGTTGGCTGCCATATGTGCGTGCACCGCCATCATCAGTGGTGGCATCCTCGACGGTACCATCAGTGGTGGCATCCTCGGCGGCACCATCGGTGGTGGCATCCTCGGCGGCACCATCGGTGGTGTCATCCACAGCGCCAGAGGGGTTGTGTAGTCAGGATCGGTGTCTTCATGGCGTCCTCATAGCGGTGAGTTGTTCCTCCATCTCTGGGACAGCTCCTGAATTGCTTGCCGCTTCAACCGCCGGCCTCATCGTTGTAGGCCATGTTTCGCTCTAAATAGGAAAACAGTTTGGTCAAAAAGTTGGTTATTGTCAAGGAACAAGATCATGGTCTCATCATTTAGGGTTTGTCGACACCGAGGCATCCTAAAAGCTAAGCTTTTATAATTTAGGTTTGTCAACGCCGAGGCACCCTAAAAGCCTAAGCGTACATCATTTAGGTTCTCATCGACACCGAGGCACCCTATACAAGCCAAGGTTTCATCATTTAGGGTTTGTCGACGCCGAGGCAACCTAAATGCTAAGTTAAGTTTTCATCATTTAGGGTTGATCGATGCCGAGGCACCCTAGGTTGGGCCTAATCACTTGGCTCTATTGCCACCTATGTTGGGTTTATCATCTAGGGTTTATCGATGCTAAGGAGAATTCTAAGTTGGGCCTAATCACTTGGCTCTACTGCCACCTATGGTTTAATGCAGCAAGAATGGCGGGGCAGTTGATCCTACTTAACTAAGTACTAAGATACCCCGGCCCATGCATTAGTCACAAGTACCCCATATGTCCTATTTTTAGCAAAGTCATGCTAAAATTCATGGAAAATTTCAGCATGACCTTTGCTGAAAATAGGACATATGGAGTACCCGAATTTGCCGGAACGGAAGTTAATCGACATTCCGACAAACTCAAGGGCCTCTCGGGGTACCTGCAAATTCATCACGACACAATGGTCGGAGACAAAACCTAGCAACTTTACAAGTCTTTCACAGATTTGTTTGCAAGTTCTGATATGTAATAAAGATGAGCCTCAAAGATGAGCCTCCAATGCTGATTTGTTTGCCTCAAGACAAGATGAACCTCCAATGCAACAAGTAATAAAATGTTTGCAAGTTCTGATATGTTTGCAAGATGAACCTCCAATGCAACAGTCTTAGACATTAGGACACTACAATGATCTACAACCTTATGTAAAGTGCCAACTCCACAGATTTCTTTTTCACAACTTTTATATTATTTCTAGAAGCAACACAACAGGGTTAAACACCAGAATCTTGAGTTTAATTTGATTAAGATGCATTGTCTTGAGGCCTGGCTTACTTGTCTTTGTCTATCAGCCAGCTCATGCATGCATGGGCATCTAACTCACTGGTATCAGATTCGGCAACAGTTTAACATCTACTCCAGTAATTATACAACACCATGACCAACATTTCTCCTCTCCAGAAATTAGAAACAAAATAAAGGAACATTACATAGTAGCCATCAAATTAAAATAACATATACAGTACATACAGGTAGGTAATACTAAAGCATGTTTGTATTAGCTAGTGACCATTATATTGCTTTAGGTTAGGGCCCTTACATTATTCTCTCTCTATCCCTCTCTTTAGCTGCACTGCATCACAAGGCAAATATTGTTCAAAATAAAATACTGCTGAATAAGCACCTAGCAGAATAGTAAAATAAGCTTAAAAATTGCATACAACTTGACATACAAACACAGACAGTTATGCAAGTGCTAGAGGTATGCATATATATATGTGAACTTGATCCTAAACTAGAGGTACACATGTTTGCTTACTCATCTCTGCAATTACTCGTGCTTATTTGCATTCTGCTATATATGGATGTCTTTTTTAATCTTTAAGTTTCTTGAAGGAGCAACATTGTGTGGCCTAGGTCGTTAGTAACAGTCCTGTTTAATTAAACTGAATTTCAGCAAGTTTTTAGAGTACTCCTGAGTATATACTGAGTAGTCCTGGAGTAATATACACTGAATTTAAACAAGTTTACACTGAATTAAACAAATTTTCATACTCCAAATTTAAACAAGTTTAAACCCGTTTCAGGTCACTTGTTTTAGGAGTATAAACTGAGTATGCAAACTGGATATACACTGATTTTAAATAAATTTACACTGAATCAGCATGTTTTATACTACTTGCGACTTGAGTATGCAAACTAGGATACATGCTGATTTTTAAACCTGCCTACGCCTGATCTGCCTACTCCAAGTTCAGTAAAGTTACAGGCCTAGCACTCTAGTAGTCCTGAAACTATAGTAAACTAATGACTGCAAATTTATAAAGTTCGAGAACAAATGACAGCTCTGAGAGAGTAAGTACTCTGAGCATTACTCGGTTCGAGCAAGGAGTACTTGCTTGGACTAGAGGAGT
The DNA here is from genome assembly GCA_021605205.1 of Aegilops longissima. Lineage (NCBI taxonomy): Eukaryota > Viridiplantae > Streptophyta > Magnoliopsida > Poales > Poaceae > Aegilops > Aegilops longissima. The sequence goes on along the minus strand of CM038677.1, from coordinate 690,502,352 downwards.
ACTTGTTCAGATCAAGTTCACATAAACTACAGTTCTGAAATTAAAGTTAGAGTAAACAACGGTTCAAGATACAGTTCGAAACTAGAGTACCTCTAGCACAGATATCTTGCGGTACCAAGTACTCCAATGCACATGGAGACTAATTATTCATGTTTGCTAGGCACTACTCCCACAATTTTTTGAACCTAATTTGACCTAAATTCGAGAGGGATTTTACCACACTGTATCTAATTTGACCACACTAAATTTGAGAGGTGATTTTTAGCACTGAATTCCATCCATGCTATGCTGTCAGTTTCAATACTGAACTTTAGTCTCTTCAGACAGATACTACATTGTTAGCGATATGAATCTTAGCTCATAGATTTATGAATGCAGAGTACTATTACTTGTTAAACTGAAGGCAGTGTATATCGAGGTGACTGTTTGCAACTAAAATTCAGAATCAACTCCGATTAGGTCCCATCCTTTCTGTGGTGGCAGTTTCTGAATACTGAATTTCAGTCTCTTCAGGCAAATTTTTGGTGTTGTTTCTGTTCTTGAGTGACAGTTAGCGATCTGAATGGTTCAGGATTCAGCAAAAGGATGGCTACATACTGGTGATTCAGCAAAGGGGTGGGGGTGGATCAGAGTAAGTAGATTTAGGGGTTTCACTGACAGTGTGGCGCTTGGAACAGTGCCTAGCAAAAGAGAGAAGAAGAGGGCATGGCCGGGAAGGAGGAGAGGAGGAAGAGAGGAGAGAGAGGCAGAGGAAGGAGGGTTACACGACCACGATGAGGTGGTGGCGGAGCGAGACGACGGAGGGCGGAGCAGTGAGCTTGGGGGAGGCGGGATAGGCGGCGGGAGGTCGCGGGCCTCCTCTCCAGTGGACGTGGGGCCTCCTCTCTGGTGGGCGTGGGGCGGCCCGAGGCTCCAAGTCTCCGGCGGCTCCGAGGTTCCAAATCTCCAGCGGGTTTCTAGGGTTTCTAGGGAGGCGAGGGAGGCGGCGCTCGAGGGGGAGGAAGGGGAGAGGGAGGCGGCGGGGGCGCGTGGGCGGCTGCTGTGTGATGGGTTGGGGCAGCGGCAATGGCGGCGGGTGGAGGAGGGACGAGGGAGGGAGCGGCGCGGTGGAGGGAGAGGGACGAAGTGTCTGGCGAGAGGGAGGGACGAGGGAGGGACGAAGTGTATGGATGGGGGAAGATTACTAATGGCGCACCCCCTGGCGGTGCGCCATTAGAATGTTTTTTTTAGATAGCAATGGCGCACACCGCAGCGGTGCGCCATTAGAATGTTTTTTATTACAGTTCGAGCACTCAGGTTATATTCCACCTAACCGTATCTCCATCAGAACACACACACTAGCCCGGTGGTCAAGACGCTGACACACACACGGGAGGTCTGGGTTCGATTCGAGCTCCCCAATTTTTGTTTTTATGCATTTTTCTTTGCATATATCTTTTATTCATGCATCCAAATATAACATGTCACATATGCTAGATGATCAGAATTTCATGTAGAAAAATAATATGCAGTTTGTTGCCATGTTAACAACATTTAAAATGCTGTTTGATATTTATTTGTGTTTAAATATGTTCAAACTTGTTTAAATCATAACAGTAATATTTTTTTATAAAAACAGTAATAATTTTTTAAAAATATCATCAAGTTTGTTGCATTCGTGACGGTGGAGCGGGCCGGGAGAGGTGCGAGAGGTGCGGGGAGAGGTGCGGGGGTGCTCGGCGGTGGAGGCGGGGAGGTGCGGTGGGTCGTCGGCGGTGGAGTGGGGGAGGTGCGGGGGGACGGCGGCGGCCGGTGGAGCGGGGGAGAGGGTGCGAGGGCTCGGCGGCCCATGAAATACAATCGATAAATGAAGACTACGATTTAAATACAATTGATCTTAGCTAGCTATCTGTTCACAATCTTCTTGCCCTTATTTTTCGCAAATGGAGTTCTTCTGTGGAACGGGCGTCCTTTAGGTAGGGTGGTCCTGCTTCTTCTTGTGGTGTATGCTGCTACTTCATCGTCGTCGTCATGTTTGATCTTCGGGTCGCCATACTTGTTGAAGTCTTGCTCATTGGCTACTCCATCCATTCCGATGATCTTCCTTTTGCCTCTCCTCTCGACAACACGACTGGGCTTTGACGGGTCGGTAATGAAGAAGCATTGGTCCACTTGGGAAGCCAGTACCCATGGCTCATTTTTCGCGGTGACGTTTGCGCCATGTCTTGGATTTGGCCGGGTATAACCATGGTGGTGAATATACGGTCTTCTTTTAGGGCGCTCTTGGCCCATCGACCACGGAACATCGGGACCTTCTCTCGGCATAGCTCAGCTCCCGGATCTCCTCGATCCTTCCGTAGTATCTGTCCTTGTCATTACTGGTGTAGGATTCCATCGTTACCCCGGAGTTCTGATAACCATCGCTGTTCATGTCCTTGTCCTCGGTGTAGAATGTGTAGCCGTTGATATTGTATGCCTCATAGGTCATCAGGTTGTGCTCGGCGCCCTATGACAAAGCGAATATGAGTTGTTCTTCCGCGGAAGAATCCTCATGTAAAGGGTACTGACGAAGCTTCGCTTGAACCAACGCGTGAAACATGAGTTGTGATCTTTGATTATATCTCCGTCCGTCCTCTGTTGGCCTTGGTCATTGTACGTCTTCTCAATAAAGGTTTTGTGCTCTACCACCCAAGGATCGACCACGTCTATGTGTTGTAGCGCGACTAGGTTTGCTCTTTCAAAGTCGGCGAGTCGACCCTCGTAGTCGACATGCATTTCGCGGCGACCCTCACGGTGACCCTGTCCAGCGAGCCTGCCGAGGTGCCATCCAGTAGGAGATGCACTCTTCGGTCAGAAAGCCCCTGGCTATGCTTCCCTTTGGACGTGACATGTTGCGAACGTATCCTTTGATGACACCATTCATCCTTTCGAATGACATCATGCTATGCAGGAACGTCGGCCCGAGTTGGATGATATCCTCCACGATATGGACCAGCAGATGCACCATAACATCAAAGAATGCGGGCGGGAAGTACATCTCAAGCTCGCATAGTATCACCATGATCTCTTCCTGTAGCATTCTGAGTTGCCTCACGCCAACTGACTTCCAAGAGATGACATCGAAAAAGTTGCATAGGACAAATAGCGTTTCATGGACGTGCGCGTCCATGATCCTGATTACTGGCCGGAAGTATCTGCGTCATCGAAGACGTGGCGATCGTGAGACTTCATCCGCTGAACTTTTGCTTCACTGGGTCTAGGTATCGCTTATCTTCCCAGCGTAATCGTAAGGAAGTTTTACTCCTACGAGGCGGTGAAAACTGCTTGATCTCCTCCTGACTTAGAGTGAAGCACGGGAGGGTAGTCATTTCCGGTCTTCTTGGCCTTTTTGCCTTTGCGACGACTTTCCGTGTCCTGCTTCGCCTCATCGTCATCATCATCATCATCATTAGCGTGAAGCTCCTCCCTGATGCCCATTGATTTCAAGTCTGCCCTTGCTTTCGGCCCATCTTTGGTCCTCTCTGGCATGTTGAGCAGGGTACCGAGCAGACTCTCGCACACGTTCTTCGTGATATGCATGACATCAAGGATGTGAGGCACACGGTGGATCTTCTAGTACGACAAGTCCCAGAAAACAGACCTCGTTTTCCATACCTTCAGCAGCGGCTCTGGCACCTTCCGCTTCTTTCCCGGCAGTGGGCAATCTTTCCAATTTTTCAACAGGTGGTCTATTTCCTCGCCGCTCCTCGTACGCGGGCGTCTTCGGGGTTCGGTTTCACCATCGAACAGATCCTTGCGTTTCCTCCACGGGTCATCGTCGCGAAGCCACCTTCGATGTCCCATGAACACGGTTTTTGAAGACCTGGGATCTCTATCTAGCTGGCGATACATTGTGTCATCCATGCACCTGACGCATCCAGAAAATCCGTGGACCACCTGCCCCGCGAGATATCCGTAACCGAGATAGTCGTGCACCGTCGTGAGCGGTCACGGCTCTCATAGGGAAATATTATTTCTCTGCGGCGCCCCACGTATTGGTGGCGTTTTCCACAGCGTGTCTAGCTCCTCCTTGACAGCCCTAGATACTGATTGATGTCGTTCCTGGTTGTTTGGCCCTTCAATTAGCATACTCATGTGAATGTACTTCCTCTTCGTGCACAACCGGGGAAGGTTGTACATCCACACAAACATAGGCCAGGTGCTATGTGTGCTTCTCTGGCTGCCAAGCGGATTGACTCCATCGGTGCTCGCGCCCGCACAATGTTCCTTGGATCCTTCCCAAATTCGGGTGTTCGAAGTTCAACGCTTGCCCGGCTCGCATCCTTTGGGTGAATCAGCATCTTGTCTTTTTATTTATCTCCGGATCATTTGCGTCATCTTCGCTTCTTCTCCTCCCTATCCGCGTGCCACGCAGGAGCTTTCTACCTTAGGGTCCGCGAAATACCACTGCAGACGAGGAGTGATCGGAAAGTACCACACCACTTTTCGAGGAGCTTTCTTCCTCTTCTTGTATCGAGTGACGCCGCACACCGGACATATGGTAGACTCCGCGTGCTCGTCCCGGTAAATGATGCAATTGTTCATGCACACATGGTATTTCACGGCGGTAAATCCAGAGGACACACGATTTTCTTCGCCTCCTCGAAACTGGTCGGGCACTTGTTCCCCTTGGGAAGGCGTTCGTGCGAATGACATGTTCTCGTCGAAGCATGCATCGGTCATTTTGTGTTTTACCTTCATCTCGAGCCATGGCGTTACTTTCGGGGGTATCCTCGGGCCTGCATCCTTCATACAATGGAGTAACGCGTCTATCTCCGATTGATCCAGCTTAGCTTTCTCTCGGCGGCAGCTCTTGCGTTATCCGTCGCTTGAGAAGCAGCTCTTGAATATGAGGGTCCTGCACCCAGCCCATCGATGGTCCCATCGCCGCTCGCTCGCCGGCATCTTCATCTTCATGATCATGCCCTTCGTCTACTCCGGCATCTTCCTCATCATAATGTCCGGCATCTTCTTCATGATGACTGTGTACAGCATCACCGTCGTGATCATGTCCTGGAGATTCTTCGTCTTCTCACCCGCCCGTGTCGTGGTGGTTGTCTTGCTGCCCTTCCTCATTTCTTGCCCGGCCCCCATGGGCGACTTCATAGTCATCTTCATCACCTTGCCACCGATAGCCATCCATGAAACCACGCAAGAGCAGGTGGTCCCGCACCTGCCCGGAATCCAGTCCATAATAAGGCTCTTGACTTGCATCTTCGACACGGACATCTTATCTTCGTCTCGTTCTTTTGAAGCATCTCGGCCTTCACGGAGCTCAAAACCTATTCACGATGCCTTCGGTCATCGTGTGGACCATCAATCGCTGCGGCGAGAGCAAAACGACATTTTAGAACCAAGAAGAAATTTGGCATGACTTTCCTAAAAATAGGACCAAAAAGAATGCATAGTGCCAAAATTCTCTTGAAACGGAAATGAATCAACATTCCGGCAAAATATTGGCAACTATCGCATTTCAAATACCGGTACCTGCAAACACAAACATATATGCAACACCACAAACATATGCAACACCACGAACATACATAGATCTATCTAGGCCACAAAAAGTGCATGTGCACGTTGTTGGAGAGGGAGAACAACATAAAGATAGCATCCCCCCTTACTTACCTATCAAAAAAACGTAATTTAACCACTTAATTTGGATGAATCTATGGTGCAAATGAGGTGAGGAGGAGGAGGAGGCAACCGAGACAAGCTTGGAGGAGGAGGTGGAGAGAATGAAGTGGGTAGGTGGGCTGTCCAAAATATCTTGTTGGTCCCAGGTTACTAATGGCGCACCACCTGCAATTGCGCCATTAGTAACCCTGGTTACTAATGGCGCACCTGCTGCTGGTGCGCCATTAGAAGTTTTGCAAAAAATAAAAAAGTATATATTCTAATGGCGCACCGTGGCACAGTGCGCCATTACTAGTTTAAACTAGTAATGGTGCACTATGCTATGGTGCGCCATTAGTAGTTTTGCAAAAAAAGAATAAAAAAACAACAGTAGTGGCACACTGTGTGGCCGGTGCGCCATTACTAGTTAGCACTAGTAATGGCGCACCATGCCATGATGCGCCATTAGTATGTTTGGAAAAATAAAAATAAAATTTGTTACTAGTGGCGCACCATGTGCCTGGTGCGCCATTAGTGTCTTCCACACTAATGGCGCACCCGCACATGGTGTGCCACTGCTATATAGTAGTGGCGCACCACATGACAGGTTTGCCATTATTGTCCATTCCATCTATAGCCCTTTTCCTAGTAGTGCTAGCCCATAGTAGAACATGAGCCCGCAGACAAACGGGTGGAGGGAATCCCAGTCCGCAGACGAAGTGGGTAAGGAAAACCATGTTGGGGAACGTTGCATAAAATAAAATTTTCCTACGTTCACCAAGATCCATCTATGAGTTCATATAGCAATGAGAGAGAGAGAGATGCATCTACATACCCTTGTAGATCGCGTGCGGAAGCGTTCAAGTGAACGGGGTTGAGGGAGTCGTTCTCGTTGTGATCCAAATCACCGGAGATCCTAGCGCCGAATGGACGGCACCTCCGCGTTCAACACACATACGGTCAGCGTGAAGTCTCCTCCGTCTTGATCCAGCAAGGGGAGGAGAGGTTGATGAAGATCCAGCAAAGACTGACGGCGTGGTGGTGGATGCAGCGAGACTCGGCGAGGCTTCGCCAAGCAACTACGGGAGGAGGAGGAGGTGTAGCAGGGAGAGGGAGGCGCCAAGACTTCAGGGTGTGGCTGCCCTCCCTCCCCCCCCTTTATATAGGCCCCCTGGGGGGGGGGGCGCCGGCCCTGGAGATCAGATCTCCCAAGGGGGCAGCGGCCAAGGGGAGGCTTTCCCAAGGCAGTGGGCGCCCCCCCCGAGGGTTTCAACCCTAGGCGCGGGGGCCCAAGGCGCACCAGCCACCAGGCTGGTTCCTCCCACTTCAGCCCAGGGCCCTCCGGGATAGGTGGCCCCACCGATGGACCCGGAACCCTTCCGGTGGTCCCGGTACAATATCGGGTGACCCCGAAACTTTCCCGATGGCCGAAACAACACTTCCTATATATAATTCTTTACCTCCGGACAATTCCGGAACTCCTCGTGATGTCCGGGATCTCATCCGGGACTCCGAACAACATTCGGTTTGCTGCATACTCATATTCATACAACTCTAGCGTCACCGAACCTTAAGTGTGTAGACCCTACGGGTTCGGGAGACATGTAGACATGACCGGGACGGCTCTCGGTCAATAACCAACAGCGGGATCTGGATACCCATGTTGGCTCCCACATGCTCCTCGATGATTTCATCGGATGAACCACGATGTCGAGGATTCAAGCAACCCCGTATACAATTCCCTTTGTCAATCGGTATGTTACTTGCCCGAGATTCGATCGTCGGTATCCCAATACCTCGTTCAATCTCGTTACCGGCAAGTCACTTTACTCATACCGTAATGCATGATCCCGTGACCAAACACTTGGTCACTCTGAGCTCATTATGATGATGCATTACCGAGTGGGCCCAGTGATACCTCTCCGTAATATGGAGTGACAAATCCTAGTCTCGATCCGTGTCAACCCAACAGACACTTTCGGAGATACCTGTAGTGCACCTTTATAGTCACCCAGTTACGTTGTGACGTTTGGTACACCCAAAGCACTCCTACGGTATCCGGGAGTTAAACGATCTCATGGTCTAAGGAAAAGATACTTGACATTGGAAAAGCTCTAGCAAAACGAACTACACGATCTTGTGCTATGCTTAGGATTGGGTCTTATCCATCACATCATTCTCCTAATGATGTGATCCGTTATCAATGACATCCAATGTCCATAGTCGAAACCATGACTATCTATTGATCAACGAGCTAGTCAACTAGAGGCTCACTAGGGACATGTTGTGGTCTAACTATTCACACGTGTATTACGATTTCCGGATAATACAATTATAGCATGCATAAAGACAATTATCACGAACAAGGAAATATAATAATAATCCTTTTATTATTGCCTCTAGGGCATATTTCCAACAGTCTCCCACTTGCACTAGAGTCAATAATCTAGTTACATTGTGATGAATCGAACACCCATAGAGTTACGGTGTTGATCATGTTTTGCTCATGAAGAGGTTTAGTCAGCGGATCTGCGACATTCAGATCCGTATGTACTTTGCAAATTTCTATGTCTCCATCTTGAACATTTTCACGAATGGAGTTGAGCGGCGCTTGATGTGCCTGGTCTTCTTGTGAAACCTGGGCTCCTTGGCAAGTGCAATAGCTCCGGTGTTGTCACAGAAGAGTTTGATCGGCCCCGACGCATTGGGTGTGACGCCTAGGTCGGTGATGAACTCCTTCACCCAAATTGCTTCATCGCTGCCTCCGAGGCTGCCATGTACTCTGCTTCACATGTGGATCCCGCCACGGCGCTCGCTTGCAGCTGCACCAGCTTCTTGCTCCACCATTCAACATATACACGTATCCGGTTTGTGACTTAGAGTCATCAGATCTGTGTCGAAGCTAGCGTCGGCGTAACCCTTCTGACGAGCTCTTCGTCACCTCCATAAATGAGAAACATGTCCTTAGTCCTTTTCGGTACTTCAGGATATTCTTGACCGTTGTCCGGTGTTCCTTGCGGGATTACTTTGGTACCTTCCTACCAAACTTACGGCAAGGTTTACATCAGGTCGGTACACAGCATGGAATACATAATAGACCCTATGGCTGATGCATAGGGATGACACTCATCTCTTCTATATCTTCTGCCGTGGTGGGACATTGAGCCGAGCTCAATTTCACACCTTGTATGTCTGAGCAAGAACCCTTTCTTGGACTGATCCATTTTGAACTTCTTCAATATTTTATCAAGGTATGTGCTTTGTGAAAGACCTATGAGGCGTCTCGATCTATCTCTATTGATCTTGATGCCTAATATATAAGCAACTTCTCCAAGGTCCTTCATTGAAAACTCTTATTCAAGTAGGCCTTAATGCTGTCCAAAAGTTCTATATCATTTCCCATCAAAAGTATGTCATCTACATATAATATGAGAAATGCTCTGAGCTCCCATTCACTTTCTTGTAAGCGCAGGCTTCTCCATAAGTCAAGCATAAACCAAAACGCTTTGATCATCTCATCAAAGCGAATGTTCTAACTCGAGATGCTTGCACCAGCCCATAAATGGATCGCTGGAGCTTGCACACCTTGTTAGCATTCTTAGGGTCGACAAAACCTTCCGGCTGCATCATATACAGTTCTTCCTTAAGATAGCCGTTAAGGAATGCCGTTTTGACGTCCATTTGCCATATCTCATAATCATAGTATGCGGCAATTGCTAACATGATTCGGACGGACTTCAGCTTCGCTACGGGAGAGAAAGTCTCATCGTAGTCAACCCCTTGAACTTGCCGATAACCTTTAGCGACAATTCGAGCTTTATATAGATGGTAACATTACCATCTGTGTCCGTCTTCTTCTTAAAGATCCATTTGTTTTCTATCGCTCGCCGATCATCGGGCAAGTCTGTCAAAGTCCATACTTTGTTTTAATACATGGATCCTATCTCGGATTGCATGGCCTGAAGCCATTTGTTGGAATCTGGGCCCTCCATCGCTTCTTCATAGTTCGAAGGTTCACCGTTGTTTAACAACATGATTTCCAGGACAGGGTTGCCATACCACTCTGGTGTGGAACGTGTCCTTGTGGACCTACGAAGTTCAGTAGTAACTTGATCCGAAGTACCTTGATCGTCATCATTAATTTCCTCTCCAGTCGGTGTAGGCACCACAGAAACATTTTCCTGAGCTGCACTACTTTCCGTTTCAAGAGGTAGTACTTCATCGAGTTCTACTTTCCTCCCACTTACTCCTTTCGATAGAAACTCTTTTCCGAAAGGATCCGTTCTTGGCAACAAAGATCTTGCCTTGGATCTAAGGTAGAAGGTATACCCAATGGTTTCCTTAGGGTATCCTATGAAGCGCATTTTTCCGACTTGGGTTCGAGCTTTTCGGGTTGAAGTTTCTTGACATAAGCATCGCATCCCAAAACTTTTAGAAATGACAGCTTAGGTTTCTTCCCAAACCATAATTCATACGGTGTCGTCTCAGCGGTTTAGGCGGTGCCCTATTTAAAGTGAATGTAGCTGTCTCTAGGCGTATCCCCAAAATGATAGCGGTAAATCAGTAAGAGACATCATAGATCGCACCATATCCAATAGAGTGCGATTATGACGTTCGGACACACCGTTACCTTTGAGGTGTTCGGCGGCGTGAGTTGTGAAACGATTCCACATTTCCTTAAGTGTGTACCAAATTCGTGACTTAAATATTCTCCTCCACGATCTGATCGTAAGAACTTTATTTTTCGGTCACGTTGATTCTCTACCTCATTCTGAAATTCCTTGAACTTTTCAAAGGTCTCGGACTTGTGTTTCATCAAGTAGACATACCCATATCTACTTAAGTCGTCCGTGAGAGTGAGAACATAACGATATCCTCCATGAGCCTCAACGCTCATTGGACCGCTTTTACATCGGTATGTATGATTTCCAATAAGTTGGTTGCTCGCTCTATTGTTCGGAGAAGCGGAGTCTTGGTCATTTGCCCATGAGGCATGGTTCGCATGTGTCAAATGATTCATAATCGAGAGACTCTAAAGTCCATCGAATGGAGCTTCTTCATGCGCTTGACACCAATGTGACCAAAGGCGGCGAGTGCCACACGTATGTGGGACTATCGTTATCAACTTTACATCTTTTGGTATTCACACTATGAATATGTGTAATATTACGTTCGAGATTCATTAAGAATAAACCATTGACCATCGGAGCATGACCATAAAACATATCTCTCTTATAAATAGAACAACCATTATTCTCGGATTTAAATGAGTAGCCATCTCGCATTAAACGAGATCCTGATACAATGTTCATGCTCAAACTTGGCACTAAATAACAATTATTGAGGTTTAACTAATCCCGTAGGTAAATGTAGAGGTAGCGTGCCGACGACGATCACATCGACCTTGGAACCATTCCCGACGCGCATCGTCACCTCGTCCTTCGCCAGTCTCCGTTTATTCCGCAGCTCCTGCTGTGAGTTACAAATGTGAGCAACGACACGGTATCAAATACCCGGGAGTTACTAAAGTCTTGGTAAGGTACACATCAATTACATGTATATCAAATATACCTTTAGTGTTGCGGCCTTCTTGTCCGCTAAGTATTTGGGGCAGTTCCGCTTCGATGGCCCTTCCTTTGCAATAAAAGCACTCAGTCTCGGGCTTGGGTCCATTCTTTGACTTCTTCCGGCAAGCTGGCTTCTTTGGCGCGGCAACATCCTTGCCGTCCTTCTTGAAGTTCTTCTTACCCTTGCCCTTCTTGACTTAGTGGTTTTATTGACCATCAACACTTGATGTTCTTTCTTGATTTCAACCTCTGCTGACTTGACATTGAGAATACTTCAGAATGGTCTTCACCATCCCTGCATATTGTAGTTCATCACAAAGCTCTTGTAGCTCGGTGGGAGTGACTGAAGGATTCTGTCAATGACCGCCTCGTCCGGGAGGTTAATGTCCAGCTGGGATAGGCGGTTGTGCAACCCAGACATTTTGAGTATGTGCTCACTGACATAACTGTTTTCCTCCATCTTACAACTATAGAACTTGTCGGAGACTTCATATCTCTCGACCCGGGCATGAGCTTGGAAAACCATTTTCAGCTCCTCGAACATCTAATATGCTCCGTGTTGCTCAAAAGCGCTTTTGGAGCCCGGTTCTAAGCTATAAAGCATGCCGCCTTGAGCGAGGGAGTAATCATCGAGACGAGACTGCCAAGCATTCATAACGTCTTGGTTCTCGGGATGGGTGCTTCACCTAGCGGTGCTTCTAGGACATATTGTTTCTTGGTTGCCATGAGGATGATCCTCGGGTTCGGACCCATCCGAATAGTTGCTGCCATCATCTTTCAGCTTGGTTTTCTCTAGGCAGCGTTGAAGTTCATGGTGACATGGCGTTGGCCATTTGATCTACAAGACATTTTGCAAAGATTTTAGACTAAAGTTCATGATAATTAAGTTCATCTAATCAAATTATATAATGAACTCCCACTCAGATTTGACATCCCTCTAGTCATCTAAGTGTTACATGATCCGAGTCGACTAGGCTGTGTCCGATCATCACGTGAGACGGACTAGTCATCGTCGGTGAACATCTCCATGTTGATCGTGTCTTCCATACGAATCGTGTTCGACCTTTCGGTCTCTTGTGTTCCGAGGCCATGTCTGTACATGCTAGGCTCGTCAAGTTAACCTAAGTGTTTTGCATGTGTAAAACTATCTTACACCCGTTGTATGTGAACGTAAGAATCTATCACACCCGATCATCACGTGGTGCTTCGAAACGACGAACTTTAGCAACGGCGCAAAGTTAGGGAGAACACTTTCTTGGAATTATTATAAGGGATCATCTTATTTACTACCGTCGTTCTAAGTAAACAAGATGCATAAACATAATAAACATCACATGCAATTATATAGTAGTGACATGATATGGCCAATATCATATAGCTCCTTTGATCTTCATCTTCGGGGCTCCATGATCATCTTGTCACCGGCATGACACCATGATCTCCATCATCATGATCTCCATCATCGTGTCTGCATGAAGTTGCTCGCCAACTATTACTTCTACTACTATGGCTAACACGTTTAGCAATAAAGTAAAGTAATTTACATGGCGTTTCTCAATGACACGCAGGTCATACAAAAAATAAAGACAACTCCTATGGCTCCTGCCGGTTGTCATACTCATCGACATACAAGTCGTGATTCCTATTACAAGAACATGATCTCATACATCACATATATATCATTCATCATTCATCACAACTTTGGCCATATCACATCACAAAACACTTGCTGCAAAAACTAGTTAGACGTCCTCTAATTGTTGTTGCAAGTTTTTACGTGGCTGCAATAGGGTTCTAGCAAGAACGTTTTCTTACCTACGTGAAAGCCACAACGTGATTTGTCAACTTCTATTTACCCTTCATAAGGACCCTTTTCATCGAATCCGCTCCAACTAAAGTGGGAGAGACAGACACCCGCTAGCCACCTTATGCAACTAGTGCATGTCAGTCGGTGGAACCTGTCTCACGTAAGCGTATGTGTAAGGTTGGTCCGGGCCGCTTCATCCCACAATACCGCTGAAGCAAGATAAGACTAGTAGCGGCAAGAAAGTTGACAACATCTACGCCCACAACAAATTGTGTTCTACTCGTGCAATAGAGAACTACGCATAGACCTAGCTCATGATGCCCTTTGTTGGGGAGCGTTGCATAAAATAAAATTTTCCTCGTTCACCAAGATCCATCTATGAGTTCAACTAGCAACGAGAGAGAGAGAGATGCATCTACATACCCTTGTAGATCGCGTGCGGAAGCGTTCAAGTGAACGGGGTTGAAGGAGTCGTTCGTCATGATCCAAATCTTTGGAGATCCTAGCGCCGAGCGGACGGCACCTCCGCGTTCAACACACATACGGTCAGCGTGGCGTCTCCTCCGTCTTGATCCAGCAAGGGGAAGGAGAGGTTGATGAAGATCCAGCAGACGACGGCGTGGTGGTGGATGCAGCAGAGACTCGGCAGGCCGCCAAGCAACTACGGGAGGAGGAGGAGGTGTAGCAGGGGAGGAGGCGCCAAGACTTGAGGCGTGGCTGCCCTCCCCCCCCTTTATATAGGCCCCCTGGGGCCGCCCTGAGATCAGATCTCCCAAGGGGCGGTGGCCAGGGGGAGGCTTGCCCCCAAGGCAGTGGGCCCCCCCCTAGGGTTTCAACCCTAGGCGCGGGGGCCCAAGGGGGTGCACCAGCCCACCAGGCTGGTTCCTCCCACTTCAGCCCACGGCCCTCGGGATAGGTGGCCCCACCCGGTGGACCCCCGGGATCCTTCCGGTGGTCCCGGTACAATACCGGATGACCCCGAAACTTTCCCGATGGCCGAAACAGCACTTCCTATATATAATTCTCTACATCCGGACCATTCTGGAACTCCTCGTGACGTCCAGAATCTCATCCGGGACTCCGAACAACATTCAGTTTGCTGCATACTCATATTCATACAACCCTAGCATCACCGAACCTTAAGTGTGTAGACCCTACGGGTTCGGGAGACATGTAGACATGACCGGGACGGCTCTCAGTCAATAACCAACAGCGGGATTTGGATACCCATGTTGGCTCCCACATGCTCCTCGATGGTCTCATCGGATGAACCACGATGTCGAGGATTCAAGCAACCCCGTATACAATTCCCTTTGTCAATCGGTATGTTACTTGCCCGAGATTCGATCGTCGGTATCCCAATACCTCGTTCAATCTCGTTACCGGCAAGTCACTTTACTCATACCGTAATGCATGATCCGTGACCAAACACTTGGTCACTCTGAGCTCATTATGATGATGCATTACCGAGTGGGCCCGGTGATACCTCTCCGTGTACGGAGTGACAAATCGATCTCGATCCGTGTCAACCCAATGCAGACACTTTCGGAGATACCGTAGTGCACCTTTATAGTCACCCGATTCGTTGTGACGTTTGGTACACCAAAGCACTCCTGCTGTATCCGGGAGTTACGATCTCATGGTCTAAGGAAAAGATACTTGACATTGGAAAAGCTCTAGCAAAAGCGAACTACGATCTTGTGCTATGCTTAGGATTGGGTCTTATCCATAACATCATTCTCCTAATGATGTGATCCCATTATCAATGACATCCAATGTCCATAGTCAGGAAACCATGACTATCTATTGATCAACGAGCTAGTCAACTAGAGGCTCACTAGGGACATGTTGTGGTCTAACTATTCACATGTGTATTACGATTTCCGGATAATACAATTATAGCATGAATAAAAGACAATTATCACGAACAAGGAAATATAATAACAATCCTTTTATTATTGCCTCTAGGGCATATTCCCAACAAACCACCCTCTCATGGGGTTCTGAAGTAGGGACGATCTGCCCCGCATCTGGTAGCCGGTATGCGATATCCGCGCCAAATATCCTGCTCCCCATAGCTTTGTGATGTCCTCCTCCGTAGCGGAGGAGACCATCCACTTGCCTCCCGCTCCGGACATGCTTGGAGTGGTTTGAGGAGGAAATGCGAACTTGGGTGCTGGAGCTCGAGTGCGCAAGAATGGATGAGCAAGGAGGAAGAGGGCGTGGGTAAAAAGAGGAATCCCTGTCCCTTTATAAGGGCGGAAGAAACTATGTGTCTCCCCACCCGCCTGGTAAAAATTCGCTTATTCCCCAAGCATCGTAATTGATGGCACGGTTGGGTTACCCACACCCGTATTGATGAGAATCCCGTGATAAGGGGACACAATCTCTGCTTCGACAAGATGTGCCAAGAAAACCGCCTCGCAATTTGTGCAGTAGCTGGTTGAGAAAAATGGTTTGAATAATGACCGGGCCGTGGTATGATGTCATGCTGCCGAATGTGTCAGCGGATTAGATTTGTGGAAATATTATTCTCTCTATGGTGGTATGTGGAATTTGTTTTGCAGAGTCGGACACTATCCTTGTGTTCAAAATCTTATATGGAATATTCGGAGGAGGAACCCGCATTGCAATGCTGAAGACAATCTGCGCGCCGGACTCATCGTCATTGAAGCCTGGTTCAGGGGCTACTGAGGGAGTCCTGGATTAGGGGTCCTTGGACAGCCGGACTATATCCCTTAGCTGGACTGTTGGACTATGAAGATACAAGATTGAAGACTTTGTCCTGTGTCCGGATGGGACTCTCCTTGGCGTGGAACGCAAGCTTGGCAATACGGATATGTAGATCTCCTCCCTTGTAGCCGACTCTGTGTAACCCTATCCCCCTCCGGTAACTATATAAACCGGAGGGTTTAGTCCGTAGGACAACAACAATCATACCATAGGATAGCTTCTAGGGTTTAGCCTCTACAATCTCGTGGTAGATCAACTCTTGTAATACTCATATCATCAAGATCAATCAAGCAGGGAGTAGGGTATTACCTCCGTCGAGAAGGCCCGAACCTGGGTAAACATCGTGTCCCCCGCCTCCTGTTACCATCCACCGACGCACAGTTCGGGACCCCCTACCCGAGATCCGCCGGTTTTGACATCTACCGAAAACCATGATGCTTGTTGTGAGAAGCTCCGGTTTGTGAGAAGCATATACCCAAACCTGCCCCAAATGGGACAAAAATTTTATGACGGCATGTTGATGCCGCTCCATGATAGCATGCCAAGTTTCATGAATTTCAGACAAGTTTTGGATTTATTAGAATTTAAAAACCAGGCATCTCAAGGTTTTGCCTGCAATCAACGGTGCCCTGGTGTTTGAAATTCATTCCCATTTCTTGCATGGGACCTAAGCATGCACCCAAGGACACAT
This sequence comes from Aegilops longissima, assembly GCA_021605205.1. NCBI lineage: Eukaryota > Viridiplantae > Streptophyta > Magnoliopsida > Poales > Poaceae > Aegilops > Aegilops longissima. The sequence continues at coordinate 690,485,920 of CM038677.1, read as the reverse complement.
ATTTGATTTTTCAACCAATTTATATGCACTGGAGCATGCGCATGTAGTTCAAATTTGAATTATGCACATAAATGCATTGAAAACTCAGTTAATGCATAAAAATGTCCAAAGAACCCAGAAAAAATTACAAAAATTCACACAACACTCCTGTTGTTCTATGTTAACACGAGAAAAAAATTTGAAAGCAATAAGAGGCAATGGATATCGTTTTGTCCCCAAAGGTGGGGCGTTCCCTACCGAAAATCATCATGCTTGTTGTGAGAAGCTCCGGTTTGTGACAAGCATATACCCAAACCTGCCCCAAATGGGACAAATTTTTTACCACGGCATGTTGATGCCGCTCCATGATAGCATGCCAAGTTTCATATATTCAGACGAGTTTTGATTTTTCTAGAATTTAAAAACCAGGCATCTCAATGTTTTTCCGGCAATCAACGGTGCCCTGGTGTTTGAAATTTATTCCCATTTCTTGCATAGGACCTAAGCATGCACCCAAGGACACAGATTTGATTTTTTAACCAATTTATATGCACTGGAGCATGCACATGTAGTTCAAATTTGAATTATGCACATAAATGCATTGAAAACTCAGATAATGCATAAAAATGTCCAAATGAACCACGAAAAATCACAAAAATTCACACAACACTCCTGTTGTTCTATGTTGACACGAGAAAAAAAAATTGAAAGCAATAAGAGGAAATGGATATCGTTTCGTCCCCAAAGGTGGGACATTCCCTATGGAAAACCATCATGCTTGTTGTGAGAAGCTCCGGTTTGTGAGATGCATATACCCAAACCAGCCCCGAATGGGACAAAAAAATTACCACGGCATGTTGATGCCGCTCCATGATAGCGTGCCAAGTTCCATGAATTTTAGATGAGTTTTGGATTTACTAGAATTTTAAAACCAGGAATCTCAAGGTTTTGTCGGCAATCAACGGTGCCCTGGTGCTTGAAATTCATTCCCATTTCTTGCATGGGACCTAAGCATGCACCCAAGGACTTGATTTTTTAACCAGTTTATATGCACTGGAGCATGCGCATGTAGTTCAAATTTGAATTATGCACATAAATGCATTGAAAACTCAGATAATGCATAAAAATGTCCAAACGAACCCCGAAAAATCACAAAAAATCACACAACACTCCTGTTGTTCTATGTTGACATGAGAAAAAAATTGAAAGCAATAAGAGGCAATGGATATCGTTTCGTCCCCAAAGGTGGGACATTCCCTACCGAAATCCATCAGGCTTGTTGTGAGAAGCTCCGGTTTGTGAGAAGCATATACCCAAACCTGCCCCAAATGGGACACAAAATTTACCACGGCATGTTGATGCCGCTCCATGATAGCATGCCAAGTTTCATGAATTTTAGATGAGTTTTGGATTTACTAGAATTTAAAAACCAGGCATCTCAATGTTTTGCCGGCAATCAACGGTGCCCTGGTGTTTGAAATTCATTCCCATTTCTTGCATGGGACCTAAACATGCACCCAAGGACACATATTTGTTTTTTCAACCAATTTATATGCACTCGAGCATGCGCATGTAGTTCAAATTTGGATTATGCACATAAATGCATTGAAAACTCAGTTAATGCATAAAAATGTCCAAACGTACCCCGAAGAATCACAAAAATTCACACAACACTCCTGTTGTTCTATGTTGACACTAGAAAAAAATTGAAAGCAATAAGAGGCAATGGATATCGTTTCGTCCCCAAAGGTGGGACGTTCCCTACCGAAAACCATCATGCTTGTTGTGAGAAGCTCCGATTTGTGAGAAGCATATACCCAAACCTGCCCCAAATGGGACAAAAAAATTTACCATGGCATGTTGATGCCGCTCCATGATAGCATGCCAAGTTTCATGAATTTTAGACGAGTTTTAGATTTCCTAGAATTTAAAAACCAGGCATCTCAATGTTTTGCCGGCAATCATCGGTGCCCTGGTGTTCGAAATTCATTCCCATTTCTTGCATGGGACCTAAGCATGCACCCAAGGACACAGATTTGATTTTTCAACCAATTTATATGCACTGGAGCATGCACATGTAGTTCAAATTTGAATTATGCACGTAAATGCATTGAAAACTCAGTTAATGCATACAAATGTCCAAACAAACCCTGAATAATTCCAATTCTTTTATGATCACTACAGATAAAAGGTCTAGCAATTCAAACACCATCCATGGCCGATGTGACCCCATTATGTAATTCAAATCAAGACGAAAAATCAAGTAGATCCCACGCAGTTTATTATAGCCAACTGTGTGAGATGCAGCACAAAATATCTTTGGACCGTGTCTGAATAAGGGACCGTGTCTGATGACACTTTGCGCGCCAGTTTTTTGGCTGAAGCGATTCCAAATTTTCGATTTCCGCGGAAATATCTACCTCCCCGCCCCCTCCCCCTTACCAAAAGCCATATTTCCCCTGTTTCCGCCTTCCTTTCCAAGTTGAAACCTTCACTCCTTGCTTGCAGCGTTGCCGCCTCCTTGATACGTCTCCAACGATCTATAATTTTTTATTGTTCCATGCTATTATATTATCTGTTTTGGATGTTTAATGGGCTTTAATATGCTCTTTTATATTATTTTGGGGACTAACCTTTTAACAGGAGGCCCAGTGCTAGTTGCTGTTTTTTTTGCCTATTTCAGTGTTTCACAGAAAAGGAATATCAAACGGAATGAAACCTTTGCGAGGATCTTTCTTGGAACAAACGCAATCCAGGAGACTTGGAGTGGAAGTCAGAGACGCAACAAGGCGGCCACGAGGCAGGAGGGCGTGCCCAGGGGGGTAGGTGCGACCCCACCCTCGTGGGCCCCTCGTAGCTCCATCGACCTACTTTTTTCACCTATATATACTCTTATACCCTGAAAACATCCAAGGGAGCCACGAAACCATTTTTCCACCGCCGCAACCTTCTGTATCCGTGAGATCCCATCTTGGGGCCTTTTCCGGCGATCTGCCGGAGGGGGATTCGATCACGAAGGGCTTCTACATCAACACCATAGCCTCCCCGATGATGTGTGAGTAGTTTACCACAGACCTTCGGGTCCATAGTTATTAGCTAGATGGCTTCTTCTCTCTCTTTGGTTCTCAATACAAAGTTCTCCTCGGTGTCTTGGAGATCTATTCGATGTAATACTTTTTGCGTTGTGTTTCCCGAGATCCGATGAATTGTGGGTTTATGATCAAGATTACATATGAACAATATTAAATTCTTCTCTGAATCCTTATATGCATGATTTGATATCTTTGAAAGTCTCTTCGAATTATCGGTTTAGTTTGGCCTACTAGATTGATCTTTCTTGCAATGGGAGAAGTGCTTATGTAGCGACCCGACCCAAAATCGGTCAAGTCTCTGTGTCTGTACCATCCCAAGATCATGCTGGTACTCACAATACATCGATGAAATAATCAAATTTCAATCACACCTGAATTTATTACACGATTCTCATATCGAGTCTTTATTACAATAGAATAAATTCGGCCGAAGGCCAACTCATGAGAAATAAACTAAGTAAAGCTACGGAAGCGTAGAAGAATAGCGAGTCCATCCGACTCCAAAGGGCAATCGCCAAGCGCGGAGCGTAGCCTCACTCCTGATCGGAATACTCCTCTGCAACATAAGACATTGCAGCCGTGTAGGTCAGCATTTTGAATATGCTAGCAAGTCATGAAGAGAGAAATAATAATAAAATTACTAACACTATATGCAATTTGGCTGGGGGGCTCTAAGTTTCATGATTTTGCGAAAAGCCAATTTTTCCCTACTACAGTGGACTTGCTTGCAAATACTAAAAAATTGTTGGTAGTTATTGAGATGGTTCCGCCAACCAATGTCTCATTCCCAAATTATTAAGTCATAACCCCCTCAATTAATTTATTAATTTTAGTGTTGATATTTCCGAATACTTCCAAGTTCCAGAGGCTCAAATTGTCCATAACCGGGGACACGGCTAATCGATTAGATCTTTTCTGCAGAGGTTTATGACTTTACCCGCAAGAATCGTTCCCTCCTTTTAATTCTTAGCACTTCATGGTGTTTGAAGGCGGACGAGCAAACAGGGTCTTCTCAAGAGTTCTTCCGCCCTTGCCGGTACCCATCGATCCTACCGTTCTTCTACATCTCGTAGTACCGTCCGGCTAGAGTCACAACTAGGGTTAACCAAGCGAGCCCATAATGGCTTGCGGCTGCACAGTAAGCTTCGGTCAATGGGGTATACATCCGTCTCTTCATGGCTGGGTGAAGCTTTCCGCAAGATGTCATGGCGCTTCTCCATGCATCCCGCCAACCTTTGGGTTCTCCGGGTGCCCGTCAACCAAATCCTCCACCCAAGAGTGAATTTGAAGTCCATCTTGAGCTTGAAGTTCATGGGGTTGTCATCATCTTGACTCTCACATCTCCTTATGAATTCACTCAACCAACCCGTCTCTGAGCATAGCAAAATAAACTACTTCGTCCGGGTCATGGTAACAAGGGAATTGGGTTCATCCTACCTCATGATACTACTCAAGAACATAACTTCAAAATTTCAACTCTGCATGCATGGTGGGGAGGTATAATTCTAATGCAACAAAATCATAGGTATTGTAAAGAAACATGATCAATGACATGCCTTCTTGACGATCTTCGTAAGCTAGGGACTCGTGGTAGCAAGCTTCAGCACCGGAAATTCTACCGAGACAACAACAATCATAATAAGCATATAGCATATGATCACTTAACATAATAGCATGCTAACATAACACACCAAACAAACGAATCCAAAACCCAAAGGAAAACTCGAAGAAATCCAACTCAATGTTTTCCTACTTCAAGCAACAACCAAAAATAGTTTTACATAACAAAATTTTCTTAACAGAACCTAAGCATGGGTTTATGTTGCCTAATGAGAAAAGAATTCATCAAGCAACTAGGAGCAAAAGAATCACCTTAAAATCTATCATAAAACTCCTATTAGGCCTAAAGCAAAATCTAGTAGGAAAAATAAAATAAAAGTTTTATTTATTATAAATAAAAGTTCATGCTCTAAAGTTACAAAACTAACCTAAAATAATCTATCACATAGGAAAAATAAGTTTATTTGCTAATTAAAACAATAGGAAAACAGTAGCTAGTTAATTAATTAAGAATAACATGATTCTGGTTAAAACTATTTTTTATTAATCCTAAAATGCCCAAATAAATTCCTACGGTTAGGCAATGTCAAAACAAAGTTGTGACAAAAAGAATCATTAAAAATTAATATTCCTAACTCATTTTATAGCAGAATTACTATTCTGTCTAAATCTAAAATAAAGCAATTTTAAATAATTTTAACATGGCTAATTATATTTTCTACAGAAACTATAAGAAATTTTCAAACCAACAAAAAAAGAATCACTTAAAAATATTAAGTAGATTAAAAGATATGAATTTTTCAAATCTGAAACTATTCTGTTAAAACAGAAAACGAAAAATAAAGAAAAACGGGCTAATGGGCCTATCTAGCGCCCTGGGCGTAATATAACTAATCGGGCCCTAGTATTTAAACCGAATCGGCCGGTTCAACTAAAACCCTAACTAAAACAAAATAAACCGGACCGGTTTATTTGAAATAACCTACCCCTTCGGGGGATCTAATCTACGCCGTTCGTTTAGATCCAACGGTGGGGGAGGACTCCGGCGACTTACCGGGCGGCGACGGCGACGGCGGCTCGGGCGGCGATGGTTCCGGCGACTCCGGTGGTCGGGGACGACGGCGGGGAGCTCCGGCGGGTGCGGCGTGGCGAGGGGGTTGGTTTGGTGGAGTCGGGCGAGCTCGGGGTGGCCGGGGTGGGTCGGGACGGAGCTAATGGCGGCGGCGGCGCTCTCGGGCTCGGCGGCGTTATGCGGAGGAGGAGGCGTCGGGTGAGGGGGCGAGGGGCACGGGTCGAGGGGGGGTATAAATAGGGGGGGGGGACGACTTGGGGAGGGAAAGATCCGGCGAGGGGATTGGGAGGATCCCGGGGATCTCGGGGTTTCCGGCGAGCGGCGGCGCGGTTGGCGTGCGCGAGGGGAAGACGATGGGGTGGGGCCACCCGTCGGTGAGAGAGGGGAGCGGGGAATGGGTCGGGCGACCAGTGGCTAGCCGATTCGGGCGAGGGCGCTCGGTCGGTTGGGTTGATTGGGCGGCTCGGTGCCATTGGGCAGCTGGGCCGCCTATTGGCTGGTCGCCTCGCATTGGCTGGGCAGATTAGCTTCTGGCTGGCGTGGGGTTTTTTTTTCCATTTTTTGAATATAAAGAGAGGAAGAATAATATAAATATAAATATTTTATATAGGACATATATATATCAAAATGATCGGGGAATATTCCTATGATTTGAACATTTTCAGAGCAAAATCCAAACTTTATAAAAAATCATTTTTTCTAAAATTCAAATAAAACTCAAATTTGAATTCAAACTTTTTGGCAATGTTTTTCCTCTGATATTTTTGGAGTGTCATGTTTACTCCTCTCATACTCTTTCTCAAGTATTTATCAGGCATAGTTTTTGAAATGATTTCCACTGCCAAAATTTGAATTCAAATTCCAACAACTCCAAAACTTCTGAAACTTCAAATGTCACTCAAATTCACACAGAATGCATAGATGCTTAGCTATAATTGTAAAACATTCCAAATAGGAAATTTGGGATGTTACAAACCTACCACCTTAAGATGAATCTAGCCCTCGAGATTGGGTTGGCTAACAAATAGGTGCGGGTGGTCTCGAAGGAGGTCTTCTTGGCGCTCCCGGTGGCTTCCTCTTGAGTGGTGACTCCACAGCACCTTGCAAAACTTGATGATCTTGCTGCGGGTGACTCTGTTCGCAGTCTCGAGAATTCGGACGGGTTTCTCCTTATAAGTCAGATCACTGTCGAGCTGTATGGCCTCTAGGGGCCTTTGTGTCTCTCAACGGAATATCGGCCATGTCGGCATGACACTTCTTCAGCTGAGAAACATGGAAGACATCATGAACTCCGGACAATCCTTCCGACAATTCCAACTTGTAAGCAACTTCTCCACGACGTTCGAGTATTTTGTAGGGGCCAATGAATCGGGGTGCTAACTTTCCTTTGACACCGAACCTCTTGATTCCACGAAGTGGGGACACACGAAGATATGCTCGGTCTCCGCCGTAAGTTACTTCCTTGCGTTTACTGTCGGCATAACTCTTCTGCCTCGACTGAGCTATCTTGAGTCTATCTCGAATCAACTTGACTTTCTCTTCTGAATCTCTGATAAGATCGGAACTGAAAAGTGTTCGATCTCCAACACCATCCCACAACAATGGTGTTCTGCATCTCCTTCCGTATAGAGCTTCAAAAGGGGCCATCTTCAGACTGGTCTGATAACCGTTGTTGTATGAGAACTCCGCGTATGGCAAATTATCATCCCAGCTAGACCCATAGTCTAGCACACAAGCTCTCAACATGTCCTCCAGAATCTGGATGACTCTCTCGGTCTGTCCATCTGTCTGCGGATGAAAAGCTGTACTGAACTCCAGCCTCGTACCCAAAGTTTCATGTAACTGATTCCAAAACTTTGAGGTAAATTGTGTTCCTCTATCTGACATGATACTCCTCGGAACTCCATGCAGACATACGATCCTGGTCATGTATATCTTGGCTAACTTAGCACTGGTATAGGTAGTCTTCACGGGAATGAAGTGAGCTACCTTGGTCAAACGATCAACCACTACCGGATGGAATCATAACTGAGCAGGTCTGGGTAATCCTGTGATAAAATCCATTCCAAGTTTTCCCCATTTCCAATCGGGAATCGGCAAAGGTTGAAGTAACCCTGCTGGCTTCTGATGTTCTGCCTTTACTCGTTGGCAAATATCGCATACTACTACGTACTCGGCAATATCCTTCTTCATACCTGTCCACCAGAAACTTTCCTTCAAATGCAGGTACATCTTGGTGTTACCGGGTGAATCGAGTATGGTGAATCATGAGCCTCCTGAAGAATTAGCTTCCTGAGTTCGGGATCATTGGGCACATAAATGCGATCCTCGAACCATATAGCTCCGTATTCATCCTTACGGAACCCTTTAGCTTTTCCTTCATTCATCTTTTTCTTTATCTCATCAATTTCCTTGTCCGACTTCTGGGCTTCACGAATCCTTTCGGCCAAAGTGGACTGAACTTCTAGAGTTGCAACATATCCTCTCGGAACTATCTCGATCGGAGATCTACGAGGTCGTCGACTAACTCACGGGTAATCCTCCTGCTATAAGAGTATTCACATAACTCTTACGGCTCAAAGCATCTGCTACAACATTAGCCTTACAGGTGGTAATGCAATCTCATGTCATAGTCCTTTATTAACTCTAGCCATCTCCTCCGCTCGAGGTTCAACTCTTCTGCGTGAAAATATACTTCAAGCTCTTGTGATGTGTAAACATCACAATGGTTTCCGATAAGGAAATGTCTCCAGTCTTGAGTGCATGCACTACGGCTGCTAACTCCAAATCATGTGTGGCATAATTCATCTCGTGAGGTCGAGCTATCCGGAGGTATAAGCTACAACTTTTCCTTCCTGCATGAGTACTCCTCCGAGTCCCTGACGAGAAGCGTCACAATATACCTGGTAATCCTTGTGTATGTCTGGCAAAATCAGTACTGGGGCTATAACCAAACGTTTCTTCAATTCCTAAAAACTGGCTTCACAATCCTCGGTCCAAATGTACTTGGCTTCCTTCTTCAACAGCTCAGTCATGGGCTTGGCAATCTTCGAGAAATTCTCAATAAACCTCCGATAATAGCCTGCGAGTCCGAGAAAACTGCGGATCTCCTTGGTCGAGGTGGGTGGCGCCAATCGGTGACCGACTCAACCTTGGCGGGTCAATCTGCTATTCCTTCTCCTGAAATAACATGTCCGAGGAATCCGACTTCCTTCAGCCAAAATTCACATTTGCTGAACTTGGCATACAAGCGATGTTCTCGAAGTTTCTCGTAACTAGGCGCAAATGTTCCTTGTGCTCTTCCTCGCTCTTGGAGAAAATCAGTATATCATCGATGAACACCACGACAAACTTGTCCAGATATTCCATAAATACCTTGTTCATCAAATTCATGAAGTATCAGGGCATTAGTCAATCCAAATGACATGACGGTATACTCATATAAACCATACCGTAGTGAATGCTGTTTTGGGTATATCCTTTTCACGGATCTTCAATCGATGATACCACGATCGAAGATCGATCTTGGAGAATACCTTGGCTCCAACTGGCTGATCAAATAGATCATTAATCATTGGCGGAGGTACTTGTTCTTGATGGTCACGTCGTTCAGCGAGCGATAATCAACAACCATTCTCAAGGTTCCATCCTTCTTCTCTACCAAAAGAACTGGGGCTCCCCAAGGTGATGAGCTTGGCCGAATATATCCCTTCTCCAATAACTCATTAATTTGGTTCTTGATCTCTTTCAAATCATTCGGGGGCATCCGATAAGGTCTCTTGGATATTGGGGCTGTGCGGGCAATAACTCAATCAGAAATTCAATGTCTCGTCGGTGGCATCCTCGTAATTCCTCCGGAAACACATCGGAAAATCTTGCACTCTGGCACTTCCTCTGAACAACTCCGTGAAATTCACTGATTCTTCATCGGCTATGCACGGATACATACTTGATCCTCTTACGCTCCGGGGTGGTGAGCAGAATCGACTTCGGGCACAATCTATGTTTCCTTCAAACTTCGTCAACCAATCCATGCCTAGGATTACATCCAAGGTCAGGTTTCCAATACTATGAGGTCTGCGGAAATTTATGGTTTCCGATGTTGAGGTTGCATGACAGCCTAAGCCTGCCATCATTTCTCCTCTGCGGGCCGACGCGAAGGGGCTTCTAAGGGTTTTAGTGGGCAACCCATACTTTTCCACAACTACCCTTGATATGAATAAATGCGTTGCACCAGAATCAAAGAGTGCCAATACTGAACGTGAATTCAATAAAAACTTACCAACCACAGTGTCTGGCTGATCATAGACGTCCTCCACGTCAATGTGGTTCACCTGAGCACGAGGAAAAGGGTTGGGCTTCTTCGCTGAGCTTCCATTGCCGTTTCCATTCCTCTGCTTGGCCTCCGGCAGTCGGTGGCATAGTGCCCTATTTTCTGGCACTTGAAACAGGTGATGTGACTCAGATCCTTCGGAGCCGGGGTAGGACGATGCTGGTTGCCATTGCCGTTTCCATTGCCATTCCCATTGCCTGACTTGTTGTCCTGGTTGCGGTTGTTCCCATTTCCTCCATGGTTATGTCCTCCATGGTTGTGATGGGTATGCCCTCCTGAGTATGGGGCATAACGGGGCTTCTTCTGAGCTCCAGAGTTGTACTTCCCCTGGCTGTACTTCCGCTTGCGGCTATTAATCTGCTGCTGCTTGCCTTCAAGTATGGTGGCCTTGTCTACCAGCTCCTGGTAGTTGGTGAAGGTAGCCACCATAAGCTGCATACCCAGCTCGTCATTGAGTCCCTCGAGAAACTTCTCCTGCTTTGTGGCATCTGTGGCCACATCATCCGGGGCATAGCGAGCTAACTTGCTGAACTCATCCACGTACTGCCCCACAGTACGGTTCCCCTGGCGTAAGTTGCGGAACTCACGCTTCTTGGACTCATGGCTCCGGCTGAAACATGGCGGTGCGGAAAGCCTGCTGGAACTGATCCCGTGATGGTGCCGATGGGATACGTGGCGGTGTAGTTCTCCCACCAAGAAGCTGCAAGTCCATCAAGTTGATGTGCGCAAAGCGCACCTTCTCTGCATCCGTGCATCCAACAGCGACTAACTCTCTTCCGACCTTGCGGAGCTAATCGTCGGCCACAATCGCTCGGTCTGCTAGAGAACACCTGGCGGATTCAGCCTTAGGAATCGAGTCAAGTTGTCAACAGGGGTGGTGGCGGTGGATTGTTGTTGTTGTTGTTGTTGTTACGGTTCGAATGAGCATCTGCATGAGGGCATTCTGCTGCTGGATCAGTGGGTGAGCTCCGGCGGGAAGTTGAGACCGGGGTCACGTCTCGAAGGCATCTGGTGTTTTGGAGTGGATGAGAAAATTAGAATAGAACAATGGTCTAATGAGAAATAACACTACCCATATGAATGCACAATCATAATCACACCAATCATTTATTCATTCCACTCAAACATGGTTCAATATCGATTACAAAATATCTCACGACTAATAGAAAATAACGACCTAACTGATCGACGGAAAATAAAATAACATGGCGGTCGACTAAATGTCTTCATCAATTATCCTTGCGTCCTCTGGTGCGGTGTCCTTCGGTGTGGCGTCCTCTGTTGCGGCGCCTCCTCTTGCGGCTTTCTCCAGTGGAACTCCCTTCATAATCCTGGTCATTGCTCACGAGAGGTCCGTCATCTCCACTCGGAAAAAGGTCCTCTCCCAAGTCCATCTTTTCCTCTAATGCGGCAACCTTCATCTTCAGGTCGTCGACTCTCTCCATGAAGTCCGCGATTTATTCCTCATGGTCAAGGAAGTCTGCGTGTGCCTTCTCCTCTAGTTCCAGTTCACGGAACAACAGCCTCCTGTGTACCTTGAGTTCTGGCGAGTGCGGATCTCCCGTTTCTGAGGAGACACTCCAAGTCTTGGACATCTGAGAGAATGGAGTCGTCCTCTGATGCGGATGATATCTCCATTCCTTGCTCTGCGAGAAACCATGGCGAGGTCTGATGGATCGAGCTCGGCCCTGTACTCTTCTCGGAGATGTCCAAGTGCATGATAAATCGCCATGTCTCTCCCGAGGATCCAGTTGAAGTCGGTAAACTCAAAGTCAATAGGCTCTGTATGTCCTCCGAAGGTTCTCCCTGGAATGTGCACCTCGATCCTGTAGCGGGTATGCGTCGGAAGGGCATTGGTAGGCTTCCCGGTGATCGAGGGCAGAGCAATCTTCAGCTTCTTCACGATCTGGACCAGCTTCCTGCCGAAGGTCATCGTCTCATCTGGCTGGCAAAACTCCGGTAGCAAAACTGGGGTGAACTCGCGACCATCTAGAATGTTGAAAATCGGAGAGAAGTCGAAATGAGCAGGGAGAATTACGGAATGATAAGGACATAAAATACATAGTCTCTTCCTATGGCTTTCCGATCCTAGGGGTTCGTCCCACGGTCGGCGTGTGCTCGATACCATCTCTCAGAGCGACCGACCCAAAATCGGTCAAGTCTCGTATGCATACCATCCCAAGATCATTTGGTACTCACGGTACATCGATGAAATAATCAAAGTTCAATCACACCTGAATTTATTACGATTCTCATATCGAGTCTTTATTACAATAGAATAAATTCGCGAAAGGCCAACTCATGAGAAATAAACTAAGTAAAGCTGCGAAGCGTAGAAGAATAGCGAGTCCATCCGACTCCAAAGGGCAATCGCCAAGCGCGGAGCGTAGCCTCACTCTGATCGAATACTCCTCGCAACATAAGGCGTTGCAGCCGTGTAGGTCAGCATTTTGAATATGCTGGCAAGTCATGAAGAGAAATAATAATAAAATTACTAACACTATATGCAATTTGGCTGTGGGGCTCTAAGTTTCATCATTTTGCGAAAAGCCAATTTTTCCCTACTACAGTGGACTTGCTTGCAAATACTAAAAAATTGTTGGTAGTTATTGAGATGGTTCCGCCAACCAATGCCTCATTCCCAAATTATTAAGTCATAACCCCCTCAATTAATTTATTAATTTTAGTGTTGAGATTTCCGAATACTTCCAAGTTCCAGAGGCTCAAATTGTCCGTAACCGGGGACACGGCTAATCGATTAGATCTTTTCTCTGCAGAGGTTTGCGCACTTTACCCGCAAGAATCGTTCCCTCCTTTTTAATTCTTCGCACTTCATGGTGTTTGAAGACGGGACGAACGAAATAGGGTCTTCCGAAGAGTTCTTCGGCCCTTGCGGTACCCATCAATCCTACCATTCTTCTACATCTCGTAGTACCGTCCGCCAGAGTCACAACTAGGGTTAACCAAGCGAGCCCATAATGGCTTGCGGCTGCACTGAGTAAGCTTCGGTCAATGGGGTATATATCCGTCTCTTCGTGGCTGGGTGAAGCTTTCCGCAAGATGTCATGGCGCTTCTCCATGCATCCCGACCAACCACTGGGTTCTCCAGGTGCCCGTCAACCGTCCTCCACCCAAAGAGTGAATTTGAAGTCCATCTTGAGCTTGAAGTTCATGGGGTTGTCATCATCTTGACTCTCACATCTCCCTTATGAATTCACTCAACCAACCCGTCTCTGAGCATAGCAAAATAAACTACTTCGTCCCGGGTCATGGTAACAAGGGGAATTGGGTTCATCCTACCTCATGATACTACTCAAGAACATAACTTCAAAATTTCAACTACTGCATGCATGGTGGGGAGGTATAATTCTAATGCAACAAAATCATAGGTATTGTAAAGAAACATGATCAATGACTTGCCTTGCTGACGATCTTCGTAAGCTAGGGACTCGTGGTAGCAAGCTTCACACTCCGGAAATTCTACCGAGACAACAACAATCATAATAAGCATATAGCATATGATCACTTAACATAATAGCATGCTAACATAACACACCAAACAAACGAATCCAAAACCCAAAGGAAAACTCGAAGAAATCCAACTCAATGTTTTCCTACTTCAAGCAACAACCAAAAATAGTTTTACATAACAAAAATTTTCTTAACAGAACCTAAGCATGGGTTTATGTTGCCTAACAGAAAAGAATTCATCAAGCAACTAGGAGCAAAAGAATCACCTTAAAATCTATCATAAAACTCCTATTAGGCCTAAAGCAAAATCTAGTAGGAAAAATAAAATAAAAGTTTTATTTATTATAAATAAAAGTTCATGCTCTAAAGTTACAGAAACTAACCTAGAATAATCTATCACATAGGAAAAATAAGTTTATTTGCTAATTAAAACAATAGGAAAACAGTAGCTAGTTAATTAATTAAGAATAACATGATTCTGGTTAAAACTATTTTTTATTAATCCTAAAATGCCCAAATAAATTCCTACGGTTAGGCAATGTCAAAACAAAGTTGTGACAAAAGAATCATTAAAATTAATATTCCTAACTCATTTTATAGCAGAATTACTATTCTGTCTAAATCTAAAATAAAGCAAATTTAAATAATTTTAACATGGCTAATTATATTTTCTACAGAAATTATAAGAAATTTTCAAACCAACAAAAAAGAATCATTTAAAAATATTAAGTAGATTAAAAGATATGAATTTTTCAAATCTGAAACTATTACATTAAAACAGAAAACGAAAATAAAGAAAAAGCAGGCTAATGGGCCTATCTAGCATACAGGCGTAATATAACTAATCGGGCCCTAGTATTTAAACCGAATCGTCCGGTTCAACTAAAACCCTAACTAAAACAAAATAAAACGGACCGGTTTATTTGAAATAACCTACCCCTTCGGGGGATCTAATCTACGTCGTTCGTTTAGATCCAACGGTGGGGGAGGACTCCGGCGACTTACCGGGCGGCGACGGCGACGGCGGCTCGGGCGGCGATGGTTCCGGTGACTCCGGTGGTCGGGGACGACGGCAGGGAGCTCCGGTGGGTGCGGCGTGGCGAGGGGGTTGGTTTGGTGGAGTCGGGCGAGCTCGGGGTGGCCGGGGTGGGTCGGGACGGAGCTAATGGCGGCGGGCGCTCTCGGCTCGGCGAGTGTTTTGGAGGAGGAGGCGTCGGGTGAGGCGAGGGGGAACGGGTCGAGGGGGGTATAAATAGGGGGGCGACTTGGAGGAGGGAAAGATCCGCGAGGGATCGGGAGGATCCCGGGATCTCGGGGTTTCGTGGCGGCGGCGGTTGGCGTCTTGTGAGGAAGACGATGGGGTGGGGCCACCGTCGGTGAGAGGGAGGCGGGAATGGGTCGGGCGACGGTGGCTAGCCGATTCGGGCGGGCGCTCGGTCGGTTGGGTTGGTTGGGCGGCTCGGGTGCTGGGCAGTGGGCCGCCTAGTGGTGGGTCGCCTCGGCGCTGGGTGGGCGATTAGCTGGTGGCGCTGAGGTTTTTTTTTTCCATTTTTTGAATATAAAGAGAGGAAGAATAATATAAATATAAATATAAATATTTTATATAGGACATATATATATCAAAATGATCAGGGAATATTCCTATGATTTGAACATTTTCCAGAGCAAAATCAAACTTTATAAAAATCATTTTTCTAAAATTCAAATAAAACTCAAATTTGAATTCAAACTTTTTGGCAATGTTTTCCTCTGATATTTTTGGAGTGTCATGTTTACTCCTCTCATACTTTTTCTCAAGTATTTATCAGGCATAGTTTTTGAAATGATTTCCACTGCCAAAATTTGAATTCAAATTCCAACAACTCCAAAACTTCTGAAACTTCAAATGTCACTCAAATTCACACAGAATGCATAGATGCTTAGCTATAATTGTAAAACATTCCAAATAGGAAATTTGGGATGTTACAGCTTAGCTTTGGGTTCAATCTTGCGGTGTCCTTTCCCAGTGACAACAGGGGCAGCAAGGCACGTATTGTATTGTTGCCATCGAGGATAAAAGATGGGGTTTATATCATATTGCTTGAGTTTAGCCCTCTACATCATGTCATCTTGCCTAATGCGTTACTCTGTTCTTATGAACTTAATACTCTAGATGCATGCTGGATAGCGGTCGATGTGTGGAGTAATAGTAGTAGATTCAGAATCGTTTTGGTCTACTTATCGCGGACGTGATGCCTATATACATGATCATGCCTAGATATTCTCATAACTATGCACTTTTCTATCAATTGCTCGATAGTAATTTGTTCACCCACCGTAGATTATGCTATCTTGAGAGAAGCCACTAGTGAAACCTATGCCCCCCTGGTCTATTTTCCAGCATATATGTTTCCGATCTACAATTCTAGTTTACTATTTATTTTATTTTGCAATCTTTACTTTCCAATCTATACAACAAAAATACCAAAAATATTTATCTTATTATCTTTATCAGATCTCACTTTTGCAAGTGGCCGTGAAGGGATTGACAACCCCTTTATTGCGTTGGTTGCAAGGTTCTTGATTGTTTGTGCAGGTACTAGGCGACTTGCGTGTAGTCTCCTACTGGATTGATACCTTGGTTCTCAAAAACTGAGGGAAATACTTACGCTCCTTTGCTGCATCACCCTTTCCTCTTCAAGGGAAAACCAACGCATGCTCAAGATGTAGCAAGAAGGATTTCTGGCGCCGTTGCTGGGGAGATTTGCGCCAAGTCAAGTCAAGATTTGATATCCCGTAAACTAGCCATTTCTGGAGTCGTTGCCGGGGAGATCTACGCTCAAGTCAAGACATACCAAGTACCCATCACAAACTCTTCTCCCTCGTATTACATTATTTGCCATTTGCCTCTCGTTTTCGTCTCCCCCACTTCACCTTTGCTGTTTTATTCGCCCTTTTCCGTCTGAAACTAAGGAGGTTATCTTTGATAAGGATAATAGTAATAATGGGGGAAACTTAGATGCTTTTGATGATCCTCATGAAGAACCTACTATTTTACACACTAAAAAGTTTCAGATTGGTAGTGGTAATATTATTGGAAAAGGAGTTATTCAAGATTTCTTTACTTGTGCCAGTGCCCCGCCCACTATGGGTGGGTCTATTCTTTATAGAACTAGTAGTCTTGCGGATGCTATATCTTTGCTCGTAGTTGAACTTGAAAAACAATTTATTCATATGCACCCTTGCTTACAAAGGATTTTTCTAGAATTTTCCAATATTGAGAATTCTTCTGTTAAGTGAGCAGCTACTATCTTTTTAGCACATGCGTTCAGATTCATAATGAAAGAGGCCAATGAAACTTTTGTGCATTATAGGGTGGACGCTGGCCGTCCTCCCATAGAAGCTATCATTTTTAATCAAGAAGACATAATGCATTTACGATCTTTAGATCATGTTGCTTATAATGAAAACCATAGAAAGAAGGTTCCTACCGATGTTCTAGTTAATAGAATCTCTGAACTTAATGATAATTTTGCTATCCAGAATAATGGGTTAGGATTTCCTCTTGAACATAGGCTCATGACTTTTTGCCAAAAGAATGCTTACAATGATGAATTGGTTGTGCAATATGAGGGGCGAAAGGAGGAACAAATACCTCCCGAGCTTGATCTTGGGGACTTTTGTCGCATTAAATTTAGCCCTTTTGATTACTTTTGCCTGCCGCAAAGAAAGCTTGCTTCTGAACGTAGGGAGTCTTGTTTTTATGCGTGGCTAGGGGCATTAAACGATAGCGCTTGTTGGGAGGCAACCCAATTTTATTTTTGTTCCTTGTCTTTTGTTCCTGTTTAGTAATAATTAATTCATCTAGCTTCAGTTTAGATGTGGTTTTATGTTTTAATTAGTGTTTGTGCCAAGTAGAACCTTTGGGAAGACTTGGGTGAAGTCTTTGCGATCTTGCTGTAAAAAACAGAAACTTTATCCCTCACGAGATTAGCTGCCAGTTTTTATTGGAGAGTGCTTTTAGGTTGATTCTTTTTGTAGATGATTAATAGGCAAATTCCTCACGTCAACCAATTTATTTAATATTTTTTGGAGTTCCATAAGTATTAGTTTGATACAGATTACTACAGACTGTTCTGTTTTTGACAGATTCTGTTTTTCGTGTGTTGTTTGCTTATTTTGATGAATCTATGGCTAGTGTCGGGGGGTATGAACCATAGAGAAGTTGGAATACAGAAGGTTTAACACCAATATAAATAAAGAATGAGTTCATTACAGTACCTTAAAGTGGTGGTTTGTTTTCTTACACTAACGGAGCTCATGAGATTTTCTGTTTAAGTTTTGTGTTGTGAAGTTTTCAAGTTTTTAGTTAAAGATTTGATGGATTTTGGAATAAGGAGTGGCAAGAGACTAAGCTTGGGGATGCCCAAGGAACCCCAAGGTAAAATTCAAGGACAACCAAAAGCCTAAGCTTGGGGATGCCCCGGAAGGCATCCTCTTTAAATCTTAAATCTATCGGTAACTTTACTTGAGGCTATATTTTTATTCACCACATGATATGTGTTTTGCTTGGAGCGTCTTGTATGATTTGAGTCTTTGCTTTTTAGTTTACCACAATCATCCTTTCTTTACACACCTTTTGGAGAGATACACATGAATCAGAATTTATTAGAGTACTCTATGTGCTTCACTTAAATCTTTTGAGCTAGATAATTTTGCTCTAGTGCTTCACTTATATCTTTTTAGAGCACGGTGGTGGTTTTATTTTATAGAAATTATTGATCTCTCATGCTTCATTATATTATTTGAAGAATCTTTTAGAACAACATGGTAATTTGCTTTGGCTATAAAATTAGTCCTAATATGATGAGCATCCAAGATGGGTATAATAAAAACTATCATATAAAGTGCATTGAATACTATGAGAAGTTGGATTCCTTATGATTGTTTTGAGATATGAAGATGGTGATATTAGAGTCATGCTATGTGACGACCTCGATTCAATTGTACACTAATCATACACGCAAATGTGTACGATCAAGATCAAGGACTCACGGGAAGATATCACAACACAACTCTAGACACAAATTAAAATAATACAAGCTTTATATTACAAGACAGGGGCCTCGAGGGCTCGAATACATAAGCTCGAAAACACAAGAGTCAGCGGAAGCAACAATATCTGAGTACAGACAACAAGTTTTCCTTAAGAAGGCCAGCACAAAAGCATCTGCGATCGAAAAGGCAAGGCCTCCTGCCTGGGAGCCTCCTAACTACTACTGGTCGTCAGCGGTCTCCACGTAGTAGCAGGCATCGACGGTGGCATCTGGCTCCTGGGCTCCAACATCGGGTTGCATCAACCGAAAAGAAGAAGAAAGGGGGAAAAGGGGGAGCAAAGCAACCGTGAGTACTCATCCAAAGTACTCGCAAGCAAGGATCTACACTACATATGCATCGGTATCAATGAAATGGGCTGTATCTGTGGACTGAACTACAGAATGCCAGAAGAGAAGGGGGAAAGCCTAGCCTATCGAAGACTAGCATCTTCAAGCAGCTCCAACCATATTGCAGCATCAGAAGAGATAAGAGTAGCATAAAGTAAAGTAGTAGTGTTATCAACCTCGGCCAAAGATCCTTTCTCGACTCCCTGCGAGAAAGCAATCCCAGAGCCATACTATCCAGTTCTCATCTCCATGTCTCATCTCAAGTATCCACTTCTAGTTGTATCGATCGGGATATAACTCCAAGTGTCTGTTACCGTAGGACAGGCTATTGATAGATGTTTTGTTCCCTGCAGGGGTGCACCAACTTACCCACCACGCTTGATTAACTCCGGCTGGACACACTTTCCTGGGTCATGCGCGGCCTCGGCCAAACAATACGCCGCAACCCGACCTAGGCTTAATAGAGAGGTCAGCACGCCGGACTAAACCTATGTCCCCAGGGGTCATGGGCCATCTCCTCCGGAACTCTTGCACGTTGCGTACGCGGCCGGTGAGCAGACCTAGCTACCTCCTTAAAAAAGGTAGGTGCTTACCACTCCAACCCGGCGCGCGCCGCTCAGTCGCTGACGTATTTTAAGCTTCGGCTGATGCATACAACATAGAACGCCGATACTATGCCCACGTGATGGTTAGTGCTATCAGGCCAGAGGCCCCTCGGATCAAATATCCAAATCGTAGTGGATTAGGAGCACGCGGTAACAAGCAGAGACTCACGAAATATGTGACCCCGTTGCCCCGTCTCGAGGACTTGCGGCAAGGGCTAGGAATGCCCGGCCACGCCTCGTAATTATCTTGCGCCAGGTCAACTCGTCTCCACATCACTCGCGGGTACCCCTCAGGGTCGACCCGCCTTTTCAAGTAACAGTTGTAAAGTCCAAGTATCTGTGTGTCCAAACATCAAGGGGAAAACCCGAGGAATCACCCCCGGTGAATTCCACTCGATGTAATCATCAAGGTTAACGTAAGAGGATCCACCCTCGAGGTTCACACTTGAGGGGTTGCATGACAGAACCGTATTGGAAGTTGTTAAGGAGGAAATCACCCTCGATGACCACGACTGAATAGCTACACTACAAGGATAACATCAGAAGTGCTAATGAGGTCTCACCCTCGGCACTCGATAGTAACCCAGTAGTGTCGAGCAACTAAGGGGAAAGTGATGTGCGTTGTCGGGATCTGGTCGTCGATCACGTTGATCGAGTCGTCGTTGATGAAGCAGGGGCAGCAAGGACCAGGTGGGGGTCACTGATGGATCACTAACCAACCTATACTAAGCAGTTTAGGATAAGCAGGTAGATAACAATAAGTAGGTTACAAAAGCAGGCTATGCATCAGAATAGGAGCAAACAATAATAGTAGCAAAATCTAATGCAAGCATGAGAGAATGGAATGGGCAATATTGGGATGATCAAGGGGGGGGGGGGGGGCTTGCCTGGTTGCTCTGGCAAGGAGGGGTCGTCGTCGACGTAGTCGATCACTTGGGCAGCATCGATCTCGGGGTCTGCCGGAGAGAAGAGAGGGAAGAAACGTTAAATATAAAGCAAACATAGCATCACAAAGCATAACGTGGAAATATGTTGTGCCGGGTGTGACCTAACATATGGCTACACGATAAGGGTGAAGGGGGGAATTCGATCGGGAATGCATTCCCGGTTCCGGACCTGTGTCAGACAGATGACCAGAGGGGAATGTTCCATGTTCAGATAGTTAGAGGCATCTGACAGGTATGTGGTCAGCGAGCGCGGCCGCGGTGAGTACGAGGTCGCAGTGAGCTTCGGGTGCGAGTGAGACAACGCCAATCAATTGTGGAATCGATGGGGGAAAGGGGAGGGGAACACGGCTCACTAGGAGGAGGGCGGTGGAGAGCTCGGGGCGGTCGGAGTGGTGTCGATGAGGCGAATCGACGGAGAAATGGTGACGTCTGTGGCATGGAAGAGCTTGATGGCGAGGCTTGTAGTGGTCCTAGCTCGACCAGATGGACGTGGCGAAGGAGACGACGCCAGAGGTCCTCCTGGACACGAGCTCCGGCCGTGGAGAGCCAGTGGTCGCGACGACGGCGATGGCCATGGCGGCTACTCGGGCGATTTCATCAAGAGAGAGCGAGGGAGAGGAGATGGGGGCGCGAGGGAGGGGATTAGTGTTTTGGGGGCGAGGGAGTCGACTTGTAGGCACCGACGACAGCGGGATGGCCGACGCGTGGCCGGCGCCATGGCAGATGGCCTCCACGATCCCCCTCAGCTCCTGTAGCGAGGAGGGGGTGAGTTAGGTGGGGTGGGCCTGTTTTAGCTAAATGGGCCAACGTACCCATTAGGTTTAGGTCCTTTGTTGTTTCCTTTAATCTCTCCCTTATCTCTTCTGTTTATTATTTTTAACCTTAGTTTTGCATTTTCTTTTAATACCAAATTAGTTTTGTTTTGAACAAAACATGGCACATAATTGTAACACAATGTACTGAGATGGAACAAATAGTATGGGGGTCAAAAGGAGTTGTCTAACCATTTTTAGAAATTGAAAATGCCAATTTAATTGTTGCTGGACCAAAAATTAATTCCAGGGGCATTTTGGGAATTCAAAAGAGGTTGGTTCCAACATGAAAAATATCCGGGGATTACTTGCCACACCTTGAACATTTTAGTTTTCATGTTTGGCAAATTTGAATTTTGACTTTAAATTTGATTTTGAATATGAACTGTGATTTGGATCAAGTGAGGATTAGCAACAGTAATGTGATGATATGGCACCATTAACGGAGGATTACTGTAGCTTAATTATCCGGGCGTCACAATTCTCCTCCACTATAAGAAATCTCGTCCCGAGATTTAAGGAGTGAAATAAGAGGGAAGCTATAAGAACGGATGTCTGAAAGGAGCGGCATCCGATATTATCTCAAGGAAGGGGATTTTAGAAGCACCAAGAAATGTATCGAGAGTGCTATAAGGAGGTTCAACAAGTTTCAACCTGATAGGCATCCAGCGGATGCCTAAAACAAGTGATGATGGGGTTCAGAACAATGAAGAATAATGTTGCCTCTGGTACCAGAATGAAACATGGGGAGGAAGTTGGCTCGTGAATTACATACGAAGCCAAGTGCAAAGAATGTTTCGGAATCAAGGTTGTACATGAGAGTAAGGTTTCGATCCTATGGAACTGTGGGTTATGGGCCCACCATGTGGGTTAAAAGTAGAAAGGGGGGCGATAGCAAGGCATGTCAGATGATAGACTGTCAGCTATGTTGCCAACAATGTTGGTACCAAGGGCGAGGGACGAAGAGAACTATTTTCCTGCTCGTTGAACGAGGCGGACCAACAGGCAAAGTTTTCGTCCATCGGTGGTTACCGGAATGTCAACAACAATAATAACAAGGTCTTACTGACAAATTGTACACTGAGGTGTTTGTATAAGTAGGGAACTATTACTGCTTAGGTCATATAGATCACAAGAAAGTTTAAACAAAACAATGGAAAGGAAAATGTGGTTATTAGTTTAACCAGCCCAATGGAAAGGAAAAGGTGCTTATACAAAAGTATTAGAGTATATGCTTCCCAAGAACAAACAGAGCATGATATACATGATAGGACATCAAGTACTTATCCATTTAATTAATGGGGTAAGGAGAATCATGATGTTTACCCATACAGTGGTGTTTGGATAATTGATCAAGAAACATTTAGCATTGCGCCTCCAATGTTCTTAATGATGTTCGGAGTAACACAACCATACTTTTGGATAGCATTGACATGGTCATCAGGTAAAGGCCGGACCTTGGGAACACAAAGGATCCATCGGGAATTACATGAACACCTCAAGCAATTTTATCAGGGAAGATGAGGAGGTGGCCGATGGTTTCAGCAAAAATCCATCGACATGTCAAAAAGGATGTATTTCCAAAATTTACATGAACAAATTCGTGTTGGGGGAGGCAAGAATGTTGTCGATGATAACACAAATCATCGAGGGGCAAGGATGGTACTTCTCATCACGAATTTAATCGATATCCTGGAAGAGCTCAGAATGTTGATGATGATCACGACACATTTGTCGAGAGATTTAATGAAGATGTAGTCAATCGGCGACGACATCGAGTCAAAGGAATGATAAAGAGAAAGGTTATTGGAACCACGGGCACGACACAAACTCGAAATTAAGCTTGTTGTTCAAGAAAAAAATGATAGGACGAGGAAAATCGATGTAGGCTTAGCTCATTGTCGAAAATTATGCTTCGAGAAGAAGGATCGGGTAGCACAGTTAAAATTTATCACGATAATGATATAACCGATCAGGCTAGGAATGACTTGAAGGATTATTAAACTCATAAGCAACAAAAAATACTTAGAGTTTTTGAATCAGAGTGCGGGATCGATTCTCTTATCGGTGTTCTCGAGTGACTGATAACTCAGAACGCGGGTAAAAATCTGAAATCGGTGAGAAGTAATACTAGATGAATATTCATAGGAAGCAACTTAGTTATTTGATATTCTCAAGATACCAGGGGTAATATTCGAAGGTAGACCATATTAGAGTTTGGACATGTGTATTGATATGCAGAAGGCAAGCACTTCAACTTGTCCGAGAAAGGGGATCAAAGAAGATAATCTTGGTTGGAACCACAATTGCAAAGGCCAAAATCACAGATACAAGATCAAATTATACCAAGGGAATAATTATTGTTACGAGAAGCTTCCATGATAAGATCTACATTGTTTCCATGGGCATGAACACAAAGTTCAAGGTCGACTCCCACTTCTCCAATGCATAACCTTTCATTCACTTCTCGCGTTCAATGAAGTTAAATGTTATCTGGCAAGACACCAGAAGAGAATGACTCGTGAAAACTCTTGGGTTCACATGGATTAAGGAAGGCATAGGTTCAACCCATAGGGGCATCTTGGGAACATATACCACAAACTCCACGAGTAAAATAACACAAGCTCGAAGGCAGAGCATGATTGAGAAGGCAGAGGATACAATTTACCAAAGGCATAATGTATCTGAGGAAAGGCTCCAAAAGGTTATGAATATGAAGGGCATTGTCAGATAAAATCCAACAAAGGATCTGGCAGTCCACATAGGATCTGATGTGAGTATCGGTACTCAACTAGAAGAAGAAAGAATGCAAAGGCTTCGGATTATAGAAACATCTGAATAGTTAGATGCTTAAATGCAAAGAAATCAAGATTTCAAAAATAGAAGATCAAAAGCAGACGCTCTGATCAATATATAAGTAAGTTGAATAGCCCCAGGGATACAATTGATGGCAATTTGATTGGTCGATAAACAACTCTTGGTCAAATGACGTCCAAGCTGGAAGGATGAATTCTATGATCCGACTGAGGATTGCGAGCATCCGCAACATATTGAACCAACGGACTCAAAAGGATAGTGACAAAGGATGCCAATAAGATTACTAGACTTATGGGATTATCCATAATGCAAGCAGGCAAGGAGAATCAAGAGTAATAGGCTGCAAAGGATTTTCGGAAGATCAGATAGTATTTCCAAGTATTTAGGAAAGTATATGAACAACTGGGGATGAAGGTACAAGTGGCAAGGATGTTATTCACGGGAATTACCGGCGGTCAGAAACT
This sequence comes from Aegilops longissima, assembly GCA_021605205.1. Taxonomy (NCBI): domain Eukaryota; kingdom Viridiplantae; phylum Streptophyta; class Magnoliopsida; order Poales; family Poaceae; genus Aegilops; species Aegilops longissima. The sequence goes on along the minus strand of CM038677.1, from coordinate 690,461,345 downwards.
GTAAGGCGTGGACACAGGGTCAAAGTCTTCTGGTGTAGCAGACGATCATCTGTGTTGAAGGAGCTCTCCGGGAGGAAGCGATTATAAGAACCTAGTGTTAGATTTAGCAAAATTATTTAACCCGAATGGAAGAGAGATCAGAGTCCCAGAGTATAGACGAGGAATAAAAGATACTAATACCACCCAATGGCAACATGGGCCCGCAAGCCACACAGCCATGTTAGTAAAAGTTTTTCAATGACTGACTCAACTTCGGCCAAGGAGTTGGAAAGGGGGCTACCTACAGGCAGTCGGCTCTGACACCAACTTGTGACGCCCTTGATTCAATCGTACACTAATCATACACGCAAATGTGTACGATCAAGATCAAGGACTCACGGGAAGATATAACAACACAACTCTAGACACAAATTAAAATAATACAAGATTTATATTACAAGCCAGGGGCCTCGAGGGCTCGAATACATAAGCTCGAAAACACAAGAGTCAGCGGAAGCAACAATATCTGAGTACAGACATAAGTTGAACAAGTTTGCCTTAAGAAGGCCAGCACAAAAGCATCTACGATCGAAAAGGCAAGGCCTCCTGCCTGGGAGCCTCCTAACTACTCTTGGTCGTCAGTGGTCTCCACGTAGTAGCAGGCATCGGTGGTGGCATCTGGCTCCTAGGCTCCAACATCGGGTTGCATCAACCGGAAAGAAGAAGAAAGGGGGAAAAGGGGGAGCAAAGCAACCGTGAGTACTGATCCAAAGTACTCGCATGCAAGGATCTACACTACATATGCATCGGTATCAATGAAATGGGCTGTATCTGTGGACTGAACTGCAGAATGCCAGAAGAGAAGGGGGAAAGCCTAGCCTATTGAAGACTAGCATCTTCAAGCAGCTCCAACCATATTGCAGCATCAGAAGAGATAAGAGTAGCATAAAGTAAAGTAGTAGTGTTATCAACCTCGGCCAGAGATCCTTTCTCGACTCCCTGCTAGAAAGCAATCCCAGAGCCATACTATCCAGTTCTCATCTCCATGTCTCATCTCAAGTATCCAGTTCTAGTTGTATCAATCGGGATACAACCCCAAGTGTCCGTTACCGTAGGACAGGCTATTGATAGATGTTTTGTTCCCTGTAGGGGTGCACCAACTTACCCACCACGCTCGATTAACTTCGGCTGGACACACTTTCCTGGGTCATGCCCGGCCTCCGCCGAACAATACGCCGCAACCTGACCTAGGCTTAATAGAGAGGTAAACACGCCAGACTAAACCTATTCCCCTAGGGGTCATGGGCCATCTCCCCGGGAACTCCTGCACGTTGCGTACGCGGCCGGTGAGCAGACCTAGCTACCTCCTTCAAAAAGGTAGGTGCTTACCAGTCCAACCCAGCGCGTGCCACTCAGTCGCTGACATCTATTAAGCTTCGGCTGATGCATACGACGCAGAACGCCCATACTATGCCCACGTGATGGTTAGTTCTATCAGGCCAGAGGCCCCTCGGATCAAATATCCAAATCGTAGTGGATTAGGAGCACGCGGTAACAAGCAGAGACTCACAAAATATGTGACCCCGTTGCCCCGTCTCGAGGACTTGCAGCAAGGGCTAGGAATGCCCGGCCACGCCTGGTAATTATCTCGCGGGCACTCTCCAGGTCAACCCGTCTCCACATGACTTGCGGGTACCCCTCAGGGTCGACCCGCCTTTCCAAGTAACAGTTGTAAAGTCCACGTATCCGTGTGTCCAAACATCAAGGGGAAAACCCGAGGAATCACCCCCGGTGAATTCCACTCGATGTAATCATCAAGGTGAACATAAGAGGATCCACCCTCAAGGTTCACACTTGAGGGGTTGCACGACAGAGCCGTATTGGAAGTGGTTAAGGGGGAAATCACCCTCGATGACCACGACCGAATAGCTACACTACAACTTAACATCAGAAGTTCTAATGAGGTCTCACCCTCGGCACTCGATAGTAACCCAGTAGTGTCGAGCAACTAAGGGGAAAGTGATGTGCGGTGTCGGGCTCTGGTCGTCGATCACGTTGATCGAGTCGTCGATGATGAAGCAGGGGCAACAAGGACCAGGTGGGGGTCACTGATGGATCACTAACCAAACTATACTAAGCAGTTTAGGATAAGTAGGTAGGTAACAATAAGTAGGTTACAAAAGCAGGCTATGCATCAAAATAGGAGCAAACAATAACAGTAGCAAAATCTAATGTAAGCATGAGAGAATGGAATGGGCGGTATTGGGATGATCAAAGGGGGGGGCTTGCCTGGTTGCTCTGGCAAGGAGGGGTCGTCGTCGACGTAGTCGATCACAGGGGCAGCATCGGTCTCGGGGTCTACTGGAGAGAAGAGGGGGAAGAAACAGTAAATATAAAGCAAACATAGCATCACAAAGCATAACGTGGCAATATGATGTGCCGGGTGTGACCTAATGTATGGCTACACGATAAGGGTGAAGGGGGGATTCGACCGGGAATGTATTCCCGGTTCCGGACCTGTGTCAGACAGATGACCGGAGGGGAATGTTGCATGTTCAGATAGTTAGAGGCATCTGACAGGTATGGGGTTAGCGAGCGCTGGCGCGGTGAGTACGAGGTTGCCGTGAGCTTCGGGCGCGAGCGACACAACACCAATCGATGGTGGAATCGATGGGGGAAAGGGGAGGGGAACACGACTCACTGGGAGGAGGGCGGTGGAGAGCTCGGGGCGGTCGGAGTGGTGTCGGAGAGGCGAATCGACGGTGAGATGGTGACGTCCGCGGCAGAGAAGAGCTCGATGGCGAGGCTTGGAGTGGTCCTAGCTCGAACCGGTGCACGTGGCGACGGAGACAACGCCGGAGGTCCTCCTGGACACGAGCTCCGGCCGCAGGGAGGCCAGTGGCCGTGACGACGGCCATGGCCATGGCGGCTACTTGGGCGATTTCATCGAGAGAGAGCGAGGGAGAGGAGATGGGGGCGCGAGGGAGGGGATTAGGGTTTTGGGGGCGAGGGAGTCCACTTGTAGGAACTGACGACGGCGAGATGGCCGACGCATGGCCGGCGCCATGGCAGATGGCCTCCACGATCCCCCTTAGCTCCTGTAGCGAGGAGGGGGGGGGGGTGAGTTAGGTGGGGTGGGCCTATTTTAGCTAAATGGGCCAACATACCCAGTAGGTTTAGGTGCTTCGTTGTTTCCTTTAATCTCTCCTTTATCTCTTCTGTTTATTATTTTTAACCTCAACTTTGCATTTTCTTTTAATACCAAATTAGTTTTGTTTTGAACAAAACATGGCACATAATTCTAACACAATATACTGAGATGGAACAAATAGTATGGGGGTCAAAAGGAGTTGTCTAACCATTTTTAGAAATTGAAAATGCCAATTTAATTGTTGCTGGACCAAAAATTAATTCCTGGGGCATTTTGGGAATTCAAAAGAGGTTGGTCCCAACATGAAAAATATCCGGGGATTACTTGCCACACCTTGAACATTTTAGTTTTCATGTTTGGCAAATTTGAATTTTGACTTTAAATTTGAGTTTGAATATGAACGGTGATTTGGATCAAGTGAGGATTAGCAATGGTAATGTGATGACGTGGCACCATTAACGGAGGATTATTGTAGCTTAATTATCCGGGCGTCACATGCTAGTTGAGTAGTTGTGAATTTGAGAGATACTTGTGTTAAAGTTTGTGATTCCCGTAGCATGCGCGTATGGTGAACCATTATGTAATGAACTCGGAGCATGATTTATTTATTGATTGTCTTCCTTATGAGTGGCGGTCGGGGACGAGCGATGGTATTTTCCTACCAATCTATCCCCCTAGGAGCATGCGCGTAGTACTTCGTTTCGGTAACTAATAGATTTTTGCAATAAGTATATGAGTTCTTTATGACTAATGTTGAGTCCATGGATTATACGCACTCTCACCCTTCCACCATTGCTAGCCTCTCTAATACCGCGCACCTTTCGCCGGTATCATACACCTACCATATACCTTCCTCAAAACAGCCACCATACCTACCTATTATGGCATTTCCATAGTCATTCTGAGATATATTGCCATGCAACTTTCCACTGTTCCGTTTATTATGACACGCTCCTCTTGTCATATTGCTTGGCATGATCATGTAGTTGACATCGTATTTGTGGCAAAGCCACCATTCATGATTTTCATACATGTCACTCTTGATTCATTGCACATCCCGGTACACAGCCGGAGGCATTCACATAGAGTCATATTTTGTTCTAAGTATTGAGTTATAATTCTTGAGTTGTAAGTGTCGGGGGTTGGGTACGACATATGCCAATGGATGGCTTATCATGGTGGGGGCGAGTAGAACGTCGCCGGTGCCTGGAAACGGGATGAGGCGAAGGCATGCACGCCGGCGGATCTTACCCAGCTTCAGGGCTCTCCGTGGAGATAATACCCCTACTGCTGCTCTGCGGGGTCTCCGCATGATCACTATTGCGAAGTGGGTACAAGGTTGCTCCTTGAGCTGTTCGGGGTGAGGAAGGAGAAGGGCAAGGCTAGCTCTTCTCTTCTCTCTATGCGTGTCTAAAACTATTAGGGTCCAACCTCTTGCATGGGTGCCCCGGGGGGTTTATATAGGCCTACCCCCCGGGGGTACAATGGTAATCTGGCTGGGCACGGGTCCCAGCCGTCTGTCTCTTAGGTCGCCGTCTTCTCCGCCGACTGCTGGGGCCCGCCGACTAGCGGGCCCCGCCGACTAGCGGGCCCCGCCAACGGGCCCAGCATGGGGCCGACAGGCCTTGTCCACCGCGGGCGGGTCTTGCCGGCAGCGGATTACTGTAGCCGCCGCTCGATGACGCTGGCTTGAGTGGGGGTCATGGCAATAGATCCCGCCGCTGACGGCGATCCTCGTTGCCATTCCCTGTCTTGTCTAGTTAATGGCGTGCGGGACTTGTGGGAGGAGTCGGCCGACTCCCATTGGGTCCGTCTTGTGGCGCTCTCGCCGTCTTCTGCACCCCCTTCGATAGGCGGGTCCCGCCATCTCTGGGTCGTACAGACAGGTCGTCGTGGGCACAGGGACCTGTCCACGGGGCTGATGTCAAGGCCGGCGTGGCTCTGATGCGCGCGCCGGACGGAGATCTCCGTCGATCTGGCAAGATTGTGGCCATGCTCGCCCTTCGTGAGCGGGCGAGGATGGGCACAAGGCGTCCGCACCCCATCCTGTCCGTAGTTGCGTAGGCAGGAGGTGGTTGGAGTCGCGGGCCGACTCCCTGTAGCCGGCTTCTCTGGAAGTCGCCAGTTGGGAGTCGGCTTATCTCAAAGCCGTCTCTCATAAAGCGGCCCTTCGTCTTGGGGTCTCGAGGGGCGTAGCCTGCCCCGATGTTTTAAAAGGTCCGGGGGCTCGAGTTTGCCTACCCATGGCCCATTACTCCGACAGTAGTCCCCGAAGCTGGTGAGGCGCCGAGGGCAACATGTCGAGGAGCCTCAACAGTTTCATCCCTCTAGTGGAAGAATCTGGGTCTTGCTCGCCGTCTTTCTCTAGGCCGACTAGCTGGAGTCGGACACGTAGGAGGCCGTCTTGCTCCTCAAAGGGTTTGAAGGTCATGGCGAGATCCAGGCAGCGTGCCTGATAAGCTTCCAGGCAGCTGCCCGTTGCGGCAGGGTCAGTCTGCCCACCCACGCGCGTGACGAGACAGGCCTGTCAGGCAGGTCCCGCCACTAGTGCGCCTCGACACACGAACGAATCCGTTGCAGCCGCGCGGGCGGTTGGGGTTCCCACGTCGTTACTGCGTGCAGTAACTTGTTGGGTTAAATCGTGGGGGGCGTGGGGTACTGGGCGCAGTTAATCCCACGCCCGCCCCATCGGCTTCTGAGCCCATGAGCCTATAAGTAGGCGGGAGGAGGGGGGACGGCGAAGCACGCGCACCCATGTCCCCGCTTCCCCCGCTTCCTCTTGCTCCTTCTTCTTCTTCTTGCTGCCACAGCGCCGAACCACGCCACGCCGCGGAGATGAGCTCTTCCTCCACCGCTGCGCCTCCCGCCGCGCGCTCCGGCGTGTGGGACGGCTCCGAGGTGGACGACGACCACATCGAGTTCCTCCGCCGGACGCGCCGCATCCCCGGCAAGAGCCTATTGCGGACCCGCGCCGCGCCGGCGGGTGAAATAACGCCGGCGCCGGAGGAGGGCGAGCGGGTCGTATTTCGCTCGCACCTCATGCGTGGCCTAGGGCTGCCGGCGAGCGGCTTCTTCCGCGCTTCTTGGAGTTTCACGGGCTCCAGCCGCACCACCTCACTCCGAATACGGTGGTGCTGCTGGCTGCCTTCGCCGCCTTGTGCGAGGGCTTCCTCGGCGTTCTCCCCACCATCGAGCTGTGGGGGGGATTCATCCAGTCCAAGCTCGGCACGCACGCCGCCGGCGTGCCAGCTCTGTGCGGCACCTTCATCGCGATGCGGAGGCCGGTGGCCGACAACCCTTTCCCCGACATTCCGCTGATCAAGTCGGTGAAGATGTGGCAGCGATCCTACTTCTATGTGAAGAACGTCGCCCCAGGAGGCGACTAGGTCAATCTGCCGCTTCTGAAGCGGCGTCTTGCGGGAGGCTCCCAGCTGGTCCCACCGCCAGACGCCGACTCTGGCTGGCGCCGCCGCCGTGTGCGACTCAAGTCTTGGCGTGGTCGGAGGGCCTGACCGGGCCGACCTGCTGGCCGCCCGTGGTGCGCCGAGTCCTTCCTCAAGGCCGACCTCATCGATCTGTCGGATGAGCGCCCCTGAGACCAGATCGGCTGTGCTCCAAGGACATGCCCCACGCGGAGGTGACGGACACGGTGAACTTCATGGCGAACTGCAATCTCACGGCGGATTGGCAGTTCGGCAAGGAACCGTCTCTCAAGGCCAACCCCCACCCGTGGTAAGTCATCTCTCTTCCTCTTCTGTTTTCTTTTTCAGCCGAATCCGACCTCTGATTTTCTTTGGTTTTTTCGAGTCAGAACCCCCTCATGCAGCCCTCAGCCGGCACCACAGGGCCGACCCGTGAGTTCGTCCCCGACCGAGCGGAGAGCGATGTCGATGACCCTGACTTGGGGGCGGCGGCGATGGAGGCCGACGCCGAAGGAGGAGGAGGAGGAGGGGCTGACGACTTCAGGCCCTCGGCTACCTTTGCCGACTGGCCTAAAGATGACGGCGAGGGGGAAGTCGTCCCCCGCCGCCAACCGAAGGTCGGCCAGCCGGGTGCGAGTTCCTCCGCCGGCTTGGGTGGTCAAGGCGGGGCGAAGAAGCGCCGGGCCGGGCCGAGCTTGCCAGGCGGCCGGTCGAAGAAGTTCAAGGGGACGGCCGCCGCGACCAAGTGGGAAGAGGCGGTCGCACAGGCTAACCGCTTCCGCAAGGAAGTGAAAAAGCCGCCGCTGGTCTCCGCGTAAGTGCTTCTGCTTTGTCTTGTTTTCTTCTGGTAAATCTTGTTCAAATCTTTTACACGTCTTCTTCGCATCGGGGCTCCCCTTACTTTAGAGAGGGTCACCGCCGCCTCCGTCATGGGGTCGGCAGAGACGTCCGCCAATATTCGGCGGATTAACCTCGCCGCCAACCTCCAGGAGGCAACGGAGCAGAACGCGCAGGAGAAGCGCGACGAGGAAGAAGCCGCCCGCCTAGAGAAGGCGGAGGCCGAGAAGGCGGCGGCTTCCGCCCAGAGGAAGCTGGAGGAGGCCGAAGCCACCGTCGCGGCTAAGCGGCGGTCCGAGGAGGCCGCGTGCCTCCAATCGGCGTTGTTTGTCACCCCGCTAAGCTCCGCTCCGCCGCCGCCGGAGTTCACGGGGTAGACGGAGGGAGCCGGCAGCGGGTTCCCCGTCATGGAGAGGGAAGGCAGCGAGACTTCCATGTTGGGCACGGCCGTGCCGCCCCCGCCGCCTCCGCCGCCGTCTGAGAGCGCGCGAGGTAAACAGCAGGCGGACCCGCCGGTGCCGCCAACTGAAGATGAGGCCATGGCGAAGCTGCTCCTTCAAGTCGCCTCGCCAGCGCGCCGCCGCCTTGAGAAGGCGACTTCGGCGCCACGCCCTTTGGAGACCGGCGCCGCCAGCTCGGCCATCCCAGACGCCGAGGCGACAAGCGCCACACCCGTTGGGTGGGTGCGAGGAGGCGGCACAGGCCCGCTGAACCAGGCGCTTCTGGACGTTCAGGCGAAGCTGCGGGCCGAGGGCGACGCCATCCAGAACTGCACCAAGGCGCACCTGGCATTGCGAACCACCGTTCGGGTATGTTTCTTCTTTGAGTTTTTTTCTTGTTCTTCTCGTAGGCGCGCAGCACTGCTGAGTGTAATCCCGAGTTTGGGCGGCTGCTGGCGGCTCGAAACTCTATCTGGCAATTCAAACATTTACCTTTATGCAAGCGCTTATCACAGAGTATCACAACCTCCGCGCCACTGCCTTCAACCGCAATGTTGAGGAGCTGGGCAAGCGGACTGCCGACTGTTGAGGCGAGGTGAGTCTTCTTTCTTCTTCGCGGGCGGCTGGCGCACTCCAGCAGGCTGTAGTCCCGAGATTCGGGCCGATTGCTGAGCAGTTGGGCCGGATCTTCCCAGCGACCTTCTTAGTTGACGACTTAACATCCTTTTCCTTTTTATTCTTCAGAGGCCAACGCCACTCTCCGACGGCAGCTGGGCGCAGCCGACACCGCATTGCGTGCCAAGGGGGAGGAGTGCAACAAGCTCGCCGCAGAGCGCGACCTGCTAGCTACGCAGTTGGCGGAGCAAGGGAAGCTGCTTAAGAAGGCGCAGGACGAGGTGGAGAGGAGAGAGGCTGCTCTCCTTGCCAAGTTCGAAAGAGAGCGCTCCTCCTGGACTGACAAGGAGGCACAGCTGACCTCCGGCTCCCATGAAATCAAGGACATCGTCGACGGTGAGTTTCTTTTACTTTCTTTCTTTGAGCCGCTGACTATAGGTCGGGTTGACTCCTGGTTTTTTGACTTGCTTCTTTTTCATCTTGGCAGACTTCTTCCCCGGCCATACGCTGGGGGCCAATTAAGCCATCGAGGCTGATCGCGAGGCGCGGAGGGCAAATGGTGCGGAGATTGCTGCCAACGCCCCCGGACCCTTGACGAGCAGCTTCTGAGCATTGAGGCTCATCTGCGGCCGGCCCATCAGATGCTACGCCAGCTTCAACGCGTCGGCGCCCAGGCGATTGCTGCCCTATGGCCAGACATGCCGGTTCTGCGCACTCCCAGCCAGACTGTCGACTGCCTGGAGGTCGCGGCTGGCTCTGGACCGGCTGGCTGCGTTCGGTCGAAGGCCCAGCGGGCTGCTGCTGGCTGCGGAAGACGCCCTCGTCGAGCGTGCGGCTGCGATCGTCGACTACACGGACACCAGCATCTTCGTTCCTGAGCGGGCTGAGGACGGCGGGGAGGCGCCGCCGGAGTGGTTCAGGATGAACCCAGATTATGACGAAGACTCGGCGGAGGTGATCAGCTCCAGCACCGAGGAGGAAGGCAAGGCGAGGACGGAGATGAGACGGAGGCGCCAGAAGACGGAGCTGGCGATCAGCCTCAGCTCGACCGCGCCTCCAGCAACAAGCCGCGCCCGTCTAGGCCGGCTGCCGCCGGAGATGATCAAGCCGAGACTGTCCAGCCGGCCGCCCCGGCGCCTGACACCGCCGTCTCTTCCAGCCCTCCAAACCCGTCTGCCGCTTCCTAGGCTGCCGTCTTGCCTTTATTTTATCTGCTTTGATAGTCTTTGAAAAACTTGTTAATTCACACAATTCCACCCGCGGGGTGTATTTTGAACTTCTGCTCGAAGATTCGGCCAAGGGCCTATGCTGTGTAAATATTATCCTAATTCTATCTTTCCTTGCTCATTGCTCTTATGGCTTTTTCCTTTGCCGCCTTCCCTTAGTCGCCGCCTTGCCCGTCGGACAACCGCTCTGCGGACTGCCGTTTGGATCAAGTGCTTGGCTACTTTGGGAAGGCAAGTACTTGGCCATTTTTTAGAGTCTTTTTAACAAGTTGGATAGAAAGCGGCAAGCCGACTACTCAAGAGTCGGTTTTGCGAAGAGGGGATGGAAACCGGCTTAAACTATGTTTATGCTTTGGGTCCTTAGACATTCTTCATGTGGGCGCCCATTCTTCCTTACTCCTGCCCACCAAACAGTCGCTCTGCGAGCTGCGGCTTTTGACAGGAGATGGCTTAGGCACCGCACACTACTTGTCCGACTGCAGGAAGCATTTCATAGCGCAAGGCGGTGAGTCCCCGGGCCGACTAGTCGAACCCGGTGCCAAGCGGCATAACAAATAGTAACATACTCGAAGGCATAATTCTTATCATACAGATAACAAAAAAAGGGCAGTCCCCGAGCTCGTCTCAGGGGCCCGAAGTCTTGATACTTTAACACAAAAGGTAGCGTGGTACATACTGCATTAACTGTAAAATCTTTGGAGAAGATTCACATTCCATGGCCGTTCCATCTCTTTGCCGGAGTCGTCCCTCTTGCGTGCTCGGGGCTTCTGAGCGTCAATCAGGTAGTAGGAGTCGTTGCCCAGCACTTTGCTGATAATGAAGGGGCCTTCCCAAGGCGCCGACAGCTTGTGCTGGCCGGCTGTTCGCTGGATCAGCTGGAGCACAAGGTCGCCCTCTTGGAAAGATCTTGCTTGACCCTTCTGTTGTAGTAGCGGCGCGAGCTCTGCTGGTAGATCTTGGACGGTGAGTGCCAACAACCCGCCCTCTTCCAGCAGATCGGCGCCGTCTTGATGTGCTTCTTCTGCTTCCTCCTCGGTGTACATGGTGACTCGCGGGGAGTCGAACTCTATGTCCGTTGGGATGATGGCTTCAGCACCGTAGACGAGGAAGAAAGGTGTGAAACCGGTTGACTTGTTTGGAGTCGTGCACAAACTCCAGATGACGGCTGGCAACTCCTCAAGCCAACAGCCGGCCGAACGCTCCAGTGGTTCGACCAGTCGAGTCTTGATGCCAGACAGGATGAGGCCGTTTGCTCGCTCCACCTGGCCGTTTGACTGCGGATGGGCAACGGACGCTAAGTCCAGTCGGATGCCTTGCGTCGCACAGAAACGGGCCAGGGCGCCTTTGGCAAAAGTTGTGCCATTGTCGGTGATGATGTTGTGTGGTACGCCGTAACGAGTCGTGATGTCGGCGATGAAAGTCACTGCAGTTGGACCATTCAACTTCTTGATGGGCTTTACTTCTATCCACTTGGTGAACTTGTCCACCGCGACAAGTAAATGAGTCAGGCCGCCTTGTGCTGCTTTGAATGGTCCCAGTCCAGGCCCCAAACAGCAAAGGGCCAGGCGATGGGGATAGTCTTGAGTGCGGAAGCCAGCTGAAATGGCTTGGAGCAGAACATCTGGCACCCCTTGCATTTTTGGACTAATTCCTTGGCCTCTTCTAGGGCAGTTGGCCAGAAGAAACCGTGTCGGAAGGCTTTGGCGACAAGTGCTCTTGAGGCCGCATGGTGGCCGCATGGTGGCCGCACTCGCCTTGATGAATGTCTTCGAGAATCTCTTGGCCTTGCTCTGGCTCGACGCAACGCTGGTAGACACCAGTGACGCTGCGCCTGACCAGCTCTCTGTTGACTATGGTGTAGGCTGCCGCTCGGTGTTGTACTTGCCGAGCCAGGATTTCATCGGTTGGTAGCTCTCTGCTCACTAGGAACTTCAGGATGGGCTGGGCCCATGAGGGCGCTACTATTTCTTCAACTGTCAGTACTGCTACTTGGACGAGGGCGGCTGGGCTGGGAGGCGGCGGGCTGGAGTCTGCGGCCGCTTGTTGGGTTGATGAAGTCCCTGGGCCAACTGGTGCAGTCCCCGGGCTGAGCTATGGAGTCTTTGCAATGGTCGCCGCAGTCCCCGGGCCGGGTTCTGAAGTCCCCGGGCCGGCTTCGACTGCGACATTCTTGGGGCCATCTGTAAGAATTCTCGTGCCGTCTGCTGAGGCTCTTGAGTCGGATCCGACTTCTTCAGGGGGAGCCGGCACAAAAATGGAGCCTGACTCTGGTGAAGGCTTGACAGATGGCTTGAGGAGGCGCTGAAGGGCGACGCCGGATGGTATTGCCTGGCGGGTGGAGCCGATTCGTGCTAGGATATCTGCTTGGTCGTTGTCGTTTCTCGGCACATGAAGGAACTCGCACCCCTCAAAATATCCACTCAGTTGTTGTACTAGGAAACGGTAGCTCGCCATGTTTGCATCTTTGGTGTCCCAATCGCCAGATGACTATTGGACCACCAAGTCGGAGTCGCCATAACACAGGATCCGGCGAATGCCAAGCTCTTTGGCAAGCCGGAGCCCGTGAATGAGCGCCTCGTATTCGGCGATGTTGTTGGAGGCGGCAAAATGGATCTGCAGCGCATACTTGAGCTTGTCGCCTTTGGGGGAAGTGAGGACAACACCGGCTCCCAAGCTGGTGCGCATCTTGGAGCCATCGAAATGCATCCGCCAATGGGTGGAGTCGGGCGCTGGCGGCAAGTACTGGGTCTCGGCCCAGTCGACGAGGAAGTCGGCTAGTGCTTGCGACTTGATGGCGGTGCGGGGCTGGTAATAGATGGTGTAGGGGGCCAGCTCTATGGCCCATTTGGCCACTCGGCCAGAAGCGTCTCGGCTTCCGATGATCTCGGCTAGTGGGGCTGTGCAAACCACAGTGATCGGATGCTCTTGAAAGTAAGGCTTCAACTTCTTGGCGGCAAAGTGCACGCCGTAGCACATCTTCTGGTAGTGGGGGTAGTTCTGCTTGGAGGTCTACAGTACTTCGCTCAGGTAATATACCGGTCTCTGGACAGGTAGCGCCTTGCCTTCCTCCTTGCGCTCAACTATAATGACTGTGCTGACTACCCGGCTAGTGGCGGCAATGTACAGGAGCATGGGCTCTTTAGGAGTCGGGGCCAAAGACAGGGGAGTAGTCAGCATTTTCTTCAACTGGAGAAAAGCTTCGTCCGCCTTGTGGTTCCATTCGAAGAAGGTGGTCTTCTTCATGAGCTGATACAAAGGGAGAGCTTTCTCGCCCAACCGACTGATGAATCGGCTGATGGACGCCAAGCAGCCGGTGAACTTTTGCACATCTAGCAGTCGCCGGGGTACTTCCATCCTCTCGATGGCCTTGATCTTCACAGGGTTTCACTCTATGCCGTGTTCGGAGACCAGGAAACCAAGGAGTTGGCCGGCTAGTACTCCGAAGACGCACTTCTCAGGGTTGAGATTGATCTGGAATCGGCGCAGGTTCTCAAAGGTCTCCTTAAGGTCTTCCAGCAGTGTTCCTCGCTTTTCCGTCTTTGCCACCACATCGTCCACGTAGACGTGGGCGTTTCTGCCGAGCTGCTTGGGGAGGCACTTTTGCATGCAACGCTGAAAGGTGGCGCCGGCATTCCTTAAGCCGAACGTCATGGTCAGGTAGCAGAAGGCTCCAAACGGCGTGATGAAGGCGGTCTTCAGTCTGTCAGCCGGGTTCAGCTTGATCTAGTGATATCCTAAATATGCATCTAAGAAGCTCAACAACTCGCATCCGGCTGTGGAGTCTATCACCTGATCAATTCTCGGCAGAGCGAACGGGTCCTTGGGGCAAGCTTTGTTGAGGCTTGTGTAGTCAATACACATCCGCCACGGCTTGTTCTTCTTTAGGACCAGGACCGGGTTTGCTAACCATTCTGGAAAGAACACTTCCATAATGAAACCGGCTGCTAGGGCGGGCTATCTCTTATCCAACAACTCTCCTCTTCTCTTGACGGACAGCGGCGCAAGGGCTGCTGGACGGCTTCACATCAGATCGGACATGTAACTTGTGCTCGGCGAATTCCGTCGGTACACCTGGCATGTCTTTAGGGGACCATGCGAAAATGTCCCGATTCTCACGGAGGAAATCGACGAGCTCGCCTTCCTATTTGCTGTCAAGGTTTGCACCTATGACAGTGTACCTCTTCGGGTGCTCCGGGTCCAAGGGTATCTTCTTTGTCTCTTTGGCCGGCTTGAACGAGCCCTCAGCTTCCGACTCCTTGGGGTTGGGCGATATCTCGGGCTGCTTGCCGGCCATCGCCACAACCCGATCAAGAAGCTTCTCATTTGCGATCACGGGGACTCGGCTAGTGATTGCTTTCAGCCAGCATAATGACGACTTTCTGTAGTCGCCGGCTATGGTCAGAATCCCCTTGGAACTTGGCATCTCCATCTTGAGGTAGGCGTAGTGGGGGACCGCCATGAATTTGGCCAAAGCAGGTCGGCCAAGCAGAGCGTGGTACGGACTTTCGAGGTCCACCACTTCGAACCAAACTGGCTCTCGGCGGAATTGATCTTTGTCCCCAAAGAGGACATCTATCAGGATCTTGCCGATCGGTGAGCAGGAAAGGCCAGGTACAATGTCGTGGAACACAGTCCGGCTGCTCTGAAGCTGTCTTTGCTTGATTCCTAACTTCTCCATCGTGTCCTTGTACAGGATGTTGATGCTGCTGCCGCCGTCTATCAGCACTCGCGAGAAGCGAGCGGCCCGCCTATCCGCTGCAAGGTGGCTCCCAAGACCAGGCGTCTGAGCCCGGATTCGCATCACCTCGGGTGATCAGCTCTGCTCCAACTGATAGGCTTCTCGGACCAGTGCATGAGCTCTGGAGTATCTGATGCTACTGCATTCACTTCTTGCCGCTGCAGCCGCCTGCTGCGTCGGTCGTCGGCCACACTAGTGAACACCACATAAGCTCCATGCTCTTCTGGGTACTCGTCTTGTACTGCGCCGACTGGCATGACTGCCGGCTGCTGGGGCGGCGGTGGAGGCGGTGGAGGCGGCAGCCCAGCAGGCGGGGGAGGCAGGAGGCCGTCTCCCTTGGTGATCCTGGTGAGCCAGTGACACTTCCGGGTGGTGTGGTTTGACGGCTTCACGCCGCTATGGAACTTGCAGGGACCATCTAGAGTCTGCTCGTAAGAGAAGGCTGGCAACCAGTTGGACTTGTCGCCTTTTTGTCGCTTGGCCGGAGGCTGCCCCTCTGGCTGCTGGTCTTCAACCGTCGCAACCTGTCGGCTGCTGGAAGCCGGCTGCGGGGCCTTGCGCTTGTGGTCGTTCTGTTGCTGTCGCCGACTGGTGTCTCCAGCCAGAGTCCTGGGAGCCCGAGGAGCCGCTTTGCCGGTCGCACTGACTTCAATCTCCGTCTTCATGGAGGAGTCGGCTGTGGCGTACTTGTCTGCTATAATCAGCAACTCGTCGAGGGTCTCCGGCTCGTCGTAAAGGAGCTTGTGCTTGAGGAGGGTGCCTTCTCTGCACTCGGCAGTGAAGTACTCGATAGCCTGCACCTCGTGCACGCCCTCGCAGGAGTTCCGGAGCTCGGCCCAGCGCGTGAGGTAGTCACGAGTTGACTCGTTGGGGCCTTGCACGCACAAGGAAAGCTGGCGAGGCTTGGGAGGTCGCTTGTACGTGCTTGTGAAGTTGCGGACGAAGGCCTCGGTGAAGTCGACCCAGCTGTTGATGCTGCGGGGCTTCAGGCTGTTCAACCATGTCCGGGCTGTGCCCTGGAGCATGAGGGGAACATACTTTACGGCAACACGCTTGTTGCCGTTCGCTATGTTGACGGGCGTGGAGTAGTCAACTAGCGATCTTCGGCTTTCTGGGCGGTGTACTTAGGCGTATCTCGGGGCGTGAACCCTCACAGGAAAGGGTTCGTCTCGGATGCGAGGTCCGAAACAGGGCGGACCCAACTCGTCCTCTTCTTCCAGCACCAGGGATCGGTGAAGTCGGTCGATCCGGTGACGGGCGGCGTTTTGTCCGACTCCCTCTCGCCGGCCAAGGCGGTCGCCGAGAGTCGGATGCTCGACGGGCGGCGGGGAGACTCGCCTTTCTCTGCGAGGGGGAGGAGGCAGATAGTCGTCCCGCCGTTCCACTGCTCTGGGGCGGCCATCTTGGTCGCGCTTGATGGAGATATGAGTCCGACTATGGCTGACAGCCGGATCCTTGTTTTTTCTTCCGCGGACACCGCCAGTCGGCGTCCGAGACATCGCGCCTTGGTCTCGGCGGGGAGGCAGGTCGTCATTTTGTCATTGCGGCGCCTCTGTGCGGCAGCCGACCTCGTTCTGCACGGCTGCCGCATCGAGGAGCTGCTGGACTCGCTCCGTCATCAGGCGGCGCTCTTCACCTTCGAAGTTGTCCAGCTCGTCCGCCGCCGCCTGGGCGGCGCGGATGTTCTCCGCAGGCGTGGTGTACACAGGGCGATTGGCCCCGAACAGGTTGGCGATGGCCACGCCGCGCCGTTGGACAGCGCCTAGGCGGCTAGGCCCAGTCGGGGCCGGTGAGCCGCCCACAACGTGATCCATCTCACGCTGGTAGGCTTCTGACAAGCGTCTCATGCTTGCCAGCTTCCTCGCACCTTCGAGGAGCTGAAGGCGGCGTGCCTCCAACATCTTGGCGTCAGCGTCTTCCAGAATGGGCGCGGTCAGGTCTCGCAGCGCCGCGTCGAGAGGGTCATGAGCTCCTTCACCAGAATGCTCGCCATGACCGATGACGAGCACCTCTGTGACGGTGCTTCCGCCGCTCCCCGCGTGAGGGAGCGGCTCGTCGTAGACCACCACGTTGGTGGGGAACGCGTCGAGCGACGCGGTGTCGGAGTCGACCAACATCGGGTCGGTGGAGCCTACGGACTCCAAGTCCGTGGCAGGCTCGCCGGCGACGTGGAGTTGTTCGAGGAGGCCCGCGAGGAGGCTCTCGGGGCCGCCCGTGCCTGCGTCGGATGCAGGCTCGTCGGAGAGGCGAACCTCGCCGACAAGTTCGGCGAGGCAGCTGGCCGCGCAGGCGATCTCAGCGCCGTGCAGCGCGTCGGCGCAGACTCCGTCTGGCATCTTTGGGCTGGCTGCGCTTCGCGAGGAGGAAAGGGTTCCCGTCGAGCAGGTCTCCGGACGACGGTGCACCCGTCCACGGTGGGCGCCAAATGTCGGGGTTGGGTGCGACATATGCCAATGGATGGCTTATCATGGTGGGGCGAGTAGAATGTCACGGTGCTCGAAGCGGGATGAGGCGAAGGCATGCACGCTTGGCGGATCTTACCCAGCCGAGGGCTCTCCGTGGAGATAATACCCCTCTGCTGCTCTGCGGGGTCTCCGCATGATCACTATGGCGAAGTGGGTACAAGGTTGCTCCTTGAGCTGTTCGGGGTGAGGAAGGAGAAGGGCACGGCTAGCTCTTCTCTTCTCTCTATGCGTGTCTAAAACTATTAGGGTCCAACCTCTTGCATGGGTGCCCCGAGGGGTTTATATAGGCCTACCCCGAAGTACAATGGTAATCCGGCTGGGCGCGGGTCCCAGCCGTCTGTCTCTTAGGTCGCCGTCTTCTCCGCTGATCGCTGGGGCCCGCCGACTAGCGGGCCCGCCAACGGGCCCGACATGGGGCAGCACAGCCTGTCCGCGGGCAGGTCTTGTCGGCAGCGGATTCTGTAGTCGCGCTTCTGATGACGCTGGCTTGGTCGTGGGGTCATGGCAACAGTGCCGCCGCCTGACGGGCGATCACTGCTGCCATTCCCTGTCTTGTCTGGTTAATGGCATGCGGGACTTGTGGGAGGAGTCGGCCGACTCCTGGGGTCCGACTCCCATTGGGTCCGTCTTGTGGCGCTCTCGCCGTCTTCAGCACCCCCGCCAACAGGCGGGTCCCGCCGTCTCTGGGTCGTACAGACAGGCCGTCGTGGGCACAGAGACCTGTCCACGGGGCTGATATCAGGGCCGGCGTGGCTACAGTGCCGCGCTGGACGGAGATCTCCGTCAGTAAGGCGCACTGTGGCCATGCCTGCCCTTCATGAACGGGGCAGGGATGGGCCGCGCGGCGGCCGCACCCCATCCCATCCGTAGTTGCGTAGGCAGGAGGTGGTTGGAGTCGCGGGCCGACTCCCCGTAGCCGGCTTCTCTGGAAGTCGCCAGTTGGGAGTCGGCTTATCTCAAAGCCGTCTTTGGGACTCGGCCGTGAGGGGCAGTCAGCGGCTCTGCCGCCGACTGTCAGAAAGCGGCCCTTCATCTTGGGGTCTCGAGGGGCGCAGCCTGCCCCGATGTTTTGAAAGGTCCGGGGGCTCGGGTTTGCCTACCCGTGGCCCATTACTCCGACAGTAAGTAAATAAAAGTGTGATGATCATCATTATTAGAGCATTGTCCCAGTGAGGAAAGGATAATGGAGACTATGATTGCCCCACAAGTCGGGATGAGACTCCGGACGATAAAAAAATAAAAGAGGCCAAAGAGCCCCATAAAAAAATAAAAGTGGCCAAAGAAGCCCACCAAAAAAACAAAAAAACAAAAAAATTAGAGAAAAAGAGTGAAGGGACAATCCCCGGCCACGCCTGGTAATTATCTCGTGGGCACTCTCCAGGTCAACCCGTCTCCACATGACTTGCGGGTACCCCTCAGGGTCGACCCGCCTTACAAGTATCCGTGTGTCCAAACATCAAGGGGAAAACCCGAGGAATCACCCTTGGTGAATTCCACTCGATGTAATCATCAAGGTGAACGTAAGAGGATCCACCCTCGAGGTTCACACTTGAGGGGTTGCACGACAGAGCCGTATTGGAAGTGGTTAAGGAGGAAATCACCCTCGATGACCACGACCGAATAGCTACACTACAAGGTTAACATCAGAAGTTCTAATGAGGTCTCACCCTCGGCACTCGATAGTAACCCAATAGTGTTGAGCAACTTAGGGGAAAGTGATGTGCGGTGCCAGGCTCTGGTCGTCGATCACATTGATCGAGTCATCGATGATGAAGCAGGGGCAGCAAGGACCAGGTGGGGGTCACTGATGGATCACTAACCAACCTATACTAAGCAGTTGAGGATAAGCAGGTAGGTAACAATAAGTAGGTTACAAAAGCAGGCTATGCATCAGAATAGGAGCAAACAATAATAGTAGCAAAATCTAATGCAAGCATGAGAGAAAGGAATGGGCGGTATTGGGATGATCAAAGGGGGGGCTTGCCTGGTTGCTCTGGCAAGGAGGGGTCGTCGTCGACGTAATCGATCACAGGGGCAGCATCGGTCTCGGGGTCTACTGGAGAGAAGAGGGGGAAGAAAAAGTAAATATAAAGCAAACATAGCATCACAACGAATAACGTGGCAATATGATGTGCCGGGTGTGACCTAACGTATGGCTACACGATCAGGGTGAAGGGGTGGATTCGACCGGGAATGTATTCCCGGTTCCGGACCTGTGTCAGACAGATGACCAAAGGGGAATGTTCCATGTTCAGATAGTTAGAGGCATCTGTCAGGTATGTGGTTAGCGAGCGCGGGCGCGGTGAGTACGAGGTCGCCGTGAGCTTTGGGCGCGAGCGAGACAACGCCAATCGACGTGGAATCGATGGGGGAAAGGGGAGGGGAACACGACTCACTGGGAGGAGGGCGGTGGAGAGCTTGGGGCGGTCGGAGTGGTGTCGGAGAGGTGAATCGACGGTGAGATGGTGACGTCCACGGCAGAGAAGAGCTCGATGGCGAGGCTTGGAGTGGTCCTAGCTCGAACCGGTGCACGTGGAGAAGGAGACAACGCCGGAGGTCCTCCTGGACACGAGCTCTGGCCGCGGGGAGGCCAGTGGCCGTGACGACGGCCATGGCCATGGCGGCTACTCGGGAGATTTCATCGAGAGAGAGCGAGGGAGAGGAGATGGGGGCGCGAGGGAGGGGATTAGGGTTTTGGGGGAAAGGGAGTCGACTTGTAGGAACCGACGACGGCGAGATGGCCGACGCATGGCCGGCGCCATGGCAGATGGCCTCCACGATCCCCCTCAGCTCCTGTAGCGAGGAGGGGGGTGAGTTAGGTGGGGTGGGCCTGTTTTAGCTAAATGGGCGAACATACCCAGTAGGTTTAGGTCCTTTGTTGTTTCCTTTAATCTCTCCCTTATCTCTTCTGTTTGTTATTTTTAACCTCAGTTTTGCATTTTCTTTTAATACAAATTAGTTTTGTTTTGAACAAAACGTGGCACATAATTCTAACACAATATACTTAGATGGAACAAATAGTATGGGGGTCAAAAGGAGTTATCTAACCATTTTCAGAAATTTAAAATGCCAATTTAATTGTTTCTGGACCAAAAAATAATTCCTGGGGCATTTTGGGAATTCAAAAGAGGTTGGTTCCAACATGAAAAATATCCGGGGATTACTTGCCACACCTTGAACATTTTAGTTTTCATGTTTGGCAAATTTGAATTTTGACTTTAAATTTGAGTTTGAATATGAACAGTGATTTGGTTCAAGTGAGGATTAGCAACGGTAATGTGATGACGTGGCACCATTAACGGAGGATTACTGTAGCTTAATTATCCGGGCGTCACATGCTAGTTGAGTAGTTGTGAATTTGAGAGATACTTGTGTTAAAGTTTGTGATTCCCGTAGCATGCGCGTATGGTGAACCGTTATGTGATGAAGTCGGAGCATGATTTATTTATTGATTGTCTTCCTTATGAGTGGCGGCCGGGGACGAGCGATGGTATTTTCCTACCAATCTATCCCCCTAGGAGCATGCGCGTAGTACTTCGTTTCGATAACTAATAGATTTTTGCAATAAGTATATGAGTTCTTTATGACTAATGTTGAGTCCATGGATTATACGCACTCTCACCCTTCCACCATTGCTAGCCTCTCTAATACCGCGCACCTTTCGCCGGTATCATACACCTACCATATACCTTCCTCAAAACAGCCACCATACCTACCTATTATGGCATTTCCATAGCCATTCTGAGATATATTGCCATGCAACTTTCCACCGTTCCGTATATTATGACACGCTCCATCTTGTCATATTGCTTGGCATGATCATGTAGTTGACATCGTATTTGTGGCAAAGCCACCATTCATGATTTTCATACATGTCACTCTTGATTCATTGCACATCCCGGTACGCCGGAGGCATTCACATAGAGTCATATTTTGTTCTAAGTATTGAGTTGTAATTCTTGAGTTGTAAGTAAATAAAAGTGTGATGATCATCATTATTAGAGCATTGTCCCAATGAGGAAAGGATGATGGAGACTATGATTCCCCCACAAGTCGGGATGAGACTCCGGATGAAAAAAAATAAAAGAGGCCAAAGAACCCCACAAAAAAATAAAATAGGCCAAAGAAGCCCACCAAAAAAACAAAAAATGCGAGAAAAAGGGAGAAGGGACAATGCTACTATCCTTTTACCACACTTGTGCTTCAAAGTAGCACCATGATCTTCATGATAGAGAGTCTCCTATGTTATCAGTTTTATACTAGTGGGAATTTTACATTATAGAACTTGGCTTGTATATTCCAATGATGGGCTTCCTCAAATTGCCCTAGGTCTTCATGAGCAAGCAAGTTGGATGCACACCCACTTAGTTTCTTTTGTTGAGCTTTCATACACTTATAGCTCTAGTGCATCCGTTGCATGGCAATCCCTACTCACTCACATTGATATCTATTGATGGACATCTCCATAGCCCGTTGATACGCCTAGTTGATGCGAGACTATCTTCTCCTTTTTCTCTTCTCCACAACCACCATTCTATTCCACCTATAGTGCTATATCTATGGCTCACGCTCATGTATTGCGTGAAGATTGAAAAAGTTTGAGAACATCAGAGGTATGAAACAATTGCTTGGCTTGTCATCGGGGTTGTGCATGATTAAAATTTTTTGTGTGATGAAGATAGAGCATAGCCAGACTATATGATTTTGTAGGGATAACTTTCTTTGGCATGTTATTTTGAGAAGACATGATTGCTTTATTAGTATGCTTGAAATATTATTGTTTTTATGTCAATATTAAACTTTTATTTTGAATCTTATGGATCTGAACATTCATGCCACAATAAAGAAAATTACATTGAAAATTATGTTAGGTAGCATTCCACATCAAAAAATTCTGTTTTTATTATTTACCAACTCGAGGACGAGCAGGAATTTAGCTTGGGGATGCTGATATGTCTCCAACGTATCTATAATATTTTATTGTTCCATGCTATTATATTATATGTTTTGGATGTTTAATGGGCTTTAATATGCTCTTTTATATTATTTTTGGGACTAATCTATTAACCGGAGGCCCAGTGCCAGTTGCTGTTTTTCGCCTATTTTAGTGTTTCACAGAAAAGGAATATCAAACGGAATCCAAACGGAATGAAACCTTCGTGAGGATCTTTCTTGGAACAAAAGCAATCCAGGAGACTTGGAGTGGAAGTCAGAGACGCAACAAGGCGGCCACGAGGCAGGAGGGCGCGCCCCCACCCTCGTGGGCCCCTCGTAGCTCCACCGACCTACTTCTTTCGCCTATATATACTATTATACCCTGAAAACATCCAGGGGAGCCACGAAACCACTTTTCCAACGCCGCAACCTTATGTACCCGTGAGATCCCATCTTGGGGCCTTTTTTGGCGATCTGCTGGAGGGGGATTCTATCACGGAGGGCTTCTACATCAACACCATTGCCTCTCCGATGACGTGTGAGTAGTTTACCACAGACCTTCAGGTCCATAGTTATTAGCTAGATGGCTTCTTCTCTCTCTTTGGTTCTCAATACAAAGTTCTCCTCGGTGTTCTTGGAGATCTATTTGATGCAATACTTTTTGCGGTGTGTTTGCTGAGATCCGATGAATTGTGGGTTTATGATCAAGATTATCTAAATATTTGATTCTTCTCTGAATTCTTATATGCATGATTTGATATCTTTGCAAGTCTCTTCGAATTATCGATTTAGTTTGGCCTACTAGATTGATCTTTCTTGCAATGGGAGAAGTGCTTAGCTTTGGGTTCAATCTTGCGGTGTCCTTTCCCAGTGACAGCAGGGGAATCAAGGCACGTATTCTACTATTGCCATCGAGGATAAAAAGATGGGGTTTATTTCATAATGCTTGAGTTTATCCCTCTACATCATGTCATATTGCCTAATGCATTACCCTGTTCTTATGAACTTAATACCCTAGATGCATGCTGGATAGCGGTCGATGTGTGGAGTAATAGTAGTAGATGCAGAATCGTTTCGGTCTAGTTGACACAGACGTGATGCCTATGTTCAGGATCATGCCTAGATATTCTCATAACTATGCGCTTTTCTATTAATTGCTCGGCAGTAATTTGTTCACCCACCGTAATATATGCTATCATGAGAGAAGCCACTAGTGAAACCTATGGCCCCTGGGTCTATTTTCCATCATATAAGTTTCCGATCTACAATTCTAGTTTACTATTTATTTTATTTTGCAATCTTTACTTTCCAATCTATAAAACAAAAATACCAAAAATATTTACCTTATTATCTTTACCAGATCTCACTTTCGCAAGTGGCTGTGAAGGGATTGACAACCCCTTTATCGCGTTGGTTGCAAGGTTCTTGATTTTTGTGCAGGTACTAGGTGACTTGCGTTTAGTCTCCTACTGGATTGATACCTTGGTTCTCAAAAACTGAGGGAAATACTTAGGGTACTTTGCTGCATCACCCTTTCCTCCTCAAGGGAAAGCCAACGCATGCTCAAGAGGTAGCACTCCTCGCCGGCGACCCTCCTTCACGCTGCTCGGCCTCGCCTATCCAGGCAGGTAATCCACACCCGACCCCCATTTTAGCTGAAAAATCTATGGATAAGAACCGGCTCTGGGAGGAGGGGTGGCGCGACAGAGCAATGAAAAGCTGGGATCTTTCCTTATCTTCGGTCAGAGAATTGCCACTACTTCTTGGGTATTGCGATGGACCTTGTTTCAAGTTATACTCCTCCTCCTTCCACATCCCACATGCCCCAACCACCGGCGCGAGCGCGACACCTTCCACCCAAATCACCGACCCCTCCGCCAAATAAGCGCCAGCCTAAGCCATGGTGCACGCAGTATAGCCAGGACCTCAAGGAGCATTTGGCAGCAGAGAAGCAAATCGCGGCCGCACGCGCGGATGAGGTCGCGATGGCTGCCATTCGTGCCGACCCCTAGATCTTGGAGGAGCACCTCGTAGTCGAGGCCACCGTTGACGCCTCGCGCGCCAACGCCGCGACGCGGTTGGCTGCTTTAAATGACAGTTCGTGGCGTTTACTCGAGGCCACCGTCGGTGCCTTCGACGAAAACTACAAGGTGTTTTCTCAGCGTGCACGTGCTTACCTCATCTCGAGAGCCAGCAGGTTGGTGCCCGGAGCGGCTCAGGCAACTCACCACTACAACGAGGGCACCCACGATGCGAAGGCCTCGCCCTCTTCCATGTCCAAGGAGCCAATCGTCATCTGTATCTCCGGCAATGAGGAGTAGCTTGTCTATTTAGCTCACTATAAGGACCCATGGTCAGTTTACTAGCTACTGCCTTTCCTCAACAAATTCTAGTGAATTGTGCTATCTAGTTTTACCATGCAATCTTCTTCTATAGTGTATATGTTTGCTACCTCTTGAGCTTGTGTTGGATTTCCCCAAAGAGGAGAGGATAATGCAGCAGAGTAGCGTAAGTATTTCCCTCGGTTTTTGAGAACCAAGGTATCAATCCAGTAGGAGGCCACGTGCAAGTCCCTCGTACCTACACAAAACAAATAGCTCAACGCAACCAACGCGATTATGGGTTGTCAATCCCTTCACAGTCAGTTATGAGAGTGAGATATGATAGAGATGATAGATAATATTTTTGGTATTTTTGGTATAAAGATGCAAAGTAAAATAAAATGCAAAGTAAAAAAGCAAAGCAATAATAAAGTGATGGAAGATTGATATGATAGAGAATAGACCCGTGGGCCATAGATTTCATTAGTGGCTTCTCTCAAGAGCATAAGTATTTTATGGTGGGTGAACAAATTACCGTTGAGCAATTGACAGAATTGAGCATAGTTATGAGTGTATCTAAGTATGATCATGTATATAGGCATCACGTCCGAGGCAAGTAGACCGACTCCTGCCTGCATCTACTACTATTACTCCACTCATCGACCGCTATCCAGCATAAATCTAGAGTATTAAGTTAACGAAAACAGAGTAACGCCTTAAGCAATATGACATGATGTAGAGGGATAAATTCATGCAATATGATAATAGCCCCATCTTGTTATCCTCGATGGCAACAATACAATACGTGCCTTGATGTCCCTACTATCACTGGGAAAGGACACCACAAGATTGAACCCAAAGCTAAGCACTTCTCCCATTGCAAGAACTACCAATCTAGTTGGCCAAACCAAACGGATAATTCGAAGAGACTTGCAAAGATAACCAATCATACATAAAAGAATTCAGAGAAGATTCAAATATTGCTCATAGATAATCTTGATCATAAACCCGCAATTCATCGATCTCAACAAACACACCACAAAAAGAAGATTACATCGAATAGATCTCCACGAGAGAGGGGGAGAACATTGTATTGAGATCCAAAAAGAGAGAAGAAGCCATCTAGCTACTAACTATGGACCCGAAGGTCTGAAGTAAACTACTCACACTTCATCGGAGAGGCTATGATGATGTAGAAGCCCTCCGTGGTGGATTCCCCTTCCGACGGAGCTCCGGAACAGGCCCCAAGATGGGATCTCATGGATACAGAAAGTTGCGGCGGTGGAATTAGGTTTTTGGCTCCGTATCTGATCGTTCGGGGGTACGTAGGTATATATAGGAGGAAGAAGTACGTCGGTGGAGCAACAGGGGCCCATGAGGGTGGAGGCGCGCTGGGGAGGCGCGCCCCTACCTCGTGCCTTCCTGTTGTTTGCTTGACGTAGGGTCCAAGTCTCCTGGATCATGTTCGGTGAGAAAATCACGTTCCCGAAGGTTTCATTCCGTTTGGACTCTGTTTGATATTCCGTTTCTTCGAAACTCTGAAATAGGCAAAAAACAACAATTCTGGGCTGGGCCTCCGGTTAATAGGTTAGTCCCAAAAGTAATATAAAAGTGGAAAATAAAGCCCAATATGGTCCAAAACAGTAGATAATATAGCATGGAGCAATCAAAAATTATAGATACGTTTGAGAAGTATCAGGCATCCCCAAGCTTAATTCCTACTCGTCCTCGAGTAGGTAAATGATAAAAAGATAATTTTTGATGCGGAGTGCTACTTGGCATAATTTCAATGTAATTCTTCTTAATTGTGGTATGAATATTCAGATTCGAGAGATTCAAGACAAAAGTTTAATATTGACATAAAAATAATAATACTTCAAGCATACTAACAAAGGAATCATGTCTTCTCAAAATAACATGGCCAAAGAAAGTTATCCCTACAAAATCATATAGTCTGGCTATGCTCTATCTTCACCACACAAAGTATTTAAATCATGCACAACCCCGATGACAAGCCAAGCAATTGTTTCATAATTTCGAAATTCTCAAAACTTTTTCAATATTCACGCAATACATGAGTGTGAGCCATGGATATAGCACTATATGTGGAATAGAATGGTGGTTGTGGAGAAGACAAAAAGGGAGAAGATAGTCTCACATCAATTAGGCGTATCAATGGGCTATGGAGATGGCCATCAATAGATATCAATGTGAGTGAGTAGGGATTGCCATGCAACGGATGCACTAGAGCTATAAGTATATGAAAGCTCAACAAAAGAAACTAAGTGGGTGTGCATCCAACTCGCTTGCTCACAAAGACCTAGGGCAATTTGAGGAAGCCCATCATTGGAATATACAAGCCAAGTTCTATAATGAAAAATTCCCACTAGTATATGAAGGTGACAAAATGAGAGACTCTCTATCATGAAGATCATGGTGCTACTTTGAAGCACAAGTGTGGTAAAATGATAGTAACATTGTCCCTTCTCTCTTTTCTCTCATTTTTTGGGGCCTTTTCTCTTTTTTTATGGCCTCTTTTCTTTTTTTATTTTTTGTCCGGAGTCTCATCCCAACTTGTGGGGGAATCATAGTCTCCATCATCCTTTCCTCACTTGGGAAAATGCTCTAAAAATGATGATCATCACACTTTTATTTACTTACAACTCAACAATTACAACTCGATACTTAGAAAAAAATATGACTCTATGTGTATTCCTCCAGCGGTGTACCGGGATATGCAATCATTCATGATTGACATGTATGAAATAATTATGAATGGTGACTTTGCCACAAATACGATGTCAACTACATGATCATGCTAAGCAATATGACAATGGTGGAGCGTGTCATAATAAACGGAACAGTGGAAAGTTGCATGGCAATATATCTTAGAATGGCTATGGAAATGCCATAATAGGTAGTTGTGGTGGCTGTTTTGAGGAAGGTATATGGTGGGTATATGATACCGGCGAAAAGTGCACGGTATTAGAAAGGCTAGCAATGGTGGAAGGGTGAGAAAAGTGTGTATAATCCATGGAATCAACATTAGTCATAAAGGACTCATATACTTATTGCAAAAATCTACAAGTTACCAAAGCAAAGTATTACACGCATGCTCCTAGGGGGGATAGATTGGTAGGAAAAGACAATCGCTCGTCCCCGACCGCCACTCATAAGAAAGACAATCAATAAATAAATCATGCTCCGACTTCATCACATAACGGTTCACCATACGTGCATGCTACGGAATCACAAACTTTAACACAAGTATTTCTCAAATTAACAACTACTCAACTAGCATGACTCTAATATTACTACCTCCATATCTCAAAACAATTATCAAGCATCAAACTTTTCTTAGTATTCAACGCACTCAAAAGAAAGTTTTACAAATCTTGAATACCAAGCATATTATTATTATTAAGCAAATTACCATGCTATTTAAGACTCTCAAAATAATCTAATTGAAGTATGAGAGATCAATGGTTTATATAAAACAAATCCACCACCGTGCTCTAAAATATATAAGTGAAGCACTAGAGCAAAACTATATAGCTCAAAAGATATAAGTGAAGCACATAGAGTATTCTATCAAATTCCAATTCATGTATGGCTCTCTCAAAAGGTGTGTACAGCAAGGATGATTGTGGTAAACTAAAAAGCAAAGATTCAAATCATTCAAGACGCTCCAAGCAAAACACATATTATGTGGTGAATAAAAATATAGCTCCAAGTAAAGTTACCGATGGAAGTGGACGAAAGAGGGGATGCCTTCCGGGGGCATCCCCAAGCTTTGACTTTTTGGTGTCCTTGGATTATCTTGGGGTTGCCATGGGCATCCACAAGCTTATGCTCTTGCCACTCCTTGTTCCATAATCCATCAAAAAAATTCACCCAAAACTTGAAAACTTCACAACACAAAACTCAACAGAAATCTCGTGAGCTCCGCTAGCGAAAGAAAACAAAAGACCACTTCAAGGTACTGTAATGAACTCATTATTTATTTATATTGGTGTTAAACCTACTGTATTCCTACTTCTCTATGGATTCTAAACTATTTTACTAGCCATAGATTAATCAAAATAAGCAAACAACACACGAAAAACAGAATAGGTCAAAAACACAACAGTCTGTAGTAATCTGTAACTAACGCAAACTTCTGGAAACCCAAAAATTCAGCCAAAATAGGACGTCCTAGGCAATTTGTTTATTGATCAGCAGCAATTGGAATCACTATTTTATCACGTTCTGGTGATTTGTAACAATTGTTTTCGTGAACCGAAAGTTTCTGGCAATTACAGCAAGATCAAATAATTATCATCCAAGAAAATCCTATAGGTTTAACTTGGCACAAACACTAATTAAAACATAAAACCACATATAAACAGAAGGTATATTGATTATTTATTCCTAAACAGAAACAAAAACAAAAAACTAAAAATAAAATTGGGTTGCCTCCCAACAAGCGCTATCGTTTAACGCCCCTAGCTAGGCATAAAAGCAAGGATAGATCTAGGTATTGCCATCTTTGGTAGGCAATCCATAAGTGGCTTTCATAATAGATTCATATGGTAATTTTATTTTATTTCTAGGGAAGTGTTCCATGCCTTTCCTTAACGGAAATTGTAATCTAATATTCCCTTCCTTCATATCAATAATTGCACCAATCGTTCTAAGGAAAGGTCTACCAAGAATAATAGGACACGAAGGATTGCAATCTATATCGAGAACGACAAAATCTACGGGCACATAATTCCTATTTGCAACAATAAGGACATCATTAATTCTTCCCATAGGTTTCTTAATAGTGGAACCTGCAAGGTGCAAGTTTAGAGAGCAATCATCAAAATCACGGAAATCTAGCAAATCACACAAAGTTTTGGGAATAGTGGAAACACTAGCACCCAAATCACATAAAGCATAAAATTCATGATCCTTAATCTTAATTTTAATAGTTGGTTACCACTCATCATAAAGTTTTCTAGGGATAGGGACTTCCAACTCAAGTTTTTCCTCATAAGATTGCATCAAGGCATCAACAATATGTTTGGTAAACACTTTATTTTGACTATAAGCATGAGGAGAATTTAGCACGGATTGCAACAAGGAAATACAATCAATTAAAGAGAAACTTTCATAATTAAATTCCTTGAAATCCAAAATAGTGGGTTTAGCAACATCTAGGGTTTTACTTTCTTCAATCCCACTTTTATCAATTTTAGCATCAAGATCTAAAAACTCCGAATTTTTAGAACGCCTTCTAGGTAAAGGTGGATCATAATCAGTCCCATCATTATCAAGATTCATATTGCAAAACAAAGATTTGATAGGAGATACATCAATAACTTTTAGATCTTCATCTTTATTTTCATGGAAATTGGAAGAACACGCTTTAATAAAGGCATCTTTCGTAGCACGCATCCTAGCGGTTCTTTCCTTGCACTCATCAATGGAAATTCTCATGGCTTTGAGAGACTCATTGATATCATGCTTAGGAGGGATAGATCTAATCTTTAAAGAATCAACATCAAGAGAAATTATATCAACGTTCCTAGCCAATTCATCAACTTTAAGCAATTTTTCCTCAAGTAAAGCATTAAAATTCTTTTGTGAATTCATAAACTCTTTAACACTAGTCTCAAATTCAGAGGGCATCTTATTAAAATTTCCATAAGAGTTGTTGTAGGAATTTCCATAATTATTAGAAGGATTACTAGGATAAGGCCTAGGATTAAAGTTCCCTCTATACGCGTTGTTACCAAAACTATTCCTACCAACAAAAAATTCACATCCATAGATTCATTATTGTTTTCAATCAAAGTAGACAAAGGCATATCATTAGGATCATAAGAAACACTCTTAGTAGCAAATAATTTCATAAGTTCATCCATCTTTCCACTCAAAACATTGATTTCTTCTATCGCATGCACTTTTTTATTAGTAGATCTCTCAGTGTGCCATTGAGAATAATTAACCATAATATTATCTAGGAGTTTAGTAGCGTCTCCTAAAGTGATTTCCATAAAAGTGCCTCCCGCGGCCAAATCTAAAAGGTTTCTAGAAGCAAAATTCAATCCGGCATAAATTTTTTGTATAATCATCCACAAATTCAAACCATGAGTAGGGCAATTACGTATCATTAATTTCATCCTCTCCCAAGCTTGTGCAACATGTTCATGATCAAGTTGCTTAAATTTCATAATATCGTTTCTAAGAGAGATGATCTTAGCGGGAGGAAAATACTTAGAGATAAAAGCATCTTTGCACTTGTTCCAAGAATCAATACTATTTTTAGGAAAAGACGAAAACCAAGCTTTAGCACGATCTCTAAGCGAGAAAGGAAATAGCTTCAATTTAACAACATCATTTTCAACATCCCTCTTCCTTTGCATATCACATAAATCAACGAAGCTGTTTAGATGAGTAGCGGCATCTTCACTAGGAAGGCCGGCGAATTGATCTTTCATACCAAGATTCAATAAAGCAGTATTGATTTCACAAGATTAAGTATTGGCAAGAGGAGCTATCGGTGTGCTAAGGAAATCATTATTGTTGGTATTGGTAAAGTCACACAATTTGGTATTATCTTGAGCCATCGTGACAAGCAAGCAAACCAACACACAAGCGAACAAAAAGCAAGTGCAAAGAAAGGCAAACGGAAAAGAGAGGGCGAATAAAACGGAAATGGTGAAGTGGGGGAGAGGAAAACGAGAGGCAAATGGCAAATAATGTAATGCGAGAGATAAGGGATTGTGATGGGTACTAGGTATGTTGACTTTTGCGTAGACTCCACGACAACGGCGCCAGAAATTCTTCTTGCTACCTCTTGAGCTTGCGTTGGATTTCCCCGAAGAGGAGAGGATAATGCAGCAGAGTAGCGTAAGTATTTCCCTCAGTTTTTGAGAACCAAGGTATCAATCTAGTAGGAGGCCACGCACAAGTCACTCGTACCTACACAAAACAAATAGCTCAACGCAACCAACACGATTAGGGGTTGTCAATCCCTTCACGGTCACTTACGAGAGTGAGATCTGATAGAGATGATAGATAATATTTTTGGTATTTCTGGTATAAATATGCAAAGTAAAAAAGCAAAGCAATAATAAAGTGATGGAAGATTGATATGATAGAGAATAGACCCGGGGGCCATAGATTTCACTAGTGGCTTCTCTCAAGAGCATAAGTATTTTATGGTGGGTGAACAAATTACTGTTGAGCAATTGACAGAATTGAGCATAGTTATGAGAGTATCTAGGTATGATCATGTATATAGGCATCACGTCCGAGACAAGTAGACCAACTCCTGCCTGCATCTACTACTATTAATCCACTCATCGACCTCTATCCAGCATGCAACTAGAGTATTAAGTTAACGAAAACAGAGTAACGCCTTAAGCAAGATGACATGATGTAGAGGGATAAATTCATAGAATATGATAAAACCCCCATCTTGTTATCCTCGATGGAAACAATACAATATGTGCCTTGCTGCCCCTACTGTCACTGGAAAGGACACCGCAAGATTGAACCCAAAGCTAAGCACTTCTCCCATTGCAAGAACTACCAATCTAGTTGGCCAAACCAAACGGATAATTCGAAGAGACTTGCAAAGATAACCAATCATACATAAAAGAATTCAGAGAAGATTCAAATATTCCTCATAGATAATCTTGATCATAAACCCACAATTCATCGATCTCAACAAACACACCGCAAAAGAAGATTACATCGAATAGATCTCCACGAGAGAGGGGGAGAACATTGTATTGAGATCCAAAAAGAGAGAAGAAGCCATCTAGCTACTAACTATGGACCCGAAGGTCTGAAATAACTACTCACACTTCATCGGAGAGGCTATGATGATGTAGAAGCCCTCCATGGTGGATTCCCCTTCCGGCGAAGCTCCAGAACAGGCCCCAAGATGGGATCTCATGGATACAGAAAGTTGCGGCGGTGGAATTAGGTTTTTGGCTCCGTATCTGATCGTTCGGGGGTACGTAGGTATATATAGGAGGAAGAAGTACGTCGGTGTAGCAACAGGGGGCCCACGAGGGTGGAGGGCGCGCCTGGGGGGGGGTGAGGGCATGCCCCCCTACCTTGTGCCTTGCCTGTTGGTTGCTTGACGTAGGGTCCAAGTCTCCTGGATCATGTTCGGTGAGAAAATCATGTTCCCGAAGGTTTCATTCCGTTTGGACCCCGTTTGATATTTCGTTTCTTCGAAACTCTAAAATAGGAAAAAAACATCAATTCTGGGTTGGGCCTCCGGTTAATAGGTTAGTCCCAAAAGTAATATAAAAGTGGAAAATAAAGCCCAATATGGTCCAAAACAGTAGATAATATAGCATGGAGCAATCAAAAATTATAGATACGTTGGAGACGTATCAATGTTTTATATGTCGTGCAATGTGGTGTTCAATTAACTGCTTAGTTCAATTCTGCAAGTGTGATGTTCAATTCTTCAGGGTGCAATATTTCCAAGTTGTTAAGCATGCTTGGTTTGGTTAACTATCTGATCTTCTATTAGGAGTATGTTATATTGTTCAATTGGTGTTTAGTTAACTGCTTGGTTCATTTGTTGTGGCTTGGTTCACTTGTTGTGGTGTTTAGTCAACTGCTTGGTTCAATTCTGCAATGCGATGTTCAATTGTTGTGGCTGCATTCTGTTATTGTAAACCATGTGAGGAATAAGTCGAATTTGGCTGTACTAAATACATGAGAAACAAATACAATTGCTATATTTCCAAGTTGTTAAGCATGCTTGGTTTGGTTAACTGTCTGATCTTCTATTAGGAGTATGTTATATTGTGCAATGTGGTGCTCAGTTAACGTTTGGTTCATTTGTTGTGGTGTTTAGTTAACTGCTTGGTTCAATTCTGCAATGCGATGTTCAATTGATGTGGCTGCATTCTCTTATTGTATACCATGTGAGGAATAAATCGAATTTGGCTATACTAAATACATGAGAAACAAATACAATTGCTATATTTCCAAGTTGTTAAGCATGCTTGGTTTGGTTAACTGTCTGATCTTCTATTAGGAGTATGTTATATTGTGCAATGTGGTGCTCAGTTAACATTTGGTTCATTTGTTGTGGTGTTTAGTTAACTACTTGGTTCAATTCTGCAATGCGATGTACAATTGCTGTGACTGCATTTTGTTATTGTATACCATGTGAGGAATAAATCGAATTTGGCTGCACTTAATACATGAGAAACATATACAAGTTCTATATTTCCTAGTTCTTAATCATGCTTGGTTTGGATAAATGGGTTTTCCATGTGGCTTGAATTAATCTGATGAATCTGCAATGTGCTTATTTATCATCAACATATTTTACTGATAGCATGCGAACCCTTACTTAACCTGATGACTAACTACCTTATATGTTTTGCAGGGAAACAATGGGAAGCACTGAGGTTTACAAGATGGTACTAACTATTATACCTTGCCTTTTTGTATTCCTTTGCCCCGTTTCCAATATAGAGAAGATATTTATGCACATCCTTGTTTTCAGGCTTCACTGATGATTACCTCTCAAACCACCTCTGTGGTCAGGAGGCGAGGAAAGTTTTCATACAACACCCACGGTTCAATGTTGAAGTGTTCCTGAAGAGGTTGGACGGTCAATAATCCACATGCACTGGCCTAAGTTGCAAAGACCTTCAACATGAATGAAGTCTCAATATTCGCCTTCCGCTTCAGCAGTTTTCCAGATGAGATGCATCTCTCTATGTACCATCTATGATGCTAATTTCGAAAGGTTCAAGATGTTGCATGTGAAACTTGTTGCTCGTGCAGTTGTGTAATGGGGTAGCTGAGTGTTGAAGCTATATCATGTTGTACTCCGATGTATTTCAATTATGAAATCCTACTTCCTTAATTTGGAAATGGAATATATTATGTGCTTAATATGAATGTCAATTAGATTAGTAAATGGATTATTAATAATATGGCAATTAGCCCGCTAATTGGCCAATTAGCTTGCTAATTGGGTTTTCCTATTACAAACGGTTAATGAGAAACCACCGTGGGCAATGACCTCGGGCAACGCACACAGTTTCTAGGAATAAACTGTGTTGGATCAATGAACAATCACACACGACATTCTCTTCAAAACTGTTTGTGTTAGGCCACCTTGCGCAAATGTTTTCCTCGTAGTGACTGTGTGGGATGTATATACGAACAGAAACGTTTAGTGGTGACTGACTGTGTGGGATGTACTTACGACCAGAAATGATTTCGCCTGTATAATTGTATTTTTAAGCACTATTGTACGTATTTCTGTATTTGAGTGCTCGCCAGTCGCACACGACCTCATTTTGCCGAGCGTGTGTGTGCCAGGAGGGCAAATACCCAACGATTTCTGGGTCATGTGGGAAGGACCCCCCTATCGCCCACACTCACTTGGCGACGGTTCCGAATGCCGTCGCGGAAAGGGGTTAAAAACCGTTTGTTTAGGACCGACGCGTACCAGTGAAGGCACATATTGTATTGTTGCCATCGAGGATAAAAAGATCGGG
Source organism: Aegilops longissima (assembly GCA_021605205.1). Classification (NCBI taxonomy): domain Eukaryota; kingdom Viridiplantae; phylum Streptophyta; class Magnoliopsida; order Poales; family Poaceae; genus Aegilops; species Aegilops longissima. The sequence continues at coordinate 690,426,696 of CM038677.1, read as the reverse complement.
TTTTCATCATATTGCTTGAGTTTATCCCGCTACATCATGCCGTCTTACTTAAAGCGTCACTCTGTTCTTATGAACTTAATACTCTAGATGCAAGCAGGAGTCGGTCGATGTGTGGAGTAATAGTAGTATATGCAGGCAGGAGCATGATACGTCTCCAACGTATCTATAATTTATGAAGTACTCATGCTGTTATTTTATCATTCTTGGATGTTCTACAATCATTTTATAGCAACTTTATATCATTTTTTGGGACTAACCTATTGTCCTAGTGCCCAGTGCCAGTTGCTGTTTTTTGCTTGTTTTTCACATCGCAGGAAATCAATATCAAACGGAGTCCAAACACCGCGAAACTTTTTGTGGATTTTTTATGGACCAGAAGAACACCAATTGGCCAGAGCAGCACCTGGGGGGGTGCCCCGAGGGGGTCACAACCCACCAGGGTGCGCCTGGGGGCCCAGGCACGCCCATGTCAGTTGTGCCCACCTCGGTGGCCTCCCGAACCCCTTCTTTACCCTATAAATTCCCAAAAATTCCAAAAACCCTCGGGGTTAACCTAGATCAGAAGTTCCGCCACCGCAGGCCTCTGTAGCCATGAGAAACCAATCTAGACCCCATTCCGGCACCTTGCCGGAGGGGAGAATCATCTCCGGTGGCCATCTTCATCATCCCGGCGGCCACCGAGGGAGTCCTGGATTAGGGGGTATCCGGACAGCCGGACTGTGTACAACGTCCGGACTATTGAAGTGTGAAGATACAAGACTCAAGACTTCGGCCCATGTCCGGATGGGACTTTCCTTGGCGTGGAAGGCAAGCTTGGCGATCCGGATATTATATTTCCATCCTTGTAACCGACTCCATGTAAACCCTAGCCCTCTCCGGTGTCTATATAAACCGGAGAGGTTGGTCCTTAGAAGACCGATCACAATTACAATCATACCATCATAGGCTAGCTCTTAGGGTTTAGCCTCTATGATCTCGTGGTAGATCTACTCTTGTACTACCCATATCATCAATATTAATCAAGCAGGAAGTAGGGTTTTACCTCCATCGAGAGGGCCCGAACCTGGGTAAACATCTGTGTCCCTTGCTTCCTGTTACCATCAGCCTTGACGCACAGATCGGGACCCCCTACCCGAGATCCACCGGTTTTGACACTGACAATAGTGCTTTCATTAGGAGTTCCTTTGTGTCGTCGCTGTCAGGCTCGATGGCTCCTCCAATCATCATCAACGACGCTGTCCAGGGCGAGACTTTCCTCCCCGGACAGATCTTCGTGTTCGGTGGCTTCGCACTGCGGGCCAACTCGCTTGGCCATCTGGAGCAGATCGACACCTCGCCCAGCCACTGTGTCAGGTTTGAAACCTGAACTACACGGCGGACATCCGCGGAGACTTGATCTTCGACGGATTTGGGCCTATGCCAGGAGCACCGGACAGTCACGATGAGCATGGCTTAGACCTGCCGTCAGACGAAGCTCGGGGCATCATCCCCGTACTATCCCCAGACCTAGATCCGGAGCAGGCTGCGCTGCCTAAGGACGGAGGGATGGACCCGCCCCCCAGGTCGCGCACTCATCGGCGATGGAGCCGAACACGGGCCTTACCTCTGCGGTGGCCTGTGACTCTGAACCTCCAGATTCGTATCCAGATGTTGGTTCCAGTCCGCACACTCCCGAGCCCGTCGGGCCAGGATGGGCTCCGGTAATGGAGTTCATCGCTGCGGATATCTTCGAGCACTCGCCCTTTGGCGACTTGCTGGACTCATTAAAGTCTCTCTCTTTGTCAGGAGGCTCTTTGCCGAACTATGTCCGGCTCGAGTGGGAGGCAGGCGACGAAGGAATTCGTTGACCACCCACTTCATTGCCACGGTCAATGACTTAACCGAGGTACTGAACTTCGAATCCGAAGACATCGACGGTATGGACGACGATGCAGGAGAAGAACATGAACCACCGCTCACTGGGCGGTGGATAGCCACCTCTTCTTATGATATATATATGGTGGACACTCCGAAGAAAACAAATGGCGATGAGGCAACGGAGGATAAAACCTCAGGGAAAAAAAGCAAAGAATGGGCGTCGTCGGCGCCACTCCAAGCCCCGCCACACCAATACCGGCCCAGGAGACGAAAACAATCCGAATGGCGCCAAGAAGAATACAACCTGAACAGCCTGCCTTGAGCAGGCGAACAGAGGATGAGCAGGTCAGCCCGGAAGAACAAAGCGACGGACGAATACCCGGAGGAGGACAGCTACATGCCCCCTCGAAGACGAGATTAGCCTCAGCGATGACGAGTTGGCGTGCTCGAGGATCCCGTGAGAGCAGAGGCGCTTCAAGCGTCGGCTTATAGCCACCGCGAGGAGCTCGAAAAGAAGCAGCAGCAACTCCAAGCTGATCAAGACCTACTCACAAACAGATGGACTGAAGTCCTGGCAGCCGAGGAATACGGACTCGAGCACCATGCGGCTGACCGGCCACCTCGTGGCCGGGATAAAACGGCATATCAGTCCGCATACCAGCCAACACCCCCACGCCAACATACTACGTCCCGGGGCAACAAATCAGGACAACCAAGATCGATCTACGGATCGCGGGGGCGTGCCTCGGTACGCGATGAGGACCGTCACGCCGGACACACCTTCAACAAGTCTGGCCGGGCCGAATATAGCCACCCAGAGCAATTCGACTTGCGTAGCCACATAGCCAGGCACAGAGGCGCCGCACACCCCCTCTGCTTCACTGACGAAGTAATGGATCATGAATTCCCAGAAGAGTTCAAACCCGTAAACATCGAATCATACGATGGCACAACATACCCCGCAGTATGGATCGAAGACTTTCTTCTCCACATTCACATGGCCCGCGGAGACGACCTGCACGCCATCAAATATCTTCCCCTTAAGCTCAAAGGACCAGCCCGGCACTGGCTAAACAGCCTTCCAGCAAATTCCATTGGCAGCTGGGAAAACCTGGAAGACGCCTTCCTCAACAACTTCCAGGGCACATATGTGCGACCACTTGACACCGACGACTTGAGCCACATTACTCAACAGCCCGGAGAGTCAGCCAAGAAATTCTGGACTCGGTTCCTAACTAAGAAGAACCAAATAGTCGACTGTACGGACGCCGAAGCCCTGTCGGCTTTTAAGCATAATATCCGTGATGAGTGGCTCGCTTGACACCTCGGCCACGAAAAACCCAAGTCCATGGCAGCTCTCACAACACTAATGACCCGCTTTTGCGTGGGCGAGGACAGTTGGTTGGCTCGCAGCAGCACTACGCCTGGCAATTCAGATGGCCGCGACAATAACGGCAAGCCACGGCGTAACAGACATAAGCGACGGAACAACGGCGATAGCAATGAAGACACGGCAGTCAACGCCGGATTTAGTGGATCAATCCCGGTCGATGGAAGAAGCCGTTCAAAAGAAATAATCGAGGACCGCCCGATCTGGACCGATATCTTTGGAGCGCTTCGTGCCAAATTCATGGCACCCCGGACAAGCCAGCCAACCACACCAATAGAGATTGCTGGGTATTCAAACAGGCCGGCAAGATAAACGCCGAAGAAAAGGACAAGGGGCTGCACAGCGACGATGACGAGGAGCCCCGACATCCGAACACGGGGGGACAGAAGAAATTCCCCCCCCCCCAGATGAAAACGGTCAACATGATCTACGCCACGCACATCCCCAAGCGGGAAAGGAAGCGGGCACTAAGGGACGTCTATGCGATGGAGCCAGTCGCCCCCAAATTCAACAAATGGTCAGCTTGTCCGATCACCTTCGATCGTAGGGATCACACTACTAGCATCCGTCACGGCGGCTCGGCCGCATTGGTCCTAGACCCAATCATTGACGAATTCCACCTCACGCGCGTCCTTATGGATGGTGGCAGCAGCCTGAACCTGCTTTACCAGGACACAGTGCGCAAAATGGGCATTGACCCTTCAAGGATCAAGCCCACTAAAACCACCTTTAAAAGTGTAATTCCTGGAGTAGAGGCCCGCTGTACGAGCTCTAACATTGGAAGTGGTCTTCGGATCTCCGGATAACTTCCGAAGCGAAGAGTTAATCTTCGATATCGTCCCCTTTCGCAGTGGTTACCATGCACTGCTAGGACGAAACGCATTCGCCAGATTCAATGCGGTACCACACTACGCATATCTCAAGCTCAAGATGCCAGGACCACGCTGGGTCATAACGGTGAACGGAAATGTGGACCACTCCCTACGAACAGAAGAACATACTGCAGCCCTTGCCACTACTAGGGAAAAGCTTATACACAGAATCTTACTAGTAGCGAGGGTTAAAAACCCTCGCTACTGCTACTTACTAGTAGCGCAGGTTTTTAAACCTTGCTACTACTAAGTTGATAGCGAGCGGGTTTTAACCTCGCTACTACTAAGCGGTCTCTACCGTGCCCCCTGGGACATGCCATAGTAGTAGCGCGGGTTTTTAACCCTCGCTACTACTAAGTTGATAGCAGTAGCGTTGGTTTTTAATCCTCGCTACTACTAAGTGGTCTCTACCGTGCCTCTGGACCATGCCATAGTAGTAGCGATGGTTATAAACCCGCGCTACTACTAAGTTTTGACCCCTCGCTACTACTAATCGGTCTCAACCGTGCCCCTCGCGGACATGCCATAGTAGTAGCGAGGGGTAAAAACCCGCGCTACTACTCAATACTGGGTTTCAAACTCTACCACCCCCCGGATCGCCTTTTCAGTTTTAAAAAAAATAAAAGAAAATGATGAAAATGTCAAAAAAATAAAGAAAATAAGTTTCCCATGTGATATGTGGTCTAGTTGTTGGCAAAATTTGCAAATATGAATTTCGACTTTATTTGCAAAATCTCTCGAGAATTTGTAAAAATGGGCATAACTTTTGCATACTAACTCGGATGAAAAAGTTTTTTATATGAAAAATCATCTACTCGAAAAGTTACATCCAAATTTAACAAGGGGAACCCCGTTAAACATTTTCAAAATCCTCAAATACCTAACAGAAAAAAAGTTACGGGGCGTTTAAGATCTGGAGGCAAAAAAATCATCAAATTTCAGTTTTTTTATTTTTGTTAAATCTGGTCAAACTATGGTCAAACTAATTATTCAAGAATATTAGTGTTACTAAATAATTATTTTAGTTTTTTTGAATTTTGGTCAAATCTGGTCAAACTATGGTCAAATCTGGTCAAACTATGGTCAAACTGTGGTCAAACTAATTATTCAAGAAATATTAGTGTTACTAATTTTTTAGAACAATAGTTTCAAACTAGAACAGTGAAATGTGTGACTTCATGCTCAAGCTAAATTCCTGAGGTTAATAGGATTGGCATCTTACTATTGTCAGGAAAACAACAAGTGCAGACTTGGAAACGAGGGAGAATAGAACCCGGAAGTTAAGCGTGCTCAGGCTGGAGTAGTGAGAGGATGGGTGCGCCATTAGTATCTGGTATACTAATGGCGCACCATGTAGTGCGCCATTAGTATAGCCCACAGTGCGCCATTAGTATCTGGTATACTAATGGCGACTTCTATGTGGTGCGCCATTAGTATCTGGTATTGCGCCATTAGTAACATTTTTTTTTCAAATTTTTTATTTCAAACTTTTTTTCAAATTTTTTTCAGATTTTTTTTTTAAAATAAATTTAATTTTTTTTTCAAATTTTTCTTAATCTCAGTTCACTATGGCTTAATCTCGGGTGAATATGCTTAATCTCAGGTCAAATCGCACTCCGTGGTCAAACTTCCCGAAAGGTAACCCATCCTCACACTACTCCAACCCAAGCACGCTTAACTTCAAAGTTCTATCCAACCCCAGCAACAGCTCACTTCACAGGCACTTGTTGATATGTCTAGCATATCAATCCTGTTATACCTTGTTGATGTCTAGGACTTTGTTCATGTTCATGACTATGATGAAATTTTGAAAAATATTTCAAACTTCCCGGTCATATTACGTATCATTTTTTGAGAAAAAATAAAAAAATCAAAACCAATTTTTTTTCTGTTACTAGTGGCGCACCACATCCACGGTGCGCCACTAGTAAGTTTGAAATTTTTTGAATTTTTTTGCCGCCAGATCTTGAAAGCCCCGGGTTTTTGGGGATTTTGAAAATGTTTAACGGGGTTCCCCCCGTTAAATTTTGATGTAACTTTTCGAGTAGATGATTTTTTATATAAAAAACTTTTTCATCCGAGTTCGTATGCAAAAGTTATGCCCATTTTACAAATTTCCAGAGAGATTTTGCAAATGAAGTCGAAATTCATATTTGCAAATTTTCCCAACAACTAGACCACATATCACATGGGAAACTTATTTTCTTTTATTTTTTGACATTTTCATCATTTTCTTTTATTTTTTAAAAGCTGAAAAGCGATCCACGGGGGGTGCATTCGGTGGAAGTGGTGGTTGTTACTAATGGCGCACCGTGGGGTGGTGCGCCATTACTAGTTCAACTAGTAATGGCGCACCACTCCCACGATCGCCATTCTAGTTTTGAAAAAATTAAAAAATTGATATTTTTTTGATTTTTTTGAAAAAAATTTAGTAATGGCGCATCAGTGGAAAGTGCGCCATTACTAGTAAAATTAGTAATGGCGCGCGAGACATGGTGCGCCATTAGTAACAAAATTTTTTTATTTATTTTTTACTTTTTTTTTCAAAACTACTAATGGCGCACGACGGATGTGGTGCGCCATTACTATGTCAATTAGTAATGGCGCACTATGCATCGGTGCGCCATTAGTAACAAATTTTTTTTATGTTTTTTTCGAAACTACTAATGGCGCACCACACACCAGGTGCGCCATTAGTAATATATTACTAATGGCGCACCGAGACATGGTGCGCCATTAGAATATAGTAATGGCGCACCACATCACAGGTGCGCCATTAGTATCCATTCCATCTATAGCCCTTTTTGTAGTAGTGTTAGTAGCGCGGGTGGCACCCGCGCTTCTGCTATACGTTAGCTGTAGCGCCTTATTAGTAGCGCCGGCCCCCGCGCTACTAATAGGCCCAAAATCCGCGCTGCTGCTAGGCTTTTCCCTAGTAGTGTGCGGCGGAAGTACAATGCGGCCTTCTCCGACAAACCAGGACATAGTAGTAGGGCGGGTGGCACCCGCACTTCTGCTATACGTTAGCTGTAGCGCCTTATTAGTAGCACCGGCCCCCGCGCTACTAATAGGCCCAAAACCCGCGCTGCTGCTAGGCTTTTCCCTAGTAGTGTGCGGCGGAAGTACAATGCGGCCTTCTCCGACAAACCAATCCGGCGACAACAACTTCGAGCACAGTCAAGCGAGCCCGGAGCACCCCGCAACAGGATCATCAGGCACGACAAGAGCGCGACTAGCAGTCCGTCCTCCGCCCAAGCCCATCAAAGAAGCATTCATGCCGCGTGCACACAATTACACACTTAAAATACCTTGGATCGATGCTCACTGCTCCCCCTTCTTATCCAGTGCGCTGCAAGGTCGCTTGGCCAGGCGCGGGCGTCGATGGCGACGTGGCTCGCCAGCTCCGGCGTCTTCTACGGTGGCAGAGCCACCCGTGGCGACCAACAGTGGCCGACCCTGCTTTCGGCGCCGACCAGCGCCGCCCGAGCCACCCGAGGCCTCCGCGTGGCCACCCCCTCCTCTGTGCATGCTGCGGCACCGTCGCTGTGGCCTGGCGAGCATAGGGCGCGATCTCGCCGGCCGGCCCGCCGCGGCGCCGTTAAAATCAAAACGCGGAGCAGGCCAAATCCAACCGAGGTTAGCATTTGATTGTAACCAGAGGACCATCACGTTGATGCCCAACCACCAAAACCATCCGTCCGGCCACTGCCTCGCCGTAATCGCCGCCGGAGTTATCCCTTTCACGGCAACCGCCTCGGGCCGGCTATAAATAGCCACCCCGAGCTCGCCTTCGACCAGCACCACTCACTCCACCTCGCCAGAACTACGCTCGACCCAGAGGAGGCCTTCTCCTCCGTCTCCGGCCGCCCCGATCCGCTTCGGGCTCCGGCGCGATCCGCTCCGGTGAGGGCACCCCCCACCTCCCAAACCCTGCCCGTAGCCTCCTAGGGCACTCAATCACCTAACCCGCGCCTCGATTTGACATTTGCAGCCTCCCCCGATGAAATCCACCATCACCCGAGCCGCCGTCCGCCGGAGTGAGGGCCGTCGTCGACGTGGTGCTCGCCGATGACCAGCTCCACCACCCACAGACGCGGGAGAACACCCTGAGTCCGTAGGTACCCTCCTCTCCTCCTAACTCGCTGTGGATCGTCGCCGACGACCACCGCAAGCTTCGGGCGCCGGCGCGCTCTGTTCCTCTCTCTCAAACTTTTAAACCTGACGAGTGGGACCTCCTCGTCAGCGTTTTCTTCGTTTTGAACCGTTTTCTGAAAATGCATTCGGGCAAATACACTTTCTAACTGAAACGTTTTCTGTCCTTTTCTGTTCTACCCCCTGGAAACTTTCTGTTTCATTACAGATAAGTCCCTGGACTAAAACATGAATAACTTTTAAACAGAAAGTGATTTTTGGTTGATTCTTTTTCTGTCATCTTTATTTTTATGTCTAGTTTTTTATCATATTTATTTGAAAAATATTTGGAACACTTTTTGTGCACAGACGGTATTTACGTTAGTACGTGCTTTCTTTGTACCTTAGATACCGGAGGAGGTGACGGAACCGCGAACTTCACCGAGCTAGACTCCGACTACTCCGAACCAGGCAAGCATGTTTGAACCTTTGATATGACAAGTGTTTTGCATGTTTGCTTAAGTAGTTACTAGCACATATGCCCGTGCGTTGTAACGGAAGAGATTTTCTTTTTACGTGAAGCAAAGGGAAAGATAATTGATGTTTCATCGAAAAAAGGGTCTCCACAATGGTAGGCGAGAGCAAAGGGTTATGTTCTTCTCGTTGGACATGTTTTACAGGCGAAATCTTGATAGTGGTGGGGTTGGTCGGCATTGTGGCGAGCACCCAACGACTTTTTTCCTCCGAGTCTGACACCATCTCGGGGTTATGCGTGCCTCCTCATTTGGTGGTTGCACGACGACCTTCGGGACAGGATTGCTTCGACCACTCTATCCTACGACTGTGTAATCGGGTGGATTATTAATTGCAACGCATAAATCCCGTTTCATTGGCATAATCAGGCATGAATGTCCCTTCTTTTGAGGGTTTATTCTCTTTGATTATTTTAGTGCTCAAGTGCTTATAATTTTGCTCTAATTAAAGTTAAACAACATATTCCCTTCTATTGGCATGTGCCCACAAGTTTTTTTCATTTATAGTCAACCAACATAGAAACCGTTAACTAATGGTCAGCGCGAATATTAAAAAAAATGCTATAGCATCAGATTGGAAATATTTTTATTTGAACATTAAAAAAATAAATGGTGAATATTCTTGGAAACGTGAACAATTTTGTAATATATTTCCGTGTGTTGCAACGGGAGAGATAATATGAAACGGGAATATTTTTTCAATTTACAAAAAATAGAAAACATGAGCCTTTTATATAATCACTAATATTTTTGAATTGGTGATTTTTTTTAAAACGGGAAGATATTTTCAACATTCAGAACAATTTTAGAAACTGGATTTTTAGACACGAACGTTGTATTCAATTTGCAAACATTTTAGAAAAACAATAATATCTTTCGAATTTTAAACAATTTTTAAAATGTAACTTTTTGAATATCTCAAGCAAATTTGGTAAAAAAAACTATATTCTTTTGAATTTTGAACAACTTTTCGAGTAAGAAAAATAAAATTCTAAAAAAAATCAAAAAGTATTTGTTTTAATTTTCTGATTTTTTTCGAAATTTAACAAAAATTGAAATTCCAGAATTTTTTTGAAAAAAATAAAGTTGAATGGGAAAAAAGTAAAAACTAAACAGGAAAGAAAAAGCAAAATAATAAGTAAAGAAAAAAGAAAATGGGCCGGCCCATTCTTGGGCGCCCTGTGCGAAGCCCATACTATATGGCGCACAGTGCGGCAAATGGTGTTTTACCCACTACGTGGGCAGTAAATTAAGTGGGTTGGTTTCGCTGGGCTAGAGCGCATGTGGCCAAGATATGAAATTCTGGACAAACCATTATTTTTTTCCAGCAGACAGACGCAAAAAATATTTAGTACCACCTCAAATAAAAGAAGAATATTTTCGGTGGTGAACGGATGAAGAAATCGGAGAAACGCACCTTGCTTTATTAGTAGGTATAGACTTGATGGCATGTCTATATGAACATCCGTAAATGTTATGTTGCATGCAAAACTATTGCGAGTGAGCTTTGAAACTCGATGTGTTATTCGATGTGAGTTTACATGATCATGTGGTGACATGATGGGTGGTAAGATGGTATTGTTGAAGCGTGCCAGTCTTATGCCAAACCATTTAACTCCAGTGTTAACGTGGGTCAAGTCACGTTACCATCCGTTCCTTTTCTTGTACTACCACATGTTTTCTGCAAAGAATATGGTTTAGTAAGTTGCAAAACTCTTTCCTTGTACACACCAAATAGAGGGACCGGGATAAGGGTTCCATGACCCTGGATTAAAGCTCGTCATCCGGTCAGGGAGCATGGGTGTTTCCGGTTGGGACCGAGAGGGGGGCACCCCTTAGAGCACGCGAGATAAATTTGATCCCATGATATTCGAGGTTGTGACCTCCCCGTCTTAGAGTTTTTCTTAAACGTTGACTAGGGTGATTCCTGGCAGCGGAATGTGGAATTGGGTGTGTACTGGTTAGATGTGTTTCTTCTAAAATACCGTAAACGGAACTAGTCGCTTGTGACTACTGAAATCCGTTGGCTGTGGTTAAATAGTACGAACTCTGCAGAGTCAAACTCATTCAAGTAACCGTATCTATGGTCAACGTCTATGTTCAACTTGTCTTTGTCAGTCTCAGTGTCAGTCTCCGTGACAATCTTCGGTGAACAAACATGAGTGGTAAACCCGGCTGAATGATTACTCCTGTGGATGGACTAACCCGTTTGTCATTGTGTACTGAGTATTTCCTTGGAGTGATTTAACTTCATGAATTTATTGAATACGAATGATGAAATATAAGCCCTTTCTGTGATGTCGCTTAGACGTCCGACTGTGGCACTCTCATTATTTACTTTCGATATAAGCCCTTTATGTGATGTCGCTCAGACGTCCGACTGTGGCACTCTTGTTATTTACTTTCGATATAAGCCCTTTAGGTGATGTCGCTCAGACGTCCGACTGTGGCACTCTTGTTATTTACTTTCGATATAAGCCCTTTATGTGATGTCGCTCGACGTCCGATCGTGGCACTCTTGTTATTTACTTTGATATAAGCCCTTTACGTGATGTCGCCAGACGTCCGATCGCGGGCACGACCGTCATTTACTTTTCAATATAAGCCCTTTATGTGGTGTCGCTTAGACGCCTCGATCTATGACCTGTTAAATTTATTTGTTCACCTTCGAGGCGCCGCCTGCACACCGATCTGTTTTCATTATTTTGTTGGGATTTACGGAGGACTACCGCCGACTTCCTTTTATTTAACATGTCGTGCAAGTTTATTATTTGAGTGTGCATTGCTAATTGCTCATGACGCATCATGCTTGCATTTGTTATATCTTACGTCCGAACTGTCTTGCGAGTACATTCAAAGTACTCACCTGGCTTGTTGATTTGGCCAGATGTTGACGAACGCGATCTTATGGATGAAGAGTTCGATAGCGAGTCCGACGCCTAGAGGAGTCCCAGTCAGTCCCGTGCGATCCTGGAAAATTGGTCACTTGTATCATATACGCTTCCGCTACCCGAATAAATCATCGAGCCTCACGTCGACGCTCGATGAGCTGCAAGAGTAGGAGTCATGTCACCCATTTCACTGTGACATATCCACCACCACTTTTATTACGAGTCAATAGTATGCCACCACACCCTTGTGTCATATCCGCCTTTATGTTTAATATTGGCGTGCTTGTAATAAATTGTTGAGCAACCTCAGCTCAACCCTGTAATATATTTAGTACTTCTGGATTTCTGTATCAAGAATTTGTCTACCAGTAAGGAGGATTCTCCTATATTGGAAATAAAAGGGTCGGTTTCTCAATAAGTATTTTATTGAAAAACCGGTCGTGACAAACTTGGTATCAGAGCCAGGCTGACTGTAGGAAACCACTAGGTGCGATCGCTAATCGTTTATTAGCATCTTAAGCACTATTCTAGCATTTTGCAAAACGTAGCAATTTTCTGTTAGTCATCATAAATTTATGATCTGACTATTTGGAATTTTGTCTACTTTTGTAGATGGCTAGCAGCGACTGTGAGTCACAGGTGTTCGCCAATGTACCTGAGGGGTTTGTCAAGCTCCTCACCTACATCATCAAGATCGTTATTGGGCCATCGGTTCGTCCAGTGTTCACACTCTACCAGCACAAGATCAGCGACAGCCTGTCCATGCACCAGGCCGCGGTGCAATTCAAGGGAGGGCGTTTAGAGTCACGCCAATCCCGATTTGTTGGTAGGGCCATGCCTACGGAGAGGCATGCCATGCAGATGGCTGCCCGTGAGGCGATAGCTTGTCTCCGGGATGTTCTTCCTTCGATGAAGACTCGTCGCTACCGCTATCTTCCATGCCACGTGCCATACACTTTTCACTATGCGTTCGCTTGCCCTAGGGGAGAGCGAGATGAGACTATTGAGATGCTTGTTGAATACCTCCAGGCTCTTGAGGCAGCTTTTGATAACCTCGTGGACGACCTTGTGGCTGCTCGTATGGACTCAGTTCATGGCCGTTCCGCCAACAGAAGGGAGCTCCTCCACACAGCACCACCACTGACCTTCGTCTCGTCCTCAGCATCCTATTCACCTGCCATCCTTGCCACCGCTCGTCGCCTGCCTACCACGGAGGAGCTTGACCAAGTCCAGTCCGTGTTGCACCACCTATTGCGCCCACTCCAGTCCGTGTTGCACCACCTATTGCACCCATCCCAGTCCGTGCTACACCACCTATCGCGCCCGCTCCAGCTCCTCAACGCAGCACTTCGCGCCTGGAGCCTATTAGTGAGGAGGAGGTTGAGTCCCCAGCATCACTGGGTCTCACCCTCGGCAGGCCAAGGGAAATCCTTACCATCTCCGACTGAGTGCGCCTAGCAGCCATGCGATGTACCAGCTTGTGTGATATGTTTATATGTATATAGGTTGTGAGAAGTAGTTTGTGTGTGCGTCATGTAGGAACTGGGAGAAGTGCACTAGCCTAAATAACATGTCAGGAATGTGTACGCACATCCTGAGTGATGTATTGTATAATTACTGCTTGCGTGTAAGATATGTACTGAGCGGTCCTTCTCCATGCACAATCAAATATTTTCTTGAAAAATCTTGGAGTGTTCAAATTTTTCCGCCTTTGCGTATTTATTTATTTTTGCGACTCAATTTCCTTTTCTTACGAGTTATACAAAAAATATCCCCAGAGTGAAAAATGTCTCGTCCCTGGACGCGTTCCATGCCAAGTCCGCCAGAAGAGAATCATGGCACCCAAACAAGCAACAATTTCACACAGGGGCAGTCAAGTCAGCAGGGCAGTGAAGCAGCTTTATGAGCAAAGCCAGCAACAACATCAAGAAATGATGAACCATGTCATCAATATGGGGAATCACCGTGGACCGTATCAGCAGCAATCCAAATTGTCAGAACTACAAAAGACGCGTCCCCCAACTTTCTCTCATACCGACAAACCTCTTGAGGCCGATGATTGGCTTCAAGACATTGAAAGGAAATTAATTATTGCACAATGTTCAGACCGTGAGAAGGTACTATATGCACCTCACTACCTCACAGGAGCAGCTGCATCATGGTGGGAAAATTTCCTACACATTCACCCCAACGCAAATAACATCACCTGGGAAGAATTTAAAGAAGGTTTTCATGGGGCGCATATCCCCAGAAGCGTTATGAAGATCAAGAAGAGGGAGTTTGATGACCTCAAGCAGAGAGGCATGACGGTGACTGAGTACAATAGTCAGTTTACTCAATTATCTCGTTATGCCAACGAAGAGCACATGACGGAAAATAAAAAGATGGAAAAATTTCTGGATGGTCTTGCACCAGCACTTAAATGCCAGCTGGTTGTACACACCTTTCCGAATTTCAAAACACTTGTGGACAAAGCCATTACCTTGGAAAATGAGCGCCGCAGCTTGGAGGATTTTCGCAAGCATAAAAGGGACCAGACTACTCAAGCCCGCAACAACCGAAACAAGGTTGATTTTCAGAAAAATGGAGCAAACAAGCCCACAACCAATGTTCCACGCGCAAACAAAATTTTTCATGCAAGGGACAAGGATTTTACATACCGCCCAGGTGTTACTTGATACGCTTGTGGAGAGGAAGGACACTATGCCAAATAGTTCCCAAAGCCAAGGAACTCAGCTCCCAAGCCGAACAACGGTGGGAATAACTCAGCACCCAAGCGTAACAACTTCAACCCCAATAATAATCACAAGAAGGGTCACTTGAACCATGTGACCAAGGAGGAAGCACAGAATGCCCCGTATATCGTACTCGGTATGTTCCCTATCAACACAATACCTGCCACGGTTTTGTTTGATTCTGGAGCTTCTCACTCGTTCATTTCGAAGAAATTTGCTTTGCAAAATGATTTTTTGATGCTTCCCTTGGAAAAAAAATCCATGATCATCAAGTCCCCCAGGATTAAGCAAACTACTCAGAGTTACTGCCAAGGTGTGGTTATTGAGCTTGAGGGATTAAAGTTTCACGCCAACCTTATTGTATTGGAAAATAAGGGACTGGATGTTATCCTAAGAATGGACTGGTTAACCACCAACAAAGGATTTATTGACTGCTTCAACCGGACGGTAATTCTTACCCACCACCACAGGAAGACAATAAAAATTTCAGCTCAAGAAAGACAAATATCATGGCAACCAAGGTTGAACAAGGTGGACGTTTCAGAGTTAAGCAAGGTTCCAGTAATGTGTGAGTTCCCCGACGTATTTCCTGAAGAACTACCAGGCATCCACCAGATCGGGAAATAGAATTCAGCATTGAACTAGCACCTGGAACCACCCCCATTTACAAGAAACCGTACAAAATGGCACCCTCAGAGTTGGTGGAATTAAAGAAGCAAATAAAATAATTACTTGGACAAAGGATTTATACGAGCCAGCTCCTCACCTTGGGGTTCACAAGTTTTATTTGCCAAGAAGAAGGATGGGACACTGAGATTGTGTATAGACTATCGAGCACTCAACATGGTCACAATCAAGAACAAATATCCGATGCCACGGATAAATGATTTATTTGACCCGCTCACCCAAGCCAAGGTTTTCTCAAAAATTGATTTAAGGTCGGGATACCATCAATTAAAAGTACGGACATAAGATATCCCCAAGACAATCTTCACCTCCAGATACGGGCTGTATGAGTTTACAGTAATGCCATTTGGACTGACCAACGCCCCGCATATTTTTTCCACCTCATGAACAAAGTGTTTATGAAATTTATGGACAAATTTGTTATGGTGTTCATCGATGATATTCTGGTATACTCCAAGACACCAGAAGAGCATGCTGAACATCTCAGAATTGTACTGGGAGAATTAAGGAAACATCAATTATACGCCAAGTTCAGCAAATGTGAATTTTGGTTAAGACAAGTTGGTTTTCTAGGCCATGTGTTAACACGAGAAGGTGTTGCCGTAGACCCAGAAAAAGTCAAGTCCGTACTGGGCTGGAAGCCACCAGCCAGCGTAACGGACGTACGAAGTTTCTTGGGAATGGCAGGATATTACCGAAGGTTCATTGAAGGGTTCTCCACCATAGCAAAGCCAATGACGCAGTTACTCAAGAAGGATAAGAAGTTTGTATGGACTGAAGCTTGCGAGAAAAGTTTCCAAGAACTAAAAAGGAAATTAACGACAGCACCAGTATTAGTTGTGCCAGACATACACAAAAGTTTTGAGGTGTATTGTGACGCATCCCAGAAGGGCCTCGGATGCGTATTGATGCAAGAAGGCAAGGTAGTCGCGTATGCTTCCAGGCAACTACGCAAGCACAAAGAAAATTATCCTACTCATGACTTGGAGTTGGCAGCAGTCATTCATGCACTCAAAGAGTGGAGGCACTTTTTACTTGGAAATCGTTGTGAAATATACATGGACCATAAAAGCCTCAAGTATATTTTCACACAACCAAAACTCAATTTACGACAACGACGCTGGTTGGAATTAGTGAAAGATTATGATGTTGGTATTTACTACCATCCAGGAAAGGTGAATGTAGTGGCAGATGCTCTTAGTCGAAACCCCAGTTCAGGCAACGACGGTCTGCCAAACTTGAGACCTGAATTTCAGCAGGAGTTCGCCAAACTCAACATGGTGATGGTCACTGAAGGCGATGTGTCAAATTTGGAAATACAGCCTACCATAATGGAACAAATTAAGGAGGCTCGGCATGGACACCCCAGCATCGAAGGCATAAAAAGAAAAGTGAGTTTGGGCAAGGCCTCAGAATTTGTCATAGACTATAAGGGAATACTATGGTACGGAGGCAGACTTTGCGTACCAAATATAAAAGACCTCAAACAGCAAATCCTAGCCGAAGGCCACACTGCTCCATATTCAATCCACCCGGGAGGAACCAAAATGTATAAAGACATCCAAGAAAATTTTTGGTGGCACGGTATGAAGAGAGATATAGCCACCTTCATTGCATGTTGTGATTCGTGTCAGCGCATTAAGGCCAAGCATCAAAAACCAGCAGGGTTATTACAACCAAATAAGATACCGGAGTGGAAATGGGACGAAATTGGGTCGAACTTTATTGTTGGACTACCTCGGTCACAACACGGAAATGATGCCATATGGGTCATTACAGATAGACTAACCAAGGTGGCACATTTCATTCCCGTGAAGACAACCTACACCACTCAGAAGCTTGCTAAGCTTTATCTCTCCCGCATAGTTTGTCAGCATGGAGTCCCAAAGAAATAATATCTGACAGAGGCACTCAATTTGTCTCTAGATTTTGGGATCAATTACAACAAGCTCTGGGAACTCAACTGGCATTCAGTACCGCATACCACCCCCAGACTGATGGACAAACTGAACGCCTAAACCAAATTCTAGAGGACATGCTGAGAGCGTGTGTCCTCACCTATGGGACCAGTTGGGAAGAAAGCTTTCCATATGCCAAGTTTGCATACAACAACAGTTACCAAGCCAGCCTGCAAATGGCACCTTTCGAAGCCTTGTATGGGCGGAGATGTCGTACTCCACTAAATTGGTCAGAGACCGGAGACAGTCGTATCTTCGGCCCAGACATGCTCAAGGAAGCTGAGGAGAAAGTTAAGCTAATCAGGGACCGACTCAAGACATCTCAAAGCTGACAGAAGAGTTATTATGATCGAAAACATCGGGGAGTTAGTTTTGAACCCGGTGAGTATGTGTACCTACGAGTATCCCCTATGAGAGGCCTGCAGCGATTCAAAGTTAAAGGAAAGCTAGCACCAAGATTTATCGGACCCTTCTGTATAGTTGCACAAAGAGGCACGGTAGCCTACCAGGTAGACCTACCCGAAGAACTGTCAGACATCCACGACGTGCTCCACGTCTCACAGTTGAGGAAATGTGTGAGCAACCCCGAAAAGCAGGTATCTCATGAGGACATTGACGTACAAC
The DNA here is from genome assembly GCA_021605205.1 of Aegilops longissima. NCBI lineage: Eukaryota > Viridiplantae > Streptophyta > Magnoliopsida > Poales > Poaceae > Aegilops > Aegilops longissima. Next base: position 690,409,018 of record CM038677.1, on the reverse strand, counting down.
CAGACCTCACCTACAGGGAACGCCCAATAAAAATATTAGAGGAGTCTGAAAGGAGGACCCGTCAGAAAACAAATAACTTTTTCAAAGCCAGTGGAGCAATCACACTGAAGATGAGGCAACATGGGAAAGAGAGGATTTTCTTCCGGCAGAACACCCACACCTATTTAATGATCAGCTGAAATCTCGGGGACGAGATTTTTCCTAAGGGGGTAGGTGTTGTGACACTCCAAAATTTTTAATTTGGTTTTTATCAAACTCTTTATTTGATTTGAAGGAGGCTATTTAAAATCTTTCTAAAAAGACCCTCCTTCTCAAAAAAATTCTCCTATGAGAAATATTCTATTTTGTGTCTTCCTCAACCTTGGTGTTTGATATTGAAGACTTTTCATTTGATGTTAACTCATCACAATTAATATTTGGAAGTTTTTTATTAAAAAGAAATCCTATGGGTTTTTGGAATTATTCCTTTTATTGCAACCATCCATTTTTACCATGCCTCATGTTAAAATTTCTCCCAAAACCCCTCCCTCCACTTTGGGTCAAGCCAGATATTCAATCCCAACAAGTTCAACCCATTTTTGATGTTTATTCCATTTATTTTATCCCCAAAACTATTTCTGCCATTATTTTTGGACCTAGGTGGTTTACAAAGGAAGTACCAAATCTCCTTTGAATCTTGATCCCAAACCAACTCCCCTGACTAGTCCTTAGCACCCCCAACCTAGATCCATCAAGATCCACTCTTCCACAGTTCAAAAGTTTCAAGTTTTACTCACCGCAAGTTTGGATCAGATTTGTCAAATTTGGTGAAATTCAATATTTTTCTTCTCCAAAAATTCTGAGAAAAATCAGGAAGCCCCCAGATGCATTGAGAGATCACCTCACCAAAGATCAGCTCCAGATAAATTTCCCACATGCCAAAATCATTTCATCGAGCACCGGCATGCCATTATTCTTTATTGGTTTGAGAAAATTCAGAGTTTGATTAATCGAAGTTCGATCGACAAATGTCGTTCGTCGTAACCTGTCGACAATCTCTTGATGGCCTCCTTGGATCGATGCTCACTGCTACCCTTCTTATCCAGTGCGCCGCAAGGTCGCTTGGCCGGGCGCGGGCGTCGGTGGCGACGTGGCTCGCCAGCTCCGGCGTCTTCTGCGGTGGCAGAGCCACCGATAGCGACCAACAGTGGTCGACCCTGCTTTCGGCGCCGACCAGCGCCGCCCGAGCCACCCGAGGCCTCCGCGTGGCCACCCCCTCCTCTGTGCACGCTGCGACACTGTCGCCGTGGCCTAGAGAGCACAGGGCGCGCTCTCTGCCGCCGGCGGGCCCGCGAAGCGCCGTTCCGTCGAAACCGTGGAGCAGGCCAAATCCAACCGAGGTTAGCATTTTATTGTAACCAAAGGACCATCACGTTGATGCCCAGCCACCAAAACCATCCGTCCGGCCACTGCCTCGCCGTAATCGCTGCCGGAGTTATCCCGTTCATGGCAACCGCCTCGGGCCGGCTATAAATAGCCACCACGAGCTCGCCTTCGACCAGCACCACTCACTCCACCTCGCCAGAACTACGCTCGACCCCTAGGACGACCCCGAGGAGGCCTTCTCCTCCGTCTCCGGCCGCCCCGATCCGCTTTGGGCTCCGGTACGATCCGCTCCGGTGAGGGCACCCCCACCTCCCAAACCCTGCCCGTAGCCTCCTAGGGCACTCAATCACCTAACCCATGCCTTGATTTGACATTTGCAGCCTCCCCCGACGAAATCCACCATCACCCGAGCCGCCGTCCGCTGGAGTGAGGGCCGCCGTCGACGTGGTGCTCGCCGACGACCAGCTCCACCACCCACAGACGCGGGAGAACACCCTGAGTCCGTAGGTACCCTCCGCTCCTCCTAACTCGCTGTGGATCGTCGCCGGCGACCACCGCAAGCTTCGGGCGCCGGCGCGCTCTGTTCCTCTCTCTCAAACTTTTAAACCTGACGAGTGGGACCCCCTCGTCAGTCTTTTCTTCTTTTTGAACCATTTTCCGAAAACGCATTCGGGCAAATACGCTTTCTAATTGAAACGTTTTCTATCCTTTTCTGTTCTACCCCCTGGAAACTTTCTGTTTCATTACATGTAAGTCCCTGTACTAAAACATGAATAACTTTTAAACAAAAAGTGATTTTTGGTTGATTCTTTTTCTGTCATCTTTATTTTTCTGTCTAGTTTTTTTATCATGTTTATTTGAAAAATATTTGGAACACTTTTTGTGCACACACGGTATTTACGTTAGTACGCGCTTTCTTTGTACCGTAGATACCGGAGGAGGTGACGGAACCGCGAACTTCACTGAGGTAGACTCCGACTACTCCGAACCAGGCTAGCATGTTTGAACCTTTTGATATGACAAGTGTTTTGCATGTTTGCTTAAGTAGTTACTTCATGGCATGTCTATATGAACATCCGTAAATGTTATGTTGCATGCAAAACTATTGCGAGTGAGCTTCGAAACTCGATGTGTTATTCTATGTGAGTTTACATGATCATGTGGTGACATGATGGGTGGTAAGATGGTATTGTTGAAGCATGACAGTCTTATGCCAAACCATTTAACTCCAGTGTCAACGTGGGTCAAGTCACGTTACCATCCGTTCCTTTTCTTGTACTACCACATGTTTTCTGCAAAGAATATGGTTTAGTAATTTGCAAACCTCTTTCCTTGTACACACCAAATAGAGGGACCGGGATGAGGGTTCCATGGCCCTGGATTAAAGCCCGTCATCCGGTCAGGGAGCATGGGTGTTTCCGGTTGGGACCGAGAGGGGCACCCTTAGAGCGCTTGATAAATTTGATCCCATGCTATTCGAGGTTGTGACCTCCCGTCTTAGAGTTTTTCTTGAACGTTGCCTAGGGTGATTCCTGGCAGCGGAATGTGGAATTGGGTGTGTACTGGTTAGATGTGTTTCTTCTAAAATACCGTAAACGGAACTAGTCCCTTGTGACTACTGAAATCCGTTGGCTGTGGTTAAATAGTATGAACTCTGCAGAGTCAAACTCATTCAAGTAACCGTATCTATGGTCAAGGTCTGTGTTCAACTTGTCTTTGTCAGTCTCAGTGTCAGTCTCCGTGACAATCTCCAGTGAACAAACATGAGTGGTAAACCCTGCTGAATGATTACTCCTGTGGATGGACTAACCCGTTTGTCATTGTGTACTGAGTATTTCCTTGGAGTGATTTAACTTCATGAATTTATTGAATACGAATGATGAAATATAAGCCCTTTCTGTGATGTCGCTCAGACGTCCGACTGCGGCACTCTCGTTATTTACTTTCGAAATAAGCCCTTTACGTGATGTCGCTCAGACGTCCGACTATGGCACTATTGTTATTTACTTTTGATATAAGCCCTTTAGGTGATGTCGCTCAGACGTCCGACTGTGGCACTCTTGTTATTTACTTTCGATATAAGCCCTTTATGTGATGTCGCTCAGACGTCCGATTGTGGCACTCTTGTTATTTACTTTCGATATAAGCCCTTTACGTGATGTCGCTCAGACGTCCGACTGTGGCACGCACTGTCATTTACTTTTCAATATAAGCCCTTTATGTGGTGTCGCTTAGATGCCCGACTGCAGCCTGTTAAATTTATTTGTTCACCTTTCGAGGCGTCACTTCAGACACCCGATCGGTTTTCAGTTATGTTGTTGGGATTTCGGGAGGACTACCGCCTGACTTCCTTTTTATTTAAGATGTTGTGCAAGTTTATTATTTGAGTGTGCATTTCTAATTGCTCATGATGCATCATGCTTGCATTTGTTATATCTTATGTCTGAACTGTCTTGCGAGTACATTCATAGTACTCACCTGGCTTGTTGAGTTGGCCAGATGTTGACGAAGCCGATCTTATGGATGAAGAGTTCGATAGCGAGTCCGACGCCTAGAGGAGTCCCAGTCAGTCCCGTGCGATCCTGGAAAATTGGTCACTTATATCATATACGCTTCCACTACTCGAATAAATCATCGAGCCTCACTTCGACGCTCGATGAGCTGCAAGAATAGGAGTCATGTCACCCATTTCACTGTGACATATCCACCACCACTTTTATTACGAGTCAGTAGTATGCCTCCACACCTTTGTGTCATATCCGCCTATATGTATAATATTGGCGTGCTTGTAATAAATTGTTGAGCAACCTCAGCTCAACCCTGTAATGTATTTAGTACTTCTGGATTTCTCCATCAAGAATTTGTCTACCAGTAAGGAGGATTCTCCTATACTGGAAATATAAGGGTCGGTTTCTCAATAAGTATTTTATTGAAAAACCGGTCGTGACATCCGCCTTGGGGCGTCTCCAGTGCCACCTCCCCCTGCTCGGGGAACCTTCGGGACAACACCTCTGTGTCATCCGCAGGCTGAGGAGTGGTGGCCGTCGGGAGCGAGTTCATCTCTGAAGCGCTCAGAGACCCATCCGAAGACAACACCTCCAGATGAGCCCGGACCGGACTGTGTCAATGTTCGGCATTACTAACAATTGTGAAGTGAAAATCATGGTAGAGTGTGGACAGTTACGATCGCGCCAGGGGCTTCCCCTTGGGCAGCCACCCTTCCTCGCTGTAAGCGACCGTGGCGGAATAGTCTGGAAGGGTTACCTTCCCCTTTTTGGACGCCCCAGCCTCCCCCTCTGGGGCGGCTTTTCTCTTATTCTCCCCCCTAGTGCAGGGAGAAGGAATTTCTTCTTGATCTCCCCCGTCTCCGCGGGAGGAATCTATCTCGTCGTCACCGGACGACAGAGGTATAACGGCCTTGCGCCGAGGGCCTTTTCCGGCCCCCTGGCCCGCCTCTCCGAGCCCCTTATCCTTTCCAGATGGGGCGTCTTCTTTTTCTTCCTCCTCCCCTTCATGGGAGGAGTTTGCCTCGTCATCTTCGGACGAGGCCTCTGGTGCAGCCTTACGCCGGAGACCTTTTCGGGTCCCTGGGGCCTTCTTCTCGGCCTTCTTCTCGGCCTTCTTCTCCGGCACCTTGTACGGTGCCGGGACCAGCATCTCCGTCAGGAGAGCATCCGCTGGGCCTTCCGGCAGCAGAGCCGGGCAGTAGACCTCCTCCACTGTCTCCACATAATCCTGAGGCAAATATACACAAATACCTAAGACTCCCCCATGAATGTATTGGGATAAACCGAACCCGGTGGTAGTCCCAAAACTCACCGGATGAGGTGGCCACGCTGCATGAAGTCCGCGGTCCTTGGATGTGAGAGGAGGTACTTCAGAGGCCTTAAACAACTCCTTCCACGCGTCTTTGTGCTCCATGCCATAGAGCCTCTGGAGCGTCCGGTGTTCGGCCAGGACGAACTCCCAAAGATTGAATGCCCTCCTTTGGCACGGCAGAATCCGGCGAAGGAGCATGACCTGGATCACGTTGACAAGCTTGATGTTCTTGTCCTTCATGCTCTTAATGCAGGTTTGGAGTCCGGTCAGCTCTGTAGGTTCGCCCCAAGTCAGGCCCTTCCTTTCCCAGGAGGTGATCCGCATGGGGGCTCCGGATCGGAACTCGGGGGCCGCCGCCTAGTTGGCGCCGTGCGGCTCGGTGATGTAGAACCACCCCGTTTGCCATCCTTTTATGATCTCCGCAAAGGAGCCATCCAGCCAGGTGACGTTAGGCATCTTGCTCACCATGGCCCCTCCGCATTCCGCTTGCTGGCTGCGTACAATCTTCGGCTTCATGCAGAAGATCTGCAGCCACAGGCCGAAGTGAGGCCGGATGCGGAGGAAGGCCTCACATACGACGATGAACGCCGAGATGTTGAGGACGAAATTCGGGGCTAGATCGTGGAAATCTAGCCCATAGTAGAACATGAGTCCGCGGACGAAGGGGTGAAGTGGAAACCCCGGTCCATGGATGAAGTGGGCGACGAACACGACCCTCTCGTGGGGTCCCGGGGTCGGAATGACCTGCCCAGCGTCCGGTAGCCGGTGCGCTATGTCTGCGGCCAATTATTCGGCCGCCCAAAGATTTTCTATGTGCTCCTCCCTGACGGTGGAAGCCACCCACTTGCCGCCTGCTACGGACATGTTTAGCTGTGCGGAGGAGACTTGGGCTTGGGCGCTGGAGCTCGAGGGGGCAAGAATGGGCAAAGAAGGAAGAAGGCATGGGTCAAAATGGGGAAATCTTATCCATTTATAGAGGCGACGAAAGAGGTGCGCCTCCCCACTTGCCCGTTGGGAATCGCTTGCTTCCCAAGCGCCACGATTAATGATGTGGTGGGATTACCCGTACCCGTATTGATGAGAATCCTAATGAGGGGGCACGATCTCTGCTTCGACAAGACGTGTCAAGGAAACTGCCTCGCAATATGCGTTGTGGCTGGTTGTGGAAAGATGGTTCGAATAATGACCTGATCGTAGTGACACGTCGCGTTGCCTAAAAGGTCGTCAGCAGATTGCATTTGTGAAACATCATCCTCTCTAAGGTGGCATGCGAAGATCATCTTGTGGATCCGGACACGGTTTGAGTGTTCGATAATTACCTTGGAGTATTCGGGGGAGGAACCCGCCCTGCAATGCCGAAGACAAGACTGCGCGCCGGACTCATCGTCATTGAAGCCTGGTTTAGGGGCTACTGAGGGAGTCCTGGATTAGGGGGTATCCGGATAGCCGGACTGTGTACAACGTCCGGACTATTGAAGCGTGAAGATACAAGACTCAAGACTTCGGCCCATGTCCGGATGGGACTTTCCTTGGTGTGGAAGGCAAGCTTGGCGATCCGGATATTATATTTCCTTTCCTGTAACCGACTCCATGTAAACCCTAGCCCTCTCCGGTGTCTATATAAACCGGAGTGGTTGGTCCTTAGAAGACCGATCACAATTACAATCATACCATCATAGGCTAGCTCTTAGGGTTTAGCCTCTACGATCTCATGGTAGATCTACTCTTGTACTACCCATATCATCAATATTAATCAACCAGGAAGTAGGGTTTTACCTCCATCGAGAGGGCCCGAACCTGGGTAAACATCTGTGTCCCTTGCTTCCTGTTACCATCAGCCTTGACGCAGAGATCGGGACCCCCTACCCGAGATCCGCCGGTTTTGACACCGATAGCCACCACGATGAGGAGGGAGTAGTCCACCCTCGGGGCTGAGGGTTTGTACCAGTAGCTATGTGTTTAATATCTCTCTCTCGTGTTCTTGAGATGTCACGATCTTGATTTATCATGGGCTTTGTTAATACAGTTGGATCATATGGTGCTTTCCCCTCTCTATCTTGTGATGAATTGAGTTTTCCCTTTGAGATTTCGTTCTTATCGGATTGAATACTTTTATGAATTTGAGAGCGCTTGATATATGTCTTGCAATTGAATACTCGTGGTGACAATGGGGTATCGTATTGATTCACTTGATATATGTTTTGGCACTCAACTTGTGGATTCCCGAGGTGACATTGGGGTAATCTAAGCATAGGGGTTGATGCACGTTCTTGTCTTTGTTTCTCCGGTAGAAATCTTGGGGCGCTCTTCGAAGTTCTTTGTGTTGGACTGAGTATTATGAATATGAATTTGCTTTGGTGTTATTTTACTACGAACTCTAGGATAGATCGAACGAAAAGAATAGCTTTGTGTTAGTTTAGTACGAACTCTTGAATAGATCGGACGGAAAGAATAGCTTTGAGGCGATTTCGTACCCTACAAACAATTTATTCTTATGTTCTCCCCTAGATAGGAACTTTGGAGTGATTCTTCATCGCACTTTGAGGGGTGGTTAATTATATGTATATTAGCATTGTTGAGAGGCTGCACTAGTGAAAGTACGGACCCTAGGCCTCATTTCCAAGCATTGCAATACCGTTTTTGTGCCCGTTTACTATTTGCTACCTTGCTGTTTTTTTTTATTCAGATTATAAAAATATATTTCTACCATCAATATTACAATTTTATCACCATCACTTCACCGAACTAGTGCACCTATACAAATTGACATTGTATTGGGTGTGTTGGGGACACAAGAGATTTCTTGTATTTGGTTGCAGGGTTGTTTGAGAGAGACCATCTCCATCCTACACCACCCACGGATTGATAAACCTTAGGTCATCCACTTGAGGGAAATTTTCTACTGTCCTACAAAACTCCGCGCTTGGAGGCCCAACACGAGTCTACAAGAATAAAGTTGCATTGTAGACATAAAGCTCTTTTCTGGCGTTGTTGCCAGGGAGGTGAGTGCATGAAGGTATATCTTTAGATCCAACCAATCTCATCAACAAAAAGCTTGAAAAGATTAATTAAACCCACACATGATGTGGTGAAGAAGAAGAAAAGAAGAAAGAATAGAGGTAAAAAGGTATCTCTCCCAAATAATGTTGCTACTATTATTGTTGTGCCTCATGAAAATGAATCAAAAATAATTGTGGAAGATGATGCACGTGATGATGATTTTGTTATGCCTATTGCTTGTTGTGGTGATTATGATTGGGAAGATAATGGTACATATCATAATCTTGGAAATCTTTTTGGCACCAACTTGGAAAATTATGATGATAGCAATTGTTATACTGTTGGTGCTATTCATACTATTAATGATGAGAGTGATCATGCTTATGATTGAAGGAAAGAGGCAATAATAAAGTTATTATTTATTTCCTCATATCATGATAAATGTTTATTATTCATGCTAGAATTGTATTATCTGGAAACATGATACATGTGTGAATACATAGACAAACATAATGTCACTAGTGTGCCTCTCTTGGACTAGCTCATTAATCAAAGATGGTTATGTTTCCTAACCATAGACATGTGTTGTCATTTGATTAACGGGATCACATCATTAGGAGAATGATGTGATTGACTTGACCCATTCCGTTAGCCTAGCACTTGATCGTTTAGTATGTTGCTATTGCTTTCTTCATGACTTATACAAAGTTCCTACAACTATGAGATTATGCAACTCCCGTTTACCGGAGGAACACTTTGTGTGCTACCAAACGTCACAACGTAACTGGGTGATTATAAAGGTTCTCTACAGGTGTCTCCAAAGGTACATGTTGGGTTGGCATAATTCGAGATTAGGTTTTGTCACTCCGAATGTCGGAGAGGTATCTCTGGGCCCTCTCGGTAATACACATCACTTAAGCCTTGCAAGCAATGTAACCAATGAGTTAGTTACGGAATGATGTATTACGGAATGAGTAAAGAGACTTGCCGGTAACGATATTGAACTAGGTATTGGATACCGACGATTGAATCTCAGGCAAGTAACATACCGATGACAAAGGGAACAACGTATGTTGTTATGCGGTTTGACCGATAAAGATCTTCGTAGAATATGTAGGAGCCAATATGAACATCCAGGTTCCACTATTGGTTATTGACCGGAAACAGTTCTAGGTCATGTCTACATAGTTCTCGAACCCGTAGGGTCCGCACGCTTAAACGTTACGATGACAGTTTTATTATGAGTTTATAAGTTTTGGTATACCGAAGGTTGTTTGGAATCCCGGATGTGATCAAGGACATGACGAGGAGTCTCGGAATGGTCGAGACATAAAGATTGATATATTGGAAGCCTATATTTGGACATCGGAATGATTCCGGATGAAATCGGGATTTTACTGGAACACCGGAGGGTTACCAGAACCCCCCGGGGGATAATGGGCCTTGATGGGTCATGAGGGAGAAGAGGAGGGCCGGCCAGGGCAGGCCGCGCGCCCCCTCCCCCCCTAGTCCGAATAGGACAAGGAAGGGGGGCGGGGGGCGGCGCCCCCCTTTCCTCTTTCCCCTCCCCCCTTTCCTTCTCCACCAAGGCAAGAGGGGGGAGTCCTACTCCCGGTGGGAGTAGGACTCCTCCAGGCGCACCCCTAGAGGTCCGGCCGCACCTCCCCCTCCCTCCTTTATATACGGGGGCAGGGGGGCACCCTAGTACACACAAGTTGATCATCGTGATTGTTCCTTTGCCGTGTGCGGTGCCCCCCTCCACCATATTCCACCTAGGTCATATCGTCGCGGAGTTTAGGCGAAGCCCTGCGTCAGTAGAACATCATCATCGCCACCACGTCGTCTTGTGGAACTCATCCCCGACACCCTGCTGGATCGGAGTCCGGGGATCGTCATCAAGTTGAACGTGTGCAGAACACGGAGGTGCCGTACGTTTGGTACTTGGATCGGTCGGATCGTGAAGACGTACGACTACATCAACCGCGTTGTCCTAACGCTTCCGCTTTCGGTCTACGAGGGTACGTGGACACACTCTCCCCTCTCGTTGCTATGCATCACCATGATCTTGCGTGTGCGTAGGAATTTTTTTGAAATTACTACGTTCCCCAACAGTGGCATTCGAGCCAGGTTTTATGCGTTGATGTTATATGCACGAGTAGAACACAAGTGAGTTGTGGGAGATACAAGTCATACTGCTTACCAGCATGTCATACTTTGGTTCGGAGGTATTGTTGGATGAAGCGGCCCGGACCGACATTACGCGTACGCTTATGCTTACGCGAGACTGGTTCTACCGACGTGCTTTGCACACAGGTGGCTGGCGGGTGTCTATTTCTCCAACTTTAGTTGAACCGAGTGTGGCTACGCCCGGTCCTTGCGAAGGTTAAAACAGCACTAACTTGACGAACTATCATTGTGGTTTTGATGCGTAGGTAAGAACGGTTCTTGCTCAGCCCGTAGCAGCCACGTAAAACTTGCAACAACAATGTAGAGGACGTCTAACTTGATTTTGCAAGGCATGTTGTGATGTGATATGGTCAAGACGTGATGCTATATTTTATTGTATGAGATGATCATGTTTTGTAACCGGAGTTATCGGCAACTCGCAGGAGCCATATGGTTGTCGCTTTATTGTATGAATTCAAACGCCCTGTAATTGCTTTACTTTATCACTAAGCGGTAGCAATAGTCGTAGAAGCAATAGATGGCGTAACGACAACGATGCTACGATGGAGATCAAGGTGTTGCGCCGGTGACGATGGTGATCACGACGGTGTTTCGGAGATGGAGATCACAAGCACAAGATGATGATGGCCATATCATATCACTTATATTGATTGCATATGATGTTTATCCTTTATGCATCTTATCTTGCTTTGATTGACGGTAGCATTTAAGATGATCTCTCACTAAAATTATCAAGAAGTGTTCTCCCGAGTATGCACCGTTGCCAAAGTTAAATCGTGCCCGGACACCACGTGATGATCGGGTGTGATAAGCTTTACGTCCATATACAACGGGTGCAAGCCAGTTTTGCACACGCGGAATACTCAGGTTAAACTTGACGAGCCTAGCATATGCAGATATGGCCTCGGAACACGGAGACCGAAAGGTCGGGCGTGAATCATATAGTAGATATGATCAACATAGTGATGTTCACCATTGAAAACTACTCCATCTCACGTGATGATCGGTTATGGTTTAGTTGATTTGGATCACGTGATCACTTAGATGACTAGAGAGATGTCTGTCTAAGTGGGAGTTCTTAAGTAATATGATTAATTGAACTTAAATTTATCATGAACTTAGTATTTTACTTATCTATGTTTGTTGTAGATAGATGGCTCGTGCTGTTGTTCCGTTGAATTTTAATGCGTTCCTTGAGAAAGCAAAGTGGAAAGATGATGGTAGCAATTACACGGACTGGGTCCGTAACTTGAGGATTATCCTCATTGCTGCACGAGAAGAATTACGCCTGGAAGCACCGCTGGGTGCCGTGCCTGCTGCAGAACAACGCCAGACGTTGTGAGCGTCTGGCGAGCAAAGTCGCGACTACTCTATAGTTCGAGTGTGCCATGCTTTACGGCTTAGAACCGGGTCTTCAACGACGTTTTGAGCGTCATGGAGCATATGAGATGTTCCAGGAGTTGAAGTTAATATTTCAAGCAAATGCCGGATTGAGAGATATGAAGTCTCCAATAAGTTCTATAGCTGCAAGATGGAGGAGAATAGTTACGTCGGTGAGCATATACTCAACATGTCCGGGTATAATAATCACTTGATTAAACTGGGAGTTAATCTTCCGGATGATAGTGTCATTGACAGAATTCTCCAATCACTGCCACCAAGCTACAAGAGCTTCGTGATGAACTATAATATGCAACGGATGAACAAGACAATTCCGAGCTCTTCGCAATGCTAAAAGCTGCGGAGGTAGAAATCAGAAGGAGCATCAAGTGTTGATGGTCAACAAGACCACTAGTTTCAAGAAAAGGGCAAAGGGAAGAAGAAGGGAACTTCAAGAAGAACAGCAAGCAAGTTGCTGCTCAAGAGAAGAAACCCAAGTCTGGACCTAAGCTGAAATCGAGTGCTTCTCTGCAAGCAAGCTGGTCCTTTGAAGCGGAACTGCCCCAAGTATTTGGCGGATAAGAAGGATGGCAAGGTGAACAAAGGTATATGTGATATACATGTTATTGATGTGTACCTTACTAGAGCTCGTAGTAGCACTGGTATTTGATCTGGTTACATTGCTAATATTTGCAACACGAAGCAGGGGACTACGGAATAAGCGAGCACTGGCCAAGGACGAGGTGACGATGCACGTGGGAAACAGTTCCAAAGTCGATGTGATCGCGGTCGGCACGCTACCTCTACATCTACCTTCGGGATTAGTTTTAGACCTAAATAATTGTTATTTGGTGCCAGCATTGAGCATGAACATTATATCTGGATCTTGTTTGATGCGAGACGGTTATCCATTTAAATCAGAGAATAATGGTTGTTCTATTTATATGAGTAATATCTTTTATGGTCATGCACCCTTGAAGAATGGTCTATTTTTATTAAATCTCTATAGTAGTGATACACATATTCATAATGTCGAAGCCAAAAGATGCAGAGTTGATAATGATAGTGCAACTTATTTGTGGCACTGCCGTTTAGGTCATATCGGTGTAAAGCGCATGAAGAAACTCCATACTGATGGACTTTTGGAACCACTTGATTATGAATCACTTGGTACTTGCGAACCGCGCCTCATGGGCAAGATGACTAAAACACCGTTCTCCGGTTCTATGGAGAGAGCAACAGATTTGTTGGAAATCATACATACAGATGTATGTGGTCCGATGAATATTGAAGCTCGTGGCGGATATCGTTATTTTCTCACCTTCACAGATGATTTAAGCAGATACGGGTGTATCTGCTTAATGAAGCATAAATCTGAAACATTTGAAAAGTTCAAAGAATTTCAGAGTGAAGTTGAAAATCATCGTAACAAGAAATAAAGTTTCTACGATCTGATCGTGGAGGAGAATATTTGAGTTACGAGTTTGGTCTACATTTGAAACAATGCGGAATAGTTTCGCAACTCACGCCACTTGGAACACCACAGCGTAATGGTGTGTCCGAACGTTGTAATCGTACTTTACTAGATATGGTGCGATCTATGATGTCTCTTACCGATTTACCGCTATCGTTTTGGGGTTATGCTTTAGAGACGGCCACATTCATGTTAAATAGGGCACCATCAAAATCCGTTGAGACGACTCCTTATGAACTATGGTTTGGCAAGAAACCAAAGTTGTCCTTTCTGAAAGTTTGGGGCTGCGATGCTTATGTGAAAAAGCTTCAACCTGATAAGCTTGAACCCAAATCGGAAAAATGTGTCTTCATAGGATACCCAAAGGAGACAGTTGGGTACACCTTCTATCACAGATCCGAAGGCAAGACATTCGTTGCTAAGAATGGATCCTTTCTAGAGAAGGAGTTTCTCTCGAAAGAAGTGAGTGGGAGGAAAGTAGAACTTGATGAGGTAACAGTACCAACTCCCTTATTGGAAAGTAGTTCATCACAGAAATCGGTTCCTGTGACACCTGCACCAATTAGTGAGGATGTTAATGATGATGATCATGAAACTTCAGATCAAGTTGTTACTGAACTTCGTAGATCAACCAGAGTAAGATCCGCACCAGAGTGGTATGGTAATCCTATTCTGGAAGTCATGCTACTAGATCATGGTGAACCTACGAACTATGAAGAAGCGATGGTGAGCCCAGATTCCGGAAAATGGCTTGAAGCCATGAAATCTGAGATGGGATCCATGTATGAGAACAAAGTGTGGACTTTGGTTGACTTGCCCGATGGTCGGCAAGCAATAGAGAATAAATGGATCTTCAAGAAGAAGACTGACGCTGACGGTAATGTTACTGTTTACAATGCTCGACTTGTTGCAAAAGGTTTTCGACAAGTTCAAGGGGTTGACTACGATGAGACCTTCTCACCCATAGCGATGGTTAAGTCTGTCCGAATCATGTTAGCAATTGCCGCATTTTATGATTATGAAATATGGCAGATGGATGTCAAAACTGCATTCCTGAATGGATTTCTGGAAGAAGAGTTGTATATGATGCAACCGGAAGGTTTTGTCGATCCTAAAGGGAGCTAACAAAGTGTGCAAGCTCCAACGATCAATCTATGATCTGGTGCAAGCCTCTCGGAGTTGGAATAAACGCTTTGATAGTGTGATCAAAGCATATGGTTTTATACAGACTTTTGGAGAAGCCTGTATTTACAAGAAAGTGAGTGGGAGCTCTGTAGCATTTCTAATATTATTTGTGGACGACATATTGTTGATTGGAAATGATATAGAATTTCTGGATAGCATAAAAGGATACTTGAATAAAAGTTTTTCAATGAAAGACCTCGGTGAAGCTGCTTACATATTGGCCATCAAGATCTATAGAGATAGATCAAGACACTTGATTGGACTTTCACAATGCACATACCTTGATAAAGTCTTGAAAAAGTTCAATATGGATCAGGCAAAGAAAGGGTTTTTGCCTGTATTACAAGGTATAAAATTGAGTCAGACTCAATGCCCGACCACTGCAGAAGATAGAGAGAAAATGAAAGGAGTTCCCTATGCTTCAGCCATAGGCTCTATCATGTATGCAATGCTGTGTACCAGACCTGATGTGTGCCTTGCTATTAGTTTAGCAGGGAGGTACCAAAGTAATCCAGGAGTGGATCACTGGACAGCGGTCAAGAATATCCTGAAATACCTGAAAAGGACTAAGGATATGTTTCTCGTTTATGGGGGTGACAAAGAGCTTGTCGTAAAAGGTTACGTCGATGCAAGCTTTGACACTGATCCGGACGATTCTAAATCGCAAACCGGATATGTATTTATATTAAACGGTGGAGCTGTAAGTTGGTGCCGTTCTAAACAAAGCGTCGTAGCGGGATCTACATGTGAAGCGGAGTACATAGCTGCTTCGGAAGCAGCAAATGAAGGAGTCTAGATGAAGGAGTTCATTTCCGATCTAGGTGTCATACCTAGTGCATCGGGACCTATGAAAATCTTCTGTGACAATACTGGTGCAATTGCCTTGGCAAAGGAATCCAGATTTCACAAGAGGACCAAGCACATCAAGAGACACTTCAATTCCATCCGGGACCAAGTTCAGGTGGGAGACATAGAAATTTGCAAGATACATACGGATCTGAATATTGCAGACCCGTTGACTAAGCCTCTTCCACGAGCAAAACATGATCAACACCAAGACTCCATGGGTGTTAGAATCATTACTATGTAATCTAGATTATTGACTCTAATGCAAGTGGGAGACTGAAGGAAATATGCCTAGAGGCAATAATAAAGTTATTATTTATTTCCTCATATCATGATAAATGTTTATTATTCATGCTAGAATTGTATTATCTGGAAACATGATACATGTGTGAATACATAGACAAACATAATGTCACTAGTGTGCCTCTACTTGACTAGCTCATTAATCAAAGATGGTTATGTTTCCTAACCATAGACATGTGTTGTCATTTGATTAACGGGATCACATCATTAGGAGAATGATGTGATTGACTTGACCCATTCCGTTAGCCTAGCACTTGATCGTTTAGTATGTTGCTATTGCTTTCTTCATGACTTATACAAAGTTCCTACAACTATGCGATTATGCAACTCCGTTTACGGAGGAACACTTTGTGTGCTACCAAAGCGTCACAACGAATCGGGTGATTATAAAGGTTCTCATGGTGTCTCCAAAGGTACATGTTGGGTTGGCGTAATTCGAGATTAGGTTTTGTCACTCCGAATGTCGGAGAGGTATCTCTGGGCCCTCTCGGTAATACACATCACTTAAGCCTTGCAAGCAATGTAACCAATGAGTTAGTTACAGAATGATGTATTACGGAACGAGTAAAGAGACTTGCCGGTAACGAGATTGAACTAGGTATTGGATACCGACGATCGAATCTCAGGCAAGTAACATACCGATGACAAAGGGAACAACGTATGTTCCTCTTTCCCCTCCCCCCTTTCCTTCTCCACCAAGGCAAGAGGGGGGAGTCCTACTCCCGGTGGGAGTAGGACTCCTCCAGGCGCACCCCTAGAGGGTCGGCCGCACCTCCCCCTCCCTCCTTTATAAATGGGGGCAGGGGCACCCTAGTACACACAAGTTGATCATCGTGATCGTTCCTTAGCCGTGTGCGGTGCCCCCCTCCACCATATTCCACCTCGGTCATATCGTCGCGGAGTTTAGGCGAAGCCCTGCGTCAGTAGAGCATCATCATCGTCACCACGCCGTCGTCTTGTGGAACTCATCCCGACACCTGCTGGATCGGAGTCCGGGATCGTCATCGAGCTGAGCGATGTGCAGAACACGGAGGTGCCGTACGTTCGGTACTTGGATCGGTCGGATCGTGAAGACGTCATATGACTACATCAACAGCGTTGTCATAACGCTTCGCTTTCGGTCTCACGAGTGCGTGGACACACTCTCCCCTCTCGTTGCTATGCATCACCATGATCTTGCGTGTGCGTACGAATTTTTTTGAAATTACTACGTTCCCCAACAATGATATGCCAAGCCACAAGCTTGGGAATGCTATGTTTGATGATAATGACATGTTTTAGAATTTATTTGCTGCAATTAATGTTTGTCCCAATCTTGGGGAGGCTATGCTTAATGAAGATGATCTTTTTAGTCTCCTTACTTTGAATGATCAAATTTGCTATGATGATTGCATGCCTACCACTTATGATGATTATTGTGATGATACTTATGTTATAAAAAGTAGTGATAATTATTGTCATAATTTTAAATATCCTTTTGATGAAAATTACTCTTTTAATGTGGGAACAATTTATAGTATTCGAGTTTCCTATGATACTCCCCCTATTATGAATGTGAATAAAATTGCTTATGTGGAGAGTAACAAAAATACTATGCTTATGGATCATGAAAGGGATGCTTTGTGTGATACTTATATTGATGAATCTACTCATGATGCTACTAAAAATTATTATGAGAGAGGAACTTATGATTCATGATGCTCTCTTCATGTTTCAATTCTTATCTTTTATGCGAGCATCATTGTACTCATCATGCCTAGCTAAAAGGCATTAAAGAAAAGCGCTTGTTGGGAGACAACCCAACACTTTTACCTACTGTTTTTGTGTGTTCACATGATTAGGCTACTGTATTA
This sequence comes from Aegilops longissima, assembly GCA_021605205.1. Lineage (NCBI taxonomy): Eukaryota > Viridiplantae > Streptophyta > Magnoliopsida > Poales > Poaceae > Aegilops > Aegilops longissima. The sequence goes on along the minus strand of CM038677.1, from coordinate 690,391,606 downwards.
ATTATGTTCTATTTCTTTTGTTTCAATAAAGTGCCAAGTAAAGCCTTTGGGATCATGTTGGGTGATAGTTGATTTGATCTTGCTGAAAAACAGAAACTTTTGCGCTCACAAAAATAAGTCTCATTTTTAACAGAAGAGTTCTTTTGAGTTGATTCTTTTTGCAGAAGTTTAATATACAAATTTCTCACGTGGTCCCAATTTTTTCATAATTTTTGGAGTAGCAGAAGTATGGTTTGAGTAGAGATTACTACAGACTGTTCTGTTTTTGACAGATTCCGTTTTCAATGCATAGCTTCCTTGTTTCCTAGTTTCTATGGCTTATATTGCTCAATATAAATTGTGGAAATGATATGTTATAGTAGGAATTGTGTGTAAACAATTATGAATCTTGTCTTTGACAGTACGAAAGTGAAATGGTTTGCTCTTTATCATACTAACCTATCTCATGAAGTTCTGTTAAATTTTGTGTGATTGAAGTTTTCAAGTTTTGAGTGAGACATCGATATGAGGAAGAATATAAGGAGTGACAAGACCCTGAGCTTGGGGATGCCCGAGGCACCCCAGGGTAATATCCAAGGAAGATCCAAGCAACTAAGCTTGGGGATGCTGTCGGTGTCAAAACTGACAGATCTCGGGTAGGGGGTCCCAAGCTGTGTGTCATGGATCGATGGGTAACAGGAGGCAGGGGACACAATGTTTACCCAGGTTCGGGACCTCTTAATGAAGGTAATACCCTACTTCCTGCTTGATTGATCTTGATGAATATAGAGATTACAAGAGTTGATCTACCTCGAGATCATATATTGTGGTCTAAAACCTAAGGGTATGATGAATAATATCATAATCATCAATGAACTGGCCTAGCCTCGGCTTATATAATGTACCAGAGGCCTAGGATAACAAGATTCCTAGTCGAATACGTCGGTGGAGAGGAGTCGTTGTCTTGATCACCAAGTCCTGTGGAATCTTCCTCGTGTGTGCATCGGCTGTCCGAACTGGCCAATGAGTAAACGGCCATGGGGGTCCTCGGCCCAATCCAACTGATCGGGAGACGACGTGGCGAGTACCCCCTAGTCCAGGACACCTTTAGTTGCCCCCTGAACCGGTCTTCAAGTTAGGGACGCTCCTCGATTCTTTCAAACTGTTCTTCATCTTCGGTCGTCGGTCTTGAAAACTGGTTCAACAAATCTTCTCATCCTCGATCTTGAGGATCGCCGAAGTGAATCTAAAGAGTTTACACGTCGGGTATCCGAGGAGCCCCTTTAAGTTCTCGGCCTTTATCAATGCCTTGTTATTTTTTATGCCACACCTCGGGTTTGAAGTGTTTCCCGTGCGGCGTTGTCCTCTTGCATCTGACCTCCAACGCCGGACTGCAGTCAAGGTATCTTTTGCAGCCGAGCACCAATGCCAGACTGTATCCGAGCTCCAACACCGGACTATATCCAAGCTCCAACGCCGGACTATGTCCGAGGTGTCATAGATCACCTTGGTTCAAAAAAGTTGAAGGAGTTTAGCCGAGTTTAATGCCGGAAATGCCCTCTATGGAGCCAGCCACTTGCATCCGAGCTATATCCCGAAATGCTTTCGAGGTGGTTCAGCACCTCAGTCATGGGCTGATTGTTTGCGGATTTTATTTTCGATACGTGTAAATTTATTTGCTGTAAATATGTATACAGTAGCCCTCAAGTTGTGTGTCGGTCTAAAACCCGAGATGCACCTGAAGGAAAACATGAAACTACTGATCCTAGTAGCCCCTGAGACTTAGGTCGATTCGCAAAATCGGCCTGAGGATCAACTCCTAGCTCGGCAGCATACGTAGGAATAGAAACGCAGTGCAATATATTAGAAATAATGATCGGCGGATGGGCCCCTTAGAGATGGCCATGAGAAGTCGCCGTGATATATTAGCTTGATGCCAGATAAGTCCCAGATGGTACTTATTATTGTCCGAAGACGTGCTTGCCCATAGTTCGGTAATGCCGAACGCTAAGCACTTTGAATTTTCTGCATTGAATAAGCAATGTAGTAGCCCCCGAGACACTGGTCGGGTGGCAACACCAGATCAGGGGATCGATGTGCCCCTTTAATATTAGTAAATGATAAGCCTGAAGCCCAGTAGTCCCCGAGCCTTAATGTGGGCACTGGTGGCCGAATTAAGGATCAATATCCGGAGTAAAATCACAAATTATGTGTAATGATTCCATGTATCCAAGTACTCTACATCATTAATGCTCGGATCCGCACTGTACAAAACTTTGTTGACCGACCATCGGCTTCAACCTCCTCGGCCTGTAGCCGGGGAATGTTTGCCCACTTAATAAAGCCTTTATGAGAGCAAATATTTACGACGAACAAGGCAATCCGGCTATACGGTTTTATAAACAAAGGTACGCGGAGAGATATGGTATATTACTATTAACGTAAGAAACATCTTCCAAAGAAAATAGTCCCGCCATCGGTTCCTTTCTTTGGGTTGTCATGCTGACCAGGATGAAACCTCACCTCTGATCAATGTGGGAGGAAAATTCTGCGGATTTAGTTCGGGGAAAGTTCCTGAACTCTAAGTTCTGAATGGACCAAAATTTTCACTTCCGTCGTTGCTGACCAATTATATCCTTTAAGATTGCTATCTTTCGGCTTCACCCAGTCTGAGGTACTAACCCGGATGACCCGGTAGAAACAATCACAGAGGTGCTTCCTTTACCGCCTAGCCGAACAATCGGGAACGTAGGGGCAAGCACAGGAGCCAGGCAACCCAGCTTGGCCAAAATCTTAAGTCAAATTGATGCATATGTATGACTTTATAACGATGATTATGGAAGGCATCCCTTGTATATTAAATACAAATGATGATGATATGTTTATTTGGACTCCATTACGAACGTTTATCAGTTGAAAGTGGCCCATCTTCGGCTTCCACCCCCTTGTAAATGCTACACAGGGTGTTTCCGCAATAACAAAAAACCCTTAGCCGACGTCTCGGTGCCCGAAGGCGGTTGTGTTAGCGGAAACGAGGCAATCAGATATGCGGGCTTTATAACTTTCACTTAGTCATAGGAGCTTAAAGTTGGGAGGCCAGCTACTAGCCCCTGGTTAGTGTTCGGTGACACCCAAGGTCAAGCCGTAAACACTTCGGCCAATGTTATGAACGGCCCGACATTTGACACAGTCATCTGATCGCTGACCAATTTACGCTTATTGTGACAGTCAGTTTTCGGCTTTCTCCACTGAGGTGCTTAACCATGTGAGCTGGAAGTGCTACCTCTTGAGCATGCGTTGGTTTTCCCTTGAAGAGGAAAGGGTGATGCAGCAAAGTAGCGTAAGTATTTCCCTCAGTTTTTTAGGACCAAGGTATCAATCCAGTAGGAGGTTACACGCAAGTCGCCTTGTACCTGCACAAACAAATAAGAACCTTGCAACCAACGCAATAAAGGGGTTGTCAATTGAAGGAAATATTCCCTAGAGGCAATAATAAAGTTATTATTTATTTCCTTATTTCATGATAAATGTTTATTATTCATGCTAGAATTGTATTAACCGGAAACATAATACATGTGTGAGTACATAGACAAACAGAGTGTCACTAGTATGCCTCTACTTGACTAGCTCGTTGATCAAAGATGGTTATGTTTCCTAGCCATAGACATGAGTTGTCATTTGATTAACGGGGTCACATCATTAGGAGAATGATGTAATTGACTTGACCCATTCCGTTAGCTTAGCACTCGATCGTATAGTATGTCGCTATTGCTTTCTTCATGACTTATACATGTTCCTATGACTATGAGATTATGCAACTCCCGTTTACCGGAGGAACACTTTGTGTGCTATCAAATGTCACAACATAACTGGGTGATTATAAAGGTGCTCTACAGGTGTCTCCAAAGGTACTTGTTGGGTTGGCGTATTTTGAGATCGGGATTTGTCACTCCGATTGTCGGAGAGGTATTTCTAGGCCCACTCAGTAATGCACATCACTTAAGCCTTGCAAGCATTGCAACTAATGAGTTAGTTGCGGGATGATGTACTACGGAACGAGTAAAGAGACTTGCCGGTAACGAGATTGAACTATGTATTGAGATACCGACGATCGAATCTCGGGCAAGTAACATACCGATGACAAAGGGAACAATGTATGTTGTTATGCGGTCTGACCGATAAAGATCTTCGTAGAATATGTGGGAGAAAATATGAGCATCCAGGTTCCGCTATTGGTTACTGACCGGAGACGTGTCTCAGTCATGTCTACATAGTTCTCGAACCCGTAGGGTCCGCACGCTTAACGTTTCAATGACTGTTATATTATGAGTTTATATGTTTTGATGTACCGAAGATTGTTCGGAGTCCCGGATGTGATCACAGACATGAAGAGAAGTCTCGAAATGGTCGAGACATGAAGATTGATATATTGGAAGCCTATATTTAGATATCGGAAGTGTTCCGGGTGAAATCGGGATTTTACCGAGTACAGGAGGGTTACGGAACCCCTTGGGGTTAATGGGCCATAGTGGGCCTTAGTGGAGAAGAGGAGGCGGCCGGGGGAAGGGCGCGCCTCCCCCTAGTCCGAATAGGACAAGGAGAGGCGCCCCTTCCTTCTTCTCCTCAACCTCTTCCCCTCTTCTCCTAATCCAACAAGGAAAAGGGAGGGAGTCCTACTCTCGGTGGGAGTAGGACTCCTCCTGGCGTGCCCCCTCCTGGCCGGCCGCACCTCCCCCCTTGCTCCTTTATATACGGGGGCAGGGGGCACCCTAGAGATACAACAATTGATCGTTTGATCTTTTATCCGTGTGCGGTGCCCCCCTCCACCATAGTCCACCTCGATATCTTGAAGCGGTGCTTAGGCGAAGCCCTGCGTCGGTAGAACATCATCATCGTCACCATGCTGTCGTGCTGACAAAACTCTCCCTCAACACTCGGCTGGATCGGAGTTCGAGGGACGTCATAGGGCTGAACGTGTGCTGAACTCGGAGGTGGCGTGCATTCGGTACTTGATCGGTCGGATCATGAAGACGTACGACTACATCAACCGTGTTGTGCTAACGCTTCGCTTTTGGTCTCACAGTGCGTGGACACACTCTCCCCTCTCGTTGCTATGCATCACCATGATCTTGCGTGTGGGTAGGAATTTTTTTGAAATTACTACGTTCCCCAACAGTGGCATCCGAGCCTGGTTTTATGCATAGATGTCATATGCACGAGTAGAACACAAGTGAGTTGTGGGCGATATAAGTCATACTGCTTACCAGCATGTCATACTTTGGTTCGGCGGTATTGTTGGATGAAGCGGCCCGGACCTACATTACACATACGCTTATGCGAGACTGGTTCTACCGACGTGCTTTGCACACAGGTGGCTGGCGGGTGTCAGTTTCTCCAACTTTAGTTGAATCGAGTGTGGCTACGCCCGGTCCTTGCGAAGGTTAAAACATCACTAACTTGACAAACTATCATTGTGGTTTTGATGCGTAGGTAAGAACGGTTCTTGCTAAGCCCGTAACAGCCACGTAAAACTTGCAACAACAAAGTAGAGGACGTCTAACTTGTTTTTGCAGGGCATGTTGTGATGTGATATGGTCAAAGCATGATGCTAAATTTTATTGTATGAGATGATCCTGTTTTTAACCGAGTTATCGGCAACTGGCAGGAGCCATATGGTTGTCGCTTTATTGTATGCAATGAAATCACCCTGTAATGCTTTAATTTATCACTAAACGGTAGCGATAGTCGTAGAAGCATAAGACTTGCGAGACGACAACGATGCTACGATGGAGATCAAGGTGTCCCGTCGGTGACGATGGTGATCATGACAGTGCTTTGGAGATGGAGATCACAAGCGAAAGATGATGATGGCCATATCATATCACTTATATTGATTGCATGTGATGTTTTTCTTTTATGCATCTTATCTTGCTTTGATTGACGGTAGTAGTCTAAGATGATCTCTCACTAAATTTCAAGATAAAAGTGCTCTCCCTGAGTATGCACCATTGCCAAAGTCCGTCGTGCCCAGACACCTCGTGATGATCGGGTGTGATAAGCTCTACGTCCATCTACAATGGGTGCAAGCCAGTTTTGCACACGCAGAATACTCAGGTTAAACTTGACGAGCCTAGCATATGCAGATATGGCCTCGGAACACTGAGACCGAAAGGTCGAGCGTGAATCATATAGTAGATATGATCAACATAGTGATGTTCACCATTGAAAACTACTCCATTTCACGTGATGATCGGTTATGGTTTAGTTGATTTGGATCACGTGATCACTTAGATGATTAGAGGGATGTCTATCTAAGTGGGAGTTCTTAAGTAATATGATTAATTGAACTTAAATTTAACATGGACTTAGTCCTGGTAGTATTAGCATATCTATGTTGTAGATCAATAGCTCGCGTTTAGCTCCCCTGTTTTATTTTGATATGTTCGTAGAGAAAATTAAGTTGAAAGATGTTAGTAGCAATAATGCAGATTGGATCCGTGTTCTGAGGATTATCCTCATTGCTGGACAGAAGAATTATGTCCTTGATGCACCGCTAGGTGACAGACGGATTGCAGGAGCAGATGCGAACGTTATGAACGTTTTGACAAAAGCTCAGTATGATGACTACTTGATAGTTAAGTGCACCATGCTTTACGGCTTAGAACCGGGACTTCAAAAATGTTTTGAACGCCACGGAGCATATAAGATGTTCGAAGAGTTGAAATTGGTATTTCATACTCATGCCCGTGTCGAGAGGTATGAGACCTCTGACAGTACTTTGCCTACAAGATGGAGGAGAATAGCTCAACCAGTGAGCATGTGCTCAGATTGTGTGGGTACTACAATTGCTTGAATCAAGTGGGAGTTAATCTTCCAGATAAGATAGTAATTGATAGAATTCTCTAGTCACTATCACCAAGTTATTAGAACTTCGTGATGAACTATAATATGCAAGGGATGACGAAAGTAATTCCCGAGCTCTTCGCGATGCTGAAATCGACGAAGGTAGAAATCAAGAAAGAGCATCAAGTGTTGATGGTTAACAGGACCACTAGTTTCAAGTAAAGGGACAAAGGGAAGAAAAGGGAACTTCAAGAAGAACGGCAAGCAAGTTGCTACTCAAGTGAAGAAGCCCAAGTCTGGACCTAAGCCTGAGACTAAGTGCTTCTGCTGCAAAGGAACTGGTCACTGGAAGCGGAACTACCCCAAGTATTTGGCGGATAAGAAGGATGGCAAAGTGAACAAAGGTATATTTGATATACAGATTATTGATGTGTATTTTACTAGTGTTCGTAGCAACCCCTTGGTATTTGATACTGGTTCAGTAGCTAAGAGTAGTAACTCGAAACGGGAGTTGCAGAATGAACAAAAACTAGTTAAGGGTGAAGTGACGATGTGTGTTGTAAGCAGTTCCAAGATTGATATGATCATCATCACACACTCCCTATACTTTCGGGATTAGTGTTAAACCTAAATAAATGTTATTTGGCATTTGCGTTGAGCATGAATATGATTTGATCATGTTTTTTGCAATACGGTTATTCATTTAAAGTCAGAGAATAATTGTTGTTCTGTTTACATGAATAAAACCTTCGATGGTCATACACCCAATGAAAATAGTTTGTTGGATCTCGATCGTGGTGATACGCATTTTCATAATATTGAAGCCAAATGACACAAAGTTAATAATGATAGTGCAACTTATTTATGGCACTGCCGTTTAGGTCATATTGGCGTAAAGCGCATGAAGAAACTCCATGCTGATGGGCTTTTGGAACCACTTGATGCTTGCGAACCATGCCTTTTGGGCAAGATGACTAAAATGCCGTTCTCCGGAACAATGGAGCGAGCAACAGATTTGTTGGAAATCATACATACTGATGTATATGGTCCAATGAATATTGAGGCTCACGGTAGGTGATGACCCACAAGTATAAGGGATCTATCATAGTCCTTTCGATAAGTAAGAGTGTCGAACCCAATGAGGAGCAGAAGGAAATGATAAGCGGTTTTCAGCAAGGTATTCTCTGCAAGTACTGAAATAAGTGGTAACAGATAGTTTTGTGATAAGATAATTTGTAACGAGCGACTAGTAACAAAAGTAAATAAAGTGCACCAAAGTGGCCCAATCCTTTTTGTAGCAAAGGAGAAGCCTGGACAAACTCTTATATAAGGAAAAGCGCTCCCGAGGACACATGGGAATTATCATCAAGCTAGTTTTCATCACGTTCATATGATTCGCGTTCGGTACTTTGATAATTTGATATGTGGGTGGACCGGTGCTTGGGTGCTGTTCTTACTTAAACAAGCATCCCACTTATGATTAACCTCTATTGCAAGCATCCGCAACTACAACAAAAGTATTAAGGTAAACCTAACCATATCATGAAACATATGGATCCAAATCATCCCCTTACGAAGCAACGCATAAACTAGGGTTTAAGCTTCTTTCACTCTAGCAACCCATCATCTACTTTTTACTTCCCAATGCCTTCCTCTAGGCCCAAATAATGGTGAAGTGTTATGTAGTCGACGTTCACATAACACCACTAGAGGCTAGACAACATACATCTCATCAAAATATTGAACGAATACCAAATCCACATGACTACTAATAGCAAGACTTCTCCCATGTCCTCAGGAACAAACGTAACTACTCACAAAGCATATTCATGTTCATAATCAGAGGGGTATTAATATGCATAAAGGATCTGAACATATGATCTTCCACCAAATAAACCAACTAGCATCAACTACAAGGAGTAATCAACACTACTAACAACCTACTAGTACCAATCCCGGACTTGGAGACGAGAATTGGATACAAGAGATGAATTAGGGTTTTGAGAGGAGATGGTGCTGGTGAAGATGTTGATGGAGATTGCTCTCTCCGATCGAGGAGGCGTTGGTGATGACGATGGCAATGATTTCCCCCTCGGAGGGAAGTGTCCCAGCGAACAGCTCTGCTTGAGCCCTAGATTAGTTCCGCCAAGGTTCCACCTCGTGGCGCGGAGTCTCGTCGAAAGATTGCTTATGATTTTTCCTTGATGAAAGACTTCATATAGCGAAGATAGCCACCGAGGGCCAGCAGGGGCCACGAGGCAGGGCGCACAGGGGTAGGGCGCGCCCCCACCCTCGTGGCTGGTAGGGAACCCCTCGGCGTACTTCTTCCGCTCAATATTTTTATTATTTCCAAAATAACTTTCGTGGAGTTTCAGGACTTTTGGAGTTGTGCAAAATAGGTCTCTTATATTTGCTCCTTTTCCAGCCCAGAATTCCAGCTGCCGGCATTCTCCCTCCTTATGTAAACCTTGTAAAATAAGAGAGAATAGACATAAGTATTGTGACATAACGTGTAATAACTGCCCATAATGCAATAAATATCGATATAAAAGCATGATGCAAAATGGACGTATCAATTCCCCCAAGCTTAGACCTCGCTTGTCCTCAAGCGGAAGTCGATAACGATAAATATGTCCACATGTTTAGAGGTAGAGGTGTCGATAAAATAAAATACGGACATGAGGGCATCATGATTATTCTCATAACAACAACATATATGAATATTGTCATATGATTTCTTATGCTCAAGTAATAATCTATTCACAATGCAAAAGTACGAATAATAAACTTTATTGAGAACCAACAAACTATAATCTCGGTCATTGAAGCAATTGCAATTTATCATAACATCAGAAAGAGTCTATGTCAGAGCTTTCTAGCAAGTCCACATACTCAACTATCATTTAGTCTTTCATAATTGCTAACACTCATGCAATACTTGTGGTTACGGAGTTTTAATCGGACACAGAGAAAGATAGGGGCTTATAGTTTCGCTGTCGGATTTCAGGTTCCGGCAGACCCTTGAGGTTCGAACACTAGGGTGCGCTCGGAGATCTTTCCCCTACTGGCTCATGCGTCGATGGTTTGCAAGGGATCTAAACTATGAACGATGAACAACAAAAGAGACACGAGGTTTATACTGGTGCGGGCCACCGTTGTGGTGTAATACCCTACTCCAGTGTGTGGTGCGGTGGATTGCCTCACGGGCTGATGATGAGTAGTACAAAGGAAGAATAGCCTCGTGAGGGGTGTTCTTGGGCTGGTGCGATGAACTGCTTGGGTGAGTTCGATCGCCTCTCTCTCTCTCTGCTAGGGCTCTATTGGATGCACGTCCCTTCCAGATGCCTCTACTCTGTGGTGGCTAGCTCTATTTATAGAGGGAGGCCATGGAACTCTTCCCAAATAATGAGCGGGAAGGGCGCCAACAATTGGCCATTTTGAAGGGGAACATCTAGTACACTTATCCTGACTAAAGTTGGTCTTCGGCTGCCAAAGGCTCTGACGGTGATGTCGTCCTGGGCTCCACGATGACCTCCATCCTGCCGCTCTGCAGGTCTTGGTCTTGTTGCACCGAAGTGGTAACCTTTGCCTGATGCCTTGGCATGTGCTTGCCTCCTTTGCACCAAAGGGGAAACGAGGACACTGCGTAGGCTGGCGCCCGCCTGGTCTTGATCGTCATGGCTTGCGTCACGGGGCACCCTCGTGAGGTACCCTGCCTTGATCTCTCCGCCTCCTCGTGAGCCCGCCTGACGAGGCTGCTCCTGAGGGAGGTTCCCATCGTCCACCCCGCGATACTTCGACCCTCGCGAGGGTCTTGAGCTTGAGCTGATGAAGCTGGGCCGTACTGGGGCCCCACTTGAGCCACGCCGCAGGCCGCAGGCAGGCATGTCTAGGGACCCCCGTTCCCAGAATGCCAACAGTAGCCCCCGGGCCCAAAGCGCGCCGGGCTTGGCTCGAGAGAGAAGCGAAGGGGAAAGTGCGGCGCTGCGGGCCCTAATAGCTCATGCCTTGGGCGCCCGCGTGGCGATTATTGGTCGTGGGCGTCTCCGCTTCCCCACGATGCCTCGGCAACTGCATGACTTGACAAGTCCCTGCACGCAGAAATGGGTCATGATTACCTGTGATCGTGGAGGCCGACGGTTGGCCTCCTTCGGCTATAAGTACGGAACAGCATGAGCCCTTCTAGACCATCTCTTCGTGCTTCTTCTTCCTTTCCATCCTTGCCCTTGCTCCACATTACAACAATAGCTTCGATCCGCCAGTTTTCTGCGGAAGAGAAGGGAAAGGCACCCCGAGAGGGTCCCGACCCGCTTCCGCTGAAGAAACGGCTAGCCCTCTACCGCTGAGATGAAGGCGCCTGACAGGAGGTGTCGAGGCCCTGGTACGAGCGGCCACCGCCGGGGTTCCCGCTGCCCTTGTACGCCCGCATCGAGGGCCCTGGAGGGGTAGACGCCGATCGCGACGGACGCCGCCGCCGTCGGCACCGGCGGGTCACGGCGGTGCGCGTCGTTCCTCCTGGAGTCCGCGCCGAGGGCTCCTCCCGAGAGCTTGTGCTCCACGCCGCCATGCCTCCTCAGTCTTGGATTCGCCTTCCTCCCTCCTTCGCCTTCGAGATCCCGTCGAAGGGCTCTCTGGAGCTCTGGTTGCAGCATGCCGGCTGCAGCACCCCTGCGACCGAAGTGTAGGTTGCGCTTGTCGCTCCGGGCAAGGTGTACATGACCCGAGGCTGGGGCGAGATTGCCCGGGTCTGCCGGACAAGGGGCGCCCTCGTGATCCACCTGGAATACGATGGCGCCTCCTTGATGTTCTTCAAGGTCTTCGACGCGGAAGGACGCCGGCTGGAATGCTACCCTGAGAAGGGCGGTCAGGGCATCGTCATGACGAGGACTAGGCCCGCCGGTCGCTCCCTCGGCAGCTCCTCGGGCAGCAACGAAGGGGCTGGAGGGTCCAGTGCCTCCACCGAGTTTCTGGCGACTCCGGAGACGAGCGACGACAGCTACGAGCCCCCAAGGTCGCGCCGCGCTTGGAGCCGGGCGGGCACTTCACGCTACCGGTGCCGGTGATCTGGATGGGGTTGGCGCCGGCGCCTGGCGGCCCGCTGTTGATGATGGTGTCTCCTGCCGAGGCACGCGTAATCAGCGTCCCTTAGGATTAGCATCTTTTATTTCCTGCAAAGAATCAAAGTAGCACCCCGCGGGGGTATGTAAGGCGCTGGCCATGTTTTTGTGAATATTTTGTCCTTATGATGAATCGGTGCGAGATGCTTGTTCTGCCCCAACTCAGCTCCCCATTTCTTTCCTCGCGAGGGCTTGGTGCTCTGCGCTGACAGGTCCCGGTCCCCAGGTAGGCTTCAGCCGTCACTGGTATGACAGGTCGCGATGCCGTGGGTCAAGGCCAGGAGGTGAGCGGCCCGAGGTCCAGTAAGAGCCCCTGAGTCGCGATGCTCAGGAGGTCCCCTTTAGCGCTCAAGCAGCCTCCGCTGGGCAAGAAAGGTAGGCAGCTTTGTCGTGACAGAGCAACAGTAGGTGAGGGTTTTAGCGCTGAGGCGGATCAGTTTTTGCGTGACTTATCTTGCGGGTTTTGGAGCGGCGTTCGATGAGGTGCCGTGTCTGCGCGACGGCAACTGAGGTGTTGCTGGGTTGGGCCCTCGCGAGCTTCTTCCCTCTCCCCCGTGCTTTCGTTAATGCTCTACGTCCTCAGGTCCCGGCCCTCGAGCGAGCTCAGCCGCCGCTGGTATGACAGGTCGTGATGCCGTGGGTCAAGGCCAGGGGGTGAGGGCTGGAGAGCCAGTAAGAGACCATGAGTCGCGATGCTCAGGCGCCCCCCTTTTAACGTGCAAGCGGATCATGCCGGAGAGGAGGAGAGAAGGCTCGTGATGCCGCCAGCGTTACTCCTGGAGCAGGTCCTGTGTACCAATCACGAGGGGAAACAAGGTTCGTTGTTACGGTTGCCAGCCAACCATTGGTCGCTCCGAGGGAGTGATCGGGGGCACTGAGGGCTTGGTGAGGTGGTGCCTTGCGGGGCTGCCGCGGCCAAAGCTCAGCCACTCAGATTTATCGGCGTTGCAGGGACGGACCCGTGCGCAAGTGTCATGTCTGAGCGAGCGGCTCCAAAGGTAGGTGTCAATCAAGCAGGCGATTAGGTCAAGCATGTTATGTATGAATAACCAAATCCATCTAGATATGTGCGTAGAAGGCATACGCCACTGGGTCTGGCCCGAGCAGCTTGGGGATAATGCAGCCCGAGGGGCGCCCCCAACAAGGTAATTAAAGAACATAAGCAAAACGGATACATGCCGCAGGGACGGACCCACGCGGCCTGGGAATGATGCAGCCCGAGGGGCGCTCCCAGCTTAAAACGGAACTTGGAAAGGTGTCACCTGATACGGTCGGAGATGGCGGGATGTTGAGGTAGCGTATGACACGTGATGAGGAAGCCATCCCTCACGAGCCCTCCGGACCTGGAGCCTCGGGAGGCTCCGGGGGTACGGGGGGTTCCTCGAGAGCCATCTCCATCATTGCCAGGACCGCGCGCTACTTGACCTCCTGAGCCTCCAGAGCACACCTCAGCAGGCGCTGATGGGCGACGACAGCGTTCGGCAGGCCGAATGGCATGCGAACGTAGCTGTGAGGTGGACCCTCGCAATGCCCCATGCGTGAGGGCTAGAGGCGCTCCTGAGACGCAGCCTGGTTGAGCCCTGGTATGTCGATGCAGATTCGCAGCCCGGCATCCTCGCCTGGATGCGGGGCCACAGCGGGCAGGCGGCGGCAGCCCCGCATGACTCTTGACTCCTGTAGCTCCTGGGTGTTCCTCGCTGTCGGATTTCGGGTTCCGGCAGACCCTCTAGGTTCGAACTCTGGGGTGCACGCGGAGATCACACCTCCAACCTACCTACGTCTCGTCGCCTCGCAAGGATCTAAACTACACAAAGAACAACACAAGGAACACGAGGTTTATACTAGTTCGGGCCACCATTGTGGTGTAATACCTACTCCAGTTTGTGGTGTGGTGGATTGCCTCAGGGGCTGATGATGAACAATACAAAGGGAGAACAGCCTTGCGAGGGGCTGTTCTTGAGCTGGTGCGATGAACTGCTTGGGTGAGTTCGATCGCCTCTGTCTCTCACTCTGCTAGGGTTCTCTCAGATTGATCCTCTCTAGATCCCCCCTCTACTCTGTGGTGGCTAGCTCTATTTATAGTGGGAGGCCCTGGGCCTCTTCCCAAATATTGAGCGGGAAGGGCGCCTACAATTGGCCATTTTGAAGGGGAACATCTAGTACACTTATCCTGACCAAAGTCGGTCCTCGCCTGCCAAAGACTCTGACGGTGACGCCGGCTTGGGCTCCATGATAACCTCCTTCCTGCCGTTCAGCTGGTCTTGGTCTTGTTGCACCGAAATGGTTGCCTTTGCTTGATACCCTTGCCTGCGATTGCCCCCTTTGCACCAAAGGGGAAATAAGGACTCTGCGCAGGCCGGCACCCGCCTGGCGCCCTTGGTCGTCATGGCTTGCGTCATGGGCACCTCGTGAGGTACCCCGCCTTGATCTCTCCACCTCCTCGCGAGCCAGCCTGACGAGGCCGTGCCTGAGGAAGCTTTCCGTCGTCGCCTCATGAGGCTTGGCACTCGCGAGAGGTCTTGAGCTTGTGTTGATGAAGATGGGCCATCTTGGGCCACTCCTTGAGCCACGCCCAGAGGCAGCAGTGTGCAAGTCTGGTACCCCGTTCCCGTAACGCCGACAAGAGCCCCGGGCCCAAGGCGCGCTCGACTTGGATTAGCAGAGAAGCGAAGGGCAAGTGCGAGCGCCAGAGGTTCTAACAACTGCGGCCTTGGGCGCCGCATGGCGGTTGACTGGACATGGGCGTCCATGCTTCCCCGCGACGCCTCGGCAACTGCACGAAATGACAAGTCCCTGCATGCAAAGCGGGTCATGATTACCTGTGATCGTGGAGGCCGACGGTTGGCCTCCCCCGGCTATATGTACGGAACGGCGCGAGCCCTTCCAGTCCATCTCTTCTTGCTTCTCCTTCTTCTCCATATTTGCCCTTGCTCCACATTGCGACAATGGCTCCGATCCGCCGGTTCTCCGTAGAAGAGAAAGGAAAGGTTCCCCGAGAGGGTCCCGACCCGCTTCCGCCGAAGAAACGGCTAGTCCTCTGCCGCCGAGATGAGGGCGCCCGGCAGGAGGTGTCGAGGCCATGGTACGAGCGGTCGCCTCCTGGGTTCCCATTGCCCTTGTATGCCCGCATTGAGGGCCCTGAAGGAGTTGACGCCGAGCACCACGGACGACGCTGCCGTCAGCGTCGGCGGGTCTCGGCTCTCTGGAGCTTTGGTTGCAGCATGCTGGCTCCAGCACCCCTGTGACCGGAGTGGAGGTTGCGGTCATCGCTCCGGGCAAGGTCTTCATGACCCGAGGCTGGGGCGACATCGCCCGGGTCTGCCAGACGAGGGGTGCTCTCGTGATCCCCTTGGAGTACGATGGTGTTTCCTTGATGTTCTTCAAGGTCTTCGACGCGGAAGGGCGCCGGCTGGAATGCTGCCCCGAGAAGGGCGGTCGTGGCGTCGTCGTCGCGAGGACTAGGCCCGCCGGTCGCTCCCTCGGCAACTCCTCGAGCAGCAGCGAAGGGGACGGAGGGTCCAGCGCCTCTTCCGAGCTTCTGGCGACTCCGGGGACGAGCGATGACAGCTACGAGCCCTCGAGCTCGAGCCGCTTCGGGCAGGCGGGTCGGCTGGCTCCAAAGACCGTGATCTGGATGGGGTTGGCGCAGGTGCCTGGCGGCCCACTGTTGATGATGGCGTCCCCAGCGAAGGCCTATAGTAGGCATTCCTTAGGATTCACACCTTTTATTTCCTGCAAAGAATCGAAGTAGCACCCTGTGGGGGTATGTAAGCCGCTGGCCATGTTTTTGTGAATATTATGTCCTTATGATGAATTGGTGCGAGATGCTCGTTCCGCCCCAGCTCAGCTCCCCCTTTCTTTCCTCACGAGGGCTTGGTGCTCTACGCTGACAGGTCCCGGTCCCCGGGTAGGCTTCAGCCGTCGCTGGTATGACAGGTCGCGATGCCATGGGTCAAGGACAGGAGGTGAGCGGCCCGAGGTCCAGTAAGAGCCCCTGAGTCGCGATGCTCAGGAGGTCCCCTTTAGCGCTCAAGCAACCTCTGCAGGCAAGAAAGGCAAGAGGCTTTGCCGTGACAGAGCAGCTGTAGGCGAGGGTTTCAGCGTGGAGGCAGTTCAGTTTATGGCGTGACTTATCTTGCGAGTTTGCAGTGGCGTTCGGTGAGGTGCCATGTCTGTGTGACGGCAACTGCGGTGTTGCTGGGTTGGGACCTCGCGAGCTTTTTCCCTCTCCCCCACGCTTTCTTTAATGTTCTACGTCCTCGTGTCCGGCCCTCGGCGAGCGAGCCTCCAGCCATTGGTATGACTGGTCGCGATGCCGTGGGTCAAGGCCAGGGGGTGAGGGCTGGAGAGCCAGTAAGAGCCCATGAGTCGCGATGCTCAGGTGCCCCCCTTTTGACGTGCAAGCGGATTGCGCCGGAGAGGAGGAGAGAAGGCTCGTGAGGCCACCAGCGTTAGTCCTGGAGCAGGCCCTGCATACCAATCAGAAGGGGAGACAAGGTTCATCGTTACGGTTGCCAGCCAACCATTGGGCGCTCCAAGGGAGTGATCGGGGGCACCGAGGGCCTGGTGAGGTGGCGCCTTGCGGGGCTGCCGCGGACAGAGCTCAGCCACTCAGGTTTGTTAGTGTTGCAGGGACGGACCCGTGCGCAAGCACCGTGCCGGAGCGAGCGGCTCCAAATGTAGGTGTCAATCGAGCAGGCGATTAGGTCAAGCATGTTATGCATAGATAAGCAAGTCCAACTAGATAGGTGCGGAGAAAGCATGCGCCACTGGGTCTGGCCCGAGCAGCTTGGGGGGTAATGCGGCCCGAGGGGCACCCCCGATAAGGTAAGTAAAGAACATAAGCAAAATGGATACATGCCGCAGGGACAGACCCACGCAACCTGGGAATGATGCAGCCCGAGGGGCGCTCCCAGCTGAAAATGAAACTTGAAGGACGTCACCTAGTGATGTTGGAGATGAAGGGATGCTGAAGTAGCGGACGTCATGCACTGCGGAAGCCGATCTTCACGAGCCCCCAGGCCCAGGAGCCTCGGGAGGCTCCGGAGGCGCTGGTGGATCCTCGCAGACCATCTCCATCTCCGCCGGGACTGCGGAACGCCTGGCCACTTCAGCCTCCAGGATGCTCCTCATGAGGCACTGGCGCACGCAGCCGCATTCGGCAAGCCGTAAGGCATGCGAACATAGCTGTGAGGTGGACCTTCGCACCGTCCCACGCGTGAGGGCTGGAGGCGCTCCTGAGAGGCGGCTCGGTTGAGCCATGGTATGTCGATGCAGACGCGTAGCCCACCATCCTCGCCTGGATGGGGAGCTACGGCGGGTAAGCGGCGGCTGCCACTCATGACTCTTGACTCCTGCTGCTCCTGAATGATCTCCCTGACGAACTCCTGAGGGTTTGGCCCTCCTTGCCTTGCTCCTGCTTAAGGGAAACGTGCTTTGAAACACGCCTCCAAGTGGTGCCCGAGCGCCTCCCTCGTGATCTTAGCAAAGTCGATGGCCCTCCAGGAGAGAGCCCCCGAGCCTTGCTTGAGGAGGGCGCCGGGCGCGCCTTCCTATGTGACTGAAGGAGGCGCCCCTGGAATGGGTGCGGACTCTGAGGGGCCTGCCTCCCGAGGGTTGTGACTAGGGGATGTCTTCTTCTTCTTAGGGACCACCTCGGGAAGCCCTCCGCTCCTGTGATCTGGGTCTTCAATTGAAACGGCTTGAAAAGCACGCTCCAGGGAACACACTGCGTCTCTCTCTTCACAAGGCACCATGATGACTCCACCGCTTCCTGGCATCTTGAGGACATTGTAGCCATGATGAGTCATGGCCATGAATTTGGCCAGAGCTGGGTACCCGTGGATGGCATTGTACGGCAGGCGAATGTGCGCGATGTCGATGTCAATGAGCTCGGTGCGGTAGTTGTCGCGCGTCCTGAAGGTGACAGGAAGGCGGACCTGCCCTATCAGAACTGTGGAACCATCGGTGACTCCGGAGAAAGGCTTGGTTGGCTGAAGCTGATTGTATGGCACTTGGAGATTGTTGAATGTCTCGACGGAGAGGACATTGAGCCCTGCTCCGCCATCGATGAGGGTCCTGGTGACTTGCACATTGCTGATGATTGGGGAACAAAGCATCGGGAGGACTCCGGCTGTGGCTGCGCACTTGAGCTGATCCGCTGAGCTGAATGTGATGGCGCACGCTGACAACCTGAGGGGGCGTGTGGCTTCGAGCTAGGGGAGGGCTGCATTCATTTCACGGGCGAACTACTTGAAGATGCGTTGTGAGGCTGGGGCTTGAGCTCCGCCCAGGATGCAAGCGATTGCGCGCGGCTCCTGGAAGCCCCTAGCCCCCTCGTCCTGATGATGGTCTTCATTTCTCCTTGGCTGCGGTGGCAGAGGAGGGAGGCTCACGTTTCCTTGTGGGCGATCCTCGCGAGGCTGATCCCTCCAGCCTCCCTCGCGAGGCGGGTCCCTCCAACCTCCCTCGCGAGGCTGATCCTGCCAGCGGTCCTCGCGAGGTCGGTCACGCCACCCTTGGCGAGGGCCACGGTCTTCCCATCATCCTCCACCTCCTCCTCCTCCTCGACCATAGCCCCGGTCACTGCGCTTGAGGCGTCGGCAGGCACGCACGTCCAGCACGGCCCTGAGCTCTTGGCATTCGTTGGTGTTGTGGGTGTGGAGGTCATGGTACACGCAGTACCGACTGCCCTTGGATGACTAAGGCTGATCCCTTCCTCGCTTGGTGTCCGGCTCTGCTGCAAGCACGGCAGCCCCCTTGCGCTTCACATCCTTGACCTTGGGCTTCTTCTCTTCTGGGTCGGCAGCCGGCAGCTCGAGAAGGGAAAGGCGTCCTTCCTCAGCCCAAGCACACTTGGTCGCCAAGTTGAACAGCTCCAGGGATGTGCACAGGTTTTCATGGATCGCGAGCTCTTCCTTCATCTTGACGTCACGCACACCGTCAGAGAAGGCTGAGATGATGGCCTCCTCAGACACCCTGGGGATCTTAAGGTGAGCATTGTTGAAGCGTTGGATGAACTTCTGCAGGGTCTCCCCTGACTGATGCTTGATGCGGCGCAAGTCACTCATGGCCGGGGGCCGATCGCGGGTGCCTTGGAAGTTGGCGATGAAACGGGTGCGCATCTCATTCCAGGAGGAAATCGTGCCAGGAGCCAGGTTCAGGAGCCAGGTGCGGGCATCGTCCTTGAGCGCCATGGGAAACCAGTTCGCCATGACCTTCTCGTCCCCATTGGAGGCTTCGATGCCCAGCTCGTAGAGCTGGAGGAACTCCGCAGGGTCGGCCGTGCCATCATAAGCGTGGGGCAGGTGCGGCTTGAACTTGCCGGCCAGGCCACGCCGCGCAGCTCGGCGGTGAAGGCGCGGCAGCCTGCAGTGGCCACGGGAGGCCTTTGGTGACGGAGGGTTTGATCTTGGAGGTCCCCGTGCGCTGCCGCCAGGAGCAGCGCGGGGTCTTGGTGCGCTGGAGTAGGAGCGCGTTCGTGGGACTCCAAACCTCGGAAAAATAACTTCTTTAAGCATCTTAATAGAAGTGTTATGATCAGCACTGCTAGTTCGAATAGCTTCTACCCACTTAGTGACCTAATCAACAACAACTAAAATATGTGTATATCCATTAGAGGCAGGAAAAGGTCCCATATAATCAAAACCCCAAACATCAAATGGTTCAATAACGAGTGAATAATTCAGAGGCATTTCTTGACATCTACTAATGTTACCAATTCTTTGACATTCATCACAAGATAAGACAAACTTACGGGCATCCTTGAAGAGAGTTGGCCAATAAAAACCGGATTGCAATACCTTATGTGCAGTTATGTCTCCAGCGTGGTGTCCTCCATAAGCTTCGGAGTGACACTTGCATAGGATCTGTTCATGTTCATGCTCAGGTACACAACGTCTAATAACACCATCTACTCCTTCTTTATAAAGATGTGGGTCATCCCAAAAGTAATGTCTCAAATCATAGAAAAACTTTTTCATTTGCTGGTATGTGAAACTAGGTGGTATAAATTTAGCAACGATGTAATTAGCATAATCAGCATACCACGGAGTACTACGAGAAGCATTTATGATATTTAATTGCTCATCAGGAACGCTATCATCAATAGGTAGTGGGTCATCAAAAACATTTTCTAACCTAGACAAGTTGTCTGCAATGGGGTTCTCAGCTCCCTTTCTGTCAACAATATGCAAATCAAATTCTTGTAGCAGGAGAACCCATCTAATAAGTCTAGGTTTAGCATCTTTCTTTTCCATAAGATATTTAATAGCAGCATGATCCGTGTGAATAGTTACTTTAGAATCAACAATATAAGGTCTGAACTTATCACAAGCAAATACAACTGCTAAGAATTCTTTTTTAGTAGTACCATAATTTCTCTGAGCATTGTCTAGAGTCTTACTAGCATATTGAATAAAATTTAATTTCTTATCAACTCTTTGCCCTAGAACAGCACCTACAACATAATCACTAGCATCACACATAATTTCAAAGGGTAAATTCCAATCAGGAGGCTGAACAATAGGTGCAGAGATCAATGCTTTCTTAAGTATTTCAAATGCTTCTACACAATCATCATCAAAGACAAATGGCATGTCTTTTTGTAATAAATTTGTCAGAGGCCGAGAAATTTTTGAGAAGTCCTTAATGAACCTCCTATAAAATCCAGCGTGACCAAGGAAACTTCTTATACCTTTGATGTCCTTGGGACATGGCATATTTTCAATAGCATCAACCTTGGCTTTGTCAACCTCAATACCTCTTTTAGAAACTTTATGCCCCAAGACAATGCCTTCATTAACCATAAAGTGGCACTTTTCCCAATTCAAGACAAGATTAGGTTCTTCACATCTCTGCAAAACTCGATCAAGGTTGCTCAAGCAATCATCAAAAGAGGATCCATAGACGGAAAAGTCATCCATGAAAACCTCACAAATCTTTTCACAAAAGTCAGAGAATATAGCCATCATGCATCTTTGAAAGGTAGCAGGTGCATTACATAAACTAAAAGGCATACGTCTATAAGCAAAAGTACCAAAAGGGCAGGTAAAAGTAGTGTTAGATTGATCATTAGCTGACACATGTATTTGAGAGAAACCAGAATAACCATCTAGAAAGCAATAGTGTGTATGTTTGCATAATCTTTCTAGCATTTGATCGATAAAAGGTAAGGGGTAATGATCTTTCTTAGTAGCTTTATTTAATTTGCAGAAATCAATTACCATCCTATAACCTGTAATAATTCTTTGCGGAATCAGTTCATCTTTATCATTAGGAACAACAGTAATACCTCCCTTCTTAGGGACACAATGGACATGACTTACCCACTGACTATCAGCAACGGGATAAATTATACCTGCCTCCAGAAGCTTTAGTATTTCTTTCCTTAAAACTTCTTTCATCTTAGGATTCAGCCTTCGTTGATGATCACGAACTGGTTTGGCATCTTCCTCCAAATTTATTTTATGTTGACATAGAGTGGGACTAATGCCCTTAAGATCATCAAGAGTATATCCAATAGCAGCACGGTGCTTCTTCAGAGTTTTCAGTAATCTCTCTTCTTCATGCTCTGAAAGGTTAGCACTAATAATAACAGGATATATCTTATTTTCATCAAGATAAGCATATTTAAGATTATCGGGCAACGGTTTAAGCTCGAACACGGGATCACCCTTGGGTGGAGGAGGATCCCCTAGGATTTCAACAGGCAAATTGTGTTTCAGAATAGGTTCTTGTTTAAAGAATACTTCATCTATTTCCCTTCTTTCATTCATAAACATATCATTTTCATGGTCAAGCAAATATTTCTCTAAAGGATCACTAGGAGGTACGGCAATAGAAGCAAGACCAATAATTTCATCCTTACTAGGCAATTCTTCTTCACGGTGTTGTCTACTAAATTTAGATGAATTAAACTCATGAGACATATCACCCAAGCCAGTAGTAACAACATTATTTTCACAGTCTATTCTAGCATTGACAGTGTTCAAGAAGGGTCTACCAAAAATTATGGGACAAAAGCTATCTTGTGGGGAACCAAGAACAAGAAAATCAGCAGGATATTTAGTTTTCCCACACAAGACTTCAACATCTCTAACAATTCCCATTGCTGATATAGTATCTCTATTGGCAAGTTTAATTGTGACATCAATATCTTCTAACTCAACAGGTGCAATCTCATGCTTAATTTCATTGTATAAGTCATTAGGTATAACACTAGCACTAGCACCCACATCACATAACCATGATAACAGTGATCTCCTATTTTAACAGAAATAATAGGCATGCCTACTACAGGTCTATATTTATCTTTATCACAAGGTTTGGCAATTCTAGCAGTTTCACCGCAGAAATGAATAACATGCCCATCAATATTATCAGCCAAGAGATCTTTAACAATAGCAATATTAGGTTCAACTTTAATTTGCTCCAGAGGTGTATAAGTTCTAATATTGCTTTTACGAACCACAGTTGAAGTTTTAGCATGATCCTTTATTCTAACAGGGAAAGGTGGTTTCTCAACATAAGAAGTAGGAACAATAGGATCATTATAAGTGACAGTCTTTTCTTCAACTTTAGTAGGTGTAGCTACTTTTACTTCTATGTGAGGATGATATTTAAACCACTTCTCCTTGGGGAGATCAACATAAGTAGCAAAAGATTCACAGAAAGAAGCTACTATCTCAGAGTCAAGTCCATATTTAGTGCTAAATTTACGAAAAACATATGTATCCATAAAAGATTTAACACAATCAAACTTTGGAGTCATACCTGACTCCTTACCTTCGTCGAGATCCCAATCTTCAGAGTTGTGTTTAATTCTATCCAATAAATTCAATTTGAATTCAATAGTCTTCATCATAAAAGAGCCAGCACAAGAAGTATCGCACATGGATTGATTATTATGAGAAAGCCGAGCATAAAAACTTTGGAGAATTATTTCTCTTGGGAGCTCATGATTGGGGCATGAATATAAATTGATTTAAGCCTCCCCCAAGCTTGAGCGATGCTTTCTCCTTCGCGAGGCCAAAAATCATATATATAATTGCGATCACGATGAACAAGATGCATAGGATAAAACTTCTGATGAAATTCCAATTTCAATCGTTTATAGTTCCATGATCCCGTATCATCACATAGCCTATACCATGTTGATGAATCTTCCTTCAAATATAAAGGAAATACCTTCTTCTTAACAACATCATCGGGTATACCTGCAAGCTTAAATAATCCACAAACTTCATCCACATAGATTAGGTGCTCATCAGGATGTTTTGTTCCATCTCCTAAAAAAGGACTAGCTAGCAGTTTTTCTAACATACCCGAAGGAACTTCAAAGGGAACATTTTCATTTGCAATAGGTTAAGTAGGTTGAGGAGCAACTCTTTGCTCTACTGGTCGGGCTGAAGATACCCCAAACAAGCCCCTTAGAGGATTACTTTCCATAGTAACAAGTGACAGTAAATTTCAGCACACTATATAAATTTTTCCTTACCAAATTCCACCTACAAAAGGTGCTTCACTCCCCGGCAATGGCGCCAGAAAAGAGTCTTGATGACCCACAAGTATAGGGGATCTATCGTAGTCCTTTCGATAAGTAAGAGTGTCGAACCCAACGAGGAGCAGAAGGAAATGATAAGCGGTTTTCAGCAAGGTATTCTCTGCAAGTAATCGAAATAAGTGGTAATGCATAGTTTTGTGATAAGATAATTTGTAACGAGCAACAAGTAACAAAAGTAAATAAAGTGCAGCAAGGTGGAGTCGGCGATCTTGGCCTTCGGGGTGGAGGGTGCATGGTGGTTGCACCCCCACCGGTTTCGTCGTGATCGGCTCGTGCTCGGCAGTCCTGCCAAGCAGCAATGTACTCGGCTGCCAATGAGTGTCGCTGCTGGCAAAGCCGATGAGACTATGAATGGTGGCCTCCATTCATCGATCTTGTCCGCTGTTGGAGGGTAATCCAGAGCAGTTGAGCTCGCGCCAAAGCTTCGCTGGAGTGGTGGCGGCGATGGCGAACGGCGCGAGGAGCGGATATGCTCGGACTTCTAACTATGTTAGAAGGAGGAGTATCCCGCCCAGCGACCGATGCTCGCTCGTGCTAGCCTCGTTGGCGCGCATGCTGGTCTTGAGCATCCCGAGATCCACCAGCTCGATCTTGGCCCAACGAACGATGGCATCGCGAGTACCATGACGCTGTCGGTCCCGCCTGCCCCGAGATGGGCGCGGTGCATGTACGGACGCCGAGGTCCGCGCAGCCTTGTCCTTGGACCTGGCAGCACCGTGGGGCCTCGTCGATGCCTGTTCTTTGTCGGCGTTTATCCCACCACCCGCTTGCTCCGGTGGTGGTGGATCGACGTGGACGGATCAGCTGTCGCGAAGCCTTCTTCTTTGGTGGCATGTCGATGAAGAAGATGAAGATCTAGCTTCGTGAACGCCGGATCAGGTTCACACAACCTCGACACCCCTACCGGCGCGTGCAAAGATGTCGGGAAACTGATCCACGAACACCTATGGGACCGGTGGACCGAGCCCTTTCGTTCGGGGGGGGATCGCACGAAGAGCGGATCGAGGCGGAAGCACGAAAGCAGTTTACCCAGCTTCGAGCTCTCCGAGAGATAACACTCCTACCGCTGCATGTCCGAGTGTATTGAGTTCTGCTTGGGAGCACCGAGTGCTAAAGACACACCAGCTGCTAACGAGACCTAGCGTGAGTGTTTTCTTCCTTCAAACCCCCCTACATTGCGCATGGGCCTCCTTTTATATGCTCAAGGGTCTCCGGCAGTGGCAACGTAGACAAGGGTAAAATGGAAAGGTATTTATGTTGGTACAACTACCGTGACAAAGGTATCATACCTAACCTCGACGGTAGGGGACAAAGGCATTAAATGCCCGCCTACATCGCCCAAACAATGCAAAAGGGACCGTCAGGACGCCACCGCTGCCATGATGGCAATCTTGTCAAGATCGCTGCCACCGCCACCGCCGTCAAGACACCTCTTGCCACGCTACCGAAAGGTCCTGTAGGCACATTGGTGGATGTGCCGAGCGTGGATACAGAGTAGTTTGCTTGCAAGCGCTTTGCCATGGTCGTTGTCTTGTCGCATCCGGAAGCTTGTCGCCACCGGCCTCGCCGGACGCGCGTGGCGACGCGGCAAGTTCCTTGAGATGCCTTGTTGGCCTTCCCGCAAGCTCCTCTTGCCGGGCCTTGTCTCCTTGGCCTCGATACTTTTTTTCTTTGAATGGCCTCGATGCCTTGGTTAGCCTTCCGCAAGCTCCTCTTGCCGGGCCTTGTCTCCTTGGCTTGAATACTTTGTTCTTGAATGGCTCCAAACGAACCACGGAGGACCTTGGCGGTCACCGGCAAGCCTTGCCGCTGGTGTCAGAATCGCCTGCGGCACAAGTTCGGATACTAGGGTACCCTACTCTAGTACACCGACAGAGCCCTGGCTGGGCCACACACGGTGCCGAGCGCTATTGGGCCAGGCCCAAAACAGGCACGGGCACGCTGCGCCCGGGTTACGCCAGATCTCACTCAGATCCACCGCGCTCTCTCAAACGGCACGCGCCGTTTAATGCGGCGCCGTGGGAGAGATCGTGGGTGGTTTCTTTATTCGTAAAGACGAACGCTGCGCCCTCCTCTTTATAAGGGAAACAGGCAGTTCGCCCATCTCGCCGTTGTTGTTCCAATCTCAAAACCTCCGCCGCCCCCTTCTTCCCAAGGTTGAAAAGAGAGCAGCGCCCGCCCCATCGCCACCAAAGATCACTAACGCCGCCGATCTCCCCACCACCTCCGCCATGGTCTCAAAGCCGACAAGGGAAGATCGTGAAGTCGGTCGAGGCACAGCTGCTCGCGGCGCCAGGAAAGGAGCGGCAATCTTCACCCCCAGCTCGCCTTGGGAGCTGAGGGAGTACTACTACCTCTTCCGTCGACGAAGACGGAGCGCATCCGCTGCACGAAGGTACTCCCAGCCTGCCGCCGAACTGGCTCAATGGATACCCTTTCTATGCGCTGTTTCATCGCGGCTCGCCTTTCTCTGAATTTTTCGTGATTTCATGAACACCTACGGGTTCGCCCTTGACTTCACCCCCAACGCCGTTTCGACCATGGCAGTTTTCGACATCTCTCGCGAAAAACTTTGTCGGAGTCTATCCAAATGTAGCCCTTTTCCGCCACTTCTTTATGCCCCGAGTTGAGAGAGGGAGCCTCTTTCCGTGGAATCGCTGGATCTCAAGAACCGCAAGAAGGAAGCTTATCTCGAGGGAGAGCTCCGCAGCAAATGGGATGAATGGAGAGCAGATTGGTGCCGGATTGTCAAGGAGAACTCCGCAGCTGCTACCGCCCAGCCAAACCTCAAGAGTGCGCTGCAACGATTGGAGCATCGTGGCCCCTAAGACGCTTAGGCTGAAGATTGCCGCCACCCGGATCCTACGCCTTAGGCTTGCCGGGCTTCATCAGGCGCGCTGCTGGCGCGGATTTTCTTCGCCGCCAGACGCTTCGCAGAGAGAGGAGGAGACCCGCCCGGAGTTCCGTAACGCGGCGGACATCATGAGGCTGCGCCGGCCTCAATTTTAACTTCACCGCCCCGAACTGGACACGATGCTCCTGGAACTGTTCAGCACGATCCTGAACATCCCGGAGCGCTCAGTTGCCGAGGAGTGTCGCTCATTTGTAACAACTCTCGCCGACCGCATCCGCGTAATGACGACACGCGACTCGCATGGAATTGTCCCAACTTGGCAAGAGCCCGCAGATCACGCCGCAGGAGTTCTTTGACGGCCTGGTAGAAGTGCCGGTCCGCCCCGATGAATGTAAGAGCCTCACCCGCGACACCACCGATGATGAGATGCGGCGACGCCACCAGCCGGAAGAGGCAGCAGCGGCCGCCGCGGGCGAAGTTCGGATTCACCGTGGAGGAGGCAGAGGCAGCAGAGGCGGCAAGCCTTGTCGAGCGAGAGGAGCTTGCCGCGAGGAAGAGCTTGTCGGCCTGGCTGAGTCGACCGAGCCCGCCGAGGGCGCGAGCGACTCGCTGAAGATCGGCTCATCCTCCTCCCCACCTTCAGCCAGCTCGCCGCAAGCGGAGCCCCCAGCCCCACCAAGAAGGCGCCTCCGCAAGGCCGGGACGAAGCGGGCGGCAGACGAGTTGGTCAGCCGCCAGGCCGCACGACACGCCTATCACAGCACGCAGATGCTGCTGCTGGAGCGCTTCACGCCGCTGGCGGCAATCGGAGCGGGTCTTCCTGGCTCACCGCCATCGCTTCCCGCCAAGCGGACAAGGGAACTCGCTCCGCCTCGCCGCACCGGAGGCGAGCCGAATTTGATCTCTCCGCGCCAGCTCCGACGAGGAAGAAGAAGAGTAAGATTCTTTGTTGTACTTGTAGTTCTTCAATTTTGTTGCTTTGTCTTGTATCTGACGGTTTCACTCCCAACCCATTCCTTTTCGTGACTCTTGCCCGTAGAGCGGCGAAGAGAGTCAAGGTCCCGTGATTGTCATCGAGGATCAACCCACCGCGACAAATAGGGGGCGGTCCGAGACCACCTTGCCGGACCCGCAACCCTTCTCAAAGCAGCTCCCAGCCGCAGCCCCCATCGTAAGTATATGGTTTACTTCTGCTGTTAGGCGGCATGGGTGCTCTTTCTTTGCCGATATCCGATCGTTGGTTTGTGTAGGAGCAGAGCAGCCTCACCAGAGTGCCCGAAGCCGCCCCAAATGCCATCTGCTTCACTACACCGCCAAGGGTGGATTCCCCGCAAGGAGCCGCTTTCCGCAAGGAGACTTCTCCCAAGGGACAGTTCTCCGCAAGGGATAGCACCAATACCTCCGTGGTTGAGACCACGATCGCAGATCCTAGTGTGTAATCCTCTCGCTTGAAAACTTCCCTTGTGTTCTTCTTCTTCTGATTTTATTTTTGATATTTGCTTGACTTTTCTTTCTTTTTCGGTCGCCGATCCATCTGCCACGGAGCCGATGGAAATCGAGGTCGCCGGCGAGGAGAATGCTGCTGGCGATACCGACGACGCCGCTGTCATCGAAGAAGAGACCGCGCCGATGATCCCACCGCGGAGAGGCCGCCAGCTGCCGCCGCAGAAGCCGGGCGAGGGGTCCGCGATCGCGACCGACGGCCCCGAGGCCGCAGGAGCGCCAGCGCCACGCCGACCGCCGATCCCTCCGCCGCTGCCGCAGCTGCCAGTTCAAGAGCCCCAGCCCCGGCGCCTATTTGAAGGTCGGCGATGGCGTTTTCATCAAGCTCCCCGGGCGCCGAGCCTGTGGCGCCGATCAAGGAGAAACCTTGATGAAGAGTTGCTCGCTTCCACTGGCCGACGCTGGTCGACGTGCGAAAGGCAAGAAGCAGGCGCAGCCCGAGGAGGAGGAGCTGCAGGGAAGCTGTTGTCGCTTCTCACCGCCGATGTGCCAAGCTGGTATCCCGAGAAGCGCTTGTCAAGGCGGGAGCAGACATCAAGAAGCTGGAGGAGCTCCGGGCTCAACCAGAAGCTCTCCAGCCCCCGGCAGCAGAAGGGAGCAACTCGCCGAGGAGCGCAAAGCCTTCCTCCCGAGAAGGCTGAAGTTGAAGAGCAACAAATGCTTGTCGCCGAGAAGCCGCTCTCACAGAAAGCGAAGTTGGTGCAAAAGGAAGTTCAACCTGACAGCCATTTAGGAGGAGCTCGCCACGCCATGAGCAAACATTCGCGGGGCTCTCAAGGAAGCGAGGATGCTGCCGCAGCTGGCAAGGCCGCCAAGAAGGAGCTGGAGACGAAAGTGGCGCAGCTGGAGGCCGATCTCAAGTTGAGTGGCGAGGAGCTTGCTGTGCTCAAGCGTGAGCGCGAGAAGGACGCCTTCACCCTTGGCGAGCTGTAGGGTCGTCTCGCCGAGAGGAGCAAGGAGCTTAGGCCGCCAAGGACTCCAACGCAGATCTTGAGTTGAAGCTGACTACTTTGACCGAGACGCCGGACGGTGCTAGGGGAGCAGGAGGTGGCCTTGAAGGAGAAGATCAAGGCCGACGAGGCGCTGCTGGCGCAGCATCGCCGCCGCCTGTAACACTTTTTAGGAGAATGGGAGCACCGGACCAAGGTCCCGTGGATGTTGCCGCAGCCATCGGCTGTGGAGCCGGGCGCACTGGGATGGAGGATCTCGGTATTCCTCCGATGAGCACCTCCAACCCAGCGCCAAGCTCAGCTTGTTCTTCAAAGGCGTGGCGACGCCCTCCAAATGACTCCGGGAGAGGATCCCAAAGAAGCTGTCATTTAGTCGCGCATGATCTCAAGCTGGAGCTCTTCAAAAGGTGCCGTGAAGGTGGCCTTCGCAACCCAGGCCTCAACCTCACCAACGCCCTCAAGTCCTTGCCCGGATGTTGATCTCGAAGCGCCAAGACCCTTGTCGCACCCATTGTGGACAAGGTGAGCGGGATCAAGAGGGTTGAGGGCGATCGCATAGATTAGGCCGCCCGTTTTCCCTTCTTCTTGTCGCTGTTTTCTGTCGTTTGCTTCCCGGTAAGGCGAAACTTCCTCGAGCGACGCTTGGTCCACACCATCATCTTCTCCTTTCCCCCCGGCAAACTTGTGGGCGAGGGAAAATTCCTTCCTTTGAGAAAGAGAAAGAAGAGAAAATAAAGATATGGAGCCTTATGGCTCGTTATTGCTTACCGGGGGTAGGTGCTGCACAAAGTGTCAGATAACGCATGCAAAAGAAGTAGAAAGCATGAAATTGACAAGATGTGCGGAGCACATGAGCTTTACTTATGCACGGGTCTCGCGCCGCTTCGCATAAAGGATTACATGCAACATCGGCAAGACTTGTATTTAGTAGGTGGTTGCTTGAACAGGTTCCGCAACCGCGCTTCACGGTAAAACTTACTAAGATGCTCAATGTTCCAGAGTTGCTCACCGAATGCCATCTTCAGCCTCTGGCATGACAGCGCCGGCCTAGTGACTGCTTTCACCCGTAAGGGCCTTCCCACTTCAAGGCCAACTTGTTGGAATTTTGGCGGATCGAACGCGCTAAAGAACAAGGTCGCCTTCCTCGAGACTTCGCACTAACTTTGGGTTATGGTAGCGCGCAAAGCTTGTCGGTATCGAGCAGCTCGACATAGCCGCTCGAAGACGGTCCTCCTCGAGGAGCAGCAGGTCATCTTGTCGCAATCGCTCTTGCTCAAGCTCATCATAAGCGAGCACTCGAGGTGACCCGTGATACGAAGTTCCGTGGGGAGAATTGCTCGCCCATAGACTAGAGCGAAGGTGTCCGCCGGCTCGACGGCGCCGCCCCGACGACCAAAGAACCACCGCAGCCTCAATCCAGCTTCTTTCCGCGACTTATGCGAGCCTGTCGAAAGTCCTGGTCTTGAGCCCACGCAGCACTTCAAAGATTCGCCCTTCCGCTGACCGCTACTTCTGGATGAGCAATGTAAGCGGCGGCACTTTGGCGCCAAGATCTTGGACGATCGCATGAAGGTGCGGCTCGGAATTGTGTGTCATTGTCGGTGATGATCCCGTTAGGGATTCCAAAACGCAAACAATCGACCAAGAACTTGATCGTGATCTGCCGTCACCTTCCTCATCGCTTCCACTTCCGCCACTTTGTGAACTTGTCGATTGCAACGCATAAGTACTCAAAGCCCCGACAGCTCGAAAGGGGCCGAGGATGTCGAGCCCCTGCATCAAAATGGCCAGATAAAGGGATCGCCCGAGAGCTTGAGCTGGCCGGTGTATCCGCTGGAATGGAATCGCACGCTTCACACTTGGTTACTTGTGCGCAGCATCCCGGAGGGTTGTCGGCCAAAAGAAACCTTGCCGGAACACTTTGCTGCCTAAGTGTTTTGCGCCAATGTGGTGACCACATATGCCTCCATGTATCTTCGCCAACAGCTTTTGTCCGCCTTCCCGTGAATACACTTCAATTTCACCGCTGAGTCTTCTTCTGCATAATCGTGTTGTCGACAAACCGGTACATACTTGACTGCCGGGCTACTCTTTCCGCTTCTTCTTGCTCTTCGGAAGTTCTCCGTCTCAAGGAAACGGACAATCACAGCCCATGCCGGAGCTTGCGGCTCGACAACAAGGACTAAAGGCACATCCGCTGCTGCGGAACATTCGCTTCACGGCGAGAACATGCGGCTCACCGGAGCTTGACGCTCTTCGCAAGCTTGCCGAGCAAAACTTGTCGGAGCGCTCGCTTCAACGAACAAACCCTAGGGCTTGCCGGAGCAGATCGCTTCCTCAAAGACCTTTGGTGTTGATCTTGAGGACCTTCTTGGCGGCGGCTTCAGGAGCTCACGAAAATAGTCACCGAAATCAACTCCTCTTCTTGCTCGCCCAGCTTGATGGCGCTATGACGGTTGAGTCAGCTTTGAGCACAAAGATCCCTGGTTCCATTGTGTAACTTAAGTGCGGCACACTTCGACTGTGCCATCGGCAATGTCGTTCGAAGTTCTTGGAACATGTTCCATCTATAGGCCGTCAAAGTGCTCTTCTAGCTTTCTCACTTCATCAACGTAGCTTCCATCAACGGACTCGATAATTTTGTTCACTTGGCGGACGACAAGCCGTGAGTCACCCCCGATAATGAGCTTTTGATCCCAAGGTCTGCTGCGATCTCGAGACCGCAAGCAAACCTTCATACTCATGCGGTATTGTTCATTGCTTGCTCCTTGGGAAAGTGCATCCGACTACGACTTGAGGTGCTCTCCGTGGTGCAACAAGTAGCACGCCCAAGACCGGCGCCTTTGCAGCGAGAAGGCTCCATCAAAGTACATCAGCCACTCTTTGCTTGCTTCCTTGACGGGATGCTCGCTTCGAATTTCTTCATCTTGTGTTGGCGCCCATTTTGCTATGAACTCCGCCAATGCTCTACTGGATAGTTGAAGTGCTCTCAAACTTGAGGCCAAAGCTTGATGCTTCCAAAGGCCCACCGACAATCCTCGCCTGCTTCGGATTTTGCAAGATCCTCTTCAGCCGAAAACGAGTGACGATCGTGATCTCATGTGCTGGAAGTAATGGCGCAGCTTCTCGAGGCCATGAGAAGGCCGGAAGCAATTTCTGCACACCGAGTACCTTGACCTAGCTCCCCGCAAGTGAACCGACAAAGTAAACGGGCGCTGCACCATTCTTTATGCATCTTCTCACGCTACCGCGCGCAGATCCAACTTTGTCGGACCAGAGCTTGCCGGTGAAGTCTCCCCGCTTGTCGCTGGATGCGCCCGCCATGGTTGCCGGCTCATCATCCGCCTCCCTCTCCGCACATTAACGCAGCACTAACCACTTGATTGGTTGCCGCTATATATAGCAGCAACTTCTCTTGTGGCTTAGGTGCCACAAGTGTTGGAGTGGAGGATGTATCTCTTTAAGTCCTCAAGCAGCAGCCTCCGCTCGAGTCCATTTCATTGACCTGCCTTTTTCAATATTTTGAAAATGGCGTATGCGCCAAGCAGACCTAGAGATAAACTCGCCGAGAGCAGCTACGCAACCGCAAGTTCGACATCCTTGACGCGCTTTGGTGCTTCAATCGCTCAATGGCCTTGATCTTGTCGGGATTGGCTTCAATTCCCCGCTAAGACGAAGAACCCGAGAAGCTTGCCGGAGGGGACTCCAAACACACACTTCTCGGGTTGAGCTTGAGGTTGATCTTGCGCAGATTTGCAAAGGTTTCGCCTAAATCTTGAATCGAGTTGCCTTTGTCCTTGCTCTGACCACTATGTCATCCATGTAGGCTTCACATTTCGTATTTATGCTCAAAAGCGCCATGGACTACCTTTGCAAATGTTGAACCAGCATTCTTTAAACCAAAAGGCATCCGTATAAAAAAACAGTAGGTGCCACATGGGGTGATGAATGCGTCTTCTCCTCATCCTCTTCGCCATGAAGATTTGATGGTATCTCGAGTATGCATCAAGAAATGAAAGCAAGTCACATCCGACGTGGAGTCAATAACTGGTCGATGCGCTGCAAGGGAAATGGGTCTTTGGACAAGCTTTATTGACATCGTAAAGTCGATACAAAGCCTCCATTTCCTTTTGCTTTGCGCGACGACTACTGTGGTTGGCCAACCACGAGGATGGAGCACCTCCGACAAGGC
Source organism: Aegilops longissima (assembly GCA_021605205.1). Classification (NCBI taxonomy): domain Eukaryota; kingdom Viridiplantae; phylum Streptophyta; class Magnoliopsida; order Poales; family Poaceae; genus Aegilops; species Aegilops longissima. The sequence continues at coordinate 690,358,605 of CM038677.1, read as the reverse complement.
CCGCTGCTTCCAATTTCTTGATTTCTTCGCGATGAATTCTGGCGCCCACTACCGCTTCGACTTTCGCTGACGGGCCGCGATGAGGACGACGCAAGATGGTGCTCGATTACTTTCCGGGAACACCGGGATGTCGACGGTTGCCACACAAATACGCCGACGCCACGCACGTGAAAGCAACGAAGCGCTTCCTATTTAGGGTCGAGAGTGGCATCGATGGTGAAGGTACCACCAAGCCATCCTCCTTGGCGACACCTTCTTGGTCTCTCGTGGAGCTGCCATTGTCTTCTTACACTTGCCGGTGGAGCTCGATGGAAAGGCCTCGACGGTAGCGCAGCACCAAGAGGTGCGCTTGCCGAGTAGGCATCGTAACTCTTGTCGGACTTGGTCTTCTTATTCGCCCGGAGCTTCAACGGCAAGTGACTTGCGATCGCTATGCGTGCTGCTGCCCGGTAGATCTTGTCGGCGCAGATAAGAGCATCCTTCTTGTCGCCAGGACGAGATGACACTTATCGGGCCCGCATCTTCAAGATGTTGTATGCATAGTGAGAGGCTGCCATGAATTTGGCGAAGTGCCGGACGGCCAAGTATCCCATTGTAAGGCAATGGAAAGTCAGCAACGCCAAAAGTGACCTCTCAGCCCCGAAGTTCAACTCGCACGCCAAATGTCACCGGTAACGTGATCTTTCCTTCGCTTGCTACTTCCCTTGATTGATTCCATGAATGTGCCGGCTCTTCAAGCTCACCATCGTGGATCTAGAGTTTCGAGTACCGCGGAGGAGATCAGATTCAAGCCGCCCCGCCGCCAACTAGCATCTTAGTGACCTTGAGGTTGTGGATAGTTGGTGAAACCAACATCGGCAAGCACCCAACCGCAGCTTATGCGATCGTGGTGGTCCTCAATATCAAAGATGATAGGCGTGGCGGACCATTTCGTAGGTTTGCGGACTCGACGGATGGTTCCGCCGCATTGACTTCCCGCATCCACCGCTTGAGCCTGGCGGTGTGAAGTATGCAGAAGCACCGCCACAACGCACAGACCTCCGTGGGCTTTCTCGAACTCCTGCTCATCGGTCTCTGGCCATCATCCATATCTTCATCGCCGCCGCCATCTTCATCCTGTCGCGCCGCTGGGAGGTATGTCCCCTTGCCGCCGCTTGGCTTGCCGCGGCCCTCCTCGCCGGGCGCTTGCCGGCCTCCTCCCGACCTTCCTGGCCTTTCCTTGTCGCCGTCAGATTCAGCCTTTTGTTGCTCGGCAAGTCGCTCAACCTTCTTGCAGCTCGAGGTCATGGCCCTTGGTGCGGTGGATCTTGCAAGATTGCTTGTTGGTGTCGCCCCGCTTGTCGGCGACCGCCACGCCGGTAGTTGGTGCCCGTGGCAATCTCCTTGCCGAGCTACCAGCTTTTGGCTTTCTTGGCGCCACCTCCGCTGTTGACTGCTCAACGACTCAGCACATCTTTGCCTTTCTTCTTCCCGTTGTTCCGCCACCGTTTTTCTTTGCCGCGGCAGCCTCCTCACTATCGATCCTCCCGCTTCGCATTCTCTCCCGGAGTTTCCACCTTCTCAAAGACGCACACTTGTCGGCCAGGCATATAGCTCATCGACGCTCTCGATCTTGTACATCGCCATCTCCTCCGCGATCTCGCGGTTTCGCACATTCGATGGAACGCTGATTATCACGGCAGGTGGACATCTAGGATGTTGTGCCAGACGCTGAATCAATCTCGAATGTATTTGCGCAGGGGCTCTCCTTCCTTCGGGCGAAAGCGTATGAAGGTCGCTTTCTTGGCCATGAGGCTTGTGGTCACCAGAAGGCACCGACAAACCGATGGCATAGATCTGCCAGAGGATATGGAGTTGTCCGGCAAGTGCATGAGCCAGATCTCGACATTGGGCTTGAGTACCAGCCGGGAAGTAGTTGGCCAGATCTTGTCGCCCCGCTTCAGCAGCTCGCACCGCGATGGTGTAGATGCCGAGGAACTCGACGGATGCGCTTTGCCGCCGCATTTCTCCGCACGCCTGCTTGAAATTCTTCGCCGGGCCATCGGACTTGCCGCAATCACGAAGTGAACGCAGGGCAACCTACCGTGGTAACGGCAAGTCGCCTCGTTCCCCGGTGCATGCATGTCGACAGAGGCCTGGGCGCTGCTGGTCCGATTGACGCCGCTTTCGGGCGCCGATGCGAAGTTCGAAGCGCCTTTCGTTGTCGTCAGGAAGAACTTGGCGCTGATCGCAACGAGCTCGTGGATCCGGCGATGCGGTTGAGGCCCCGAGCTCCCCGCGCTTCGATGTCCGCTTCCCGCCGCGATAAGCGCCGGATACCACCATTCGCCGAAAGGGTAGAGCGATAACAGCCCAAGAGTCTGCTCCTCGGCTCGGTTACGCTGTTGTCGCCGGCACGCGTCGACCAGGCCAGCCCAATGCCGAGGCGAAACTTCATCAAAGGTTTCTCCTTCGATCGGGCGCCTCGAGCTCGACGCCTGTGGGAGCTTTGATGAAGACGCCATCGCCGCCTTCAAATAAGGCTGGCCGGGCTCTTCGAGCCCGACGCAGTTAGCGGGCGAGGATCGGCGGTCGGCGAAGCGCTCGACGCTTCCTCGCGTTCTCGGGCCGTCTGCGATCGCCGACCTCGCCACCTTCGGCGGCAGCTTTGGCGGCCCTCCGCCGGGCGGATCACACGCCCGCCTCTTCTTCGATGACAGCGGGCGTTGCCGGTATCGGCTGCTGCTTCTCCTCGCCGCACCTCGGGTTTCCATCGGCGGGCAAGTATGGATCTGACGATCGAAAAGAAATAAAAGTCAAGCAAATATTCAAAAAGAAAATCAGAAGAAGAAGAACACAAGGGAAGTTTTCGCCAGAGGATTACCTTGATTTAGGATCTCGCAGTCGTGGTCTCAACCACCGGAGGGTCGCTGGTGCTATCCCTTGCCGAGAACTGTCCCTTGTCGGAGAAGTCTCCTTGTCGAGAACGCCCTTGCCGGGAATCCTCCTTGGCATGTATAGTCAAGCAGATGGCATTTCGGGGAGCGGCTTCCGGCACTCTCGTGAGGCTGCTCATTCCTACACAAACCAACAAATGATATCAAGCAAAGAAAGAGCACCATGCACGCCTTAACAAAATAGAAGTAAAACCATATACTTATTTATGGGGCTGCGCCTGGGCTGCTTTGAGGAAGGGCCGGTCCGCAAGGTGGTCTCGACACGCCTCGCTGTCAAGGTGGGTTCGCCCTCGATGACAATCACGGGACCTTGGCTTTCACCGCTCGGGCCAGCGCCCCTAAAAGGAATGGGTTCAGAGGAAGCAAATCAGATACAAGACAAAACAGCAAAAATTGAAGAACTACAAGTACAAGAAAGAATCTTACTTCTTCTTCCTCGCTTGAGCTGAGCGAGAGATCGACTGCTCGCCTCCCGGCATGAATGAGGCGGAAGAGTAGGTTCCCTTGTCCGCTAAGGTGGGGCAGAGCGGTAGACCGGGAGGGCCCTGGCCTGGGCTTGCTCTTCGGGCATGGAGGTGCTCCCTGCTGCAACAATGCTTGCCGCGGTGGAGCGTGTCGCGCGCACAAGGCGTCGTTGACCTGGCTCCGCCGCCACATCCCCGCCTTATGGAGACGCCTTCTTGGTGGAGCCGGGGCTCCGCCATGCAAGCTGTCAAGGTGAGAGAGGAGGAGTCGATCTTCAACGAAGTCGCCACCGGGCGGCCTCGCCGACTCAGCTTCAGCCCGCAAGCTCTCCTCGCCGGGCAAGCTCCTCCGCCGGGCAAGACTTGCCGCCTCGCCGCTCGCCTCCACGGTGAATCTAAACTCCCGGCAAGGGTCGCCGCCGCTTCTTCCAGCCTCGTGGTATGCGCTGATCTCATCATCGGTGGTGTCGCTGGTGAGGCTCTTCTGCTCATCGGGCGGACCGCACTTACCAAAGCATCAAAGAACTCTGACGCGCCATCCGCAGTGCTCTTGCCAAGTTGGGACAACCCATGCGAGTCGACAGCCGCATCATTGAACGGATGCGTCGAGCGAGAGTTTTTGCACAGCGTAACCACACTTCCTCGGCAACCTCAACGCCCGGATGTTCAGATCGGCTTGAACTGCTCTGTGAGCATCGCATCCAGCCTGTGACGTTGAAGTTAAAATTGAGGCCCGGGCGCAGCCTCATGATATCCGCCGATTCGAACTCCCAGCGGTCTCCTCCTCTCCGCAGGGGGGGCGAGGCGCGACGAAGAAAATCCACGCCAACGGCGCCACATGTTGAGCCCAATAAGCCTAAGGCGAGGATCCGGTGACGGCAATCTTCAGCCTAGCGCTCCGAGGCCACGCTTGCTCCAATCGTTGCCAAGACCATCGGGTTTAGCGGGCGGTAAACGGCCATGGTTCTTCTCGACAATCCAGCACCAATCTGCTCTCCATTCATCCCACTTGCCGCGGAGCTCTCCTCCAGATAAGCTTCCTTCTTGCCGGCTTGAGATCCAAGCGATTCCACCGAAAGAGGCTCCCTCTCAACTCGGGCATAAAGAAGTGGCGGAAAAGAGCTACGCTTGATAGACTCGACAAAGTTTTCGCAGACAAAGCGAAACTGCCATGGTCGTAACAACATTGGGGGTGAAGTCAAGGAGGCGAACCCAGAGGGTGCTCATGATATCACGTAAAAATTCAGAGAAAGGCGGCAGAGCCCATAAGAGAAGAACAAAGGCGAAGAAAGGGTATCCATTCGAGCCAGCTCCTGCTGTACTGGGAGTACCTTCAGACGCTGATGCGCCGCCTGGCCGACTGCAAGAGGTAGTACCTCAGCCTTCGCAGCCAGCCGGGGGAGATTGCCCATCTCCTTTCACAACAGCCATGAGTCAAGGGCTGGCCGACCACGACCTTTCCCTTGTCGGCTTTGAGCCATGGCGGAGGTGGTGGGGAGATCGATTACAAGCAGGATGTCTGGTGGCGAGGAAGTGAGCGCCGCTGCTTTTCAGCCTTGGGAAGAAGGAGGAGCGCATGGAGGTTTTCAGATTGGAATAGCAACCGCCAGATGGGCTAACTTCCCTTGTTTCCCCCGCTATAAGGGGGGGGACGCCTGCCTTTCTCGAATAAAGAAACCACCCACGATCTCCCACGACGCCGCATTCGACGCTGCTTGCGCTGGGAGGGTGCGTGGATACGGAGTAAGATATTTGCAGAACCCAGACGCCGTGTGTGCGTTTCGCTTTGGGCCCGGCCCAACAAAGCCGCACCGCAGGCCTGTGCCCAGCCCGTGCAAAGGCCTCTCCAGCCGCCACTGTCAATGAACCACCACACAGCCAGCCTGATTTTCAAGGGCAAGGTCAGGCAGCGCATGCAGCTGGCGTGACAAGGCTGCCATCGTGCTGGCGCATGCCCTTTTGCCTGCATTAGCATCCTTCTCATGTTTACTTCAACATTTTTTTCATTTTATCGTTTCATTTTCTTTTGCCAGAAGCATGCCTGGGCCGAGTCTGTCCTTTGCTCTGAGTCTGCCTTTCTTCGGTTGGTTCGGGTTTCTCCACAGGTGTTCGTGGGATCAGCTCACCAAAGATGTCGGGAAGTTGATCCACTAACACCTATGGGACCAAGGACCGAGCCCTTCGGTTCGGGCGAAGGAGATCGCACAAGAGCTTAATCGAGGCGGCACACGAGCAGTTTGCCCATCTTCGAGCTCTCCGAGAGATAACACTCCTACCGCTGCATGTCCGAAAGTGTATTGAGTTCTTGCTTGGGAGCGCTTGAGTGCTACAAGACACCACCCGCTAACGAGACCTAGCGTGAGTGTTTTCTGCCTTCAAACCCCCCCCCCACGCTATGCATGGGCCTCCTTTATATGCTCAAGGGTTCCGGTGTGGAAATGTAGACAAGGGTAAAATGGAAAAGGTATTATGGGTTGGCACAACCACCGCATGCTGTATCATACCTAACCCCGACGGGCAGGGACAAAGACATTAAATACCCGCTCACGCCGCCCAAACAAGGCAAAAAGGACCATCAGGACGCCACCGCCACACGATGGCAATCTTGTCATTGCCGCTGCCATCACAAGACCGCCGGTCAAGATAGTTTCTTGCCACGCTGCTACCGAAAGGTCCTGTATACACGCTGGTGGATGTTCTCGAGCGCGGATACGAGTGGTAGTTTGTCACGCGCAAGCGCTTTGCCGCGGTCGTTGTCTTGTCGCGTCCCGAAGCTTGTCGCCATCGCCTCGCCGGACGCGTATGCCGTCAGGCAAGTTCCTTGAGATGCCTTGTTATCTTCCCGCAAGCCTCTTGCCGGGCCTTGTCTCCTCGACCGGATACTTTGTTCTTGAATGGCCTCGATGCCTGAGTTGGCCTTTCCCAAGCAAGCTCCTCTTGCCGGGCCTTGTCTCCTTGGCTTGAATACTTTGTTCTTGAATGGCTCCAAAGGAACCACGGAGGACCTTGGCGGTCACCCGCAAGCCTTGTCGGGTGTCAGAATCGCCAGGCACAAGTTCGATACTAGGGTACCCTACTCTAGTACACCGAGAGGTGGCCCAACTTTTTGTAGCAAAGGACAAGCCTAGAAAAACTCTTATATAAAGAAAAGCGCCCCCGAGGACACATGGGAATTATCACAAGCAAGTTTTCATCATGTTCATATGATTCATGCTCGTACTTTGATAATTTGATATGTGGTTGATCTGGTGCTTGGGTGTTGTTCTTACTTGAACAAGCATCCCACTTATGATTAACCTCATTGCAAGCATCCGCAACTACAACAAAATTATTAAGGTAAACCTAACCATAGCATGAAACATATGGATCCAAATCAGCTCTTTTAAGCAACGATAAACTAGGGTTTAAGCTTATGTCACTCTAGCAACCCATCATCTACTTATTACTCTCAATGCCTTCCTATAGGCCCAAATAATGGTGAAGTGTTATGTAGTAGACGCTCACATAATACCACTAGAGGCTAGACAACATACATCTCACAAAATATCGAATCTAATACCAAATTCACATGACTACTAATAGCAAGATTCTCCCATGTCCTCGTGAACAAACGTAACTACTCACAAAGCATATTCATGTTCATAATCGGAGGGGTATTAATATGCATAAAGGATATGAACATTTGATCTTCCACCAAATAAACAAACTAGTATCAACTACAAGGAGTAATCAACACTACTAGCAACCTACTAGCACCAATCCTGGACTTGGAGACGAGAATTGATACAAGAGATGAACTAGGTTTTTGAGAGGAGATGGTGCCGTGAAGATGTTGATGGAGATTGCCCTCTCCCGATGAGAGGAGCATTGGTGATGACGATGGTGATGATTTCTCCCGAGGGTAGTGTCCCCAAGTAGGCACCGCCGAGCCCTAGATTGGTCTGCTGCAAGGTTCCACTGCATGGCGGAGTCTCATTCCCAAAGGTTGCTTATGATTTTTCCTTGACGAAGACTTTATATAGCGTAAGATGGCCACCGAGGGCTAACAGGGGGCCCACGAGGCGGTGGGGCGCCTGGTAGGGCACGCCTCACCCTCGTGGCTGTGTGGGCCCTCCCGACGATTTCTTCCGCCTCAATATTTTTTATTATTTCCAAAAATAACTTTCATGGAGTTTCAGACTTTTGAGTTGTGCGCATTAGGTCTCTCTAATATTTGCTCTTTTTCCAATCTAATTCCAACACAAAGATTCTCCTCCTTATGTAAACCTTGTAAAATAAGAGAGAATAGGCATAAGTATTGTGACATAACGTAATAACAACCCATAATGCAATAAATATCGATATAAAAGCATGATGCAAAATGGACGATTAGTGTATCGTTATTTTCAGACCTTCACAGATGATTTGAGCAGATATGATTATATCTACTTAATGAAACATAAAGTCTAAAACATTTGAAAAGTTCATATAATTTCGTGGTGAAGTAGAAAATCATCGTAATAAGAAAATAAAGTTTCTACGATCTGATCGTGGAGGAGAATATTTGAGTTACGAAGTTTGGTCTTCATTTGAAACAATGCGGAATAGTTTCAAGAACTCACGCCCACCGAACACCACAACAGAATGGTGTGTCCGGAAGTCATAACTGCATTTTATTAGATATGGTGAGATCTATGATGTTTCTTACCAATCTACCACTATCATTTTGGGGTTATGCATTAGAGACAACTGCATTCATGTTAAAAGGGCACCATCTAAACTGCTGAGATGACACCTTATGAACTGTGGTTTGGCAAGAAACCAAAGTTGTCGCTTAAAGTTTGGGGTTATGATGCTTATGTGAAAAGTTTCAACATGACAAGCTTGAACCCAAATCGAGAAATGCATCTTCATAGGATACCCAAAAGTTACTATTGGGTACACCTTCTATCACAGATCCGAAGGAAAGATATTTGTTGCTAAGAATGGATCCTTTCTAGAGAAGGAGTTTCTCTCAAAAGAAGTAAGTGGAGGAAAGTAGAACTAGATGAGGTAATGTACCTACTCCCTTATTGAAAATAGTTCATCATGTAAACCGGTTCCCGTGGACGCCTATACCAATTAGTGAGGAAGTTAATGATGATGATCATGAAACTTCGATCAACTGCTACCAACTTCAGAGGTCAACCGAGTAAGATCTCGCAATGAGTGGTATGGTAATCCTGCTCGAGGTTATGTTACTAGACCATGACGAACCTATTTAACTATGAGGAAGCCGATGATGAGCCCAGCTCGCAAAATGGTTTGAGGCCATGAAATTTGAGATGGATCCATGTATGAGAACAAAGTATGGACTTTGATCGACTTGCCAAATGATCGGCGAGCCATTGAGATTAAATGGATCTTCAAGAGGAAGACGGACGCTAATAGTAGTGTTACTATCTACAAAGCTAGAATTGTCGCAAAAGGTTTTCGACAAGTTCAGAGTGTTGACTAGGATGAGAGTTTCTCACTCGTATCTATGCTTAAGTATGTCCGAATCATGTTAGCAATTGCCGCATTTTATGAAATCTGGCAAATGGATAAACAAAACTGCATTCCTTAATGGATTTATTAAACAAGAGTTGTATATGATGCAACCGTAAGGTTTTTTCGATCCTAAAGGTGTTAACAAAATGTGCAAGCTCCAATGATCCATCTATGGACTGGTGTAAGCATCTCGGAGTTGAATATACGCTTTGATGAGTTGATCAAAGACATAGTTTTATACTGCACTTTCTGTGAAGCCCCAGATTTGCAAGAAAGTGAATAGGAGCACTACAACATTTCCGATAAGTATATGTGAATGACATATTATTGATCGAAATAATGTAGAATTATTCTCAAAGCATAAAGGAGTGTTTGAAAGGAGTTTTCAAAGAAAGACCTCAAAGTGAAGTCGCTATATATTGAGCATCAAGATCTATAGAGATAGATCAAGACGCTTGATAAGTTTTTTAAATGAGTGCATACTTTGACAAGATTTTGAAGTAATTCAAAATGGAACAACCAAAGAAAGAGTCCACAAGATTTTGTGGACCATAATGGTCGCCCAGCTAAAGGCCCACGAGATTTTATGGCTATAATGGGTCGCCTGTAAAGGCCACAAGATTTTATGGGCCATAATGGGCCTACCTAGCTTAAAGGCCCACAAGATTTTTGTGTGCCATAATGGGCCGCCTGTAAAGGCCCACAAGATTCTTATGATCATAATGGGCCGCCCACTAAAGGCCCATTTAGATTTCGCCGACATTAATGGGCGGCCCAGTTGTCAGGCCCACAAGATTTTGAGGACCTAGTAGGCCGCCCATTAACTGGCTGCCATGTTTTGTGCCAAATGCCGCCCATATCTCGATCCGTCCATTAATGGCCTGCCACGCCCGGCCTAAAAGTGGCCCATATGAGATCCGCCCGTTATAAGCCTACCACGCTCGGGCCAAACTACTACCAGATCAGTCCGCCCTTTAAGAGGCCTTGGGCTCAATTATGGCCCATATCAAATTCGCCCAAAGAATCGACACTATGCTTTTGGGCCCACTTGCTAAAGGCCCACTTAGTAATTCGCCCGATATTAGTTTTGGCTCGTTAAGGGCATGTTTAACATTTCGCCCTATATTAATTTCGGCCGTTAAAAGCCCGCTATATAGTTGGGCCTAATTCACGCCCGATTGCATCCGCCCGCTCGCAATGCCGATATCCGATTGGGCCAAACAAGGACCGAGACAATTTTGGTGATGTTAAAAGCCCGTGATTTGATTCGCACAATCATGGGCCGGGTTCATTTCGGCTGCCGCCGTCCGTGAGCTGTTCGCAACACGCTTTGTGCCCAACCTACATCTTGATTGCATGACGGCCCGATTATGTACCGTAATTTTATGGTTTGGCCGCATCACAAGACATGTGATATATATACAAGAAAATAACTGCAGCATCGTGAATAAGAAAAAACTTAGACTATACAATAAAGAAATTACGCCATATTACATCCATCGGGCATCAAAGTTCGCCACTATGATAATAAAACACAAGGCATAACAGATTACATACACTGGCATCAAAGATCGCCACCAAAGGCAAATAAACACGCCGACAAAATAATATAAACCGACAAAGACTTCAATAGAGTTCAAGAAAGGTTAGCTCTCATGGGAGCTGCAAATAAGCAAATGAGCAAGATGATGAGACTGCGCTTTTTCAACACTTATATCTTCCTCACTCTTAAAGATAAACAAGGTAGATGATGACAGTGTTTTGCACGTAAAAGTATCAAGGTTTATAATTCATCACATTTTCATCGATTTAATAAAGTGACAGCTTAAGCATTAACACAATATGGTATTGTTCAGTGTCAAAGACATGGCAGGAAATGACATTGTGAAGGAGTTGGCTTCAACGACAACACCGGATTACGTGATCAAGAACTCATAAGTATCAATGGTTAGTGTGATGTCAATTTATACCATTTCGTATTGGCAAATAAAGAGACGGTTTAAATAATAGTAGAATGATATGACATTGTTCATAGTTAAGACATTGCAGAATATGGCATTGTGTCAGTAGTGGGTAGGTTCACCACACCACTAGATTATGGATGAAGAATGAATATACATGCAAAGGCAAAAGAAGATCACTTGCTCAGATAGTTTAATTTACATGGTATGAAGAAGGAACTTGGTTGTACAACCGAAAACTTAAATTGAGAAAGGACAAACTTTTGTTTATGAACTACATAATAAACTTTAAATAAGCAATTTGATGCAAACACCAAAAATAAACAGTTGTTGTAAATCATGCCTAACCAAATATATACAACAAAGTTTGAAGGCTTGAGATGGACAAACTTACATTATTGGTGAAGGCAGGCTCTATAAACGCTTTGTCCATGCCGATGGGGGGCAATTCAAGAAGTTTACTACATAATCTTCTTCAAAAGCATTGCCTTTATTCTACATTTTGTTAAGAGTAAATATAGATGTGATAATATATGAAAAATGGAGAATATTTAAGATAAGATGAAGAGTGATGCTAGATAACCAAGTAGCTATAATGTGGGTGCAACATACACAGCAAAGGTACAGCCAAGAGCAATGCATACTAAACTTCTTCAAAGACCAACCTTATGGTAAGAATAAATATAGATCTTATGTGTAGAAAATGGAGGGCAAAGGAAAATAAGGCTGCAGAGTGATGGTACATGAACAACTACTCATTATTAAATGGGCACAACCCACTGGAGTCGGTCCCATGTTTTGTGTCACCTGGTTGTACAGCCAATATAAGTGGGGTGTTGTCTGATTTCTCACGCACCACCACGTTTTTCAAGGACTTTTGCTGGTGCTCCTTCAAAGTTCGCAATCACCCTCTTCCTTTTTGATGTCCTCGATGCACAAGAACAACATTTGAGTGGAAAACATGGTATGATGACAGATGGAATATGTATTGATAATGGATGGGCATGGCATCGGACATATATGATGAGTAAACTATGCGGATGGCGGTGCAACAAAGTAGAAGAAATGCAAGACAACATATGCAAGATACCGCAATCAATAAAACATTGCCAAATTAGAACAGCACCTTGATGGGTGAACAGGACATGCCATCCGCCTTTGACTCCTCGAGGTTAGAATAGTCATTAGGATCATATTTTGAACAAAGAATCAACAGTGTGGGAGCGTATGAGTTTCATTGCATCTGAATGGCACTCAATGCCTTGGTGCCAATTTTGTAAGTCATTGCAGTGTTTAGCTTCAAGAGTGGACTGTCGCTAGTGTGACACAAAGCAGCCTACATGATCATAGTGTAGATATAATGGGAAAACCTTAAGCATCGAGTAAAATCAGCAAAGTGGAACTTGCTGGAATATATGTGCTAGTATTGCCAAGACGGCTAGAAAGGCTTCTGATACCAAATCTCTTCAAGTGAAGGTGCAGTAATTAGCATTATCGTTGTAACTCTCAAAGGCGACATAGCTCCCGCATTTCCTTGTTATTCTTATTGGATTCAAGTGGGCAGGCCACTAAAATCCTATTCCTATGTTTACAAGATCCTACTGAATCAAAGAGGCTCAAAGTGTCCATCACAACCGACCATATAGACCTCTACACCGCAAATGTCCCCGCTTCATCTTCAAGACAAGGAACATATCAGATTACTAGCATATTCTCCTTGTTCCAAAATATAAGTCTTGGTAGAGATTTCCACTATGGATCACATAGAGATGTATCCAGATGCATTTTAGAGTGTAGATTCACTCATTTTCCCCATATGTAGTCCATGGTGGAATCTATACAAAGACTTGTATTTAGGAACCGAGAGAGTACATATTAAAGAAGAACGGAAGAGGAACATGGTAAAGAAGAGCAAGCAGATTTTGGATAATAAATGTTGGTTGCTAGAAGGCCACACATGATGAACCAGAGTGCATTAAGAATGCAACTCCAGATGTCTCTCGACCATTTCAGTGGTTGGATGAAGATCCTGCGCCTCCTAACCCTTCTTCCTCGCTCGATTCTTCCCATGTAATCACCAGCACGGCCACGGGCCGACCACCGCCCCCACCGCCGCAGTGGTTCCTCCGCCATCCCCACCCCCACCCATGCCCCAACCCCCACCCGCTGCCGAGTTTTCTTCTGCTCGGCGAGGCCCACAACCACCCGATCCCTTCGATCGCACCGCGAACTCCGCGAGCTCAAAAATCGACTGACCTAATTTTGAAATTTAGTCATCGTGATTTAACTAGTGTGGAATATAAAAGGGAAAACCATAAGCATTGGGAGTATAGTGTTGAGCGTGCCATGGCGGATCCAAGGTGCAAACCGACAAAGGCAACTTCGCAACCAAGACAAGAAATCGAGTAAAGCAAGGGCGATCTATTTTCTTGCTGCAATAAATAAGTTGAGCAGACACTAAAGAGTACCTCCTCCGTGCGGCGCCGTGTAACGCATCTGTGAGAATTTGACGTGATGTTATGTAGCGATGGTTGTCGGCGCGTGGAAGCGATCTAGGAGGGTAGACGGTGGCGGCGGGAGCGTGGACACGGTCGAGGAGCGGGCGCCGGCAAGGTGGACGACGCGGGATGAAGCGAGAGGACGGATGCAAGGATCCCGTCCAAGGCGTGGATGAGAGAGGTCGATCTCTTGTAATGGACGGCAAGGCTGGGTATCAACTCCGCATGGTGGAGGAGGACGGCGGTGGATGGGGTGGCGGATGGCGGTGGACGGAGGAGGGTGGGGTGGAGAGGGTGTTTTGGCGCCCACGAGTAACTAATGGGGAAAAGGGAGGTAGAGAGGAAGGGGAACCATGTATTCAGTATGCGCTTGTCTCAAATGCGAGGAAATTTACAAACTTAGCCCCTGCTTCAAATTTCTACTACATCACAAAGAACATTAGTCGGTTGGGGATAGGACGGTAATCTCTCATACAATCAATATTTGCCGACGAGAGTTTGTTTTGGCGCCCACCGTATGAATATGAATCGGGAGGAGTCGATTTCGCCGAGGACACACTGTGTTTTGGCGCCCACCGTATGAATCGGGTGAGGGCGGTTACGTCACGCTTGGGTGAAATTACAAACCTACCCCTATCGAAACCTATAGAAATCCAGCAGATAGGCTTTATGCGGTGGATAGGCGATAGTGATTTCCATCTCGCAGATTTTGGTTTCAAGTGTTATCGGACTTTTCCCGCTTCGCTCAAATTTTGCAGAGTGCACGCCATCGTGCCAACTCAATTCAATCCCGCTTGTATTCTATTTTTTCGAGGGATCCATTTTCAATTGGAATTACATTCTATATACATCATTTTTATATATATACTTTCAAAAGCACAACAAAGAATTCTGCTCCTTTATATGTATAATATGATTTACAAATACAACGATCTCGAAATCTTAAGGTTGAATTCAAAAAATTTAACCAAATTATGTTCTACTAAAATGTATGGATCAAGAATACCTACATATTAAATAACATAGATGTGCGTGAATTCATATGAGTATGCATGTTTGATAGATCAATTTTGGTTCGAGTATGGATTACATGTATCATCATCTCAATTCAAATATTTGAATCCTTTTTGTTCACTCCTTTCACGCCCATCTCTCTCGCATGCATGCTCCTTCGTAGCTATCACTCTCTTTTCTCCAGCTCACCAAGACGCTCACTTCATGTTTCTCCTATCCTCGCAAACATGGTCTCTCGACGTCTCCCTTGAGAAGTGTCACACTCTCCCTATCATTATACATTACACGTTTTCATTATCTCTCACGTCTCACTGTTCTCTCCCGTACTGCACCTAAGCTTTCTTTTCACCACCACACACACAGTCTCCACTGCTTTTCACTTTGTCTTTTCTCTATGGGATTCTCTCACACACCCTATATGTCTCTACATATGACTCATACCACTAAAATTACTCTCTCTCTCTCTCTCCTCAGAGACACAACATTTGTTGTGGTCTCCTTTCCGGCTCCATCCTGCACTCGACATTATTCATTTGTTTACCGATCAGACAACCCCGACCACTGGCCTCTCTCTCTCTCACACACACACACACACACACACACACACACACACACACACTCCTCCTTCCACTCCCCTTCCCGACTACCTCTCTCTCTCACACACACAAAACTCTCGCTTGCACTCTGACTGTGATTTCTCTCACAAACATTTATCGACTAGCTAGCCTCTAGATAGGTTTATACACCCGCACACTCGTGCTTCCACCATCGCATACATGTCTCTCTCTCCCTCCTTGTATCTATGTAGATTTTTCTTCCCTTCGAGACACGCCCTCTCGATCGTGCACACACGCACTATCGCCTCATTTTAAGTTGATACCTATCGCACACACACTCCTTGTGTCTTTGTCACACATGCACTGGCCCTCCTCCACTCTCCCTCTCTCTCACACACATGGGTTTTTTGCAACAACTAGCAAGATGCCCATGCTGTACGGAACATCAAGATGCATTTGTATGAGTAGTTTATCTTGTAGGATGAATGAGGAAGGCCTTATTTGCAAATGTGGAGAGGGGTGGGTATTTTGCAAAATTGTTATAGTTTTCTTTATCCGTCGATATAGATCGGACGATTTATATTGCAGGATGGCAGTACACATCATCACCGACAATGCTTTTTATAAGAGTAGGGATAAAAATAGAGTTGGTGATGATGGTGGGCCTGCCATCCTCGCAATGTAGGTCGTCCGATTTATATCTCGACGGATAGGAAGGAAAATATGGCAATTTACCCGACTCTTCACCACATTTGCAGATAAGGCCTTCCTCGCTCATCCTTTTCTCCCACAAGATCTTGATGTTCCGCAACGAACGCATCGCATCTTGCTAGTAAGAGTAGAAATTAGACATATACCACTTCTAATCTTGAAACCAACAACATTCCTCCCTTATCTCATCAAAACGCCAAAGGAATATATTTTGAGTGAAACATAACATATTTTTAGTGATATATGTATTTCAAAACTAGACTTTTTTTCTATCAAATCGGTGAATATGTAATAATCTACTTTGATCGGTGTGCAACGCATTGGCACATTGCTAGTAGTTATTATAATTTTTGGACACCGCATAAACGGTGGAGTACATATACGAAGAGAAGAGGCGACGCACGCAATGGCCTCTCGCTGTCTCACACACATGAGTGTTACGTAAAGGCGACGTTAACAAATAAACCCTAAAACCCTAGGTGCACGATTGCTGCATTCAGGGTACTGGGTACATCTCCAAATATTTTCCTCTCCATGTGCGGAAACAATATGCCTGCCAAACTCTCCTTCTCCCTCTGGCGGTCCCACCACTCCACCCCGTGTGAAAAATCTGCATGCATGACTCTCCTCCCCTCATGCTCGTCCAATCCGTTGTGACCAGCAATATTTCCACCCCTTCGCTCCCCCGTAATTTACTCCAACAAATATGCCCATGTAGCTGTTACTTAACTGCAGGTGCATTGGGTCACTGACATATGGGCCCAACAGGTGTTCGGCCCACATGTCAGTGATGCAACTGGACCTGCGATTAAGTCGATGTAACTCGATCCATATCTTACGCAGGTGTGCCATTGCTTGCTATAAATACTGTGCCTCCGACGACGTCGCTAACTCCTCCCCCTCACGTTCATGTTCATCGCTATCTCCTCCCCCTCCCTCTCACATCGACCACCATGGCATCGCCCCTCCCAAGCCCTAGGAGCCCCTCGCTGCACCGCGCGGACGGTCACGCGTCGCCGTTCCGTTCCTCACCGCCACTAGTCAAGGAGGACGCGTCGGTGTTCCGCTCCTCGCTGCCACTAGTCGAGGAGGACGCGTCGGCGTTCCGCTCCTCGCGGTGACGCGACGCGTCGCCTTTCCATTCCTCGCCGCCACTAGTCGAGGAGGACGTGTCGAGGTGGGCGCGTCGGCGTTCCCAATCTCGCCGACGCAGCAGCGTCGAGGACGCGTCGGCTCCCGTTACGAGGAAACGCCCGCCGCCGCCGAGCCCCCAGCCTTGAGGAGCTTTGGAAAGAAATGGATGTCGCCTTGTGGGAGGCTTTGCCTCCAGCAGAGCGCCAAAATAAGGCGGTGAAGAAGGCGAGGAAGAGAAGCGCACCAGGAACAAGCTGCCCGGGAGGCCTATGTCGCGTCCAGAGAGTCGAGCAATTGGCTCTTTGGCGGAAGGCTCGTGCAAGGGCCGTGAGGGTGGCGGAGGGCGCCCGTGCCGGCGCCTGCGTGATTTCGGGCCCAAGCGCCTCATCTCGCTTGGCGGTACGTGGACGGTGCACGCTTCAGCGAGGCGGAGTACTGTTGGCGCGGATCACCACACCGGTGAGATCGCTTCGCTCGCCGACAAGCCGTAATCAGCACCTCGCGAGTTGCGAGGCTGAGGAAGAAGCGTTGTGTCGGTCTTGCGCTGAGGAAGCGGCCGCGCACAGGGCACTCGTGGCGTGCCACAAGCGCTCCTGCGAGTGCCGTGGCTTTAGGAGGAGTATAATTTTTGTTTAGTAAGGCGATCTCATTAGTTTTGGGGCGCAAATGATAAATCCGAGCGTTCAGGAATTTTTAGCGTCCTTAATTAAGTATGTAAAATGGAAAGTTTGGAAACCTTGTGTATTAAATGCGCATTTTGCAAGTGCGTGCATATAGCACAAACTTTACTATATACTATCGCACACTACGTCTCTCTCGATATATGCTTGCAGATTGTGCTACTCCCTCCGTCCAGGTCAATAAGTCATCTTTGGTTGTGCACCGTGACCAAGGAGGGAAGACTTGTACACCTAGGCGGAGGAGTACTACTATTACTTATATGCGTGCAATGCACGTTTTAACATTATCGCGGTTTTTGTAAAAGTAGAAAAACAGCACTAGTCAAGCTTGTGAAAGCGATTCAATGCAAAACAAATGCAAAAATGCTCGTTTGATTGTTTACTTTTAGCTTCCTTCTCATCATTATTTCTCATGTCAGTACTTTATGCGGAGTATCTCACTAGTTGGAAAGGCATGCAAATTCCCAAACCGCTTCCTACACCCTGTATCGAATTTTTTTGCCTAACAAGTTGTGCCGTGCAATTGGAATTCCAACTTGAGTACTACTACTAGTAGGAGTACCAGGGGACAGTTCTTTTAGGCTTCTAGATTAGTAATCCCATAACTACTATTACCTCCGTCCTGGTTTATTGGTCCCCATTGTAATCTGTGTCAAATTTTGATCATAAATTTAACTAATGAAATGTTAGTGCATGTCACATGCACTACTCCATCCGTCTAGGTGAGTAAGTCATCTTAGGCTGTGCACCGTGACCAAGGAGGAGGATAAAATGAGAAACGTTAATGTTTATTTGCTAATTAATAGTATTGCATGCAATGAACTAACCCCTGGGGCGCGCCCCCCTACCTCGTGGGCCCCCTGGTGGCCATTCGATGCCCATCTTCTCCTATATGAAGTCTTTCGATGAAAAAAAATCAGAGACAACCTTTCGGGACGAGACTCCACCGCCACGAGGCGGAACCTTGGCGGAACCAATCTAGGGCTCCGGCGGAGCTGTTCTGCCGGGGACACTTCCCTCCGGGAGGGGGAAATCATCGTCATCATCATCAACAATGCTCCTCTCATCGGGAGAGGGCAATCTCCATCAACATCTTCACCAGCACCATCTCATCTCCAAACCCTAGTTCATCTCTTGTATCCAATTCTTGTCTCCAAGTCCGGGATTGGTGCTAGTAGGTTGCTAGTAGTGTTGATTACTCCTTGTAGTTGATGCTAGTTGGTTTATTTGGTGGAAGATCATATGTTCAGATCCTTTATGCATATTGTTACCCCTCTGATTATGAACATGAATATGCTTTGTGAGTAGTTACGTTTGTTCTCGAGGACACGGAGAAGTCTTGCTATTAGTAGTCATGTGAATTTGGTATTCGATTCGATATTTTGATGAGATGTATGTTGTCTAGCCTCTAGTGGTGTTATGTGAGCGTCGACTACATAAAACTTCACCATTATTTGGGCCTAGAGGAAGGATTGGGAAGTAATAAGTAGATGATGGGTTGCTAGAGTGACGAAGCTTAAACCCTAGTTTATCGTTGCCGTGAAGGGCTGTTTTGGATCCATATGTTTCATGCTATGGTTAGGTTTACCTTAATAATTTTGTTGTAGTTGCGGATGCTTGAAATAGAGGTTAATCATAAGTGGGATGTTTGTTCAAGTAAGAACAGCACCCATGCAGTCCACCCACATATCAAATTATCAAACTACGAACGCGAATCATATGAGCGTGATGAAAACTAGCTTGCGATATTCCCGGTGTCCTCGGGAGCGCTTTTCCTATTATAAGAGTTTGTCCAGGCTTGTCCTTTGCTACAAAAAGGATTGGGCCACCTTGCTGCACTTTAGTTACTCTTGTTACTTGTTGCTCGTTACAATTTACCTTATCACAAAACTATCTGTTACCACTTATTTCAGTACTTGCAGAGAATACCTTGCTGAAAACCGCTTATCATTTCCTTCTTCTCCTCGTTGGGTTCGACACTCTTACTTATCGAAAGGACTACGATAGATCCCCTATACTTGTGGGTCATCAATACCAAAAATATTATCTCTATCAGATCTCACTCTCGTAAGTGACCGTGAAGGGATTGACAACCCCTAATCGCGTTGGTTGCGAGTAGCTATCGTTTTGTGCAGGTACGAGGGACTTGTGCGTGGCCTCCTACTGGATTGATACCTTTGTTCTCAAGAAATTAAGGGAAATACTTACGCTACTGTGCTGCATCATCGTCTCCTCTTCGGGGAAAACCAACGCAAGCTCAAGACGTAGCACTCGCCGGTGCCCACGATCAAGAGGAAGACGTTGCCGTCCTCCTCCGAGACTAGCAGGCGGCGGTGATCCTCCAGCGACTCCGACATGGTGAACCGGTAGCACATGTCGTACTTGATGTTCTCCACCAAGGGCCAGCGGTGACCGCTGCGCATCCGTGAGGTGATGCACCATGTCCATGGCGAGCCACAAAGCGGCATCGGGCACTCATAGCGATGGGCGAAGGGATCCTTGGAGGCATCGACCAGGCCGTCCATGAAGCGGGAGTGGCTGTAGGGGCGTTGCGCCGATCGAATATATGAGCAAGTTACTACGAGATTTAATCGAATAAGCACAAAATAAATCATGGCGGCTATAACAGAGATGAAACTAATCATGTGGACTAGCATAGTAGTAGGATCTGAGTAGAAACATGAATTCTACCATGATTTGAATAGGAAGGACAGAAACACATACGGTGCAGCAGGAGCAGCACCGTTGGCATTGAGTTATCGCCCATGTCGTTGAGGAAGAGGTTGCCGAGGTCGGGAAGAAGTCGTCGTTGGTGAAGTCATGGCTGCCGCGTGATCGCGAGAGTCGCTCCCAGATTTCAACGGCGCCCGCCGAATGGGCTGACTGGAGGAGTGGCTGTGAGGGGCGTTGCGGAAGCCGAATGGGCCGCAGGAGTAGCACAAGCGATAGATGGTGTCCTTACTAGTACTCCCTAGTCTCTATCTATCTATATCTATATATATCTACTCTTATAGAAAACCGAGTTGGTGATGATGGTTTGCCTGCCATCTTGTAATATAGACCGTCCGATCTATATCTGACGGATAGAAAGCCAACTATGACAATTTTACAAAAGATACCCGCACCTCTCCCCACATTTACAGATAAGGCCTTGCCTCGTTCATCCTTATCTCCCACAACCTCGTGCTCCTCCCTATGTCTCTATCTCTACTACTCTTCTTTGTTTTTTATAACAAATCGAATAGTGCTTGCGTCGTCCATTGCACGCCCGGCTGAACATGCCTCCTCGCCTCCATCATCACCAAGCTGAGTCTTTTATAGGAGTAGGAGTAGAGAAAAACCGAGTTGGTGATGATGGTGTGCCGTGCAATGCAGGCTTCTTGCTATTTTTTGCATATAAGTCCAAACACCACGTGAGACACGGTCTTTGAGCACGGTTCATAGTCGTTTCCACGCTCGGGCATTGAAGTTTGTAACTATTTTAGATTAGAATATACTACTACTCCTCCGGTGCTAGTAGTAGGCGAGATCCTACTCTACTACTCTACTCTAGCAAGCTAGGGCATAATCTTGTAGTAGGTCTTGTAGGGAGTACCGATCTTGTGATCACTCAAGCAAGTTGTCTGGCATCTATATGACCCTACGCTGCTGGTATGTGTCTCGTAAGTCAAGCGGCGTGTTGTGGTCATCATCACCTGTCCACTTCTCGTAGCACATATTCGCTTCTCCATATTTGTCCGCACATAATCTCGTCCAAGCTTCCATCCCCGCTGGAAGCTAAGGCACCTCCCTCGTCCAAAACCCAAGCACTAACAATGGCAGAACCGAGCAGCATCCGTCGAAAGAGTGGCTGGAATTCGCTCCCCACAGAGGTAATCAAGCTCATTGTTTGGCGTGTGGACAATCTCGATACCATCCGCTTTCGCTTGGCGTGCTCGTCGGGGCTGTACCGTTTACTCAAAGCTCTCGGGCGGAGCTTTTAAGCCAGCTCCTTGCTTGCTGATGCCGCCTGATCTTCGGAAACGGCGTGTCACGCAGCATAACGATCGTAGGGTGGCGAGCATCAACCCCCTTCACTGCGATCCGATCCCCGTCAGCCTCAGCTACATTAACGGTATGTACTAGGTCGGCATGAGCACGTCTTGGATGGTGCTCATCGATGGTCGCGGCAGCTGGATGCTCGTGGAGGTCTACAACCGGCGATTGATCCCCCTTCCTTCGATTAACACTGCACTGCTTTGGCACCGCGGCCCAGAATACTCGGAATCTTACAGTAGCCAACATGATACCAAGTTTGATTTGGTCAAGGTTGTAATCTGCCAAGTGCCGACAAGATCTGTGAATTATAAAGACTTCAGGCTAATTGCTTTCTTCAACCGCGTTCTCGCCTATCTGACAAGTCACTGCGGTAAGTGGATAAATCTGCACGTCCATCGCAGGATCATACATCCTCCATGGTTCTCTGATGCCATTGAACACAAGGGCTTCATTTACGCTGTCGACTCCTTCTATGGCTGGACGTATTGCTGGCCTACTCTAGTCATTGCTACAAATGGCTGTTACAACAATATGTTACTTTCCTATGATATCATGATGGCTTGCTTATATTATCATCAACATTCTTGAAAAAATATTCATGCTCATAACATGTTGTTCTTAAGATTGACTAAATCAAGAGCCCTTTTTTATTTGACTCCTACTTGATATGATGTTGTAGGCCGCCTGGTGTCCCTACCCTTCCTAATCCCAAAACCTTTCAAATAAAAGAGGCATGGCAGTTGCAGGTGGTTCCTGGCTCGATCAGACGACGGCAAAAGATTGATGATCGTTCGCACATACCGGACGTGTTGTTTCGCTGAATACAATCACAGATCCTTGCAAGGTCTTTGAGCGGGATCCCAGCTTCTCTGGGCCTTCGTGAATTTTTCTTTGGAGGCTGGTAAGTAACCTTGGTGCACACTCTCTTTTGTCGGACTAAATTATCCGATTAACGAGGAGATAACCGGCGGTAAGGATCATGATGGCAGCAGTTTCGTTCATCGAGCAAAACTATGTGTACACAGCGTACCATGCGTCTCTGCATGCACCATACCCGATATGTGCCGCCACTCTGCAGCCCAAAGTAGGAGAGAGGGTCGCAAGTATCGGACTTTGACCTCTTGGTGGAGTTTCCCCGTCAGCACCCATCTGGTTCAAGTTGTCGACCAATCTCCACGGCTTAATAAATAGTAACGTCTAAGCGAGCAGTTAGTTAGATCGTACACTTGGTGTAGTAGGATCTTTATTTAGTTTGATGCATACACTTGTTCCTTTTTGGTAGCCCTTTTGTAATGATGGCTGATGTTTGGTTTGGAAGAGAGAGTTGCGTCTTCACTCTTACGGCACCTTCTTTATCGCATTGCACCCCGAGCCACAGTTCTTCTTGCTGCTGTTTTCAATGTACAATCAGTAGTATATTTAAGTCTTTTAGTTGAATAAATGTGTTGTTAGAACGACAAACACAACGTTTTGGAAGTCGTTGCACGGTTTGATCCTTTAGTGCCTCGTACCATACATAGCTCATACTATTTTTCATATGGAACACATTTTCCACTTGTTGATAAGATGCAGCCCACTGATGAAGGCCCAATAAAGAAGCCCATAATTAACTGGAAGGGAGGCTCTCACATGAATCCGGCCCAGGTACATGCTCATGGTCCCCTAAACGTAAATAAGTAAATAAATAAATAAAGCTAAATGCTGATGCACAAGTTCTTTGGGAAAATAGGTAACCCGGTATTTCTTTTTGAAGAATACCCAAGCTAGGCCTATTTGTTTTCTCCGAATTAGTGGGCTGCAAATCTTTCAAGAGAGGAGGGATGCATTCCGTCCTGGCCAAAGAGTATGGTCAATGCATGTTAAAAGTAATATCAAAAGGGGTTGAAAATTCCAAAAAAATTATAGCAAATGGGATATTAGTTTTTTTTGTTTTGTTCTTCAACGATATCTTATCGTATTTCATTGGATTTAACATGACATAGTACTAATTTATTTTTAAATTATGGCTATTAATTTTTGGATTAAGAATATTTCGTTCCCCAGCAAAAATTTGCGAATTTTCAAAATTTCCCACGTATTTAGTTAATTTTTTTACACTGGTACTGAACAGAAAATGGCCAGCAATTCTAAAAATGGAAAACGGGCTGCAATAAATTCCATATGAATTAGAAAATGAGTAAAAATTATAAAAATAATAGCAAATGGCTGACTTGTTTACGCAAGGCTTTGTTAGTGAACACACGATTCTAGCAGCAGTGACTATTGGATGTCCATCCAACGGCCGACGTGCTTCTTCAATCTCTGATCTTCCTGCTCCAGCCGCCTAAACTAGCGCCGGCGGGACTACTGCTCCCTCCTCTTGTGGCCCGCTATGATGCGCGCGAGCTTCCCGGCCCACCCTACTCCCTCCGCTGGCACTGGCAAGACGCAATCAACTGCGTCCTTATTCTGTGAAAAAATGATTCCTCCATCGACATCGGGGCGCACGGTTGGGAGGCTGACACGTGGGCCTACTACATTGACGCTGTCTGTGAGGCTTGTCAACTTAGTCAACAAGCGATTCTAGCAGCGATATCGTTGGATTTGAATCGAGCGGTCCTGCTACTTCTTCATCGCTGCTCTTCTTGCACCACCGCCCAAACCAGCGCAGGGAGACCGCTGCTCCTGCCTCCAGTGGCCGGTTGTGCTGCCGTTGAGGCCTCATCGCCCCCTACTACTCCTACCGCTAGCCAGGCCCTACGGCGACGGCAGCCTCACACTGCAGCCGAACCAGTGAACCCTCGTACTCCTCTCCGCGTGGGCATCCACTGCCGTGTCTTCCCCGGCTCCGCGTCGTCCCCTTCCTAGGCCTTTCCGTCATCCACCGCCTTGGTGCTCTCGGCGCGGCGTGGTCAATGTGGTCAATGACCGACTTCCATCGGAAGAGTACTGTACGTGGAGAGGCTGACAGCTGGGTCCATGACCACAGCCCAGTTTTTTTGTGATTTGCCAAGTAAGTCGCTTTGTCGGGCTGTTGGGCTGCAAATCTTCAAAACGAGGAGAGCTTTCATTGGTGGCGAAAATGGCCCATCGATAATGAGAAATCGGTTGTACATTTTTAAAACACATCAAACCGGCAATTAGTTTCAATTTTTTTTTCATTTCGAGATTTTAAATTACATTAATTTTTATGCGTGGAGAATTTGTTGGATTTTATATTGATATATATTTACTTTTAAAATCAGTTTGAATGTGAGTCAAAATTTCGGGATTAAAAACAGTTTGGACCGCACCGAAATATGCAAAATTTCGTATAATTTTTTAACCGTGGCTACAATATGGCTGTAATGCTAACAAAAAGAATATGGGCTCCAAAAAAACCCTAAGAATTAGCAAATGGGCTGTAAATTATTAGAAATAATGGCAGATGGGATGTATGCTTTTTCCACAGATTTGAGGCTTTCCTAAAAAGGTTGGCCTAGCGGTGGTGTTGGATGTCCATCCAACGGCCGTCGCACTTCTTCAATATCTACTCTTCCTGCTCCAGCCGCTCAAACAAGCGCCGGCGGGACTGCCTGCTCCCTCCCATGGCCGGCTGTCTTTTGTGAGCCTTATTGCCCCACCGTACTCCCATCGCTGGCCTAGCCATCCCTCTACTCACCCATACCTGCTGTTATTCTCCGGCGACGGCAGACGAACCAGTAAACCCTCGTACAGTCGTACTCCCCTCCGCGTGGGAAACAACTGCCAAGTCTTCCCTGCCTCCGTGTCGTCCCCTTCCTAGGCCTTGCCGTCGTCCACCGTCGTGGTGCTCTTGGCGCGGCATGGTCAACGTGGTCAACGACCAACATGCATCTGAAGTGGACTGTGCGTGGAGACGCTGACAGCTGGGTCCACGGCCGCCGCAAGGAAATGCCTCCTTATTACAGCGCAAGATAATGATTCCTCCACGACATCGAGGACCCACGAAAGGGCCTCTGTATTTAGCGAAAAACGTTACCGCGGCGACAGCTCGGACCCACCAGCTATATCTTCGCGCAAGGAAGTGCCTCCTTATTACGCATAAAAAATGAATACTCCCCCATTGCTGGGACCCGGTATAGTGGCGAGGCTGACTTGTGGGCCTACTAAGTTGACGGGGACGGAGGGCTTTGTCAACTTAGTCAATATGCGATTCTAGCTCGGTGACGTCGATGTCCATCCAGCGGTCGTAGTGCTTCTTCAACCTCTGGTCTTCTTGCTCCGACCACCCAAACCAGCGTCGGTCGTGCCTCGTGCTCACGCCTCCCGTGGCGGCTGCGATGCGGCGAGGCCTCACCACCCCTACTACTCCCACCGCTGGCGGGCCATCCTCTACTCACCCACACCCCTGTTATTCTGCGGCGGCGGCAGCCTAACACCTGGCGAACCGGTGAACCCTCGTACTCCTCTGGCGTGGGCATCCTTTGCCGCGTCTTCCCGGCTCGCGTCGTCCCTTCCTAGGCATCGCCATCGTCCACCGCCCTGGTGCTCTTGGCGTGGCGTGGTCAGCGTGGTCAAGAATAGCTTCCATTGGGCGTGGGCTGTATGTGGAGAGGCGACGGTGGGTCCTGACGCAGCAAGGAAGTGCCTCCTTATTACGCAAAATAATTATTTCTCCACGGACAACGGGACCCACCGGACGGGCCACCGTATTTCACGAAAAAGCGTTTCCCATTGCTGGGACCCACCAGCTACATCTTCGCACGCAAGGAAGTGCGTCCGGGCAAAAAAAGGTCGCCCCATTGCTGGGACCCTGCTACATCTTCGCGAGCAAGGAAGTGCACGGTCGGAACCCACCTGGTGAAGCGTCGTGGCGTTGTCATTCGGTCATGAGCGATATGCGTACATACTTGTCGTTATGGCGGCGCGCGACGTAAGTAGTAAGGCGCGCGACGTAGCATGTACACGTCACGTCTGCCGCGAGGGTGCAATAAAAATAAAATCTGACCCGCGTATGTACATACGGGCAAGGTCTTGAACGCCTACTCGCGCATACGTACATGGCTGAGTCGGGCGGAGAAACAGCGTCGTCGTTGTGTTCATGGGAGCCAACCGGCTGGGTCGGAGCGGAATGCGTGGTCGTGTTCATCGGGAGGCTTGGGCGGGAGCAGGCGATGGAAGCGAGGCTGGCGTACCGCTGGCAGAGGAAATGGACCTCCTACGTTTGGAGCAGGGTCCTGTTGATCGGGAGGGTGTGGCGTGCCGCCAAAAGCGGAGAAGCGGACCTCCTACGGTCGAAGCACGGGGTCTGTTGATCGGGAGGGTGTGGCGTACCGCAAAAGCGGACGAAACGAACCTCCTACGGTCAAAGCGGGGTCTGTTGATCGGGAAGGTGTGGCGTACCGCAAAAGCGGACGGAAAGCGGACTTGTGTTGGGCGCTTCTGATCCGAAAAGGGGTCCTGTTCATCGGGAGGGTGTGGCGTACCGCAAAAGCGGGACTCAGCGGGATACTGTTCATCTCCACCGTCGACCTCCTCCAGCCTCCACGGCTCCTGTTCATCCAGCCTCCACCGCGCGCTACTCCACCGGCTACTGTTCAACCACCCCTCCACGGGCACCCCTCCACCGTCTACTGTTCATCCAGCCCTCCACACCACGGGGTCCTGTTCAACCACCTCTCCACAGCCATCCCTCCACCGTCTACTGTTCATCCAGCCCTCCACACCATGGGGTCCTGTTCATCCAGAAACGCGCCACCGCTCCTTGTTCATCAAACCCCCCACCCCCCGCAACACTCCTTTGTTCATCCAATCAATCGGCTTGATTAGTAGCAATAGCGAAGAATCGCTCCATCGGGTTCGATTAACGACCATCGATCGATCGCTCGGGTTCGATGTAGCGTAACTGCGGTGCATTCGCTCGGGTCGATTAGAGCCCAACGCCTCACTCGGGTTCGATTAGAGCCAACGCCAGACACACACGCCGCGTCGTGTCACGAGAAAGCAGCGCATCTCTCGGCCCCGACCTCCGACCGTAAGCAACTCCCGAAATTTTCCTCCCTCGCTTCTACCACAGTTTTTTCGTCATGGGCGACCCAAAGAATGTCATGCAGCTGCGTCTCCGGCCGCCGGAGACGAAAAGCCCATTTTCTGTCATGGTTTTGTGTCATAGAAGTAGGAGCCCACCACATCTATGATGATACCGGGTTTTGTCACAATTATCGTCATAGAAGTGTCATATGTATGACAGAAAAAAATTCGTTCGGCCCAAAATGTCACGGATGTGTCTTTTTTTTGTAGTGCACCTTAGTACTCTTTGGGTGTTAATACATAGCGATGTGAACTAGATTATTGACTCTAGTCAACCCTTTGGGTGTTGGTCACATGACGATGTGAACAATGGGTGTTAATCACATGGTGATGTGAATTATTGGTGTTAAATCACATGGCGATGTGAACTAGATTATTGACTCTAGTGCAAGTGGGAGACTGAAGGAAATATTCCCTAGAGGCAATAATAAAGTTATTATTTATTTCCTTATTTCATGATAAATGTTTATTATTCATGCTAGAATTGTATTAACCAGAAACATAATACATGTGTGAGTACATAGATAAACCGAGTGTCACTAGTATGCCTCTACTTGACTAGCTCGTTGATCAAAGATGATTATGTTTCCTAGCCATAGACATGAGTTGTCATTTTACTAACGGGGTCACATCATTAGGAGAATGATGTTATTGACTTGACCCATTCCGTTAGCTTAGCACTCGATCGTATAGTATGTTGCTATTGCTTTCTTCATGACTTATACATGTTCATATGACTATGAGATTATGCAACTCCCGTTTACCGAAGGAAAACTTTGTGTGCTACCAAGCGTCCTGGCGTAAGCTGGGTGATTATAAAGGTGCTCTACAGGTGTCTCCAAAGGTACTTGTTGGGTTGGCGTATTTCGAGATTAGGATTTGTCACTCCGATTGTTGAAGAGGTATCTCTGGGCCCACTCGGTAATGCACATCACTTAAGCCTTGCAAGCATTGCAACTAATGAGTTAGTTGCGGGATGATGTACTACGGAACGAGTAAAGATACTTGTCGGTAATGAGATTGAACTAGGTATTGAGATACCGACGATCGAATCTCGGGCAAGTAACATACCGATGACAAAGGGAACAACGTATGTTGTTATGCGGTCTGACTGATAAAGAACTTCGTAGAATATGTGGGAGCCAATATGAGCATCCAGGTTCCTCTATTGGTTATTGACCGGAGACGTGTCTCGGTCATGTCTACATAGTTCTCGAACCCGTAGGGTCCGCATGGTTAACGTTTCGATGACCGTTATATTATGAGTTTATATGTTTTGATGTACCGAAGATTGTTCGGAGTCACGGATGTGATCACGGACATGACGTGGAGTCTCGAAATGGTCGAGACATGAAGATTGATATATTCGAAGCCTATATTTGGATATCGAAAGTGTTCCGAGTGAAATCGGGATTTTACCGGAGTACCTGAGGGGTTACCAAAACCCCCCGGGGGTTAATGGGCCATAGTGGGCCTTAGTGGAGAAGAGGAGAGGCGGCCAGGGCAAGGTCCGCGCGCCCCTCCCCCCTAGTCTGAATAGGACAAGGAGAGGGGGGCGGCGCCCCCCCTTTCCTTCTTCTCCTCCACCTCTATCCCCCTCTTCTCCTAATCCAACAAGGAAAAGGGAGGGAGTCCTACTCCCGGTGGGAGTAGGACTCCTCCTGGCGCGCCCCCTCCTGGCCGGCCGCACCTCCCCCCTTTCTCCTTTATATACGGGGGCAGGGGGCACCCTAGAGATACAACAATTGATCGTTTGATCTTTTAGCCGTGTGCGGTGCCCCCCTCCACCATAGTCCACCTCGATAATACTGTAGCGGTGCTTAGGCGAAGCCCTGCGTCGGTAGAACATCATCATCGTCACCACGCCGTCATGCTGACGAAACTCTCCATCAACACTCGGCTGGATTAGAGTTCGAGGGACGTCATCGGGCTGAACGTGTGCTGAACTCGGAGGTGCCGTGCGTTCGGTACTTGATCGGTCGGATCGTGAAGACGTATGACTACATCAACCGCGTTGTGCTAACGCTTCCGCTTTCGGTCTACGAGGGTACGTGGACACACTCTCCCCTCTCGTTGCTATGCATCACCATGATCTAGCATGTGCGTTGGAATTTTTTTGAAATTACTACGTTCCCCAACATCAATCCCTTCACGGCCACTTGCAAAAGTGAGATATGATAGAGATAATAAGATAAATATTTTTGGTATTTTTATGATATAGGTTGGAAAGTAAAGATTGCAAAACAAACGGCGGTAGAAATAGCAAATTGGTAGGAAAATAATATGATGGAAGATAGACCCGGGGGACATAGGTTTCACTAGTGGCTTCTCTCAAGATAGCATAATCTACGGTGGGTGAACAAATTACTGTCAAGCAATTGATAGAAAAGTGCATAGTTATGAGAATATCTATGCATGATCATGTATATAGGCATCATGTCCGCGACAAGTAGACCGAAACGATTCTGCATCTACTACTATTACTCCATACATCGACCGCTATCCAGCATGCATCTAGAGTATTAAGTTCATAAGAACAGTGTCGGGGAGGGCTGACCGTGTCCCACGAACACCTACGGGACCTGGGTCCCTTGTGGTTCGGAGGGGGGCGGAGATTGCACAAAGAGCGGATCGAGGCGATGCACACGAGCAGGCTTACCCAGCTTCGGAGCTCTCCGGAGAGATAATACTCCTACTGCTGCTTTAGTGGATTATCTTGTGTTCTTGCTAAGGAGCAATGGGAGCTACAAGACCTAGCCTGGATGTGGTTTCATATGAGTAGGATGAACTAAGCGGAGCTGAGCGAACCCTTTCTCGTTGCCCTCGGGCCTCCTTTTATAGGCACAAGGGGTTACCACATATGGCAAGTAGACAAGGGTAAGATAGTAAAAACATGGGTTGGTACACGCTTTGTACGAAGGTACGATAATCTATACCTAACTCGACGGCAAGGGACAAGAGTCATCAATGCCCGTCTCGATCGCCCGAAACGAGGTAATGAGGGACCGTCAAGTGCACCTCCGTTTGCCACGATGGTGGCTTGTTAGCGCCGCTTGTCGCTGTTCCCCGCTGGCGGCATAGCCCGTCGACACGCGTGCTTGGGAGAGCCCCGTGGCGACACGTTGGCGGGTGAGCTGGAGCGGAGATGAAGAGAGGTCGCCCGCCCCGGCAAGCGCTTTGCCGCGGCAGGAACCTTGTCGCGCCTGGGGGTCCGGCGCCCACCAAGCCTTCCCGGCAAGCTCCTCTTGCCGGGGCCTTGTTTCCTTCGCGCCCTGAGTGGCCTTCCCGGCAAGCTCCTTTTGCCGGGGTCTTGACTTCTTTGTTCTTGAATGGCTCCAAAAGAGCCGCTGAGGGCCTTGGCGGTCATCAGGCCGGCTCTGCCGTGGGCGCAGAACTGTCGTGACGAGTTCGGGTGCTTGGGTACCCTACTCTAATACACCGGCAGAGCCCGGAGCTGGGCCATCTGTGGCGCCAAGCTCTGTTGGGCCAGGCCCAAAACAGTGCACGGGCTCGCATAGTCTGGGTCCAAACCAAATCCACTCCGTATATGCCGCGTTCCCCTGTAACGGCACGCGTCAATTGCGGCGTCATGGGGGAAGTGGACGGCGTGCGAGGTCGTTTCATCTGTCGCCTCAGTTCTGAATCCCCGCCACGTGGTTCCCATGCCCTTGGGGTCACGGACGGTGGAGGTGGGAAACTGGGCCGTTGCGAGCAGAGGCAGCAGGTCTGCCCGATTCCTCGCTTCCCTACGCCTTGATTCGCTGGGCAGGGCGGTAGAGCCCCACCCCGCTTCTTTTAAGAAGGGCGGAGGGGGGCGCAGAACTCGCACTCTCCCATCTCCTCCTTTCCTCGCCTGCTCCCTTTCTCTCACTCGTCATGGAGAGAGGGAACCTTGGTTCTTCATCGGTGGTGGCGAGGGTCGCCGCTAGACAGCGCACCTCCCAATCCACGCCCGGGGTGGCGAGCCAGCCACAAGGGGAAGAGAGAGGGGGCGAGGTCGTGGACGAGGTCGAGGCGCTCGGGGAAGAGGCGGACGGGGCGGCGAGCCGTCTCCGCCTCCGTCGGCGGTTCCCCTCCGGGGGCGAGGCCGTGGACGAGGTCGAGGCGCTCGGGGAAGAAGCGGGCGGGGCGGCGCATCGTCTCCGCCTCCTCCGGCGGTTCTCCTCCCCGCGGCGGTCCATACAGGGGACGACCCTTGCGAGTTCTTCGTCAGGCTGCGCCGGGCGCCTCGTCGTCGCCTCCGGCTTCCAGCTCCGTTCGCGAGCGCGATGGAGTCGGATCCGCCCGAGACACTGAGATTGCACATGAGGGGCTGTGGGATCAGCGTCACGCGAGTCCGTGTTGTATTCCCAGCCCCTAATGTGATGTATCTTGATCGTGGGTGGAAGACATTCGCCCGCATCCACAACCTGCTGGCGGGGTTTACCCTCCATTTTAAGTTAATGGAGGGTGATCTCTCTCCGTCAAGGTCTTCGGGATCTCGGCTTTTCGGGCGAGGTGTTGTGTGGATAGCTCCTCCGACAGCGAAGATTCCTCCTCGGCGAGAGGAGCGAGGAGGGAGCAACAGCGACGACGAGGGTAGCGGGCCCAACTAGTTGTCGGGCGCCGCTCCGTGCGTCACCGGCAACCCCATCATCCGCGTCGCCGGCTCCTTGAACTCCCCGGGGTCGTCTCCTTGGGCGACTGGCGTAGGGAGGCTGCAGAAGGGGAAGAGGGATGGCGACAAGGCCGTCAAGTCGGAGTACGAGGGCGTAGTGCCCTCGACAGCGTGCTGACGTCCTGCCGCCCCGTCTTCGAGCCCCGCTTCCGACGCCGCCGTCTCCGTCAAGCCCTCAGAGGGTCCCCGGGATGTTCTCTTGGTGCCTTCTGGCACCTGTAGCTCGCCTAGGCGCTCCGTTTGCCCTTCTCACCTCTTCGACCTACCTCCTGAGGATAGGGACAGGAAAAAGATTACGGGCATCTTATCTTTTTAATTTATAAGCCTTCGGGCCTTATCTGCATTTAAAACTTGTAATCCTCTCTTTCATGTTTTTCATTCTCCACGGACTGTATCCGAGAAGGATGTTTTAATGAAAAGGGATGTTTGAAGAGGGACGAAAGGCTTATCGATACCGCAGCCCCCCGGCAACTCGGCTTGCCGCAGCCCCGCAACCCCGGCTTGTCGGGCTTGGTGTGTGCGCCCTTCTCCTCTTCGCTGCCATTCCAGCTCGAGAACGATTTGCTTGATGCCGCAATAAGTTATTTTTGTAATATAACTTTATTGTGGGCAATATTTGCTATGTTACTTCCTTTACTCGACTCTTGGCTTTGTATGTTACTGCCCTACGCCTTTCAGGGAAACTAGCGGTGCGAGCACCCTTGCCATGAGCCCCGAAAAGCGGAACTTCAGCAGCTCTTTGGCGGGGTCGCTACCGACAAGCAACCTTGTCGCGGACTAGCCGCAGCTCACTTAAGTTGTTGAGCGGACTCGAAACAAAGTAAGGGCGCGACCAGTCACGATTTGGTTCCTTTGCGCACAGGTTTTCCATACAAAGCGCGGTCGTTCAAGGAAAATAACTTTAAAGAAAATCGAATGCTCAAACTTTGGCAACTTAGCTTGTCTGTCGTTCGCTTCCGGCAAGGCGAAACTAAGTCATTGATATGCACCGGTACTCAAAGCCTCCGTCAGCGCGAGGAAAAGGGCCGAGGATGTCGAGCCCCCAGACCGAGAGGGGTCAGGATATAGGGATCGCCTGGAGAACTTGAGCTGGTTGGAGTATCTGTTTGGAATGGAACTGGCACGCTTCACACTTAGTTACTTGTGCGGTTGCATCCTGGAGGGCTTCTGGCCAGAAGAAGCCTTGCCGGCAAGCGCTCTTGCGCCAATGTGGTGACCACATATGCCTCCATGTACCTCTGCCAACAGCCTCTGTCCATTTTCCCGGCAAATGCACTTCAATTTCACACCGTTGAGTCTTCTTACATGCATGTGATGTTGTCAACAAACTGGTACATACTTGACCGCCGGGCTACTTTTTCCGCTTCTTCTTGCTCTTGGGAAGTTCTCTGTCTCAAGGAAATGGATGATTCTTTGTGCCCATGCTGGAGCTTGTGGCTCGACAACAAGGACTAAAGGCTCTTCTATCATGCGGGAACATCACCTTGCGGCAAGAACACGTGGGTCCGGAGTTGATGATCCCGGCAAGCTTGCCGAGCGAAACTTGTCGGGGCGTTTGCTTCAACGATACAAACCGCATGGTTTGTCGGAGCATACTGCTCCTCGGTGATACTTGCGCTGGTTTTAGGGACCTTCTTGGCGGCGGCTTGTGGAGCTCTGCCGGAAAGTAGTCGCCGAAACCAATTTTCTCTTCTGCTGCTCATCTGTTGAAGGTGTTACGGTTGGCTGAGTTAGCTTGAGCACAAAAATCCCTGGTTCCATTGTGTAACTTAAGTGCGGCACATTTGGAGAGGCCATCAGCTATATCATTTCGAGCTCTTGGGCGTGTTCCATTTGCGAGCCTTCAAAGTGCTCCTCCAGCTTCCTCACTTCATCGACGAGGCTTCCATCAACGGACTCGATAATCTTTATTTACTTGGCGGACGACAAGTTGCGAGTCCCCCCTGACAATGAGCTTCTTGATCCCAAGGTCTACCGCAATCCTGAGGCCGGCAAGCAAACCTTCATACTCTGCAGTATTATTTATTGCTTGTTCCTTGGGAAAATGCATCTGGACTATGTACTTGAGGTGCTCTCCGGTGGGTGCGATAATCAGCACGCCGGCACCGGCGCTTTGCGCTGAGAAGGCACCGTCAAAGTACATCAGCCACTCTTTATTTGCCTCCTTGACGGGATGCTTGTCTCGGAATTTCTTCATCTTGCGTTGGCGTCCACTCAGCTATGAATTCTGCCAATGCTCGCTCTGGATAGTTGAAGTGCTTTCAAATTTGAGACCAAAGCTTGGCAGTTCCAAAGTGCCCACGAGATTCTCGCTGTTGCTTCGGATTTTTAATATCCTCTTGATGGAAAGCGAGTGACAACTGTTATCTCGTGTGCTTGGAAGTAGTGGCGCAGCTTTCTCGAGGCCATGAGGAGGCGAAAAGTAGCTTTTGCACACCAGTACCTTGATCTAGCCCCCGCAAAGGGGCCGGACAAAGTAGGTAGGCGCTGCACCATCTTCTTTCGTATCTTGTCGCAACCTGCGCTGATCCGTCCTTGTCGGGACCGAGCTTGACGGCGAAGCCCCTTGCTTGTCGCTGGATGCGCTTGCCTCGGTTGTCGGCTCATCATCCGCCTCCCTCTCCGCTACTAACGCAGCACTAACCACTTGATTGGTCGCTGCTATATACAGCAACAACTTCTCTTGTGGCTTAGGTGCGACAAGTATTGGAGCGGAGGACAGGTATCTCTTCAAGTCCTTGGCGCAGCCTCCGCCGGAGTCCATTTCATTGGACCTACCTTTTTCAATATTTTGAAAATGGCGGTAGCGTTCAGCAGACTTAGAGATGAACTGCTGAGAGCAGCCACGCAACCGCAAGCCTTCCGACATCCTTGACGCGCTTTGGTGCTTCGATCTGCTCAATGGCCTTGATCTTGTCGGGATTGGCTTCAATTCCCGCCGAGACACAACGAACCGAGAAGCTTGCCGGAAGGGACTCCAAACATGCACTTCTCGGGGTTGAGCTTGAGGTTGATCTTGCGCAGATTTGTAAATGTTTCATCCAAATCTTGAACCAGAGTCGCTTTGTCCTTGCTCTTGACCACTATGTCATCCATGTATGCTTCTACATTTCTG
This sequence comes from Aegilops longissima, assembly GCA_021605205.1. Lineage (NCBI taxonomy): Eukaryota > Viridiplantae > Streptophyta > Magnoliopsida > Poales > Poaceae > Aegilops > Aegilops longissima. Next base: position 690,323,302 of record CM038677.1, on the reverse strand, counting down.
TGTATCTGTGGTTCAAAGGCATCATGGACTACCCTTGCAAAGGTTGAACCAGCATTCTTCAAACCGAAAGGCATCCGTATAAAGCGAGACGTGCCACATGGTGTAATGAATGCGGTTTCTCTTCATCCTCTTTCGCCATGAAGATCGACGATATCCTGAATATGCATCAAGAAATGAAAGCAGATCACACCCAGCCGTGGAGTCAACAATCTGGTCGACACGCGGCAAGGGAAATGGGTCTTTGGGACAAGCTTTATTAACATCGGTGAAGTCAATACAAAGTCTCCATTTCCCATTAGCCTTATGATACCACTACCGGATTGGCCAACCACGTGGGATGGAGGACTCCTCGATAAGCCCTGCTGCTTCCAACTTCTTGATTTCTTCGCTATGAACTCTTGGCGCCCCCGCCGCTTCCTAACTTTTTGCTTGACGGGCCGCGGCGTGAGGACAGATAGCTAGGTGGTGCTCAATTACTTTCACAGGAACACCGGGATGTCGATGGTTGCCATGCAAACACATCGACATTCGCCCAGAAAGCAACGAGCTCGCCTTCCTATTTAGGATCGAGCGTGGCACTGATGGTGAAGGTGCCACCAGTGCCGTCCTCCTTGGCGGGCACTTTCTTGATCTTCGGCGGAGCTGCCATCGTTTTCTTGCCCTTGCCGGTGGAGCTCGATGGTGCGTCCTCGACGGTAGCGCAGCACTCCGAGGAGGTGCGCTTGCCGGAGCGGGCAACAGAGCTCTTGCCGGACTTGGTGGTCTTCTTTCCCCCGGGAGCTTCAGCGGCAAGTGGTTTGTTTTCTGTCGCGGCTGCCGCTTCTCGGTAAATCTTGTCGGCACAAATAAGCGCGTCCTTCTTGTCGCCATGGACAGAAATGACGCTTATCGTGCCGGGCATCTTGAGTAGGTTGTAAGCATAATGAGAGGCGGCCATGAACTTGGCGAGCGCTGGACGGCCAAGTATGCCATTGTAGGGTAATGGGAAGTCGGCGACGTCAAACGTGACCCTCTCGGTTCTGAAGTTGAGCTCGCTGCCAATGTTACCGCAACGTGATCTTCCCTTTGGGCTTGCTCCTTCTGGATTGATTCCTTGAAAGTACCAGTTTCTTGAGCTCATTGTCGAGGATTTGAAGTTTCGAAGCACCGCAGAGGAAATCAAGTTCAGGCCGGCCCGCCGTCAACCAACATCTTTGTGACCTTGAGGTTGCGGATGGTTGGCGAGACCAACATCGGCAAGCACCCGACCGCAGATGATGCGATCAGGTGATCCTCAATGTCAAAGATGATGGGCGTCTTGGACCACTTCAGAGGTTTGCGTGACTCTATGGAGGGTTCTGCTGCATTCACCCCACGCACCCATTGCTTGAGTTGGCGGTGCGAGGTATGCAGAGAAGCACCACCGTCAACACAAAGGACCTCTATTGCCTTTTGAAACTCTTGCTCGTCCGCTTCATCGTCTTCCATGTCCTCGCCATCTTCATCCTCGTCCTCTTCCTTGTCGCGGCGTGGGAGGTCTGTCACCTGCCGCTGCTTGGCCTTGCCGCTGGCGCCTCCCGACCGGTCTCTTCTTACTTGCTGCACCTGCACCTTCTTGAGCTTTCTCCTTGTCTCGCCGCTCGTATTCAGCTCTCTGTAGCTCAACAAGCTGCTCGACTTTCTTGCAGCTCTGGAGATCGTGGCCCTTGGTGCGGTGGATTTTACAGTACTGCTTGTTGGAGCTATCGGGCTTGTCGGCGGCCGCCACAGCTTGGCGGTCGACGTCAACGGCAAACTCCTTGCCGGAGCCACCAACCTTGGCTTTGTTTGCGACCCCATCCTTGCCGGACTGCTCAACAACTAGCACTTCTTGGTTTTTCTTCCTCCTGTTGTTTCGCCGCCGGCTTTTTCTTGTCGGGGCGATTTCCTCACTGTCAGACTCTGCTCCCACATTCTCTCACAGGAGTCTTCTTCCTTCTTCAGTAGCGTGCACACTTGTCGGCCAGCGTAGAGCTCACGACGTCTTTCACTTTGCACATCACCATCTCCTCCCTCATCCTGCGGTTTCGTACATTACGATGAAACGACCGATCCCGCAGCAGGGTGGGCGTGCGGGATGTTGTAATGCACACGATCGAATCTCGGATAAACTTGCGAGGACTCTCCCTCCTTACGGGCAAGCAGGTGAAGATCACTTTCTTGGCCATGAGGCTTGTGACCGCCTGTGAAGGCGCCGACAAACTAGTGGCACAAATTTGCCCAAGAAGATATGGAGCTGTCCGGCAAGTGCATGAGCCAAGATCTGACGTTTGGCTTGAGCACCAGGGGAAAGTAGTTGGCGAGGATCTTGTCGTCTCGTCCCCCCGCAGCCTGCACCGCGATGGTGTAGATGCTGAGGAACTCCGATGGGTGTGTCCTACCATCATACTTCTCCGGCACATCTGGTTTGAAGTTTTTCTTGTCGGGCCACCGGACTTGCCGCAGCTCACGAGTGAACGCAGGGCAACCTATCAGCGACGGCAAGTCGCTGGTTCCTTCTGGCGCATGCATATCGACAGTGGGCCCGCGCGTCGATTGATTGCGCGCTTCTCTTCGGCGCTCGATACGGGTTCGAGCGTCTTCTTCTTGCCGTTCTCGAAGAACATGGTGCTGGTCGCGACGAGCTCGCGGATCCGAGGACGAGGTGGAGTCGCTGTCGAGGTGGATCCGGCGAGTCGGCGATCTGGGTCTTCGGGAAGGGGAGTGCACGGTGGCTGCACCCCCGTAAGTCTCGTCTCCATCTGCTCGTGCCTTGTCGCCTTGCCGCGGCTGCGAAGCGCTCGGTTGCCGCGGGACGTCACCGTTGGCGAAGCCGATGAGACTCTGAATTGTGGCCCTCCATTCGTCGACCTTGTCGGCCGTTGGAGGGTAGTCTAGGAGTAACTGAGCTCTTGCCAAGGCTTCCGCTGGTGTGGTTGGCGGCAACGGCGTACGGAGCGAAGAACGGGACGTGCTCGGACTCCTAACCAAGTTAGGAGGAGCAGCATCCCGCCCAAGCGACCGTACTCCGCTCGTACCAGCATGCTGGGGTGCATGCGGGTCTCGAGGGCCTCGGGATCCCCCAGCTTGGCCTTGGTCCAACGAGCGTATGGTGCCGCGAGCCACGACGCTATGTTCATCTCGCGCCTCCTGAGAAGGACGCGGTGAAGATTCGGACGCCGACGCCTGCGCTGCCTTGTCTTTGGACCTGGCGGCGTTGTGGGCTCTCTCGTCGACGCCCGTTCCTCCGCCAGCGTTTCCCCCACCACCTGACAGCTCCAGCGGTGGTGGGTTCGACGCGGACGGCTCTACTGCCGCCGAAGACTTCTTCTTCGGCGCCATGTTGACGAAGATGTTGATGAAGTTGCTCGTGCGACCACCGGATCGGGTTCACACAGCCTCGACGCCCCCTACCTGGCGCGCCAAAGATGTCGGGGAGGGCTGACCGTGTCCCACGAACACCTACGGGACCTGGGTCCCTTGTGGTTCGGAGGGGGGTGGAGATTGCACAAAGAGCGGATCGAGGCGATGCACACGAGCAGGCTTACCCAGCTTCGGAGCTCTCCGTAGAGATAATACTCCTACTGCTGCTTTAGTGGATTATCTTGTGTTCTTGCTAGGGAGCAATGGGAGCTACAAGACCTAGCCTGGGTGTGGTTTCGTATGAGTAGGATGAACTAAGCCGGAGCTGAGCCGAACCCTTTCTACGTTGCCCTCGGGCCTCCTTTTATAGGCACAAGGGGTTACCACATATGGCAAGTAGACAAGGGTAAGATAGTAAAAACATGGGTTGGTACACCGCTTTGTACAGTGTACAGTAATCTATACCTAACTCTGACGGCAAGGGACAAGAGTCATCAATGCCCGTCTCAGTCGCCCGAACAGTGTAACAGGGACCGTCAAGTGCACCTCCGTTTGCCACGATGGTAGCTTGTCAGCGCCGCTTGTCGCTGTTCCCCGCTGGCGGCACAGCCCGTCGACACGCGTGCTTGGGAGAGCCCCGTGGCGACACGTTGGCGGGTGAGCTGGAGCGGAGATGAAGAGAGGTCGCCCGCCCGGCAAGCGCTTTGCGCTTGGCGAGGAACCTTGTCGCGCTGGGGTCCGGCGCCCACAAGCCTTCCGGCAAGCTCCTCTTGCCGGGCCTTGTTTCTTCTTGGCATACGAGTGGCCATCCCGGCAAGCTCCTTTTGCCGGGTCTTGACTCTTTGTTCTTGAATGGCTCCAAAAGAGCCGCCGAGGGCCTTGGCGGTCATCAGCCGGCTCTGCCGTGAAGCCAGAACTGCCCGTGCATGAGTTCGGGTACTTGGGTACCCTACTCTAGTACAACCGACAAAATGAGTAATGCATTAGGCAAGATGACATGATGTAGAGGGATAAACTCAAGCAATATGATATAAACCCCATCTTTTATCCTCGATGGAAACAATACAATACGTGGCTTGCTGCCCTAACATCCTTTGGGAAAGGACACCGCAAGATTGAACCCAAAGCTAAGCACTTCTCCCATTGCAAGAAAGATCAATCTAGTAGGCCAAACCAAACTGACAATTCGAAGAGACTTGCAAAGATATCAAATCATACATATAAGAATTCAGAGAAGAACCAAATATTGTTCAGATAATCTTGATCATAAACCCACAATTCATTGGATCTCGACAAACACACCGCAAAAAGAATTACATCGAATAGATGTCCAAGAGAATCGAGGAGAAATTTGTATTGAGACCCAAAGAGAGAGAAGAAGCCATCTAGCTAATAACTATGGACCCGAAGGTCTGTGGTAAACTACTTACACATCATCGGTGAGGCTATGGTGTTGATGTAGAAGCCCTCCGTGATCGATTCCCCTTCTGGCGGAGCGCCGCAAAAGGCCCCAAGATGGGATCTCACGGGTACAAAAGGTTGCGGTGGTGGAAATAGGGTTTCGTCGTGCTCTCAGATGTTTTTAGGGTATATGAGTATATATAGGCGAAAGAAGTAGGTCGGTGGAGCCAGGAGGGGCCCACGAGGGTGGGGGCGCACCTACCCCCCTGGGCGCGCCTCCCTACCTCGTGGCTGCCTCATTGCTTCCTTGACGTTCACTCTAAGTCTCCTGGATTGCGTTTGTTCCAAAAATAACTCTCCCGAAGGTTTCATTTCGTTTGGATTCCGTTTGATATTCCTTTTCTACGAAACACTGAAATAGGCAAAAAACAACAATTTGCACTGGGCCTTTGGTTAGTAGGTTAGTCCCAAAAATAATATAAAAGTGCATAATAAAGCCCATTAAACATCCAAAACAGATAATATAATAGCATGGAACAATAAAAAATTATAGATACATTGGAGACGTATTAAGCATCCCCAAGCTTAATTCCTGCACGCCCTCGAGTAGGTAAATGATAAAAACAAATTTTTGATGTGGGATGCAACCTAGCATAATTCTCAATGTAATTTTCTTTATTGTGGCATGAATGTTCAGATCCGAGAGATTCAAGACAAAAGTTTAATATTGACATAAAAATAATAATACTTCAAGCATACTAACAAAGCAATCAGGTCTTCTCAAAATAACATGGCCAAAGAAAGTTATCCCTACAAAATCATATAGTCTGGCTATGCTCTATTTTGATCACACAAAATATTTAAATCATGCACAACCCCGATGAAAAGCCAAGAAATTGTTTCATACTTTTGATGTTCTCACACTTTTTCAATCTTCACGCAATACATGAGCGTGAGCCATGGACCTAGCACTATATGTGGAATAGAAGGGTGGTTGTGGAGAAGACAAAAAGGAGAAGATAGTCTCACATCAACTAGGCATATCAACGGGCTATGGAGATGCCCATCAATAGATATCAATGTGAGTGAGTAGGGATTGCCATGCAACAGATGCACTAGAGCTATAAGTGTATGAAAGCTCAACAAAAGAAACTAAGTGGGTGTGCATCCAACTAGCTTGCTCACGAAGACCTAGGGCATTCTGAGGAAGCCCATCATTGGAATATAAAAGCCAAGTTCTATAATTTAAAATTCCCACTAGTATATGAAAGTGACAGCATAGGAGACTCTCTATCATGAAGATCATGGTGCTACTTTGAGGCACAAGTGTGGTAAAAGGATAGTAACATTGTCCCTTCTCTCTTTTTCTCTCATTTTTTTTATTTGGGCCTTTTTCTCTTTTTTATGGCCTCTTTTTTGCGTCTGGAGTCTCATCCCGTCTTGTGGGGGAATCACAGTCTCCATCATCCTTTCCTCACTTGGGACAATGCTCTAATAATGATGATCATCACACTTTTATTTACTTACAACTCAAAAATTACAACTCAATACTTAGAACAAAATATGACTATATGAATGCCTCTGGCGGTGTACCGGGATATGCAATGAATCAAGAGTGACATGTATGAAAGAATTATAAAGGTGGCTTTGCCACAAATACGATGTCAACTACATGATCAAGCAAAGCAATATGACAATGATGAAACGTGTCATAACAAACGGAACGGTGGTAAGTTGCATGGCAATATATCTCGGAATGGCTATGGAAATGCCATAATAGGTAGGTATGGTGGCTGTTTTGAGGAAGGTATATGGTGGGTGTATGATACCGGCGAAAGGTGCGCGGTATTAGAGAGGCTAGCAATGGTGGAAGGGTCAAAGTGCGTATAATCCATGGACTCAACATTAGTCATAAAGAACTCACATACTTATTGCAAAAATCTATTATTATCGCAAAAAGTACTACGCGCATGCTCCTAGGGGGATAGATTGGTACGAAAAGACCAGCGCTCGTCCCTGACCGCCACTCATAAGGAAGACAATCAATAAATAAATCATGCTCCGACTTCATCACATAACAGTTCACCATACGTGCATGCTATGGGAATCACAAACTTTAGAACAAGTATTTCTCAAATTCACAACTACTCAACTAGAATGACTCTAATATTACCATCTTCATATCTCAAAACAATTATCAAGTATCAAGCTTCTCATAGTATTCGATGCACTGTATATGATAGTTTTATTATACCCATCTTGGATGCTCATCACTTTAGGACTAAAATTTTAACCAAAGCAAATTAACATGCTGTTTTATAGGACTCTCAAAATAATATAAGTGAAGCATGGGAGATCAATAATTTCTATAAAATAAAACCACCACCGTGCTCTAAAAGATATAGGCGAAGCACTAGAGCAAAATTATTTAGCTCAAAAGATATAAGTGAAGCACAAAGAGTATTCTAATAAATTCCGATCCATGTGTGTCTCTCCCAAAAGGTGTGTACAGCAAGGATGATTGTGGTAAACTAAAAAGCAAAGACTCAAATCATACAAGACGCTCCAAGCAAAACACATATCATGTGGTGAATAAAAATATAGCCTCAAGTAAAGTTACCGATAGACGAAGACGAAAGAGGGAATGCCTTCCGGGGCATCCCCAAGCTTAGGCTTTTTGTTGTCCTTGAGTTTACCTTGGGGTGCCTTGGTCATCCCCAAGCTTAGGCTCTTTCCACTCCTTATCCCATAATCCATCAAATCTTTACCCAAAAACTTGAAAACTTCACAACACAAAACTCAACAGAAAATCTCATGAGCTGCGTTAGTATAAGAAAACAAATCACCACTTTAAGGTACTGTAATGACCTCATTATTTATTTATATTAGTGTTAAACATACTGTATTGCAACTTCTCTATGGTTCATACCCCCCGATACTAGCCATAGATTCATCAAAATAAGCAAACAACACACGAAAAACAGAATCTGTCAAAAACAGAATAGTCTGTAGTAATATGTATCAAACGCAAACTTCTTTAACTCAAAAATTCTTCCAAAATAGGACGACCTAAATAATTTTTTTATTGATCTACTGCAATAGTAATCAGTATTTTACCACGTTCTGGTGATTTTTAACAATTGTTTTTGTGAGCAGAAAGTTTTGACTTTTTCAGCAAGATCGAATAATTATCACCCAAGAATATCCTATAGGTTTTACTTGGCAAAAATACTAATTAAAAAATAAAACCACATCTAACCAGAGGCTAGATGAACTGTTTATTACTAAATAGAAACAAAAATCAAGGAACAAAAAATAAAATTGGGTTGCCTCCCAACAAGCGCTATCGTTTAACGCCCCTAGCTAGGCATAAAGACAAGAATAGATCTAGGTATTATAATATTTGGTATGCAAATCATAAGTGGCCCTCATAATAGATTCATAAGGTAACTTAATTTTCTTCCTAGGAAAGTGTTCCATGCCTTTCCTTAATGGAAATTTGAATCTAATATTTCCTTCTTTCATATCAATAATTGCACCAATCGTTCTAAGGAAAGGTCTACCAAGAATAATAGGACATATAGGATTGCAATCTGTATCAAGAACAATAAAATCTATGGGCACATAATTCCTAGTTGCAACAATAAGAACATCATTAATCCTTCCCATAGGTTTCTTAATGGTGGAATCCGCAAGATGCAAGTTTAAAGAACAATCATCAAATTCACGAAAACCTAACACATCACACAAAATTTTTGGAATCGTGGAAACACTAGCACCCAAATTAATCATACAAAGCATAGCATTCATGATCTTTAATCTTAATTTTAATAGTAGGTTCCTACTCATCATAAAGTTTTCTAGGGATAGAGACTTCTAATTCAAGCTTTTCTTCATAAGATTGCATTAAAGCATTAACGATATGTTTAGTAAAAGCTTTATTTTGATCATAGGCATGAGGAGAATTTAACACGGATTGCAACAAGGAAATACAATCTATTAAAGAACAATTATCATAATTAAATTCCTTGAAATCCAAAATAGTGGGTTCATTGCTATGTAAAGTTTTGACCTCTTCAATCCCACTTTTACCAATTTTTGCATCAAGATCTAAAAACTCCGAATCATTGGGACGCCTTTTAACTAAAGTTAACTCATCTTCAGTCCCATCATTATCAAGTTCCTATTGCAAAACAAAGATTTAATAGGAGACACATCAATCACTTTTAGATCTTCATCCTTATTATCATGAAAACTAGAAGAACACGCTTTCATAAAGCAATCTTTTTTAGCACGCATCCTAGCAGTTCTTTCTTTGCACTCATCAATGGAAATTATCATAGCTTTGAGATACTCATTGATATCATGCTTAGGTGGAATAGATCTGAGTTTCAAAGAATCAACATCAAGAGAAATTATATCCACGTTCCTAGCCAACTCATCAATCTTAGGCAATTTTTCTTCAAGCAAAGCATTGAAATTCTTTTGCGAAATCATAAATTCTTTAACACTAGTCTCAAAATTAGAGGGCATCTTATTAAAATTTCCATAAGAGTTGTTGTAGGAATTACCATAGTTATTAGAGGAATTACTAGGAAACGGCCTAGGATTAAAGTTTCCTCTATACGTGTTGTTACCAAAATTGTTCGTACCAAAAAAATTCACATCCATATATTCATTATTATTCTCAATCAAAGTAGACAAAGGCATATCATTAGGATCAGAAGAAACACTCTTATTAGCAAACAACTTCATAAGTTCATCCATCTTTCCACTCAAGACTTTAATCTCTTCTATCGCGTGAACCTTTTTACAAGTAGATTTTCGGTGTGCCATTGAGAATAATTAACCATAATATTATCTAGGAGTTTAGTAGTTTCTCCTAAAGTGATTTCCATTCAAGTGCCTCCCGCGGCTGAATCTAAAAGATTTCTAGAAGCAAAATTCAATCCAGCATAAATTTTTGTATAATCATCCATAAATTCAAACCATGTGTAGAGCAATTACATATCATTAATTTCATCCTCTCCCAAGCTTGTGCAACATGTTCATGATCAAGTTGCTTAAAATTCATAATATCGTTTCTAAGAGAGATGATCTTAGCGGGAGGAAAGTACTTAGAGATAAAAGCATCTTTGCACTTATTCCAAGAATCAATGCTATATTTAGGCAAAGACGAAAACCAAGTTTTAGCATGATCTCTAAGCGAAAATGGAAATAGCTTCAATTTAAGAATATCATCATCCACGTCTTTCTTCTTTTGCATATCACACAAATCAACAAAGTTGTTTAGACGGGTAGTGGCATCTTCACTAGGAAGGCCAGAGAATTGATCTTTCATGACAAGATTTAGCAAAGCAGTATCAATTTCACAAGATTCAGCATCGGTAATAGGAGAAATCGGAGTGCTGAGAAAATCATTCTTGTTGGTATTGGAAAAGTCACACAGTTTAGTATTGTCTTGAGCCATCGTGACAAACAATCCAACACACAAGCACACAAGAAGCAAGCGAAAAGAGACGAACGGAAAAAGAGGGTGAATAAAACGGCAAAGGTGAAATGGGGGAGAGGAAATCGAGAGGCAAATGGCAAATAATGTAATGCGAGGGATAAGAGTTTGTGATGGGTACTTGATATGTCTTGAGTTGTGCGTAGATCTCCCCGGCAACGGCGCCAAAAATGGCTAGTTGCTAGGAGATCAAATCTTAACTTGACTTGGCGTAAGCCTCCCCGGCAACGGTGCTAGAAATCCTTCTTTCTACCTCTCGAGCATGCATTGGTTTTCCCTTGAAGAGGAAAGGGTGATGCAGCAAAGTAGGGTAAGTATTTCCCTCAGTTTTTGAGAACCAAGGTATCAATCCAGTAGGTGGTTACACGCAAGTCGCCTTGTACCTGCACAAACAAATAAGAACCTTGCAACCAACGCGATAAAGGGGTTGTCAATCCCTTCACGGCCACTTGCAAAAGTGAGATCTGGTAGAGATAATAAGATAGATATTTTTGGTATTTTTATGATATAGGTTGGAAAGTAAAGATTACAAAATAAACGGCGGCAGAAATAGCAAATTGATAGGAAAATAATATGATGGAAGATAGACCCGGGGGCCATAGGTTTCACTAGTGGCTTCTCTCAAGATAGCATAATCTACGGTGGTTGAACAAATTACTATCGAGGAATTGATAGAAAAGTGCATAGTTATGAGAATACCTAGGCATGATCATGTATATAGGCATCACGTCCGCGACAAGTAGACTGAAACGATTCTGCATCTACTACTATTACTCCACACATCGACCGCTATCCAGCATGCATCTAGAGTATTAAGTTCATAAGAACAGAGTAACCCATTAGGCAAGATGACATGATGTAGAGGGATAAACTCAAGCAATATGATATAAACCCCATCTTTTTATCCTCGATGGCAACAATACAATATGTGCCTTGCTGCCCCTGCTATCACCGGGAAAGGACACCGCAAGATTGAACCCAAAGCTAAGCACTTCTCCCATTGCAAGAAAGATCATCTAGTAGGCCAAACCAAACTGACAATTCGAAGAGACTTTCAAAGATATCAAATCATACATATAAGAATTCAGAGAAGAACCAAATATTGTTCAGATAATCTTGATCATAAACCCACAATTCATCGGATCTCGACAAACACACCGCTAGAAGAATTACATCGAATAGATGTCCAAGAGAATCGAGGAGAAATTTGTATTGAGACCCAAAGAGAGAGAAGAAGCCATCTAGCTAATAACTATGGACCCGAAGGTCTGTGGTAAACTACTCACACATCATCGGAGAGGCTATGGTGTTGATGTAGAAGCCCTCTGTGGTCGATTCCCCCTCCGGCGGAGCGCCAGAAAAGGCCCCAAGATGGGATCTCACGGGTACAGAAGGTTGCGGCGGTGGAAATAGGGTTTCGTGGTTCTCTCGGATGTTTTCAGGGTATATGAGTATATATAGGCGAAAGAAGTAGGTCGGTGGAGCCACGAGGGGCCCACGAGGGTGGGGGCGCGCCTCCCTACCTCGTGGCCGCCTCATTGCTTCCTTGACGTCCACTCGAAGTCTCATGGATTGCGTTTGTTCCAAAAAAAACTCTCCTAAAGGTTTCATTCCGTTTGGATTCCGTTTGATATTCCTTTTCTGCGGAACACTGAAATAGGCAAAAAAAACATTAATTTGCACTGGGCCTTTGGTTAGTAGGTTAGTTCCAAATATAATATAAAAGTGCATAATAAAGCTCATTAAACATCCAAAACAGATAATATAATAGCATGGAACAATAAAAAATGATAGATACGTTGGAGACGTATCAGGAAGCACAATCGCAGTGGTTCTCCCTTTGCACACCTAGCCGAACAAAGCGGAACATAGGAGGCAACCACAGGAGCCGGGCAACCCAACTATTGACCGAAGACACAATTCGAAACCAATGCATATATAGCAATATCGGAGAATTTTTTTGCCGAATCTCTAAAGGTGTCTGGCGTTGCACTACGAGACCTATGCTGGAAACACCCAAATAGTTTAAAAGTGTCGTAGGCTCGAAAAGTCAAAAACTTATGTAAAATCTTGACGCCCGGACTAAACCGAGATTTTGATGCCAATCCGGAAGTTGGTCTTAGAAAAAAATTGTGCTTCTATCTTGCTTTAACATGACACATCCTATCTCAAGACTTCAAGCGGGTCAGCCTACGGCTTCAACATCCTATCCGGAAGGCGGAGTACTTCTCGTTAGGCCAGTTTAGCAAACTAAACTCTAGCGGCTTTGAGGGAGAAATTAGGCTCCCCGACTATTGACCACACACTCGCGTCGAAAAAAGGAGTGATAGAAAAAGACTTTGCAACGACTAAGAAGAAGAACACTTATTATAAAACAGCTCACATAAATTTAAGAGCCCCGAGTTCACAGGGGAAATGAAGTGTTTTTAATCAAACAACGATTATGAGCATGGTCGAACCGAACACAAATAAAAAATTTAAAACTTTGAGTATGAAAGCGACTTAGCTGGTTAATGTGTTCGGCATTGATGATGTGGTCCAAGCTTGATGCGGGACAAGGTTCCATCCCCCAAGCTGGTCCCGAGGTGGCGGAGCAAAGAGCTCGGCACTCCGAAGTGGTGAGATAGCACGGCCAATGCAGGCCAGCAGAGTGACGCCAAAGTCCCCGGCGTGGGTTAATGAAGTGTTGACGAAGCCCCCCGTCCAGTCGAGGTGACGTGGTATGTCAGTACGCCGAGGTGACAACACTGCCCGACCCGAATCATTTACCTGTGCACAAAAAATAGTGCAAACCAGAGATAATGGTAATAATAATAAAAAAATTGTTGCATAATAAATAATTTATGCAAAGTGAGTAATAAAAGAAATATGGCATGTGCGTCGAACGCTCGATGAGGTAGAGCTCTCTCGGCGATGCCGAAGTCCCCGAGGCAACAGAACATGTCGGCATGGCAACACGACAAACAAGGTGATCATGCGAGACGATTTTACGCCGATTGGGACGACGGCGTCGGCTTGCCGAAGAGACCACGTGACGCAGTCGAAGTCCATTACCTGCACATGTAAAATAGTGCAGGCCAACAATAATAATATATAAATATATAAAAATCCTCGCGTAATTAATTTACGCAAGATAATTTATTTAAAAAATATGTGGCCTGGCGTCGAAGTCAATGTCGATGCAGGGCGTCGGCATGATGCGGTAAAGGCGTGGCGAAGCCTGATTTCACAGGTCGGTCTGAGTTTCGGATGCGGCGTTCGCCGAACTATGTACGAAAACTGACCGAACCACCACGCCACCGTCGTTAATGCGGCTGCCTTTTGATAGACCTGTGTACAGATGATGGAACAAACCAGAGTAATAATTTCTTGGGAAAAATAAACCCAAACAAGGAAAAATTGCTAGGATTAATACCACCTTGTTTATTTGTTGTAGCAGTCCGAAGAAAAGTGACTCCCAAAATTGGGACTCGATCCGCACACCCATTGCCTGATGGGCGGTGAAGCGACGGCATCGCGATGCTGGTAAAGGTTGGCTCGCCGAGGCAAAGCCCCCGGTCCAGCTAACGTGACGAAGTTGGTCGGCTGACGACGCTGAAGTCTCCGGAGTAGGTTGATGAAGGGATGGCGAAGCCCCCAGTCCAGACGAGGTGACGTAGTAGGTCGGTAAGGAGACGTTGCAGCTGCCATGTCAGCCGAGGTGTTGAAGTAGTTCGGCGTGATGGACATCGGCTCGAAGAAGCAATGGTGCGGCCATGCTGATGCAGGTCATAACTCGTGACGTGGTCAATGCCAGCTTGATGAAGTGACCGTGCGGCGATGCCGATGTGCCTGCTCTGTGTAATCCGAGGGGCGGCGGGGTTGGTGATGATTTATCCTTTGCGATGCTGAACTCTTATTCGGCTTGCTGAGATGATGATCCGAAGAAGTTGAGCTCGGCTCAACAAAGTGACGACGTGTCTGGCGCAGGTCGGCAGTCGTGGAGCAACGTTGTCGGGCTGGTTTGACACCGGCGCGGTGGTTGAAGATCATATTGGAAAAGACTTTAAAATTAGTGGGTGTGTTTAGGAACAAAACACAATACCCCATACAAAACTTCCTTCAAAAAGGATGTCCAAAATCCTGTTCACAAAAAAGATGAACTCGGGTCGGATTTGTCTCGCGCAGAAAACAGCTCTGAAAAGTGATGCACTAATCGGAAGGTTCCCGGAGTTTGGACGGTCGGATCGAGCTGAAATTTTGAGGGATGATAGATATGGGAATTCCGCAGCAGATGAACGGTTGGGTCTTCCAAAGGTCCTCCAAGCTTAGATCTGGAGACCACGCCCTAAACTCGTCCAGATTCCCGTCCAGATATGACAGGGCTCCGGTATATCGTAGATTGCCGGAGATTCCTCCAACGGAACTTCGACAAAAATTTTCATGGTTGTTTAGACTTAATTCCGCACAATTCCACCGAAGCGATCGTTAAAACGACACTCGAGGAGGCGGTGGCAGCGGATACAAGTTCACTATCCAGAAAAACAGCACGGTCGCTCAAGGGCATATTGACGTTGAGCCCCCGGGCTCCATGAATGATTCCTCCATGATCTTGAGAGAGATCGGAGTTGATGTGATGTAGGTCATTGTCTGAACATGACTATCTGACGTGGAGTGCATTCCTCGGCCGAGCCAAGGTGACCAGTCGAGTCGGTGACGAAGATGTCGACGTCACAGTTAATCTGCAGACAAGCCATCGATCCTCCATTGATCTCACAGGGGAGCTCTCAATGAAAGCACCATTGTCGGTGTCAAAACCGGCAGATCTCGGGTAGGGGGTCCCAAGCTGTGTGTCATGGATCGATGGGTAATAGGAGGCAGGGGACACGATGTTCACCCAGGTTCGGGCCCTCTTAATGGAGGTAATACCCTACTTCCTGCTTGATTGATCTTGATGAATATAGAGATTACAAGAGTTGATCTACCTCAAGATCATATGCTGTGGTCTAAAACCTAAGGGTATTATGAATAATACCATAATCATCTATCGACTGGCCTGGCCTTGGCTTATATAATGTACCAGAGGCCTAGGATAACAAGAGTCCTAGTCGAATACATCAGTAGAGAGGAGTCCTTGTCTTGATCACAAAGTCTTGTGGAATCTTCCTCGTGTATGCATCGACTGTCCAAACTGGCCCATGAGTAAACGGCCATGGGGGTCCTCGGCCCAATCCAACTGATCAGGAGACGACGTGGTTAGTACCCCCTAGTCCAGGACACCGTCAGATGCCCCGGAAGGCATCCCCTCTTTCATCTCCAACATTATCGGTAATCTAACTTGGAGCTATATTTTTATTCGTCACATGATATGTGTTTTGCTGGAGCATCATTTTATTTTGTTAGGATTTGCTTGCTGTTATTTACAATAATGTTTTTCATCTTTCATTTCAATAAAAATGTCAAGTATAGCATTCACCATGCTTATTCTGCAAGTATACATGTTGTTGTTTGAAAACAGAAAGTTTACCGCTGTTGCAAAAATTCCCTAGATAAGTCAGAATATGATAAAATGTTTAAATTTTTTGAAAAATAATCTTTGATAAATTTTATACAGTGTGGTAAATTTTCATAATTTTTGGAGTTAGGGAACTATTGATACTCTTGCATTCTTTATAGATTGTACTGTTTTTGGCAGATTGCTGTTATGTTTACATTGTTTGCATATGTTTGCTTGTTTAATGATTCTATTTGAGGATAGGAGTATTAAATATGCAGAGGCATTTAGTATGCAATGTTGAATAATAATTTTAGTGATTTGCTACAGTAGAGAATGATAAGGTTTTTGCATCAGTTTGTACTAACTTATCTCACGAGTTCTTGTTGAGTTTTGTGTGGATGAAGCTTTTGAGATTTAGGAAAACCGTGATATGAGAAGAATTAAGGAGACACAAAAGCTCAAGATTGGGGATGCCCAAGGCATCCCAAGATAATATTCAAGATGTCTCAAGCATTTAAGCTTGGGGATGCCCCTGTAGGCATCCCACCTTTCTTCATGAACAACTATCGGTTAGTATCTGTGAGCCTAAGTTTTTGCTTCTTCACATGAGTTGTGCTATCCTTGGAATGTCATTTTTTCTCTTGTTGTTTTAATAAATTACTTAGATCTGAAAGTTTTTAAATAAAATAGAGTCCTCAAATAGTTGCCAGGGAGGCTAGGTAAGCGGCACGCACATCCCGTCAACGAAGCTCTTTTCTTTGGAATTGCTCTAGTGTTTCACTTATATCTTTTTGAGCACGGTGTGCTTTAGTATTTCTGAATAAATTCTCTCTTGCTTCACTTAAATTAATTTGAGAGAAAGAAATATTATGCTCATGATCTTCACTTATATTTTTTGGAGTAGCTTGACTCTTGTGCTTCACTTATATCCTATGAGTAAATTGTTGAATGAATTGAATATCATGAAGTTGAAATTATGTCATGCCTAGTGGTAGCTTCACATTGGGTTTAGAAAGTGAAATCTTTTGAGGCTTGACAATCACAATATTGGTCATACAAGCAATTCACGAATAATTAGTATAAGGAAGAGAACTTTCACAAGCAAATACACTATCTTGGAAATCTTTTGTGATTGTGAACCCCCATCAAAATATCATATGCCAAAATTGTTAATTTGGACAAGGAAGACAATGTAATGGTTTATGTTTGTTCATATTCACATAGAAGTTATATTGTCATAGATCCTTCAACGTGTGGTGCTTACCCCCCATCTTTGCTAGCCAAAAATTCCGCACCAAGTAGAGATACTACTTGTGCATCCAAAAACCCTTAAACCCAAATCTTATTTTCAAGAGTCCACCATACCTACCTAGGGATTGAATAAGATCCTTCAAGTAAGTTTTCATCGATGCAATAAGGCAATAAAAATTGCTTCTAAAAGTGTTAGATCATTTAGTGTAAGAGAAAATTGAGCGTTGTACGAACTTGTGATGGCAAATAATAAAAGCGACAGACTGCATAATAAAGGTTGCTATCATAAGGGGCAATATAATGTGATGTTCTTTTGCACTAAGGAGTTGAGCATACAAACAAATAAGCGCATGGCAACGACCTATGCTTCCCTCTGCAAAGGGCCTATCTTTTACTTTTATGTATTTACTTTTATGCAAACAGTGAAAGTTTTTCTCTCTATTCCTTTTTATACAAGAATAAAGTTGCATAGTAGACATCAGAGTTAGTCTACTTGATACGGTCGTGATGCATATATTCATTTCCTTAGATATTGTCATAACTTTACGCTTTCTATCAATTGCTCGGCAGTAGTTTGATCACCCACCGTAATATTTCCTATCTTGAGAGAAGCCTCTAGTGAAACCTATGGCCCCCGGGTCTATTTTCCATCATATAAGTTTCCGATCTACATTTTAGTTTCCAATCAACTTCCTTTGCAGTCTTTTACTTTCCGTTCTATAAACCAAAAACACCAAAAATATTTACTTTACCGTTTATCTATCTCTATCAGATCTCACTTTGCAAATAACCGTGAAGGAATTGACAACCCTTTTATCGCGTTGGGTGCAAGTTGGTGTTTGTTTGTGCAGGTATTCGGTGACTTGTGCGTTGTCTCCTACTGGATCGATACCTTGGTTCTCAAAAGTGAGGGAAATACTTACTCTACTTTGCTACATCACCCTTTCCTCTTGAAGGGAAAAACCAACGCAAGCCCAAGAAGTAGCAGCAAGACTTTCTGGCGCTGTTGCATGGGAGATCTACGCCAAGTCAAGACATACCAAGTACCCATCATAAACTCTCATCTCGCGCATTACATTATTTTCCATTCGCCTCTTGTTTTCCTCTCCCCCACTTCTAAAACGATTTTTGAAACCTTCTGCGCTTGCTTTTTGTGTGCTCGTGTGTTGGATTGCTTGCTTTGTCACAATGACTCAAGAGAATACCAAATTGTGTGACTTTTCCAACACCAATAATAATGATTTTATTAGTACTCCGATTGCTCCCGCTACTAATCAACACCGCTTTGCTGAATCTTGTTATGAAAGATCAATTTTCTGGTCTTTCCAATGAGGATGTGATAACCCACAAGTATAGGGGATCGCAACAGTTTTCGATAAGTAAGAGTGTCGAACCCAACGAGGAGCTAAAGGTAGAACAAATATTCCCTAAAGTTCTATCGACTACCGATACAACTCTACGCACGCTTGACATTCGCTTTACCTAGAACAAGTATGAAACTAGAAGTACTTTGTAGGTGTTTTTGGATAGGCTTGCAGGAAAGTAAAGAGCACGAAAATAAAACTAGGGGCTGCTTAGATAAAAACACAAATAAAGTAAATATGGTGAGTGTGGAAAAGTGGTGGTAGGAGTTGTGGAATTTTCCCTAAGCAATTGACTATGTTACTAGACCGGTAATCACTATTGCAATTCTATTTGAGGGAGAGGCATAAGCTAACATACTTTCTCTACTTGGATCATATGCACTTATGATTGGAACTCTAGCAAGCATCCGCAACTAATAAAGATTCATTAAGTTAAAACCCAACCATAGCATTAAAGTATCAAGTCCCCTTTATCCCATACGCAAATAACCTACTTACTCGGGTCTGTGCTTCTGTCACTCACGCCACCCACCATAAGCAAATCATAAACATATTGCAAACCCTACAGCGGGAATCCCTCACGCTTGCGCGACACGGAGAGCACCATAGGACAACACCAATAATAAAACATGCAACTCAAACCAATCTTGATCATCAAATAGCCATTAGGACAAAACAGATCTACTCAAACATCATAGGATAGCCATACATCATTGAAAAATAATATATAGCGTTGAGCACCATGTTTAAGTAGAGATTACAGCGGGTAATAGAGAGGTTACACCGCTGCATAGAGGGGGAAGAGTTGGTGATGATGGCGGTGAAGTTGTTGGTGAAGATCACGGTGATGATGATGGCCCCCGGCAGCGCTCCGGCGCCACCAGAAGCAAGGGGGAGAGGGGCCCCCTTCTTCTTCTTCTTCTTCCTTGACCTCCTCCCTAGATGGGAGAAGGGTTTCCCCTCTGGTCCTTGGCTCCCATGGCGTGGGAGGGGCGAGAGACCCTCTGAGATTGGATCTATCTCTCTGTTTCTGCGTTCCCAGATTCTACCCCTTCACCGTTTCTCAAATATTCTGAGATCTGTAACTCCGATTGGGGTGAATCTTTCGCCCAGATCTTTCTCATAAAATTAGCTTTCTTGCGGCAAAAGAAGAGCGTCAACCGCCTTGCGGGTGGCCCACGAGATAGGGGGGCGCCCCCCTGGAGGGGTGGCGTGCCCCTATCTCGTGGCCACCTCGGGCATAGTCTCGCGTTGATTCTTCCTCCCAAAAATCACAAAAATTCCAAAATAATTCTCCGTTCGTTTTTATCCCGTTTGGATTCTGTTTGATATTGGGTTTCTGCGAAACATAAAACATGCAACAGACAGGAACTGGCACTGGGCACTGGTTCAATATGTTAGTCCCAAAAAATAGTATAAAAAGTTGCCAAAAGTATATAAAAGTTGAATAATATTGGCATGGAACTATCAAAAATTATAGATACGACGGAGACATATCAGCATCCCCAAGCTTAATTCATGCTCGTCCTCGAGTAGGTAAATGATAAAAAGGATAATTTTTGATGTGGAATGCTACCTAGCATAATCTTGATCATATGTCTAATCATGGCATGAATATTAAGACACGAGTGATTCAAGGCAATAGTCTATCGTTTGACATAAAAACAATAATACTTCAAGCATACCAAGCAAGCAATTATGTCTTATTGAAATAACATAGCCAAAGAAAGCTCATCCCTACAAAATCATATAGTCTGGCTATGCTCCATCTTCACCACATAAAATATTCACATCATGCACAACCCCGATGACAAGCCAAGCAATTGTTTCATACTTTTGATATTTCTCAAACCTTTTTAACTTTCACGCAATACATGAGCGTGATCCATGGACATAGCACTATAGGTGGAATAGAATATGATGATAGGGGTTATGTGGAGAAGACAAAAAAGGAGAAAGTCTCACATCAACTAGGCGTATCAACGGGCTATGGAGATGCCCATTAATAGATATCAATGTGAGGAGTAGGGATTTCCATGCAACGGATGCACTAAGAGCTATAAGTATATGAAAGCTCAAACTGAAACTAAGTGGGTGTGCATCCAACTTTCTTGCTCATGAAGACCTAGGGCATTTGAGGAAGCCCATTGTTGGAATATACAAGCCAAGTTCTATAATGAAAATTCCCACTAGTATATGAAAGTGATAACTCAAGACACTCTCTATATGAAGAACATAGTGCTACTTTGAAGTACAAGTGCGGTAAAAGGATAGTAACATTGCCCCTTCTCTCTTTTTCTCTCTTTTTCTCTCATTTTTTTCTTTTTTTTCTTTTTTTTGGGCCTCCTTTTTTTGGCCTTTCTCTTTTTTTCGTCCGGAGTCTCATCCCGACTTGTGGGGGAATCATAGTCTCCATCATCCTTTCCTCACTGGGGCAATGCTCTAATAATGATGATTGTCACACTTTTATTTACTTACAACTCAATATTACAACTCGATACTAGAACAAAGATATGACTCTATATGAATGCCTCCGGCGGAGTACCGGGATGTGCAATGATCTAGCGTAGCAATGACATCAAAAAACGGACAAGCCATGAAAACATCATGCTAGCTATATTACGATCATGCAAAGCAATATGACAATAAATGCTCAGGTCGTGTATATGATGATGATGGAAGTTGCATGGCAATATATCTCGGAATGCCTATGGAAATGCCATAATAGGTAGGTATGGTGGCTGTTTTGAGGAAGATATAATGAGGCTTATGTGTGATAGAGCGTATCGTATCACGGGGTTTGGATGCACCGGCGAAGTCTGCACCAACTCTTGAGGTGAGAAAGGGCAATGCACGATACCGAAGAGGCTAGCAATGATGGAAGGGTGAGAGTGCGTATAATCCATGGACTCAACATTAGTCATAAAGAACTCACATACTTATTGCAAAAATCTATTAGTCATCGAAACAAGTACTACACGCATGCTCCTAGGGGGATAGATTGGTAGAAAAAGACCATCGCTCGTCCCCGACCGCCACTCATAAGGAAGACAATCAATAAACACCTCATGCTCCGACTTCGTTAAATAACGGTTCACCATACGTGCATGCTACAGGACTTGCAAACCTCAACACAAGTATTTCTCAATTTCACAATCACCCACTAGCATGACTCTAATATCACCACCTTTATATCGCAAAACTATTGCAAGGAATCAAACATATCATATTCAGCGATCTACAAGTTTATGTAGGATTTTATGACTAACCATGTGAATGACCAGTTCATGTCATCTCTCTAAATAGATATAAGTGAAGCAAGAGATTTTAGTTCTTTCTACAAAAGATATGCCCAAGCTCTAACAAATCTAAGTGAAGCAAAAGAGCATTCTACAAATGGCGGTTGTCTAAGTGAAGAGAAACAGGCAATCCAACTTCAAATGATATAAGTGAAGCACATGAAGCATTCTATAAAGACATACTCAAAAGATTTAAGTGAAGTACAATGAGCATTCTATAAATCAACCAAGGAATATCTCATACCAACATGGTGCATAAAATAAAAATGAAAACTAAATGCAAAAGACGCTCCAAGACTTGCACATAATGCATGAACGAAACGAATTCGAAAACATACCGATACTTGTTGAAGAAAGAGGGGATGCCTTCCGGGGCATCCCCAAGCTTAGATGCTTGAGTCTCCTTGAATATTTACTTGGGGTGCCTCGGGCATACCCAAGCTTGAGCTCTTGCCTCTCTTCCTTTTCCTCATATCGAGACATCCTCGATTAGACACTACATCCACACAAGACTTCAACAGAAAACTCGGTAAGATCCGTTAGTATAATAAAGCAAATCACCACTCTAAGTACTGTTGCAAACCAATTCATATCTTGTTTTTGCATTGTGTCTAATGTAGTATAACTATTCCATGGCTTAATCCACTAATATAAATTGATAGATTCATCAAAACAAGCAAACTATGCATCAAAAACAGAATCTGTCTAAAACAGATCAGTCTGTAACAATATGAACATTAACCATACTTCTGATACTTGAAACATTCTGCCAAAATTAGGAAAAATACAAAATTTGTACAGAAAGACAGTGCAAAAATAATCATAACCATTTGACGTTCCAGTAAAAAATTAAAATTCGCGCACTACAGCCAAAGTTTCTGTCCTGCACCGTACAAACCAACAAGTATTGTAAACATCCTAAAGGCAAACCTTGGCACATTATTTTTATAATACAATGGAATTGTACAAGGGGATAATTGTTTTTGTTGAAAAGTTTCTGTAATCAAGATTCACAAAGTTTCCATGAGCATGAACAAAGTTCAAGGAGCTCTCCCACTTCAACAATGCTTGTCTCTCTCACTTTCACTTTCCTTTTTGAAAAAAAAATCAGGTTCCCCTCTTTATTTTTGTTGTTTTTAAACTATATGAAAGAACTCAACAGAAATAAATGAGTCTCTAAAACTTCCGGGTTGTCTCCCTGGCAGCGCTTTCTTTAAAGCCATTAAGCTAGGCATTTAGTGCTCAAGTAATGAATCCACCCGGATCCCAAGGTATATCAAAGCCAATTTTAATTAACAATTATTTGTAATTTAGTAGTGAGCACAAAGTAGCATATATCATGTAATGACGAAGTCTAACTCTCTTCCTATGCATCGGCATGTCATAAAAGAACAATTCATGCACACCAAGTAAAGGCCAATGCATAGTATAAGCAGTTTCTTGCAATTTCATAGTATGGGAAACATAGAGAGGTGGAGAAATAGTTCCTCTCTCATAATAATTGCAAGTAGGAGCAGCAAGCACATGCATATTAAATTCATAAAAATTATCATGTGCAACGGTAAAAGGCAACCCATCAATGTAATCCTTAATAAGCACAAACTTCTCCGATAAAGTGTGGTCGGGAGAATTCAAAAAGATAATAGGACTATCATGCATGGGTGCAATAGCAACACTTTCATGTTTAACATAAGGAACTATAGCAAGTTCATCTCCATAAGCATAATTCATATTGGCATCTTGGCCACGAGAATAGCAAGCATCATCAAAAAGGGATATTTCAAACAAATTCAAGGGATCATAGCAATCATCCTTCGGTAAGCACGAAGGGGAATTAAATAATGTATGAGTTGAAGAGTTACTCTCATTAGAAGGTGGGCACGGGTAGCTAATCCGCTCTTCCTTCTTTTGTTCTTCGCTCTCCTCATCATCTTTTTCATCCAATGAGCTCACAGTTTCATCAATTTCTTCTTCCATAGACTCCTGTAAAATATTAATCTCTTCTTGGACAGCGGAGACTTTCTCAATAAGTGCATTAATATTGGCATTGTATTCATAATTCTCATAACAATATTTGAGGATAGCTAAATTTTCAGTTCTATAAGCAGCATCATCAAAATTTTCAAACTCTTTAAACATAGATTCAATTTCATAAGCACCCATAAAAGCAACAAATTCTTCTATTTGCTCCACATCATAGTAATCATATATACCATTAGCATAAGAAGCTAAGGTTTTATTATCATTAAATTTGCATGAAAAGGGAAGGTGTGGAGCCTTCATCCTAGAGCAACAAGTATAATCATATTCCAAGCATAGTTGTGTAGCATACCACTTCAATATATGAATTTGATCCCATAATAGTTTCCCTTTTTGTGTCAAGCGGTAATCCCTAAAGTATTCACGTTGATCCAACATTACTCCCATTACATAATTGAATGGGGTTTTCTCAGGATTATTAAAGTAGTACATAATATCTTTCACATAACCAGCATCGAGGGTTTTAGGAGGTTCCCCATCTCCATGAGCAGAAAGTACACCTAATTTTTTTGGTATTTCGTGTTCCATATCCATAACTAAAGATAGAGAACAACTAAGAACAACAAATAAAAATTACTTAGTGATAAAGCAAACAAGCACACACGAGAATATTCACCCCACGCTATTACTCCCCGGCAACGGCGCCAGAAAAAGGTTTTGATAACCCACAAGTATAGGGGATCGAAACAGTTTTCGATAAGTAAGAGTGTCGAACCCAACGAGGAGCTAAAGGTAGAACAAATATTCCCTAAACTTCTATCGACCACTGATACAACTCTACGCACGCTTGACGTTCGCTTTACCTAGAACAAGTATGAAACTAGAAGTACTTTGTAGGTGTTTTTGGATAGGCTTGCAGGAAAGTAAAGAGCACGAAAATAAAACTAGGGGCTGCTTAGATAGAAACACAACTAAAGTAAATATGGTGAATGTGGAAAAGTGGTGGTATAATCTTGTTTGCTTTATCACTAAGCAATTGACTATGTTACTAGACCGGTAATCACTATTGCAATTCTATTTGAGGGAGAGGCATAAGCTAACATACTTTCTCTACTTGGATCATATGCACTTATGATTGGAACTCTAGCAAGCATCCGCAACTACTAAAGATTCGTTAAGGTAAAACCCAACCATAGCATTAAAGTATCAAGTCCCCTTTATCCCATACGCAAATAACCTACTTACTCAGGTCTGTGCTTCTGTCACTCACGCCACCCACCATAAGAAAATCATAAACATATTGCAAACCCTACAACGGGAATCCCTCACGCTTGCGCGACACGGAGAGCACCATAGGACAACACCAATAATAAAACATGCAACTCAAACCAATCTTGATCATCAAATAGCCATTAGGACAAAACAGATCTACTCAAACATCATAGGATAGCCATACATCATTGGAAAATAATATATAGCATTGAGCACCATGTTTAAGTAGAGATTACAGTGGGTAAGAGAGAGGTTACACCGCTGCATAGAGGGGGGAAGAGTTGGTGATGGCGGTGAAGTTGTTGGTGAAGATCACGGTGATGATGATGGCCCCCGGCAGCGCTCCGGCGCCCCCGGAAGCAAGGGGGAGAGGGCCCCCCTTCTTCTTCTTCTTCCTTGACCTACTCCTTAGATGGGAGAAGGGTTTCCCCTCTGGTCCTTGGCTCCCATGGTGTGGGAGGGGCGAGAGCCCCTCCGAGATTGGATCTATCTCTCTGTTTCTGCGTTCCCAGATTCTACCCCTTCACCGTTTCTTAAATATCCAGAGATCCGTAACTCCGATTGGGGTGAATCTTTTGCCCAGATCTTTCTCATAAAATTAGCTTTCTTGCGGCAAAAGAAGAGCGTCAATCTCCTTACGGATGGCCCACGAGATAGGGGGCGCGCCCCCCTGGAGGGGTGGCGTGCCCCTATCTCGTGGCCACCTCGGGCATCGTCTCGCGTTGATTCTTCCTCCCAAAAATCACAAAAATTCCAAAATAATTCTCCGTCCGTTTTTATCCCGTTTGGATTCCGTTTGATATTGGGTTTCTGCGAAACATAAAACATGCAATGCATGTGAGGCTGCACCGGGCAATCGGATCAATGTGTTAATCCCAAAAAATAGTATAAAAGTTGCCAAAAGTATATAAAAGTTGAATAATATTGGCATGGAACTATCAAAAATTATAGATACGACGGAGACGTATCAGGATGCCACATCCCATCTTAATAATTTCGTTGATTTGTGTGATATGCAAAAGAAAAAAATGTGGATAATGATATTGTTAAATTGAAGTTATTCCAGTTCTCGCTTAGAGATCGTGCTAAAACTTGGTTTTCATCTTTGCCTAAAAATAGTATTGATTTATGTTATAAGTGTAAAGATGTTTTTATTTCCAAGTACTTTCCTCCCGCTAAGATCATCTCCCTTAGGAACGATATTATGAATTTTAAGCAGCTTGATCATGAACATGCTGCACAATCTTGGGAAAGGATGAAATTGATGATACGAAATTGCCCTACTCATGGTTTGAATTTGTGCATGATTATACAAAACTTTTATGCCGGATTGAATTTTGCTTCAAGAAATATTTTAGATTCGGCCGCGGGAGGTACTTTTATGGAAATTACTTTAGGAGAAGCTATCAAACTCCTAGATAATATTATGGTTAATTATTCTCAATGGCATACCAAAAGATCTTCCACTAGTAAAAAAGTGCATGCAGTTGAAGAGATTAATGTTTTGAGTTGAAAGATGGATGAGCTTATGAAATTATTTGCTTGGAAGAGTGCTTCTATTGATCATAATGATATGCCTTTGTCTACTTTGATTGAAAATAATAATGAATCTATGGATGTGAATTTTGTTGGTAGGAACAATTTTGGTAATAACGCGTATAGAGGTAATTTTAATCCTAGGCCGTTTCCTAGTAATTCCTAAAATAATTATGGTAACTCCTACAAAAATTCTTATGGAAATTATAATAAGATGCCCTCTGAATTTGAGAATGGTGTTAAAGAATTTATGAGTTCGCAAAAGAATTTCAATGCTTTGATTGAAGAAAAATTGCTTAAGATTGATGATTTGGCTAGGAACGTGGATAGAATTTCTCGTGATGTTGATTCTTTGAAACTTAGATATATTCTGCCCAAGCATGATACCAATGAGTCTCTCAAAGCCACGAGGATTTCTATTGATGAGTGCAAAGAAAGAACCGCTAAGATGCGTGCTAAAAAAGATTGGTTTATAAAAGTGTGTTCTTTTAGTTTCCGTGATAATAATGATGAAGATCTTAAAGTGATTGATGTGACTCCTATTGAATCTTTGTTTTCCAATATAAATTTTGATAAATATGGGACTGGATATGAGTCAACTTTAGTTAAAAGGCGTCTCAATGATTCGGAGTTTTTAGATACTGATGCAAAAATTGATAAAAGTGGGATTGGAGAGGTCAAAACTTTAAGTAGCAATGAACCCACTCTTTTGGATTTAAAGGAATTTAATTATGATAATTGTTCTTTAATAGATTGTATTTCCTTGTTGCAATCCGTGTTGAATTCTCCTCATGCTTATAATCAAAACAAAGCTTTTACTAAACATATTGTTGATGCTATGATGCAATCTTTTGAAGAAAAGCTTGAATTGGAAGTTTCTATCCCTAGAAAACTTTATGATGAGTGGGAACCTACTATTAAGATTAAGATTAAATATTAGGAATGCCATTCTTTGTGTGATTTGGGTGCTATTGTTTCCACGATTCCAAAAATTTTATGTGATGTGTTAGGTTTCCGTGAATTTGATGATTGTTCTTTAAATTTGCATCTTGCAGATTCCACTATTAAGAAACCTATGGGAAGAATTAATGATGTTCTTATTGTTGCAAATAGGAATTATGTGTCTGTGGATTTCATTGTTCTTGGTATATATTGCATCCTACATGTCCTATTATTCTTGGTAGACCTTTCCTTAGAATGATTGGTGCAATTATTGATATGAAAGAAGGAAACATTAGATTTCAATTTTCATTAAGGAAGGGCATGGAACACTTTCCAAGAAAGAAAATTAAATTTCCTTATGAATCTATTATGAGAGCCACTTATGGATTGCATACCAAAGATGATAATGTCTAGATCTATTCGTGTTTTATGCCTAGCCAAGGGCGTTAAACAATAGCGCTTGTTGGGAGGCAACCCAATTTTTTTTTTGTTTTTGCTTTTTAGGTTCTGTTTTGCAATAAATATTTCATCTAGCCTCTGGTTAGATGTGGTTTTGTGTTTTAGTTAGTGTTTGTGCCAAGTAAGACCTTTGGGATAGCTTACGGTGATAGTTGATTTGATATTGCTGAAAAACAGAAACTTTTGCGCTTAGTCCCAGAATTGTTAAAAATCACAGGAGCATGATAAAATATTTATTCTTTTTGCAGAAGGATAATAAACAAATTGCTTAGGTCGTCCTAATTTTTTAGAATTTATGGAGTTACAGAAGTATTCAAAATATTTAGATTGCTACAGACTGTTCTGTTTTTGACATATTCTGTTTTCTATGTGTTTGCTTATTTTGATGAATCTAGGGCTAGTATCGGGGGGTATGTGCTACCTCTCGAGCACTTCGTTGGTTTTCCCTTGAAGAGGAAAGGGTGATGCAGCAAAGTAGCGTAAGCATTTCCCTCAGTTTTTTAGAACCAAGGTATCAATCCAGTAGGAGGCCGCGCTCAAGTCCCTTGCACCAACACAAACAAATAAGAACCTTGCAACCAACGCGATAAAGGGATTGTCAATCCCTTCACGGCCACTTGCAAAAGTGAGATCTGATAGAGATGATAAGATAATGTTTTTGGTATTTTTATGATAAAGATTAAAAGTAAAGATTGCAAAGTAAACAAAGATAGAAATAGCTTGTTGACAGAAGATTAATATGATGGAAAATAGACCCAGGGGCCATAGGTTTCACTAGTGGCTTCTCTCAAGATAGCATAAGTATTACGGTGGGTGAACAAATTACTGTCGAGCAATTGATAGAAAAGTGCATAATTATGAGAGTATCTAGGCATGATCATGTATATAGGCATCACGTCCCCAACAAGTAGACCGAAACGATTCTGCATCTACTACTATTACTCCACACATCGACCGCTATCCAGCATGCATCTAGAGTATTAAGTTCATAAGAACAGAGTAACGTATTAGGAAAGATGACATGATGTAGAGGGATAAACTCAAGCAATATGATATAAACCTCATCTTTTTATCCTCGATGGCAACAATACAATATGTGTCGTTTCCTCTACTGTCACTGGGATCGAGCAACGCAAGATTGAACCCAAAGTTAAGCACTTCTCCCATTGCAAGAAAGATCAATCTAGTAGGCCAAACCAAACTGATAATTCAAAGAGACTTGCAAAGATAACCAATCATACATAAAAGAATTCAGAGGAGATTCAAATATTGTGCATAGATAATCTTGATCATAAACCCACAATTCATCGGATCTCGACAAACACACCACAAAAAGAATTACATCGAATAGATCTCCAAGAAGATCGAGGAGAACTTTGTATTGAGATCCAAAGAGAGAGAAGAAGCCATCTAGCTAATAACTATGGACCCGAAGGTCTGTGGTAAACTACTCACACATCATCGGAGAGGCTATGGTGTTGATGTAGAAGCCCTCCGTGATCGATTCCCCCTCCGGCAGAGCGCCGGAAAAGGCCCCAAGATGGGATCTCACGAGTATAGAAGGTTGCGGCGGTGGAAATAGGGTTTCGTGGTGCTCCTGAATGGTTTCGGGGTATATGGGTATATATATGAGGAAGAAGTAGGTCAATGGAGCTGCGAGGGGCCCACGAGGGTGGGGGCGCCTAGGGGGCAGGCGTGCCTCCCTGCCTTGTGGCCTCCTCAGTTGTTTCTTGACGTCCACTCCAAGTCCTCTGGATCATCTTTGTTCCAAAAATCACTTTCCCGAAGGTTTCATTCCGTTTGGATTCCGTTTGATATTCCTTTTCTGCGAAACACTAAAATAGGCAAAAACAGCAATTTGCACTGGGCCTTGGGTTAGTAGGTTAGTCCCAAAAATAATATAAAAGTGTATAATAAATCCCATTAAACATCCAAAACAGATAATATAATAGCATGGAACAATCAAAAATTATAGATACGTTGGAGACGTATCATGGAGTAGTAGTAGTAGATGCAGGCAGGAGTCGGTTTACTTGATACGGACGTGATGCCTATATTCATGATCATTGCCTTAGATATCATCATAACTTTGGATTTTCTATCAATTACTCGGTAGTAATTTGTTCACCCACCGTAATATTCCTATCTTGAGAGAAACCTCTAGTGAAACCTATGGCCCCCGGGTCTATTTTCCATCATATAAGTTTTCGATCTGCAATTTTAGTTTCCCGTCTACTTCCTATGCAATCTTTTACTTTCCATTCTATAAACCAAAAATGCCAAAATATTTACTTTACCGTTTATCTATCTCTATCAGATCTCACTTTGCAAATAACCATGAAGGGACTAACAACCCCTTTATCACGTTGGGTGCAAGTTGGTGTTTGTTTGTGCAGGTATTCGGTAACTTGTGCGTTGTCTCCTACTGAATTGATACCTTGATTATCAAAACTGAGGGAAATACTTATTCTACTTTGCTGCATCACCCTTTCCTCTTGAAGCGAAAACCCATCGCAAGCTCAAGAAGTAGCAGTTCTCACTGAGGGGAATACTATCCGCTACTATATTGCTTCACCCTTTGTCGGTGTCAAAACCGGCGAATCTCGGGTAGGGGGTCCCGAACTGTGCGTCTAAGGTCAATGGTAACAGGAGACGGGGGACACAATGTTTACCCAGGTTCGGGCCCTCTTTATGGAGTTAATACCCTACTTCCTGCTTGATTGATCTTGATGAATATGAGTATTACAAGAGTGGATCTACCACGAGATCGTAATGGCTAAACCATAGAATTCTAACCCGTGTGACTATGGTATGAATATACATCCTCCTCCGGACTAACTCCTCAGTTTATATAGACACCGGGAGGATCTAGGGTTACACAAGGTCGGTTACAAAGAAAGGAATCTACACATTTGATCGCCAAGCTTGCCTTCCACGCCAAGGAGAGTCCCATCCGGACACGGGTAAAGTATTCGGTCTTTGTATCTTCACAGCCCATCAGTCCGGCCCATGGCTAACAGGCCGGAAGCCCGAGGACCCCTTAGTCCAGGACTCCCTCAGTAGCCCCTGAACCTGGCTTCAATGATGAGGTATCCGGCGCGCAGATTTGTCTTCGGCATTGCAAGGCGGGTTCCCCTTTTCAAATACTCCATGATGGTCTTCGGACGAACGTGTCCAGCTCTGTAACATGAGTTTTGCATATTTCCACAGAGGGCACAATAACTTATAAATCCAATCCACCAATAATTGTTCATAGCGTGACGCCACGTCACCGCCGGGTCATTATTTTAAATCATTCGCTGGCCTGCCGCCCCGGGTTTTGAGGCGCGACTTCACTAGCACTTCTTATCCAAGCCGAGACCGTGTCCCCTTATTAAGGGATTCTCATTAACACGGACGTGGGTAACCCAACCGTCTCTAGTGTACAACTCCTTGGGAACATGCAAGTTCTAAGGCCCAGGAGTAGGCGTTAGATACTCACGGCCTTTATAAAGGGGTATAGACCCGCCTCTCTCTCTTCCACGCTTGCTTCTTCCTCCGCCCTTGCCATCTCGAGTTCTAACACCCAAGTTTCGACCACCACAAGCCTCAGTCATGTCCGGATCCAGCCTTCCCGGCCGATGGGTGGCTTCTTCTGTTATAGAGGAGGATATTGCGAAGCTTAGGGCGGCAAGATATCTGACCGCAGAAATTCTCCATTAGCTCCCTGCTGAAGGGTAGGTTATCCCTACCCCCAGATCCGGCGAGAGGGTCGTGTTTGTCCCCCACTTCCTCAGAGGGTTAGGCTTCGCCCTTAATCCCTTTGTTCGTGGGCTCATGTTCTATTACGGGCTGGATTTTCATGATCTGGCCCCGAACTCTGTTCTTCTCATCTCGGTGTTTATCGTCACGTGCGGGGCCTTCCTCCGGATCCCTCCACACTTCGGCTTGTGGCTCAAGACTTTCAATGTGAAGCCGCAGATGATAGAGGGGAAGCAGGCGGAGTGTGGTGGCGCCTCCGTGAGCAAGCTTAATAGCGCTCTTTGGCTAAAAGGATCCTTCACCGAATCCTCTGACTTATGGCAGCGGGAGTGGTTCTATATCACCGAGCCCCGTGGTTCCAAGTGGGCGGCTGCGCCTGCGTTTCGATCCAGCCCTTCGATTCAGCTCGAATCATGGATTAATAAGGGGTTGGACTGGGGATCAATTGATGAGGTGCAGACTCTGTAGAGTCGCATCCCTCGAGAGGGACATTGATCTTATCAACGTTATTCAAGTAATGTTGGTCCGTGAACCTTGTCGTGCTAGAGGCGACCTCTCCGTATGTGAGAGTTTATCCCGAAGGGCCACAGACACTTCAACACTTCTTCGGCACTACGCACAAAGGGATGTGGAAATTATTTTTCGGGAAACAAAAACAGTGGCCGGATACTACCGAAGACATCGGCCTTGACTGCAACCATCCGGATACCGCGGTAAGCACCCGTCCGCCGAACACCTCTTAATCAGGTATCATGTAGTGAGATACTGAGTAAACCATCTCTTTTCAGGGCTGGATAAAAAAAGCGGAACGAATTAGGTGTCCGGTCCCCCTTCCCGAAGACTCAGCGGACCCCGTGCTAACAAGGATGCTGGCACCGGCACCGTACCAGGCGCCGGTGGAGGAGGGCAAGGTGGAGAGTGGGAAGACCAGGAGTGGCCTTCGTTCCGAAGGTACATTAGACACCGG
The DNA here is from genome assembly GCA_021605205.1 of Aegilops longissima. NCBI lineage: Eukaryota > Viridiplantae > Streptophyta > Magnoliopsida > Poales > Poaceae > Aegilops > Aegilops longissima. The sequence goes on along the minus strand of CM038677.1, from coordinate 690,290,745 downwards.
GTCCGGAGAAATCGACGTTTCTTCGCCCGAAGACAAAGGCGAAGGAGAAGCAAGCACCCCTTCTCCATATAGGAAGAAAAGGGCTGCCTCCGAAGGTTGGGAGGAACTGGCTCCCAAGAGGGGCAAGATGCCATCGTCGGGCGGCTCGGGATTGGAAGGCTACGCCGCTGCACAGCTCCGCTGTGAGGACAAGCCTTCGACCAAATTGTAAGTGAATCCAGGGTGCTTTAATCACATCCCGTTCATTTCCTATTACCGAAGTGACATGTAATATACATGTGTATCTTCACAGTTCGGCGCAGAGTTTTCCTCAGCAATCCTCTTCCTCGAGAGATCTTCTCCCAGAGATGATGGAAAGCGAGACGCCTCCCCCGGCCTCCTCGCCCAATAAGGTGGGCGACTCCGAAGTTTCGTCTCGAAGGGTTTTTCTTGATCAACAAGCGGCGCGGGGGATGAAGGAGGCATTACCCGAAGGTGAACCCTCGATCGCCCGGGGTTCGGGGGCCAACAATGAAGGCCCCGGACTATCCGGTTTTCAACCGGCGATGATTCTGGAGACGAGTGAACAGGTTCCTTCAAAGGAAGGTCGTACTCCTACAGCGGCTTCCGGATACCCGGCGGTGCCGGATACGCTGAGGGATATGCTGCGAAAAGCATTTGTCTCGGAGGAATAGCGTACCTTGATGGGTACGGTGGTTGAGAGGATTCTGTCCGCGAAGAGTGGATTGAATGAAGCCTTCATGAGCCTGCTAAGAGGCTTCGAGGTTTGTGATGTAATATTTTCAACTGTATTTTATTTGCAAAATGCACCTGTATATAGGTAGTAGCCCCTGAGGCTCGGGTTGGCCTCCCATGGGAGGCAATCCGAGGATCAAGAAGAAATGCTCGGGGAATAATCCGGTTAATTGGAACACAGGCTGTTTCTCCCCTGATGACTGCCCGGACTACGGATATTGCCGAGCTGCAGCGGAAGCTTGATGTGGCAGGTGATGACATTGCATTAATCAATAGGCGTCTTGACGAGTCGCAAGGTATGTATTCGGAGCAGTCATTATACATACGTGTAAGTGTGATGCTGAAAATTGTATACTGGGATATGCATGGCTGCAGATGGTGCCGCCGCCGTTGAGATTCTCCAGGCGGAGCTACCCCGGGCCAAGGAGCAGGCCCGGTTTAGTAATGCGGCTGCCAAGAAGGCATCGGCCGAGTTAAAGGCCGAACAAGCTGCTCGGCACCAAGACGAGGAGAAAATATCCACGATGGCCCTCAAACTAAAAATGCTACTAGCCGTTGTGAATTCCTTGAGAAGGAGAATAAAGCCAAAATGGCTGATCTTGACAAGGCCTTGCGAGAGGCGAAAGAAGCGATGTCCGAATCTAGAGCGGCCCGTGAGGACATCCCGCAAGCTGGGGAGATTGCGGCTGGTAAGCCCTTTTTACTACAAATTAAGTTCGGCGATCCGAACTATGCTCAGCTTAACCAAGTGTGGATTTCTCTAGACATGTTTTTGGACTTGCCGAAGAGTTCTTCCAATGCGGCGTAGTTTTACCAATCGCAAGAGGGATATGCAACGAAGAAGCTTTTTTGGTCACAGTTTGGTGCATCAAAGCGCCCTCTGCTGCTGAATGAACAGATGTCCCAATGGGCCGAGCTTCACAGGATATCCGGCGCTGCCATGAAGAACGTCATAATCCGGCTGTGGACGACTGAGCCTATTTCGAATAGCTACTTCGCCTTGGCGCAGCGGCTTGTTGATGCGGCGCCACATATTGACACCGTTAAGCGGTCAGCGTTCATTGAAGGTGCACAGATGGCCTTTGCCCGTGTCAAGACATACTGGGGGAAGATGAAGGCCATCGATGTTGCAGCGAAGAGTCCACCCCAGGGCAAGGACCATCACGCACCAGAGCATTATTTTGAGGACGTCTTAAAGGCTGCCCGCTTGATAGAGGGTCAATGTTCGAAAGGCATAATATTCGAGTGAAGTGTACGCGAATTGTAAAAGACAATTTTTATAATCAGACTATGTTTTATTTTTGCCTAAAGACTTTTGTTCCTCCTGTGTGGCCGTTTGTATATGATCTGAAAGTTTTCCAGTCGTCGGCTTTAGCCCCCTCGTAGGAAATACGGGGGTGTTCAGAAAAGCATCTGATCACTCTTGACCCAACGTCTTGGTCCGTGAAGGAGGTGTCAATGCGGCGAACCAGGCAACCGGACTATAGGGCGTTAACACTTTCACTTAGCCATAGGAGTTTTATGGTGGGTCTACGTTATAGCCCTTGGTATGTACGCGACTTATTCTCATACAATGCGTTTACATATTTGACCAGAAAGAGGTCCTTCGTGTGACACGGAGGGAATCACGAAAGATTCCAATAAGTCATCGAGTGGTTGACCAGCTCTCGCCGCATCATGGCGTCGGCCGGCTTTCATCGAGGTGCTTAACCAGGTTAACCGGAAGCACAATCGCAGTAGTTCTCCCTTTACTACCCTAGTCGATAGAGCGGAACGTAGGGTAGCAAGCACAGGAGCCGGGCAACCCAACTTTTGAACCAAGACATGATTCGAAGCTGATGCATATAAGGCCAAAACTCGCGACGTCGAAGTATGCTATAGAGTTGTTCGGACTTGTCGGCAACTCGTTTGTTCCCATACCGAGCCCCTGGCAAGTTATGCCGAGGTGTAAGTTTGAAACAACCGTAAGGGCAAAACTTGGTTGTGTAGAAAAGAGCAGATTATTTTTACTGGGATCTGAGTGATGTGCCAATTGTTTATATAGATAACAAAGCCACACCATGGCTATTTTACATGCCAAGGGTCGAAGGCTGAGGATAAAGGCACTTTACAGGCTCAAAGTACTGAGTGCGGTCTAGAGAAAAAAAGAAGATAGTTAGAAAAACAAGAGAGTTTATGGGAGTATTGGTAGGCCCATCCATATTGTGCTTCCGCCGATGCCCAGGGTATTTTAAGTGCATAGTTATGTATGCGCGGTACCGATTTCACAGGTATAAGAGGTGGGCGGCAGAAGTCGAACTGCTAGTTCCGCTCCGGAATTGGTCGATCCTGTTGACTGGAGACCGATGGCTTAAGGGCCGACAAGGTATGCGGTTTAATAAGACCGCTTTGTACTTCGACTGAGGTCGCCGTAGTATGATCTGCAGTCCGGAGGGAGTGCTTCTCCTGTTCCCATGTAGCGTTGTGTGTCGCATATACCATGTTCACTGTTTTGACTTCGGGGGAAATCGCTTCTGACCCCCGGTATTTGGTTGGTGAGTCTCTTCGTTGTCGCTATCACTGGGCGGCCTCCTCCCCTTGTGTTTGGCGTTGAGCTTGCCGGCCTGCTTGAAGGCCCAACAGTTTCTGTTGGTATGATTAGCTGGCTTATCGGGGTGGCCATGAATCTGGCAGGGCCGGTCCAATATCTTGTCTAAATTGGATGGTCCGTCTCTGTTTGCCTTGAATGGCTTTTTCCGTTGACCGAGTTTGGGACCGTTAAATTCGGCGTTGATCGATGTGTCGCGCATTCTGTCGTTGTCATTGCCACGTTCGTGCTTGCTGCGTCATGGCTTGCCGTTGCCGTCTCGGACTTCGGAAGTGTCTGAATCGCTGGCGCTGTTGCTTCTACGAGCGAGCCAGCTGTCCTCTCCCACGCAAAAGCGGGTCATCAGAGTGGTAAGGGCTGACATGGATTTTGGTTTTTCTTGACCGAGGTGGCGGGCAAGCCACTCATCCCAGATGCCGTGTTTGAAGGCCGCTAGGGCTTCCGCGCCTGGGCAGTCGACGATTTGGTTCTTTTTGACTAAGAACCTAGTCCAGAGCTTCCTGGCTGACTCTCTGGGCTGCTGGACAATGTGACTTAAGTCGTCGGCGTCTGGTGGCCGGACATATGTGCCTTGGAAGTTGTCGTGGAAGGCGTCTTCCAAGTCCTCCCAGCTGTCAATAGAATTTTCTGGCAGACTGTTTAACCAGTACCGAGCTGGTCCTTTGAGTTTTAATGGTAGGTATTTGATGGCATGAAGGTCATCTCCGCGGGCCATGTGTATATGGAGGAGGAAATCCTCGATCCATAACACAGGATCAGTTGTTCCGTCGTATGATTCAATATTAATGGGTTTAAACCCATCTGGGAATTCATGCTCCATTACTTCATCTATGAAGCAAAGAGGATGTGCGGCGCCTCTATGTCGGGCCACGACGTGACGTATCTCTGATGGAGTTCGTCTGCAATTTTCGGCCCGGGCGTGACTAGGTACGTCACGTCCGAATAGATAGTCGTCGCCGCGTGTTGGGGTGCGTCCTCACGATCTGTAGATCGATCTGGTATGACCTTCTCTGTTGTCCAGATCCTGCCGAAGGCCGTGTGCATAATCCTGAGATGTTTTATATTTGTTTTCATGCTCCGATGGTGTAGGCTGCTGTTCGGCCCGAGTTGCCGCTTTATCCCGACCGCGTGGTGGTTGGTCCGCTGCACTATCCCGACCGCGTAGTGGTCGATTGGCCGCATTACGCGAGGGAGGTATGGGCTCCGGTGCCTCCTCAACGAACTGAGGTAGCAATCTCCATGGGTAACTCTTGGCTGGGCATTTGAGGCCGTATTCTTCGGCTGCTAGGACATCAGTCCATCTGTCGTTGAGCAGATCCTGGTCAGCTTGAAGCTGCCGCCGTTTCTTCTTCAGGCTTCTTGCAGTGGCTATGAGCCGGCGCTTGAAGCGCTCCTGCTCGAAAGGTTCCTCTAGCATGACGAAATCCTCGTCGTCGAGGCTTGCCTCATCTGCGGAGAGCGGAAGATAATTGTCATCCTCCGATTCGTCATGTATGGCCTGTTCATCAGGGCTAACTTGCTCGTTTCCTGGTTCCCCCTGTTCGGAAGTTGCCTCAACAGGGTCTTCATCGTTTTCGGCATCGTCCGGAGTGTTATTTTCTCCGGTGCCAGTATTGCTGTCTTTTGAACGGCGTGTCTTAGAGCGGCGTCGGGGACGCCGACGTTTGGACTGTGTCTCAGGAGGTTTATTCTCGACTGGATCTTCTTTGTCATCGTCGTTGGTTCTTTTAGGTGTATCCACCATGTACACGTCGTATGAGGAAATGGTCGTCCGGCGTTCAGTGAATGGCGGGTTCTGGCCCTGCTCCTTGTCGGCATCGTCGTCCATATCGTTGATGTCTTCGGAGCCGTGATCAAGCATGTCAGTTAAGTCCTCGACAGTGGCTATGAAGTGAGTGGCGGGTGGGAAGCAAAATTCTCCATCATCAGCCCCTAGTTCGAACCGGACATAGTTCGGCTGTGAGTCCCCCGCCAAGGACGGGTTTTTTAATGAGTTTAGCACATCGCCAAAGGGAGAGTGCTGGAAGATGTTTGCGGCGCTGAATTCGAAGATCGATAACTAATCAAGCTCGGCGTCCGTGGACGCACGCGGTTCGGAGCTTATGGTCGGAGACGAGTCCGGAGTTCCGGTGACACAGATATCGTGTGAGGTTAAGTCTATGTGCGGCTCCATAGCCGCAGAATCGGTGGCCTCCATGGCGGGGTCGAGCTTCCCGTCCTCAGATGGCGCGATCTGCTTCGGATCTAGGGCCAGAGCAGTTATGGGAGCAATCTTCTGAGTGTGGTCTGATGACAGATTTAAGTCATGTTCATCGGGGCGACAGGGAGCGGTCGCCCCGGTTTCGAATCCGACGAAGATCAAGTCTCCACGGATGTCCGCGACGTAGTTCAAGTTTCCGAATCCGACCTGGTGGCCAGGGGCGTAGCTATCGATCTGCTCCAGATGGCCAAGCGAATTGGCCCGCGGTGCGAAGCCGCCGAACACGAAGATCTATCGGGGAGGAAGGTTTCTCCTTGGACAGCGTCGTTGTTGACGATTGAAGGGTCCATCAAACCTTTTGGGGACGGCATAGTGGAACTCTCAATGAAAGCACCAATTTCGGTGTTGGGCAGGGGGTCCCGAACTATGCGTCTAAGGTCGATGGTAACAGGAGACGGGGGACACAATGTTTACCCAGGTTCGGACCCTCTCTATGGAGGTAATACCCTACTTCCTGCTTGATTGATCTTGATGAATATGAGTATTACAAGAGTTGATCTACCACGAGATCGTAATGGCTAAACCCTAGAAGTCTAACCTGTGTGACTATGGTAATGAATATATATCCTCCTCCGGACTAACTCCTCGGTTTATATAGACACCGGGAGGATCTAGGGTTACACAAGGTCGGTTACAAAGAAAGGAATCTACACATTTGATCGCCAAGCTTGCCTTCCACGCCAAGGAGAGTCCCATCCGGACACGGGTAAAGTATTCAGTCTTTGTATCTTCACAACCCATCATTCCGGCCCATGGCTAACAGGCCGGACGCCCAAGGACCCCTTAGTCCAGGACTCCCTCACCCTTTCTCTTCGAGGAAAATCCCAACGCAGCTCACAAGTAGCATAAACTGAGTCTCATCCATTGGGGGTGACTCAAAGGGGTACTAGGTGATCCACTTGGTGACATTCGATAGCTTTGGCTTCAGCACCTCTCCAGCGGAGGTTATCACTCCCCAAAGAGTGAAGTTTGGGATACATCCACATCCCCGGCTTGTGTGGTTTATCCTTTACCGTACCTTTACTTTTTGCTCGCTAGCTTTGTTAGCATGCTGATCTTGCTTACCTTGGTTCTATCTTGTTTGCCATATAAGTTGTTCTTACCTTAGATTGCATATCTAGAGAACTTACTTTATCTGCACATTCCCTAACTTCGCTAAATAAGTTTAAAAAAATTGTAGTATCCTATTCGTCCCCTCTCTAGTCGACATCTTCGATCCTTTCATATAGCTTATTGATTGGAGAAGCAGGAGGGAAAAGCAAAGAGGTGATGAGATCTCAAAGACTTGGCTTGATGGTTTTAGTGAAAGACCTTTGAAATCAGCACAAAAAGGTGGAGTTCTCTCTAAAAATATGAAATGAATGGAGTTTGCTTTGAGTGAACTAATGGAATGGGTGGGGGTATTTATGAAACAAAAATATGATCGTTACACACACTTTAACAGAGCTCGAAGGCTCTGGAATGATCAACTTGGAAGCATCGAACAATACTAAAGGTGGCAACTTTCAAACAGCTTGCATGGTTCGACCAGATAGCGTTCGGAGGCTCCGAGTGGACTACCGCACCAGCCGCCATCACCCACACTTTAAAACAGTTCGAAGGTTCCGAGTGGAATGCTTGGTAGCTCTGAACAATTAGGATTTGCAACTGCTATCTAGGAGAATGACTCGGCGGTTCCAACTAGAAGAGCTGGACAACTCCACATTATGAAAGTGTAGGTAGATATAGTGGACAAATAAAAGTATTTTGAGGGCATTGGACTTTGATTATTTCGACTGACAAAGATTGCTCACCATGCCTGTCGCATGGTATTGGAGTTTGATTTTTAAGCACAAAGAGAAAGAAACTTAGCTTAGAAACCTCATTCCCCTTTTGATAGTATTGGCATGAATATGGACTCAATGTGATTTTGGATAACTAAAATGCAAAGGGTAGGTCCTTGGCTTAGCAAACACTCGTCTTCATGAAAATTTGTGGGGCTCACCTTTCATCTCCTTTGTTGCAACCTAAGGAAACTTTCTTGGGATAAGTATTTGAAGCATTAGTACTTTAAGATATGTTGACATTAATTATCAAATTTCACTAAAGGGATTTTATACACTTTCATGTGGTCCATATGAAACTCTTGCAACCCGCGGACACACTGACCATGAGAAGATTGGCCAGCCACAGTCTATGCTACGAATTCAGGAGATTGTTGGGTCAAGATCAATACAAAATGATGTTTTTAATGCTGGGACACATGTATCTTTGTCCTTCCTTGGCGCATGGAGCCAAACTCGCGACGGGATCACGAATCAGCTCATTATCGAAGCTTTATCTTTGCATGATGGTGTGGTTTTGCCCAAGCTCCGTGGATTTGTGCAGGTGATCATGTCGACTGATTGCTTGATCCCGTGCCCCCCTTCTGACAGAGATTGGACACATAGCTAGTTGGTTTACTTCTTTTTTTTATTCATCATCTAAGAGGAACGCCAATCAATCAACACATCTTTGTGCAAAGTTAGCATGCACATTGATGGTGAAGTGTTGTTGGCTGAATTCAGTTCCCTACTTTTCCGGTTAGCAGCCTGTTGGCTGCCCTCTCTATTTATAAAACTTTCCACATTCCATGCAAAAAAAAGTTGAGGTTTGCAGGTGAGCATATTTTTTGTCGAAAAGCAGGCTCACTGTGGGATTCGAAAGCAATTTTCAGTTAGGAATTTGTTGATCCATAGTAACATATGGGTAGAACTCCCCCAAAAAGTGGTTATACAGGGTGTTCATATAATTTAGGCGAGGTTTGCAAGTGGGCATCTCCAATAAGTCCCCTTAAAAACTCCACCTGTAAATGGTTTTTGGCGGGCGGGTGATGGCGGCTTACAATGGACGGCGGTGGTCGCGACACGGTGGATATGGCGATGATGTGCTAGCGTGGCACTTTTAGGGGAAGGTTTACGGGAAGATCTTTTCCATGGCGGCAGTGTGCTGACGTGGCACTTTTAGGGAAAGGTTTACGAGAAGATCTTTTCCCTATAGATAGAGGAGAAGTTGGGCTGATTATACGAGGAACCCTAGAAAAAATCGCATTTATAGGATTTGTGGGACAAGTTTTTTGGGCGCAGCTCACCCTAAACAAGGAAAGGGGACTTGTTGAAGATGCTCTTAGCTACTAAGAGGGCAGCCCGGTGCATATAGCTCCCACTTGAGCAGAGTCAGGGGAAGGGTCCGAGCACCTTGGGTCTTTTGTACGCAACCTTCTTCTGCAGGGGAAGGGTCCGAGCACCTTGGGTCTTTTGTACGCAACCTTCTTCTGCAGGACGCAACCTTCTTCTGCATTTTTACAAGAGCTGTTTTCTGGACTCAATCCGTGACCTCACAGCAGCGAAGCAAACGTGATGGCATGCTTTGTCTAATGCAATGAGTTTCTGTGTCATATGAAAGTCTCATGGAGATGGGTCCGTCTGAAAGGGACTGAATTTAGTTCCTAAAGAGTTGAAAAGCTAGTATTTCAGGTTTTAACTCTTCAGAATTCCAGCCGCATAATGTGCTACTTCCCTAGTAGACGCTCAACCTCGATAAAAAAAACGCTGCAGGACCTAAACCCCCCCAGAAAACAGCTTGCTTTGCTTGTGTTCACAGTATTACAGGATAAGCAAACCAGTTTTATCTGCTGTTGATGCTTCGACACACACACACACACACACACACACACACACACACACAAACAACATTTCCTTTTTCCGGAAGGTTGAAACTACACCGACACCACACAGCCTACCTCTAGACGGCTGAGGGAAGATAATCTTCCCCTACCTGCAATTCACAAGAGACTCTATTATTATTGTGAATTGCAGCAACTAAACTGGATCATATCCCCATCATGTGATCCAGGCCTGGCTGGGGAGGCACCCCCATGCCAGGTCCTCCCATGCCGCCCACTGTCACGTTATGCAGCAGTTGTTGGAGCCAGCGCCTTGTCGCGGGGTCATCCTTCGTTTCAGATATATAAACACGATTAGTATTCTGATCGGCAACTTCGTTTCATTTTTTTTTTTTTTGAATTCATGAATGAATTGGCAACGACATACTGTATATGTTAACATGACTCACCCTAAGAGAAATGTTGAATGTCCCATCTTTCAGCATGTCAGGGAGGCAATTATGCAGTGCAACACAGGCCCTGCGGGGGAAGACAAAAATTAGCACATGGGAAGATAGACCTAAAATCATTTCGTGACATATGAATGACAGCACAAACCTGGGGTTATCTGACAGCCTGAGGTAACATCGGATAATGTGCTTGAGCAACCTTGTGGAAGGCTGATCAGCAAGTGATATTACCATATTTCCTAAAACGCTGCCCACAGCATAGAAACGCTCAGGGGTGGCACAGACGTAACGCAGTCCAATATCATCCAGCAGAATCTTTTGGACAATGAAGGTAGCGACCTGCTTATGCATATTTTACTAAATTAGTGAAATTGGAATGACAGCTATACATTTATCTCATTATCTGTATAATAAGACCCCGTTTGGCCTAGCCTCAACTTGTATTCCACCCAAAGAAATCTTAAGCAGCTCAAAATATTCAACTCCTGTGGGTTATACTGGAAAGAAGTCGTAAAAACGTTGGCACATTTATGTGTCCACAAAGTTATTGATCTTCCAGTCCAAGTGATAACTCATAATAGTAACGTGATGACATTAGCAGCATAGGTCAATTACTGAATTGCCAAAGGCAAACAGTTTTTGTGGTTTCTCGCGGAATACACCTTTTATAAGTCTATAAACTGTGAAGCGGTTTTAAGTTATTATCACAGAGAAGCCAGGCGTGGCATAGAAGGCTATAGATACACGCAAACATGTCAACTGGCAGTAAAGTCTTATGTAGCGTTCCACACGAACTTCAGACAGCAAAATATAATTTTTGAAAAGAAGAAGCAATTTGATCTTTTCTAGGGCTAAACAGAAAAGAAAGATTGCGATACTTTAGACGAGGATTGAGACGGTTAGATACATACGGTTTTTGATAGCTCACTGCCCATCTCCATGGTACGCAAGCACAGAGGAATTATTTCAGTTTGCAGCAGAAAGCCAATAACTTCAGTATCATCAACCTGCATGCATAATAATAAGGTAGCTTCTTCCAAAGGCAAGAAGAAAACGTTTGGTATTTGGAAACACATGCAGCATTCCAAAAAAGAAAGAAGAAAACATTAGATAGAACATTGCTTGTTTATAAGCTACTCAATTGTTTATGTTTTCGTTATACAACAAAGTAATAAGGATGTATCCCTTGTGACCTTATTAGATTCATCGTTCATGCCAGGGTATTGGAATGAAAACAACATGAAGCTTCATTGGTTGTAGAATTAGTGAAAGGATCATGTTTAATATATAACATTGCAGAGTTGGATGCATCATACAAAATTTGTTTGTTCATGTAAAATTGTACAAAACATACCTTAACAAGAGCACCAATGACACCCAAGCTGGTAAGCCGCAAGTACTCAAAAGGCCTTGTCTTGCTGAATGTATTCAGGAACGGGTACAAGAACAGGGGCACATGAGCTGAAAGGAACAAATGGAGGACAGAGAGAAGAAAATGAATCGCTAACAACAACAATACCAAAAGCCGAATGGCTCTTTTGTCATATCAAGCTACTAGGAATCAGGATATGTGAGATACAATGCAAATGGCTGAATTCGTTACCATGTAAGAAAGGAATTCTGGTATCAGGGTGCGATGCAACACACTGCAATTATTGTAATACAAACACACAAAATTAGACAATAAAGATACGCAATAATAAACCTAATAACATGGGAACCTTCAAGCAATTTTGTGAATGTAATCACCCCCTTTTATTTGGAGCTGTACCTGAAGAAGTGCAAGTGCGTTGCAGACTCGGTTTGATGCACCTGCCGACAAAACTGGGGGTGAAAGTGCAGGGTAGATCGACACAATTTCCTGAGTTTGTTTCCAAGTTGTCAAATACACCAAGTGAGTAAGGCAGGGTCAAACTTTGACAAGTTGCACCGAAAATAGCAAGTGCCGACTTGAAAACACGAATAGAACAGTGACTGCTTTTCACAGTTGGACAACACAAACACGGCATAAGGTAAAGAAGTAGGCTCATAGCTCCCAGTTCTTTTATCTAATATCCACGCATGCAAACCATAAACATCGAAGATAGATGAATTAGGCATACCTGAAGTAGTGCCGCAATTGTGCCAAAAGAGTGCCAGAGAAGCGGGGCCAGGTCTTGAAATATCTCTCGTTTCTGAAATGAGTACAATTGGTTATTGATTTACTTTGGCCTTACAAAACACCTTATATAGCATGCTAATGACTGAAGAACACGCAGTATGCAATGGTTCAGTTCATGGCAACCCAAAATTAAGCTACAATCGCTCTCTACTTAAAATTAAGTTACAACCGCTCCTAGAGACCACGAATCGCAAAACCCGTGGAGGCGCTAGAACCCTAGAACTAGAAGAGCACGCGACGCGACGGACCTTCGACAGCTCGAGGAGGGCGTTCTCGCGCAGCTCGCGGTCGCAGAGGTCCAGCACCAGCTGCTCCGCCGACGCCATCTTCCTGGGCTCCTGCGCCGCCGAGGCAGCACCGCCGGCGCCTCCACCGATTGAGGAGGGAGACGGCGGCGAGGCCCCTGCGAAGGAGGAGGGCTCGGGGACGGAAGGCTGCAGGTTCGCCATTACTGCACAAAAACGTCGGAGCACCGTTACTAATTTCTCCAGACAGAAAAGACAGCAACCGCAACCAATCGAGCCGCCATTACGCACGGATCGCGCGCAGCCGCGCGAGCGGCCCAGTGCGCCGCCGGCCGCCGCAAGCACGGGACGGATCGAGGAGTTCGCAAAATCCAGCGCAGGTTTGGGAGATTACCGAACGAATCAGTTCGATCGACTCCGGGAAGAATCCGCTCCACCAGACCCTAGCGCGCGGAGAGGGAGGAAGAGGGGGGGAGGCAGCAGCGGCGGCCGGCCCGCCGCGCCGGTGACCGGAGGGGGAAGGGAGGTGGGGGAAGGAAGAGAGACCACGGCGAGGGGATCTCTCTCTCTCTCTCTCTGGTTTATGTCTGCAGCACGGAGGACGGTCGGAGCGAGCATTAAGATCGGACGGCCCAGGCGTACCCCCGCGGCTAACACACCATCAACGGCCTGATCTACCCAGAACCCCGAGGCGGGCCCCGCCGCGAGTAATGATCGACGGCAGATGGGCCTTCCATGGGCCGGCCCGAGGAGACGGGTGGAGAGGCCCGGAACGGAAGGGCTGCGCATTCCCGCAGCGGCGCCCAGTGCTATAAGAACGCACTCACCCTTAGGGTTTGCGCCCCGCCGCCAACTCCTCTCAGAGCCTCGCCTCCTTGCTCCCGCATCTCCGCGCCGCGCCGCCGCCGAGCCGCTCGAAGACCACCTAGCAGCCATGGCGGAGCAGGTAAAGACTCCTCCCCCGTGTAGCGCTCTACCTCTGCTCTCGAGTTCGCTTGCCGGCGCCTGGTCCTTCGGATATGTGATGCGGCGCCTTCGCTCTTATCCGCCATGTATGCTTAGATCCGTTCGTGGAGAAGCTTGTGCGTTCGTTGCGAATCGAGTGGTAGCGTGCTGTGTCTTGGCAGTAGCGAGTTCGTAGTCTTTTGCTGTCGGACGAACTTGCCGTCGTTTTGATGTGTTGGTGGTGCGATAAGTTACTCTTAACTCCTAGTTCATCCGTTGATTCTGTTGTTTCGGCGTAGTTGTTAGCAGCTTATGCTAAATGACTTGTGTGTTGTGACTAAATCCTTATGTTCCACTGGTACTTTGTGCTATTCTCTGATCATTTTTGTACCCGATAGGATCTTGGTGTCCATTGTTCTATTGTTCATTTTGAGTTTGCCAAGTACTGAGTGAAGTCCAGATTGTTTTTCTAGTTCTATTCCTGTGTACAATAGATAATAATTTGTTGCTGTAATTGTTCTAATGGTAGTTTAAACTTGATCTGTTGTGCAGACCGAGAAGTCTTTCCTCAAGCAGCCAAAGGTTTTCCTCAGGTGAGGAGTTCGATTACCTTTCTTGTGTGCTGTTGTTGTTTCGCAATGTGCATGGCTTTTATTGATAACATATACCCTAACAATGTTTCTCTTTTAAATTTAGCACGAAGAAGGCCGACAAGGCAAAGAGGCCTGGCAAGGCTGGCAACCGCTTCTGGAAGAGTGTTGGCCTTGGTTTCAAGACCCCAAGGGAAGCGATTGATGGTAAGCTTTATTAGGCCAATCCTTCTATTTTAGCACTGTTCGATACTTGAGTAGGTGATGTTAGTCTTGATGAATGCAAGTATGTGCCTAAGATCATACTTAAGTACATTTCTCCTGGCTTTGCTAGCCTAGCCTACACAAAGAATTGAAGCTAGTAAATTCTCGGTTGGTATAGTGATTGTCATTGGTAGATCCACAGCCGGTTTTCTTTCATTCATGTCGATACAATTGAGCCATGAATTGTACCGTGTACTGTTTCTTGATATTTTGTTTCTAATGTCTGGCTAGTACTGCGACAGTGTATTAATTCCTATTCATTTCCAGGTACCTACATTGACAAGAAGTGCCCATTCACTGGAACTGTTGCCATCAGGGGCAGAATCATAGCTGGAACCTGCCACAGTGCCAAGATGAACAGGACCATCATTGTTCGCAGGAACTACCTTCATTTTGTGAAGAAGTATCAGAGGCAAGTAACCCCATTGATGATTCTGAGAACATAATGCATTGCTTCTTCCCTGTGGCATTTCTAACTCAAAATCAATTGTGCACCTGCAGGTATGAGAAGAGGCACTCCAACATCCCAGCTCACATCTCCCCCTGCTTCCGTGTCAAGGAAGGCGACCATGTCATCATTGGCCAGTGCAGGTAAAACTCAATTACTCTTGCATAACTATCGACTTGAGAATGTTAGCCTGGTTGTTCTAGTATGTTGACCCTTGTGCAGTTATGTTACTGTTGCATACATGCTGTGATATTCCACTTCATCATTATGTAGTTGATGTATTGATTACTGCAGAAAGCTTATTTTCTTTTGTGCTGAAGTATATTGCTTGTGTCTGAAACAGGCCCCTGTCGAAAACCGTGAGATTCAATGTCCTGAAGGTCGTTCCAGCTGGAACCACCGGAGGCGGGAAGAAGGCTTTCATCGCTGCCTAAGCCCAGACTCTGATTCATGAGTAGTTCATAGTCAGAACTTTTTCGCACTTGAAATCTACCAGGCTGCTGTTTCGAGATTTGATTCCGTGTTATCTGTCAAACCAAATGTTGTGATCTGAACATGTTTTGTGGAATCTATCTTATCATTAATAGTTTCGCTTAAATTTGTACTGCCTGATTGTCCTTTTGCTCAATTCCTTGTGAATTTGTTTGCCCAGATGTGATATGATATCTACTCAAGCCCATTGTTCGTAACATCTTGCGGCTGTGATCAATTTCTAAAGTAGCAGTTATGATTAACTGCAATGCAATATGCTGATATATAATCTAGGATGTGTTTTTGCTCGGATGTGGAACGATGAAAAAGCAGATAATGAGGAAAAAGCTCCATATAAAAGTGTGTGGATTAGAACCTTGAGAACTGAATTTTCAGAATTCATTTTTCCTTGAAATAAAAGGGCAAATCCCCCTTCTCAGTGGCTGCTCCAGCCAGAAGTTGCCTTTGGACTATGCTATCGCTCCACCCCAGATAACGCCCCATCCGCCCTAACTCTGCTGTCCATGGTGGATGCCACACTTTCAAGTCATAGCGAAATGTTTTGGCGTTGCACGATGGCTAAGTACTTGAGATGTGTGGGTGGCCACACAATTTGGTAAAGTGTGCCTATTTGGTTCAATGAGCACAAACACTACACACAACCTATGACATGAAAGTGACCCATGATCATGGACAGAGGTCGCTGCTCCATCGATGGTACCATTCAAAATGTCGTCAACAAGTATTAAAGTGTGTGTGGACAAGTGCTGGCAAGGTGGCCAAGGGGCGCATCGCTGGAAGAGCTCGTAAGTTTTTCTTGTTGCTCTACGTGTTGGTCATTTTACTGATTTGCTCAATGTTGCAACTTGTTGATCACTTCATTGTTGGGTGAAGTGATGCATTGTTGGATGAAGCTCAATGGCCATACAACAACTGCCGCCGAGTTGTTCTACCAAGGACAGAGTACAACCCCTTTGCAATGATGCATTGTTGAATGAAGCTCAATGGCCATGGCAACTGAATACATCACATATGAAAAAGTTCAAACTCAAGGAGATCTACCTTACATATGAAAAAGTTCAAACTCGAGGAGAGGAAGCTTGAGACAACGATTGTTTTTGGGATCGATGAAATTGAAAAATTTGTCGAACATCTTTTGGATTGTTAAACATCTTTCAAGCAGTGTTTCAAATTTAAATGTACAGTTAAATTGCTATTGATCTAGATTATTTTGTCAAAGTGACTATAGGCGGTCATTTGGTTTAGTTTTGTTTAACTTTTTTCAAGAAATAAGAGGACATTTGGTCGACTCCAGTTGAATGGCCTTTGTCTATATTCTTTCCTGTGGACACGGCATGACATATTCATGGACATTTGAGTCTCCGTTTTGATGGAACACGGTCGACTGGTACCCGTTCAAGCCGTATCCCTATCCCCCATTATTCCGTACGTCCGCAAATCTCCAACCCGAGCTCCTATGTGGGGAGGAAATGTGGTGCCCAGACAGCCAGCCACATTGGACCCGATCTATCCGCAGCAATTTCTCTCTTTTTTTCATCTCCATTTTATGTATGTGTCCAGGCAATTTGATAGGACAAGGCCGCGTGCACAAATAAATGGGGTTCAGAGCGAACACAGTCGAAACGTGACAGCGGATAAATGGGGCACCAAATTAGTACAGTTGAAGATGCTCATCTAAAGGGGCAGCAACAGCCAAAAGAGTTACAAATGGCAAAAGCCAAGACGCATTCAGAATCTGGGCCAAATTACTCACAAAAGATACAACAGTCTGGCCAGTATCTGAAACCCTAATGCCAATAGCTCAAAGAGCTCAGCCCAACACAACCAATGTCCCAAACTGCGAGCATTCGTTCGACCTTGCAATCCCTGTGCAATACTGCTTCCTCCATCTGCTGCCACTGTCGAGAACCGATGCGCCTAGAAAGAGATCTCGCTGGGCGCGTGGAATGTCCGCCCGCGGCAGATCGCCTCCAGGTTTTCTCCGGCATACGAGCTGAGCGGAGAAACCTCGACGCCTAAGAGAAAAGGGATCATGAGAAAGGTGGCCATCACAATCTGTTCTGTCTGAAAATGCCTGAGCAAGTTTCAGCGTACGGGCAAACGTGAAGAATTACCTGTCATGTACAAGGGCACAGAATGGGTCAGGAAGCCGCCAGCAGCTACTACCCATCTGCTGTGGAGTCGGAGCAGCATCAGTTTGGCCGAATCTGGGGTGTCGTAGGCTGAACCATTCGCGTTCTTCACTGGAGCAAATTCCTCTTCGCGTAGCACCTGGATTTTCAGATATGCACCAGTAAGTATCTCGAGCTTTTAAACCCAAAGAAAATGGGGGAAGAGAAGAAGAGGGAACAGAATGGAAATCGAACCTCAAAAAGTGTCGTGGACGGGGAGTAATTGAATGCATCGAATATGAACTGCTCAAGCTTCAGGCCCATTGTATACCCATGAATTGAAGGTATCTTCTTCTGCGCAAGATGATACCTGGCAACCAAATTTCCAAAGGTCAGGTGCTGCAACATAACATAATTTATGCTAGAGCATGTCAATTGCCAAGTAAAATTACTTGCCATGACATGCCTAGCAGATCCTTAAATCACAAACTGTAGATATAACTCTCATTCTCCCAGGAAGATTAAGAGACATAAGCAGCAAGTAGGTAAAGAACTACTGTAAAACCAGACTCGGAGTTTGGAAGAGGAAGCAAACATAATATGATTTCAGAATTCAAAGTGGATACAGAAACACTCACACGCTGTCCTTTTCAAGGCTGTTTGCGACTTGATTCAGAAATTCCAAACTGAACATATGCAAGCATACCTGCAAAGAAACAAAGAAATATGTTAGTTTCAAGTGTCACAGTTATTGAGGGAAAGAGGGAGCGACAAGCTAAGGATAGAAATATACATTGCTCCAACAATAACGAAGGCGTCCTGTTGATTGATTAATTTCAGTAGTCATAGCAGCATCCATTTCACTATACTCGACCACGGAAAGAGGTCCACCACGACCTCTTTGAACAAATACTCCAACATTCTCTTGTGGATAAGCCTGTTAAGGATATGACAGACTATCAGCAAAGTGCATAGTATGCTAAAAATGAAAATTGCCAAAAAAAAAGAACAAGTGATGAACCATGAGAATTTCTTTTTGCGAGCTCAAAAGATATTTGACCTTACCTTCCTAACAACCTTCGCAGCAGAAGATACACCCTTTTCTATAAAGTACCCTAGGAACGTTGGATCTGCAACACGAACCTGCGCATAAGACATCGATTAGCGAATGAGAAGGTGCGGAAATCAGATGACACCTCAAAGCGCACGTCCTCACCAATACGTTATCAACTCCGTAGCAATCTACATACTTTACACCTCGTGAAGACATATCATCAAGCAATTTCTTAGACTTCAGAGCTGTGAGATGTTACAGTTGTAAAAACTAAGCATCAGTATCTAATAGTGGGTAAAATACAATGACTGCAAGCTGCATAATAACTGGTCCATATCTATGGGAAATTACCAGCATAAACTCCTCCATTTCCATCAGGTGCCTTGGCTACCTGGTTTAAGAAGATCATGTAAGAACAATCCAATCATTTAGCACATATGCAGTATCAAAGCAGCTTTGCAGGCATCAAAATTTGCATTTAAACGCTCAGATCACACACCATGAGTAAAACTTAGAAAACAAATTGCTATAAACCGTAACTCCTGGCCATACATGGTAAGATGGATCATGAATGAAAAATTAAAGTACGAGAAGATGCAACATGGTACCTTGTATGGTGTCTCCATAATAAATCTGCCATCGTCAGAAACACATGGAAGGGTGCCTTGTTGGAAAAAGGTCACCTGCCAAGAAGATATCAACGTTTCAGGCCTAGCTATTTAAAGATAACTCTTAGTATTGGATTCGACAGTATGCACATGTTTGTTGAATTCCCATGAATATTCAATGTAATGGAAAAAATCTGTACTTGTTCTTACCTGGTCAGCCTCTAAGCCAAAATATTTACGGCTTTCAAAGAATTTGCGTGTGACATCATCGGTGAAGGGGCTGGTCATTATGTACCAGTGGATTGGTAAAGTATTTCTTGGACCTGCAAATTATTTTCAAATCAAGGGTAAGGACGTGAAGTAAGCAAAGGACAAAGAAAAATCTACAAGCTTGTGGTTAAAAGATATTACTATCACTGGACTGAGCAGCCAACTTTTGAATACACAAAATGCGTTCCGCTTGGAGTTGGAAAAGTGATTTTCCAGATGGAAGGCCAATACCTGAAAGGCCAACATGAGGTGCCAAGTGAAAATTACAATGATCAATATAATATAAGGAGATTGGATTTATCAGCAAAATGCAATTCCATACTATTATGGATGAACAAAGATGCCACGCTGGATATAGTAAGTACATCCATTTCCTTTTGATCATGAGACAATGCATAACAGTGATGTACAGAATTTATGACATGTGAAATCTGCCGCTATGGAATTATCAGCAAAAATGCAATTCCATACTAGTATGGATGAACAAAGATGCCACACTGGATACAGTAAGTACACCCAATCCCTTTTTTGATTAAAAAATGGTGTATAACAGCCTTGTACACAATTTACAACATGTGAGATCTGCCGCCATGGAATAAAGAATTGTGCCAAGAACTACAAACATCACTATGGTGTACTGTTTTTTAGTTTTAAAAGAAGAGCATACCACTGCACATATGCAGTCAACTACTGACATACAAGGATTCAGATGGGATCGACTTACTGAAACACCCCTTAGGATCTGAGCTACCAAGCCGAGTCCCCTACACACAAGGCACAACACGAAAAGAAATTAGATCATCATAAGCATAATGCTACCGAATGGGCGGTAGAGACTGCAGAGATTGCAGTATCAGAAAACAGGACTGGGGGGATTATATTTCATCAGATTACCTGACCACCAGCCAAAAGGACAACGGCCAGCTTCCCCTCGGAGATGGCTCTCAGCCCCTTCTTCCACCACCGTTCTTTGTCCTCCGGAGACCTCTCCTCCACCCTCGAGACGCTGGATTCTGGCACGGGCTCGGCGGGCGCCAGATAGCCTCCTGTGCTTAGCAAGATCGCCACATTAGCTAAGAACGCTGATCAAAGGTACACATTGCACAGTGTTCTTCTTCATCGGAATGATGGCAACTTGTTCAAATGAAGGAACTCTGACCTTGTGATCCCATAGAGCGCCGAATGATCCGGTCAATCCTTGAAAGATCTAGACTCTGCAATATAGTTAGTACGCACAGCTCCGTCAGGATTCAGTCGGTGTCAAAATGGCAAACAGATGCTGCAAATTTCGATTGAGGTCAGGCAATCGAAATGTGCAGCATCTGCAACTGATGGAGATTTACATTGCTGCTCAAATCCTCATCTTCTACCCCACGAATCTTAGCAGCACTTTCTACTCGAAATCAAATCAACCCAGCTCCGCGTGCAGAATTCCAGCCCACGACCAAATCGACAAGCAGAATTCCAACACAAAACCGAAATCTTTCTTTCACGATTAACAATCCCGATGCAGAAAGTAACTTGTTATGCCGAAAAAGCCTCCGCCGACAGTCCCTGCGCGAGAGAAATCAGCTCTCGCACGAACAGAAATCCCAGCGCAAGAAAGCCAAATCCGGCCATGAAATCCTGCCGGGAGAGGACCAAAAGGAGCAGCGCATTGGGGTCGGTCGGTTGGTCTCACCTCGATGTCCCGGACGAGGAGGTCGCGGTCCTCGGGCGAGAGCTCGTCCCAGAGCGCGAAGGCGCCCTCCTGGCCGTAGTCCTTCATCCGCTCCAGCAGCTCCTGCGGCGGCGCCGCCCCCCACCTCCCGACCGGGCCCACCGGCGCCACCGACCCCACCATCATCTCCTTCATCTCCCTCCTCCTCCTCCTCCTCGCCGCGGCGGCAGCACAAGAAGCAGCGGACGGTGGCGAGGGAGATTATGAGCAGGCAGAGGAGAGCGGAGCAGCGGGCGGTGGCGAGGCGAGGCGAGGCGAGAGATCCGTGATTGGGTAATGATCCGCTGTGCCTATGGCCAGGCCAAAAGAGCCAGCTCGGATTGTTCGCCGGTGCGTGCGTGGGGGTGGGCCGCGTAGGTGGTGGTGCCGGTGCGTGTGCCGCCGCGCGAGGCGAGGTTATATACCGCGGCGCGGTGAGGTGCGGTGCGGTGCGCTGCAGGTGTCTCCTCCCTGGCTTTTGGATCGGAGCAGGTTGCAAACGTACAGGGGAAGGGGGGAAGAAGCTACACATGCTGCCATGGCAACCACGCCATTTGGATGTTTACGGCGAATAATCAATCTACTATACTTGGCTCATAATTTTACTCCCTCTAGATATAGGAATATAAGTATTTTTTACGGCGAATAATCAACATGTCTGTGTCGATGTAATTACTATCGCCCTGCAAAAATCCCTTAAAACAAAAATCATCCCCAAAATTTTGTTCAACTCATCCATCTATTACATGAATAATAGCTGTGGCGGGGGTTAATGCTGTAGTAAAACATTGTGGTTTCTTCTAAATGAAATCGGAGAGAGAGCTCTCTTTGTCAAAAATAAAAATTATATGAATAATAAGGGACTGTGGCACTTTCTCCTCAATTTCACCATTTAGAAAGACACTTTTAATATCCATTTGGTATAAAGTAATATCATGGTGATTAACATAAGCAAGTAAGATACGAATGGACTCAAGCCTAGCAACGGGGGTATATGTCTCACCATAGTCCATACCTTCGACTTGAGTGTAGCCTTGAGCAACGAGACGAGCTTTGTTGCGTACAACTTGTCCATCTTCATCTTGCTTATTCCAAAACACCCATTTTAGTACCAATGATGTTTTGGTCGTCCTTGGGCTTCTAAACCAAGGTCCACACTTGGTTCCTTTCGAAGTTGTGGAGCTCTTCATCCATAGCATTTATCCCAATCCGGATCCTCAAGGGCTTCTTCTACCTTCATAGATTCAATGCTAGAGATGAATGAGTAATGTTCACAAAAGTTAGCCAAATGAGATTTAGAGCGAGTGATTCTTCCGGTGTTTATGTCGTCAAGAATTTGCTCAACGAGATGATTCTTTGAGACTATTGCTCTAACTCGTGAGAGCTTTTGCTTGGGTTGTGGTGGAACATCATCATCATCATCTCCTTCTTCATCGTTGTTGGCATCGTCGTTCGCTTGTGGAGGTGGATCATCTTGATGTACTTCCTCATTTTCTTCGTCTTGACGTGTTCCACTTGTGGATGCCTCCATGTCAACTTGTCGTTCACCTTGATGTGAAGTAGAAGCTTCCACTTGAATGGACGAAGTGCTCTCCTTCACCTTCGTTGGGCGAATCTTTCCAATAGATAAATTTTGAATTACTTTCGAGGGGTCTTTGTCTCCGGTGAGTAGCTCGTATGCCATTTTACCAAGAAGCTTGTGAAGATATAGTCGATTCGTAGCATGACAAGTTGTCTCAACCGCTTCCGCCCAAAAGTGTCTTGGCATCTTGTATTCATCAAGCATCGTTCTTGCCATCTCAATAAGAGTCCGGTTCTTTCTCTCAACAACTCCATTTTGTTGAGGTGTGTACGTAGCTGAGAACTCATGTGAAATCCCTTCTTTGTCAAGAAAGGTATCCACATTGGCGTTCTTGAACTTTGTTCCTTTATCACTTAGAACCATCTTGATCTTCAATTCAAATTGATTTTAGGCCTTCTTGGCGAAGTTCTTGAAGATCTTTTGAACTTGTGATTTGTCGTCAAAAAAGAACACCCACGTAAATCCAGAAAAATCATCAACAATGAACAAACCGAAAGAGTTACCACCAAGGCTCTTATATGCATTGGGACCAAAGAGATCCATGTGAAGCAGCTCAAGTGGTCTTCTTGTGGTCATGGTGTTCTTCACAGGATGACTTCCTCCAACTTGTTTTCCTGCTTGACATGCACTACAAAGTATGTCCTTATCAAATATAATAACTTTAACACCAAGGATATGATCACTTTTAGTGAGTTTATCAAGATTTCCCATGCCTACATGTCCTAGTCTTCTATGCCATAACCATCCTTTAGAAGATTTAGCGATTAAACAAGTGTGAGGTTTGGCTCTCTTAGTGAAATCAACAATGTATAGATCACCTCTACGAATCAATGTTTTCGAGTCGATGAATCGACGAGTTGCTTAGGGGGGCGACTCTAGACTAGTCTAGACTCATGGTCGATGAGTCGACATGGCGACGAGTCAACGTGAGTTAAGCAGCAGCCAGGGGAGGAGCACAAGTGCTCAACAGCAGCAGCAACAACAAGGGGAGGAGCACACCAGCAGCCACATCAACCATGGGAGGAGGGGAGGAGGGGAGGAGCACAACAGTAGGAGCAGCAACCAGGGAAGGGGAGGAGAACAACAGTAGCAGGGGAGGAGTAGACCATAGGAGGGGAGGAGCAGAACAACAACAGAGGCAACCAGGGTGGCGGCTGGAGAGGGTTGGATCGGGGTGGGGGGGTGGGGGATGATCGATCTAGGTTTCCAGGGGAGATGGGTCGTCCCATACTGTAAACAAAACATATAACAGTTGGGCTCAATTTGAGTGAGTCGCTCGACCCAGAAAGAGAGACTAGTCGAGACTAGTCGCTCGACTCATGCCAGGAGTCGAGTCGAGAGTCTGAGTCGAACCTGGAGCGGCAACTCATCGACTAGTCGCGACTAGTCGAACGACTCGAAACAGAGCTACGAATACCGGTAAAGACCATATCATGATTATCTTGATGAAACACTTGGCAATATACTTTGGTAAATAGAACATTAAAACCAAAACCGGCTAGTCTAGATACGTAAATAAGATTTTAACCAAGAGATTCAACGAGCATAACATTTTGAATAGAGCTATCATTGGATATGGCCACCTTACCAAGGCCAAGTACCTTACCATTGGAGTTGTCTCCAAAAGTTGCATACTTGCATGGACCATCATTTTTGGCAAGCTCATGGAATATGTCTTTATCTCCGGTCATGTGATAGGTGCATCCACTATCAAGAATTCACTCTTTTCCTCCGGCCATATAGTCATGAAGATTTGCTATGAGACTAAGATTTCTCATAGTCTCCACATAGTCAATATCACTTTCTTCGTCTGCGTCATAATAACCATGCTCACATCACCATCATCATCATGCATATGATCATCACCTAGGTCAAGTGATTCGTTAGATTTATGATCATGACAATGTGCAAGTTTAAGAATTCTAATTGTCTCTGTGATGATGCTACCAATAGTTCCAACATTACCCTTAGCACACATAATATCACAGAGCTCAAAAAGCATTTATCAAACTTGGGATCACTAGGCTGTTGGGGAACGTAGTAATTTCAAAAAAATTCCTACGCAAACGCAAGATCATGGTGATGCATAGCAACGAGAGGGGAGAGTGTTGTCCACGTACCCTCGTAGACCGAAAGTGGAAGCGTTATAACGACGCGGTTGATGTAGTCGTACATTTTCACGGCCCGACCAATCAAGCACCGAAACTACGGCACCTCCGAATTCTAGCACACGTTCAGCTCGATGACGTTCCCCGGACTCCGATCCAGCAAAGTGTCGGGGAAGAGTTCCACAAGACGATGGCGTGGGACGGTGATGATGTTCTATCGACGCAGGGCTTCGCCTAAGCACCGCCACGATATGACCGAGGTGGAATATGGTGGAAGGGGCACCGCGACACGGCTAAGAGCGATCACGAAGATCAACTTGTGTGTCATGGGGTGCCCCCCTGCCCCCGTATATAACGGAGGGAGGGGGAAGGTGCGGCCGGCCCCTAGGGGTGCGCCTGGAGGAGTCCTATGAAGGAAATATGCCCTAGAGGCAATAATAAAGTTATTATTTATTTCCTTATTTCATGATAAATGTTTATTATTCATGCTAGAATTGTATTAACCAGAAACATAATACATGTGTGAATATATAGACAAACAGAGTGTCACTAGTATGCATCTACTAGACTAGCTCGTTGATCAAAGATGGTTATGTTTCTTAGCCATAGACATGGGTTGTCATTTGATTAACGGGATCACATCATTAGGAGAATGATGTGATTGACATGACCCATTCCGTTAGCTTAGCACACGATCGTTTAGTATGTTGCTATTGCTTTCTTCATGACTTATACATGTTCCTATGACTATGAGATTATGCAACTCCCGTTTACCAGAGGAACACTTTGTGTGCTACCAAACGTCATAACGTAACTGGGTGATTATAAAGGTGCTCTACAGGTGTTTCCGAAGGTACATGTTGGGTTGGCATATTTCGAGATTAGGATTTGTCACTCTGATTGTCGGAGAGGTATCTCTGGGCCCTCTCGGTAATGCACATCATTATAAGCCTTGCAAGCAATGTGACTAATGAGTTAGTTGCGGGATGATGCATTACATAACGAGTAAAGAGACTTGCCGGTAACGATATTGAACTAGGTATTGAGATACCGACGATCGAATCTCGGGCAAGTAACACACCGATGACAAAGGGAACAACGTATGTTGTTATGCGGTTTGACCGATAAAGATCTTCGTAGAATATGTAGGAGCCAATATGAGCATCCAGGTTTTGCTATTGGTTATTGACCGGAAACGTGTCTCGGTCATGTCTACATAGTTCTCGAACCCGTAGGGTCCGCATGCTTAAGGTTTCGATGACAATTATATTATGAGTTTATGAGTTTTGATGTACCAAAGGAGTTCGGAGTCCCGGATGAGATCGGGGACATGACGAGGAGTCTCGAAATGGTCGAGACGTAAAGATCGATATATTGGACGACTATATTCGGACATCGGAAAGGTTCCGAGTGATTCGGGTATTTTTCGGAGTATCGGAGAGTTACGGGAATTCGTATTGGGCCTTAATGGGCCATACAAGAAAGGAGAGAAAGGCCCCAAAGGGTGGCCGCACCCCTCCCCATTGACTAGTCCGAATTGTACTAGGGAGGGGGGGGGGCGCCCCCTTCCTTCCTTCTCCTTCTCCCTTCCCTTTCCTTCCCTCCTACTCCTTCTACTTGGAAGGGCTCCTAGTTCTACTAGGAAAGGGGGAATCCTACTCCCGGTGGGAGTAGGACTCCCCTAGGGCGCGCCATAGAGAGGGCCGACCCTCCCCCTCCTCCTCTCTTTTATATACGGGGAGGGGGCACCCTTTGGAGACACAACAATTGATCCTTGAGATCTCTTAGCCGTGTGCGGTGCCCCCCTCCACCATAGTTCTCCTTGATAATATTGTAGCGGTGCTTAGGCAAAGCCCTGCGACGGTAGAACATCAAGATCGTCACCACGCCGTTGTGCTGACGGAACTCTTCCCAGACACTTTGCTGGATCGGAGTCCGGGGAACGTCATCGAGCTGAACGTGTGCAAGAACTCGGAGGTGCCGTAGTTTCGGTGCTTGATCGGTCGGGCCGTGAAGACATACGACTACATCAACCGCGTTGTGCTAACGCTTCCGCTTTCGGTCTACGAGGGTAGGTGGACACACTCTCCCCTCTCGTTGCTATGCATCACCATGATCTTGCGTGTGCATAGGAAATTTTTGAAATTACTACGTTCCCCAACAGTGGCATCCGAGCCTAGGTTTTATGCGTAGATGTTATATGCACGAGTAGAACACAAGTGAGTTGTGGGCGATACAAGTCATACTTCTTACCAGCATGTCATACTTTGGTTCGGCGGTATTGTTGGATGAAGCAGCCCGGACCGACATTACGCGTACGCTTACGCGAGACTGGTTCTACCGACGTGCTTTGCACACAGGTGGCTAGCGGGTGTCAGTTTCTCCAACTTTAGTTGAACCGAGTGTGGCTACGCCCGGTCCTTGAGAAGGTTAAAACATCAATAACTTGACGAACTATCGTTGTGGTTTTGATGCGTAGGTAAGAACGGTTCTTGCTCAGCCCGTAGCAACCACGTAAAACTTGCAACAACAAAGTAGAGGACGTCTAACTTGTTTTTGCAGGGCATGTTGTGATGTGATATGGTCAAGACGTGATGCTATATTTTATTGTATGAGATGATCATGTTTTGTAACCGAAGTTATCGGCAACTGGCAGGAGCCATATGGTTGTCGCTTTATTGTATGAAATGCAAATGCCCTGTAATTGCTTTACTTTATCACTAAGCGGTAGCGATAGTCGTAGAAGCAATAGACGGCGCAAAAGACAATGATGCTACGATGGAGATCAAGGTGTCGCGCCGGTGACGATGGTGATCACGACGGTGCTTCGGAGATGGAGATCACAAGCACAAGATGATGATGGCCATATGATATCACTTATATTGATTGCATGTGATGTTTATCCTTTATGCATCTTATCTTGCTTTGATTGACGGTAGCATTTTAAGATGATCTCTCACTAATTATCAAGAAGTGTTCTCACTGAGTATGCACCGTTGCCAAAGTTTGTTGTGTCCAGACACCACGTGATGATTGGGTGTGATAAGCTCTACGTCCATCTACAACGGGTGCAAGCCAGTTTTGCACACGCTGAATACTCAGGTTGAACTTGACGAGCCTAGCATATGCGGATATGGCCTCGGAACACGGAGACCGAAAGGTCGAGCGTGAATTATATTGTAGATATGATCAACATAGTGATGTTCACCGTTGAAAACTACTCCATCTCACGTGATGATCGGACATGGTTTAGTTGATTTGGATCACGTGGTCACTTAGATGACTAGACAGATGTCTGTCTAAGTGGGAGTTCTTAAGTAACATGATTAATTGAACTTAAATTTATCATGAACTTAGTCCTGGTAGTATTTTGCAAATTATGTTGTAGATCAATAGCTCGCGTTGTTGCTTTCGTATGTTTATTTTGATATGTTCCTAGAGAAAACTATGTTGAAAGATGTTAGTAGCAATTATGCGGATTGGATCCGTGATCCGAGGTTTATCCTCATTGCTGCACAGAAGAATTATGTCCTTGATGCACCGCTAGGTGACAAACCTATTGCAAGAGCAGATGCAGACGTTATGAACGTTTGGCTAGCTCAAAATGATGACTACTTGATAGTTTAGTGCACCATGCTTAAACGGCTTAGAATCGGGACTTCAAAGACGTTTTGAACGTCATGGACCATATGATATGTTCTAGAAGTTGAAGTTAATATTTCCAGCAAATACCCGAGTTGAGAGATATGAAGTCTCCAACAAGTTCTATAGCTAAAAGATGGAGGAGAATCGCTCAACTAGTGAGGATGTGCTCAGATTGTCTGGGTACTTCAATCGCTTGAATCAAGTGGGAGTTAATCTTCCAGATAAGATAGTGATTGACAGAATTCTCTAGTCACCATCACTAAGTTACTAGAACTTCGTAACAAATGAATATTTTGAGGAACCCATGGATGAAATTGTACCTCTTCTTATGAACGATGTAACTGTTATTTGCAATTAATAAAGCTAACGATTTATTTCAAAAAAAAAAGTTACTAGAACTTCGTGATGAACTATAGTATGCAAGGGATGACGAAAACGATTCCCGAGCTCTTCGTGATGTTGAAATCGACGAAGGTAGAAATCAAGAAAGAGCATCAAGTGTTGATGATTGACAAGACCACTAGTTTCAAGAAAAGGGCAAAGGGAAAGAAAGGAAACTTCAAGTAGAATGACAAGCAAGTTGTCACTCCCTTGAAGAAGCTCCAAGCTGGACCAAAGCCTGAAACCGAGTGCTTACCTAATCGCAAAGGAAATGGTCCTTTGAAGCGGAAATGCCCTGAATATTTGGTGGATAAGAAGGATGGCAAAGTGAACAAGGGTATATTTGATATACTGAGTTATTGATGTGTGCCTTACTAGTGTTTATAGTAGCCCCGAGTATTTGATACTTGTTCGGTTGCTAAGATTAGTAACTCGAAACATGAGTTATATAAACAGAGACTAGTTGAAGGGGAAGTGACGATGAGTGTTGGAAGTGGTTCCAAGATTGATATGATCATCATCGCACACTCCATATACTTTCGGGATTAGTGTTAAACCTAAATAAATGTTATTTGGCGTTATGCGTTGAGCATGAATATGATTTGATCATGTTTATTGCAATACGGTTATTCATTTAAAGTCGAGAATAATTGTTGTTCATTTACATGAATAAAACCTTCAATGGTCATACACCCAATGAAAATAGTTTGTTGGATCTTGATCGTAGTGATACACATATTCATAATATTGATGCCAAAAGATACAAAGTTAATAATGATAGTGCAACTTATTTGTGGCACTGCCGTTTGGGTCATATCGGTGTAAAGCGCATGAAGAAACTCCATGAAAGATGGATTTTGGAATCACTTGGTTATGAATCATTTGATGCTTGCGAACCGTGCCTTTTGAGCAAGATGACTAAAACTCCGTTCTCGGAACAATGGAACGAGCTCTTGACTTATTGGAAATAATACATACCGATGTATGCGATCCAATGAGTGTTGATGCTCGTGGCAAGTATCGTTATTTTCTGACCTTCAGAAGATGATTTGAGCAGATATGGGTATATCTACTTGATGAAACATAAGTCTGAAATAGTTGAAAGGTTCAAAGAATTTCAGAGAGAAGTGGAAAAATCATCGTAACAAGAAAATAAAGTTTCTATGATCTGATCGTAGAAATGAATATTTGAGCTATGAGTTTGGCCTTCATTTTAAATAAAGTGGAATAGTTTCACAGCTCAAGCCACATGGAACACCACAGCGTAATGGTGTGTCCGAATGTCATAACCGTACTTTATTAGATATGGTGCAATCTATGATGTCTCTTACCAATCTACCACTATCGTTTTGGGGTTATGCATTAGAGATAGCTGCATTCACGTTAAAAAGGGCACCATCTAAATCCGTTGAGATGACACCTTATGAACTGTGGTTTGGCAAGAAACCAAAGTTGTTGTTTCTTAAAGTTTGGGGTTGCGATGCTTATGTGAAAAAGTTTCAACATGATAAGCTTGAACTCAAATCGAGAATCGTCTTCATAGGATACCCAAAAGTTCTTGTTGGGTACACCTTCTATCACAGATCCGAAGGCAAGATATTCGTTGCTAAGAATGGATCTTTTCTAGAGAAGGAGTTTCTTTCGAAAGAAGTGAGTGGGAGGAAAGTAGAGCTTGATAAGGTAATTATACCTTCTCCCGAATTGGAAAGTAGTTCATCACAGAAATTAGTTCCAGTGATTTCTACACCAATTAGTGAGGAAGCTAATGATGATGATCATGAAACTTCAGATCAAGTTACTCTGAGAACCTCGTAGGTCTTCCAGAGTACGGTGCGCACGAGTGGTGCGGTAATCCTATTCGGAGGTCATGTTACTTGACCATGACGAACCTACGAACTATGAGGAAGCGATGATGAGCCCAGATTCAGCGAAATGGTTTGAGGCCATGAAATCGAGATGCGATCCATGTATGAGAACAAAGTATGGACTTTGATTGACTTGCCCAAATGATCGCGAGCCATTGAGATTAAATGGATTTTAAGAGGAAGACGGACGACGATAGTAGTGTTACTATCTACAAAGCTAGAATTGTCGCAAAAGGTTTTCGACAAGTTCAAGGTGTTGACTACGATGAGAGTTTCTCACTCGTATCTATGCTTAAAATGCATGCGAATCATGTTAGCAATTGCCGCATTTTATGAAATCGGCAAATGGATAAACAAAACTGCATTCCTTAATGGATTTATTAAAGAAGAGTTGTATATCATGCAACCAGAAGGTTTTGTCGATCCTAAAGGTGTTAACAAAATGTGCAAGCTCCAGCGATCAATCTATGGACTGGTGCAAGCATCTCGGAGTTGGAATATACGCTTTGATAAGTTGATCAAAGGATATAGTTTTATACAGACTTACGGTGAAGCCTGTATTTACAAGAAAGTGAGCGGGAGCACTACAACATTTTTGATAAGTATATGTGAATGACATATTGTTGATCGGAAATAATGTAGAATTATTCTGCAAAGCATAAAGGAGTGTTTGAAAGGAGTTTTTTAAAGAAAGACCTTGGTGAAGCTGCTTACATATTGAGCATCAAGAACTATAGAGATAGATCAAGACGCTTGATAAGTTTTTTCAATGAGTACATACCTTGACAAGATTTTGAAGTAGTGCAAAATGGAACAGTCAAAGAAAGAGTTATTGCCTGCGTTACAAGGTCTGAAATTGAGTAAGACTCAAAGCCCGACCACGGCAGAAGATAGAAAGAGAATGAAAGTCATTCCCTATGCCTCAGGCATAGGTTCTATAAAGTATGCCATGATGTGTACCAGATCTATTGTATACCCTACACTGTTTTTAGCAAGGGAGTACAATAGTAATCTAGGAGTAGATCACTGGACAGCGGTCAAAATTATCCTTAGGGGAATAAGGATATGTTTCTCGATTATGGAGGTGAAAAAAAAGGTTTGTCGTAAAGGGTTACGTCGATGCAAGTTTTGACACTAATCTAGATGACTCTAAGTCTCGGTCTAGATACATATTGAAAGTGGGAGCAATTAGCTAGAGTAGCTCCGTGCAGAGCATTGTAGACATAGAAATTTTGCAAAATACTTACGGATCTGAATGTGACAGACCCGTTGACTAAAATTATCTCACAAGCAAAACATGATCACACCTTAGTACTCTTTGGGTGTTAATCACATAGCGACGTGAACTAGATTATTGACTCTAGTAAACCCTTTGGGTGTTGGTCACATGACGATGTGAACTATGGGTGCTAATCACATGGTAATGTGAATTATTGGTGTTAAATCACATGGCGATGTGAACTAGATTATTAGCTCTAGTGCAAGTGGGAGACTCAAGAAAATATGCCCTAGAGGCAATAATAAAATTATTATTTATTTCCTTATTTCATGATAAATGTTTATTATTCATGCTAGAATTGTATTAACCGGAAACATAATACATGTGTGAATATATAGACAAACAGAGTGTCACTAGTATGCCTCTACTAGACCAGCTCATTGATTAAAGATGGTTATGTTTCCTAGCCATAGACATGGGTTGTTATTTGATTAACGGGATCACATCATTAGGAGAATGATGTGATTGACATGACCCATTCCGTTAGCTTAGCACACGATCGTTTAGTATGTTGCTATTGCTTTCTTCGTGACTTATACATGTTCCTATGACTATGAGATTATGCAACTCCGTTTACGAGGAACACTTTGTGTGCTACCAAAGCGTCTGGCATGCTGGATGATTATAAAGGTGCTCTACAGGTGTCTCTGAAGGTACATGTTGGGTTGGCGTATTTCGAGATTAGGATTTGTCACTCCGATTGTCGGAGAGGTATCTCTGGGCCCACTCGGTAATGCACATCACTATAAGCCTTGCAAGCAATGTGACTAATTAGTTAGTTGCGGGATGATGCATTACATAACGAGTAAAGAGACTTGCCAGTAACGAGATTGAACTAGGTATTGACATACCGACGATCGAATCTCGGGCAAGTAACATACCGATGACAAAGGAAACAACGTATGTTGCTATGCGGTTTGACCGATAAAGATTTTCGTAGAATATGTAGGAGCCAATATGAGATTCCAGGTTCCGCTATTGGTTATTGACCAGAAACGTGTCTCGGTCATGTCTACATAGTTCTCGAACCCGTAGGGTCCGCATGCTTAAGGTTTCGATGACAGTTATATTATGAGTTTATGAGTTTTGATGTACCAAAGGAGTTCGGAGTCCCGGATGAGATCGGGGACATGACGAGGAGTCTCGAAATGGTCGAGGCGTAAAGATCGATATATTGGACGACTATATTCGGACATCGGAAAGGTTCGAGTGATTGGGTATTTTTCGAGTGTCGGAGAGTTACGGGAATTCGTATTGGGCCTTAATGGGCCATACGGGAAAGGAGAGAAAGGCCCCAAAGGGTGGCCGCACCGCTCCCCATTGACTAGTCCGAATTGAACTAGGGAGGCGCCCTTCCTTCCTTCTCCTTCTCCTTCCTTTCCTTCCTCCTACTCCTTCTACTTGGAAGGGCTCCTAGTTCTACTAGGAAGGGGGAATCCTACTCGGTGGGAGTAGGACTCCCCTAGGGCGCGCCATAGAGAGGGCCGGCCCTCCCCCTCCTCCACTCCTTTATATACGGGGAGGGGGAACCCCTTGGAGACACAACAATTAATCCTTGAGATCTCTTAGCCGTCTGCGGTGCCCCCCTCCACCATAGTTCTCGTCGATAATATTGTAGCGGTGCTTAGGCAAAGCCCTACGACGGTAGAACATCAAGATCGTCACCACGCCGTTGTGCTGACGGAACTCTTCCCCGACACTTTGCTGGATCGGAGTTCGGGGAACGTCATCGAGCTGAACGTGTGCAAGAACTCGGAGGTGCCGTAGTTTCATTGCTTGATCGGTCGGGCCGTGAAGACGACGACTACATCAACAGCGTTGTGCTAACGCTTCGCTTTCGGTCTCACGAGTGCGTGGACACACTCTCCCCTCTCGTTGCTATGCATCACCATGATCTTGCGTGTGCATAGGAAATTTTTGAAATTACTACGTTCCCCAACATCCTACTCCCACCGGGAGTAGGACCCCCCCTTCTTGCCTTGTTTGAGAAGGAAAGGGGAAGGGGGAAAGAGGAAAGGGGGGCGCCGCCCCCCCTTCCTTGTCCTATTCGGACTAGGGGGGAGGGGGCGCGCAGCCTGCCCTGGCCGGCTCTCCTCTTCTCCCTTAGGGCCCATGTAGGCCCATTAACCCCCCGAGGGGGTTCCGGTAACCCCCCGGTACTCCGGTAAAATCCTGATTTCACCCGGAACGATTCCGATATCCAAATATAGGCTTCCAATATATCAATCTTTATGTCTCGACCATTTCAAGACTCCTCGTCATGTCCGTGATCACATCCGGACTCGAACAACCTTGGTACATCAAAACTATAAACTCATAATATAAGCATCATCGTAACGTTAAGCGTGCGGACCCTACGGGTTCGAGAACTATGTAGACATGACCTAGAACCGTTTCGGTCAATAACCAATAGCGGAACCTGGATGCTCATATTGGCTCCTACATATTCTCGAAGATCTTTATCGGTCAAACCGCATAACAATATATGTTGTTCCCTTTGTCATCGGTATGTTACTTGCCGAGATTGATCGTCGGTATCTCAATACCTAGTTCAATCTCGTTACAAGCAAGTCTCTTTACTCGTTACGTAATGCATCATTCCATAACTAACTCATTAGTTACATTGCTTGCAAGGCTTATAGTGATGTGCATTACCGAGAGGGCCCAGAGATACCTCTCCGACAATCGGAGTGACAAAACCTAATCTCGAAATATGCAAACTCAACATGTACCTTTGGAGACACCTGTAGAGCTGCTTTATAATCACCCAGTTACGTTGTGACGTTTGGTAGCACACAAAGTGTTCCTCCGGTAAACGGGAGTTGCATAATCTCATAGTTATAGGAACTTGTATAAGTCATGAAGAAAGCAATAGCAATATACTAAATGATCAAGTGCTAAGCTAACGGAATGGGTCAAGTCAATCACGTCATTCTTCTAATGATGTGATCCCATTAATCAAATGACAACACATGACTATGGTTAGGAAACATAACCATCTTTGATCAATGAGCTAGTCAAGTAGAGGCATACTAGTGACATTAAGTTTGTCTATGTATTCACACATGTATCATGTTTCCGGTTAATACAATTCTAGCATGAATAATAAACATTTATCATGATATGAGGAAATAAATAATAACTTTATTATTGCCTCTAGGGCATATTTCCTTCAGTCTCCCACTTGCACTAGAGTCAATAATCTAGATTACACAGTAATGATTCTAGCACCCATGGAGTCTTGGTGCTGATCATGTTTTGCTCATGGAAGAGGCTTAGTCAACGGGTCTGCAGCATTCAGATCCGTACGTATCTTGCAAATCTCTATGTCTCCCACGGACTTGGTCCGGATGGAATCGAGCGTCTCTTGATGTGCTTGGTCCTCTTGTGAAACCTGGATTCCTTTGCCAAGGCAATTGCACGATATTGTCAGAAGATCTTCATTGGTCCCGATGCACTAGGTATGACACCTAGATCGAAATGAACTCTTTCATCCAGACTCCTTCATTTGCTGCTTCAAGCAGCTATGTACTCCGCCGCATGTAGATCCCGCCACGACGCTTTGTTTAGAACTGCACCAACTGACAGCTCCACCGTTCAATATAAACATGTATCTGGTTTGCGATTTAGAATCGTCCGGATCAGTGTCAAAGCTTGCATCGACGTAACCATTTACGACTAGCTCTTTGTCACCTCCATAAACGAGAAACATATCCTTAGTCCTTTTCAGGTATTTCAGGATGTTCTTGACCGCTGTCCAGTGACCCACTCCTAGATTACTTTGGTACCTACCTGCCAAGATTATTGCTAAGCACCGTCAGTGCGGTACACAGACATTGCATACATGATAGAGCCTATGGCTGAAGCATAGGAACATCTTTCATTTCTCTCTATCTTCTGCTGTGGTCGGGCATTGAGTCTGACTCAACTTCACACCTTGTAACACAGGCAAGAACCCTTTCTTTGCCTGATCCATTTTGAACTTCTTCAAAACTTTATCAAGGTATGTGCTTTGTGAAAGTCCAATTAAGCGTATTGATCTATCTCTATAGATCTTGATGCCCAATATGTAAGCAGCTTCACCGAGGTCTTTCATTGTAAAACTTTTATTCAAGTATCCCTTTATGCCATCCAGAAATTCTATATCATTTCCAATTAACAATATGTCATCTACATATAATATCAGAAATTCTCTGAGCTCCCACTCACTTTCTTGTAAATCTGAGCTTCTCCAAAAGTGCATATAAACCCATATGCTTTGATCACACTATCAAAGCATTTATTCCAACTCCGAGAGGCTTGCACCAGTCCATAAATGGATCATTGGAGCTTGCACACTTTGTTAGCACCTTTTGGATCGACAAAACCTTCGGTTGCATCATATACAACTCTTCTTCCGAAATCCATTCAGAATGCAGTTTTGACATCCATTTGCCAAATTTCATAATCATAAAATGCGGCAATTGCTAACATGATTCGGACAGACTTAAGCATCGCTACTGGTGAGAAAGTCTCATCGTAGTCAACCCTTGAACTTGTCGAATACCTTTCGCAACAAGTCGAGCTTTGTAGACGATTACATTACCATCGTCGTCGGTCTTCTTCTTGAAGATCCATTTATTTTCTATGGCTTGCCGATCATCGAACAAGTCAACTAAAGTCCATACTTTGTTCTCATATATGGATCCCATCTCAGATTTCATGGCCTCAAGCCATTTTGCGAATCTGGGCTCATCATCGCTTCCTCATAGTTAAGTAGGTTCGCCATGGTCAAGTAACATGACTTCCAGAATAGGATTACCGTACCACTCTGGTGCGGATCTTACTCTGGTAGACCTACGAGGTTCGGTAGTAACTTGATCTGAAGTGTCATGATCAATATCATTAGCTTCCTCACTGATTGGTGTAGTTGTCACAGGAATCGGTTCTTGTGATGAACTACTTTCCAATAAGGGAGCAAGTACAATTACCTCATCAAGTTCTACTTTCCTCCCACTCACTTCTTTCGAGAGAAACTCCTTCTCTAGAAAGGATCCGAATTTAGCAACAAAAATCTTGCCCTCAGATCTGTGATAGAAGGTGTACCCAATAATCTCTTTTGGGTATCCTATGAAGACACATTTCTCCAATTTGGGTTCGAGCTTATCTGGTTGAAGTTTCTTCACATAAGCATCGCAGCCCCAAACTTTAAGAAACGACAACTTTGGTTTCTTGCCAAACCATAGTTCATAAGGCGTCGTCTTAACGGATTTTGATGGTGCCCTATTTAACGTGAATGCGGCCGTCTCTAAAGCATAACCCCAAAACGATAGACGTAAATCAGTAAGAGACATCATAGATCGCACCATATCTAGTAAAGTACGATTACGACGTTCGGACACACCATTTCATTGTGGTGTTCCGGGTGGCGTGAGTTGCGAAACTATTCCGCATTGCTTCAAATGTAAACCAAACTCGTAACTCAAATATTCTCCTCCACGATCAGATCATAGAAATTTTATTTTCTTGTTACGATGATTTCCCACTTCACTCTGAAATTCTTTGAACTTTTCAAATGTTTCAGACGTGTGTTTCATTAAGTAGATATACCCATATCTGCTCAAATCATCAGTGAAGCTGAGAAAATAACGATACCTGCCGAGAGCCTCAATATTCATTGGACCACATACATCAGTATGTATGATTTCCAACAAATCAGTTGCTCGCTCCATAGTTCCGGAGAACGGCGTTTTAGTCATCTTGCCCATGAGGCATGGTTCGCAAGTACCAAGTGATTCATAATCAAGTGATTCCAGAAGTCCATCAGTATGGAGTTTCTTCGTGCGTTTTACACCAATATGACCCAAACGGCAGTGCCACAAATAAGTTGCACTATCATTATCAACTCTGCATCTTTTGGCTTCAACATTATGAATATGTGTATCACCACTATCGAGATTCAATAAAAATAGACCACTCTTCAAGGGTGCATGACCATAAAAGATATTACTCATATAAATAGAACAACCATTATTCTTTGATTTAAATGAATAACCGTCTCGCATCAAACAAGATCCAGATATAATGTTCATGCTTAACGGCGGCACCAAATAACAATTATTTAGGTCTAAAACTAATCCCAATGGTAGATGTAGAGGTAGCGTGCCATTGCGATCACATCGACTTTGGAACCATTTCCCACGCGCGCATCGTCACCTCGTCCTTAGCCAATCTTCGCAATCCGTAGTCCCTGTTTGAGTTGCAAATATTAGCAATGAACCAAGATTATCAAATACCAGTGCTCTGCGAGCATTAGTAAGGTACACATCAATAACATGTATATCACATATACCTTTGTTCACCTTGCCATCCTTCTTATCCGCCAAATACTTGGGGCAGTTCCGCTTCCGGTGTCGATCGCTTGCGGTAGAAGCACTCGATTTGAGGCTTAGGTCCAGACTTGGGTTTCTTCTCTGAGCAGCAACTTGCTTGCTATTCTTCTTGAAGTTCCCTTCTTCTTCCCTTTGCCCTTCTTCTTGAAACTGGTGGTCTTCTTGACCATCAACACTTGATGCTCCTTCTTGATTTCTACCGCAGCCTTTAGCATTGCGAAGAGCTCGGGAATAGTCTTGTCCATCCCTTGCATATTATAGTTCATCACGAAGCTCTTGTAGCTTGGTGGCGATGATTGAAGAATTACATCAATGACACTATCATCGGAAGATTAACTCCCGGTTGAATCAAGTGATTATTATACCCAGACATTTTGAGTATATGTTCCTTGTGAACTATTCTCCTCCATCTTACAGCTATAGAACTTATTAGAGACTTCATATCTCTCAATCCGGGCATTTTCTTGAAATATTAACTTCAACTCCGGAACATCTCATATGCTCCATGACGTTCAAAGCGTCGTTGAAGACCAGTTCTAAACCGTAAAGCATGGCTGCTTGAACTATTGAGTAGTCATCAGCTTTGCTCGCAGACGTTCTTAACGTCGTCGATTGCATCTGCAGCAGGCTGGCACCCAGCGGTGCTTCCAGGCGTAATTCTTACGTGCACAATGAGGATAATCCTCAAGTTACGGACCCAGTCCGTGTAGTTGCTACCATCATCTTTCAACTTAGCTTTCTCAAGGAACGCATTAAAATTCAACGGAACAACATCATGAGCCATCTATCTACAACAAACATAGACACACAAAATACTATCAGGTACTAAGTTCATGATAAATTTAAGTTCAATTAATCATATTACTTAAGAACTCCCACTTAGACAGACATCTCACTAGTCATCTAAGTGATCACGTGATCCAAATCAACTAAACCATGTCCGATCATCACGTGAGATGGAGTAGTTTCAATGGTGAACATCACTATGTTGATCATATCTACTATATGATTCACGTTCGACCTTTCGGTCTCCGTGTTCCGAGGCCATATCTGTATATGCTAGGCTCGTCAAGTTTAACCTAAGTATTCCGCGTGTGCAACTGTTTTGCACCGTTGTATTTGAAAGTAGAGCCTATCACCCCGATCATCACGTGGTGTCTCAAAGACGAAGAACTTTTGCAGCGGTGCATACTCAGGAGAACACTTCTTGATAATTAGTGAGAGATCATCTTAAAATGCTACCGTCAGTCAAAGCAAGATAAGATGCATAAAGGATAAACATCACATGCAATCAATATAAGTGATATCATATGGCCATCATCATCTTGTGCTTGTGATCTCCATCTCCAAAGCACCGTCATGATCACCATCGTCACCGGCGCGACACCTTGATCTCCATCGTAGCATCGTTGTCGTCTCGCCAATCTTATGCTTCTACGACTATCGCTCTTTGTTTAGTGATAAAGTAAAGCATTACAGTAGCGATTGCATTGCATATAATAAGCGACAACCATATGGCTCACGCCATTGCCGATAACTCGGTTACAAAACATGATCATCTCATACAATAAAATATAGCATCACGTCTTGACCATATCACATCACAACATGCCCTGCAAAAACAAGTTAGACGTCCTCTACTTTGTTGTTGCAAGTTTTACGTGGCTGCTACGGGCTTAGCAAGAACCGTTCTTACCTAGGCATCAAAACCACAATGATAGTTCGTCAAGTTAGTGCTGTTTTAACCTTCGCAAGGACCGGGCATAGCCACACTCGGTTCAACTAAAGTTGGAGAAACTGACACCCGCTAGCCACCTCTGTGCAAAGCACGTCGGGAGAACCGGTCTCGTGTAAGCGTACGCGTAATGTCGGTCCGGGCGCTTCATCCAACAATACCGCCAACCAAAGTATGACATCTTTGGTAAGCAGTATGACTTATATCGCCCATAACTCACTTGTGTTCTACTCGTGCATATAACATCTACGCATAAAACCGGCTCGATACCCTTTGTTGGGGAGCGTAGTAATTTCAAAAAATTCCTCATAAGCGCAAGATCATGGTGATGCATAGCAACGAGAGGAGAGAGTGTTGTCCACGTACCCTCATAGACCGAAAGCGTTAGCATTATAACAACGCGGTTGATGTAGTCGTACGTTTTCACGGCCCGACCGATCAAGCACCGAAACTATGGCACCTCCGAGTTATAGCACACGTTCAGCTCGATGACGTTCCCCGGACTCCGATCCAGCAAAGTGTCGGGGAAGAGTTCCGTCAGCACGACG
The DNA here is from genome assembly GCA_021605205.1 of Aegilops longissima. NCBI lineage: Eukaryota > Viridiplantae > Streptophyta > Magnoliopsida > Poales > Poaceae > Aegilops > Aegilops longissima. The sequence goes on along the minus strand of CM038677.1, from coordinate 690,250,670 downwards.
GCGTGGTGACGGCGATGATGTTCTACCAACGCAGGGCTTCGCCTAAGCACCGCTACGATATGACCGAGGTGGAATATGGTGGAAGGGGGCACCGCACACGGCTAAGGAACGATCACGAAGATCAACTTGTGTGTCATGGGGTGCCCCCCTACCCCGTATATAAAGGAGGGAGGGGGAAGGTGCGGTCGGCCCCTAGGGGTGCGCCTGGAGGAGTCCTACTCCCACCGAGTAGGACTCCCCTTCTTGCCTTGTTGCGATGAAGGAAGGGGAAGGGGAAAGAGGAAAGAGGCGCGCCCCCCTCCTGTCCTATTCGGACTAGGGGGGGGGTAGGGCGCGCGCCTGCCCCTGGCCGGCTCTCCTCTTCTCCCTTAGGGCCCATGTAGGCCCATTAACCCCGGGGGTTCAGTAACCCCTAGTACTCGGTAAAATCCCGATTTCACGGAGCGATTCCGATATCCAAATATAGGCTTCCAATATATCAATCTTTATGTCTCGACCATTTCGAGACTCCTCGTCATGTTCGTGATCACATCCGGGACCCCGAACAACCTTCGTACATCAAAACTATAAACTCATAATATAAGCATCATCGTAACATTAAGCGTGCGGACCCTACGGGTTCGAGAACTATGTAGACATGACCTAGAACTATTTCGGTCAATAACCAATAGCGGAACCTGGATGCTCATATTGGCTCCTACATATTCTATGAAGATCTTTATCGGTCAAACGGCATAACAACATCGTTGTTCCCTTTGTCATCGGTATGTTACTTGCGAGAGATTCGATCGTCGGTATCTCAATACCTAGTTCAATCTCGTTCTTGGCAAGTCTCTTTACTCGTTATTTAATGCATCATTCCGTAACTAACTCATTAGTTACATTGCTTGCAAGGCTTATAGTGATGTGCATTACCGAGAGGGCCAGAGATACCTCTCCGACAATCGGAGTGACAAAACCTAATCTCGAAATATGCCAACTCAACATGTACCTTTGGAGACACTGTAGAGCTCCTTTATAATCACCCGATTCGTTGTGACGTTTGGTAGCACACAAAGTGTTCCTCCGTAAACGGAGTTGCATAATCTCATAGTTATAGGAACTTGTATAAGTCATGAAGAAAGCAATAGCAATATACTAAATGATCAAGTGCTAAGCTAACGGAATGGGTCAAGTCAATCACATCATTCTTCTAATGATGTGATCCCATTAATCAAATGACAACACATGTCTATGGTTAGGAAACATAACCATCTTTGATCAATGAGCTAGTCAAGTAGAGGCATACTAGTGACATTAAGTTTGTCTATGTATTCACACATGTATCATGTTTCCGGTTAATACAATTCTAGCATGAATAATAAACATTTATCATGATATGAGGAAATAAATAATAACTTTATTATTGCCTCTAGGGCATATTTCCTTCATAGGCATCATTTTATGGAAAGCAATGGACTTTTGAAGATTTCATTCAGATTTTTCAAAGAATGATTTGTAAAGTGTTCCTCAAGATAATTCCATATAGAGTATGCAGATTCAAAGGTAGGCAAGCAAACAAGCATATTTCTAGGAAATCCTCTAATGATAAGATCGATAGTCCTAAGATTTTGAACTATGTCAAGATACTCATCAGGGGTATGATGCAAGGGATCAATAGGAGGCACATAGGGGCTAAGAATATACTTGCTCAAATTATATCCATTTAAGATCTCAAGCATTTCGTTTTTCCATGAACCATAAAACTCCCCAACAAGAATATGTACTCTACGTCTAATACTCCCGAACGTAGACTCATCCATCTTCCTCCAATGGCGATTAAAACAAAACAATGAAGACCAATGCTCTGATACCAATTGAAAGGATCGAGAAGAGGGGTCTAGAGGGGGGTGATTAGACCCTTAACAAGTGAAACTGATAGTTTTTTAATTCTTCAAGTTAAGGTTGAGTTTAGCATAAGTTAAAGGGCATCCAATACATCTCAAGCATGCATGACAAGAGTATAGGTAGCGGAAAGAGTAAAGCATGCAATTTGCAAGGAAGTAAAGGGATGAGATTGGAATGTGCAAACGCAATGGAGACACGAAGATTTTTGGCATGGTTCCGATAGGTGGTGCTATTGTACGTCCACATTGATGGAGACTTCAACTCACAAAGGGTAACGGTTGCGCGAGTTCACGGAGGGCTCCACCCATAAAGGGTCCACGAAGAAGCAACCTTGTCTATCCCACCATGGCCATCGTCCACGAAGGACCTGCCCAGTGGCGGAGGCACGAGGGGGGGGGGCAGCAGGGGCCCCGGCCCTCCCCAACATTAGTCACTTCTTTGTATTTTGGGCGTGAACAATATTTTTTTGTTATGTTTTCTTAATCGGGCCCCCTCAAGATCATAAATTGACGATTCCTGCCTCCTCCACTGGACCTGGCTCACTCGGGTAGATCTTCACGAAGTAGGCGATCTCCTTGCCCTTACAAACTTGTTGGTTATCTCCACATCATGTCGAAGGCTCCCAAACGACACCTAACTAATTTAGGAGACATCACTCTCCCAAAGGTAATAGACGGTGTGTTGATAATGAACTCCTTGCTCTTGTGCTTCAAATGATAGTCTCCCCAACACTCAACTTTCTCTCTCTCAGATTTGGCTATGGTGGAAGGAGGATTTGAGTGGAAAACAACTTGGGGAAGGCTACAAATCAAGGTTCAAATGGTAGCAATGGAATCTCTTGATCTCAACACATGAGTAGGTGGTTCTATCTCAGAAAATGTATGGTGTAAGTGTAGGCACGTTTTGATGGCTCTCTTACTTGGCAAGAGGGTGGAGGGGTATATATAGCCTCCACACAAAATCCAACCGTTACAAATTTTTGACCCATCTCAGTGGCACCGATCAGCAAACTCGGTGGCACCGATCTGTACAAAAATATGAACGTTAGGAATCGCGGTGGACCGACTGGGACAACTCGGTGGGGCCGATGTGCTAGGGCTTAGGGAAAACCTCAACTTGGTGAGACCGAAGTGAAGCAATAAGCAATAGAGAATCAGTAAAGCCAACTCGGTGGGACCGATTGCAACATGTTAGTGAGACCGAAGTGAATGCAACGAGTCACGGAGTGTTGGCAAGGCCATCTCGGTAAGACCGAGATCTGTATCGGTAGAACCAAATTGTTAGGGTTTTGACAGTGGCTAGGTCCAGATGAACTCGGTGGCTCCGGGTAGAAGATATCGGTGGACATATGTGGATAGAGAAAGTGGCTGAGGGTTTAGGAGCAATATCACTAAGCACTTGAGCAACAAGATCATTAAGCAACACCTCATCCCCTTTTAATAGTATTGACTTTCCTATGGACTCAATGTGATCTTGGGTCACTTAAAAAAACAAAGAGTCATGAGCTTTTACCAATCCTTGTCCTTATCATTTTGAGGGGGTTCCACATCCTCTTGTCCATGCCACGCCATTATTGAAATTATCTAAAATATACTAGATAAAACTATTAGTCCAACAAGAGATATGTTGATATTAATTACCAAAATCACCCAGGGAGCACTTGTGCTTTCATCCACCCGATCACGTAATAGCGCGTCGGATCATCTGATCATAATAAAACAGGAGAAAGTATGCATAGCTTTTACATTGCTCTGACTCAAGCTGATCCGAGCATCTTGAAATGTACAGCTGGCACGATCATCCTTGCATCATTATCCAAATCATTCATTTTCAAGGGTCAAAATCTTCACGTCCCCCATAGTGGTTGCGATCACAACTTTTGTTCGAATATGGTTCTTATATTCAAGTTTTATTTTCCTGTCGGTCACCGCCATTAATATGGTAAACCTTTCGGCCTTCCATGCCTCCTTGACGTCAGAGCACTACCTTCTCTTTCTTCGTCAAGGTGTTCTCAAACTTCTCTGTCATCTTGGACGTTGTCCCTTGATACTTCTCCAACGTATCTATAATTTTTTATTGTTCCATGCCATTATTCTATAAATCTTGGATGTTTTATAATCATTTTATATCATTTTTTGGTACTAACCTATTGACATAGTGCCAAGTGCCAGTTGCTATTTTCTGCATTTTTTTAGATCGCTGGAAATCAATACCAAACGGAGTCCAAATGCAACAAAACTTCAAAGAGAATTTTATGGACTAGAAGACACTTAATGGGCCAAGGATGTGCCTCGGGGAGGGTGCTCGAGGGGAGCACAACCCACCAGGGCGCACCAGGAGGCCCAGACGCACCCTGGTGGGTTGTGCCCACCTCGGGTGCCCCCGGACCGCCTCTTTGCTCTATAAATACCCCAATATTCCAAAAAACCTAGGGGAGTCGGCGAAAATCAATTCCAGCCGCTTGTGAGTCTAGAACCACCAGATCCAATCTAGACACCATCACGGAGGGTTCACCACTTCCATTGGTGCCTCTCCGATGATGCGTGAGTAGTTCTTTGTAGACCTTCGGGTCCGTAGTTATTAGCTAGATGGCTTCCTCTCTCTCTCTCTCTCTCTCGCTAAATTCTCAATACAATGGTCTCTTGGAGATCCATATGATGTAACTCTTTTTGCGGTGTGTTTGTTGGGATCGGATGAACTTTGAGTTTATGATCAGATCTATCTTTTTATATCCATGAAAGTTATTTGGGTTTCTTTGATCTCTTATATGCATGATCTCTTATAGCCTCATATTTCTTCTCCGATATTTGGGTTTTGTTTGGACAACTTGCTCTATTTATCTTGCAATGGGAAGAGGTGCTTTGCAGTGGGTTCGATCTTACGATGCTTGATCCCAGTGACAGAAGGGGAACCGACACGTATGTATCGTTGCTACCAAGGATAAAACGACGGGGTCTATCTCTACATAGATAGATCTTGTCTACATCATGTCATCATTCTTATTGCATTACTCCGTTTCTTCATGAACTTAATACACTAGATGCATGCTGGATAGCGGTCGATGTGTGGAGTAATAGTAGTAGATGCAGGCAGTAGTCGGTCTACTGATCTTGGACGTGATACCTATATAATGATCATTGCCTGGATATCGTCATGATTATTTGAAGTTCTATCAATTTCCCAACAGTAATTTGTTTACCCACCATTTGCTATTTTGCTCGAGAGAAGACACTAGTGAAACCTACGGCCCCCGGGCCTCTTTCTCATATATTTACCTTTGTGATCTACTTTTCCTTTGCTTTTATTCCAGATCTATTAAACTAAAAATAGAAAAATACCTTGCTGCATTTTATTCTTATTTATTCTATTTGGCGTTCGATCTATCAATCCACTACAATTTTATTCACGCCTGTTTGCCAATTTCTGGTGCCGTTACCCGGAAGGGATTGACAACCCCTTTAACATGTCGGGTTGCGAGTAGTTGTTATTTGTGTGCAGGTGCTGTTTACGTTGTGTTGCTTGGTTCTCCTACTGGTTCGATAACCTTGGCTTCATCACTGAGGGAAATACCTACCGTCGCTGTGCCACCATCCCTTCCTCTTTGGGGAAATACCGACGTAGTCCTAGCAGACATCACCCCTTCACACTTCGCCTTCTCCTCCTCCCACTTCTTTCCCTGGAAGCCTCTTCTAACCTTCCTGGGCAGCTCTTTTGGTGGGTCCATTGGATCATCAGTTTCTTCCTCGGCATACATGCCAACGGTCTTGGCAATGATTAGATTTCACTTAGGTTGTCTGTTTAGTTTCAACCAACAATGCATTGCGTTGAAGTTCTTCTCCAATTTTAAGAACATATTGCATGCATGGGAAGGCTACAAAAATAGTCAAATGACCAACACAACAATGCATATTCGACCAAATGACACATCAAATGCATATCTGGCCAAATAATATACACAACAATGCATATCCGGCCAAATGACCAACAAAACAATGCATATTCGGCCAAATGATCAACACAACAATGCATATCTGGCCAAATGATCAACACAACAATGCTTATCCGGCCAAATGACCAACCAAAAATGCATATATGGCCAAATTGAAGGAAATATGCCCTAGAGGCAATAATAAAGTTATTATTTATTTCCTTATTTCATGATAAATGTTTATTATTCATGCTAGAATTGTATTAACAGGAAACATAATACATGTGTGAATACATAGACAAACAGAGTGTCACTAGTATGCCTCTACTTGACTAGCTCGTTAATCAAAGATGGTTATGTTTCCTAACCATAGACATGAGTTGTCATTTGATTAACGGGATCACATCATTAGGAGAATGATCTGATTGACATGACCCATTCCGTTAGCTTAACACTTGATCGTTTAGTATGTTAATGCTTTCTTCATGACCCATACATGTTCCTGTAACTATGAGATTATGCAACTCCCGTTTACCGGAGGAACACTTTGGGTACTACCAAACGTCACAACGAATCGGGTGATTATAAAGGAGTACTACAGGTGTCTCCAAAGGTACTTGTTGGGTTGGCGTATTTCGAGATTAGGTTTTGTCACTCCGATCGTCGGAGAGGTATCTCTAGGCCTTCTCGGTAATACACATCACCTAAGCCTTGCAAGCATTACAACTAATGAGTTAGTTGTGAGATGATGTATTACGGAACGAGTAAAGAGACTTACCGGTAACGAGATTGAACTAGGTATTGGATACCGACGATCGAATCTCGGGTAAGTAACATACCGATGACAAAGGAACAACGATGTCGTTATGCGGTTTGACCGATAAAGATCTTCGTAGAATATGTAGGAACCAATATGGGCATCCAGGTTCCGCTATTGGTTATTGACCGAGAATGGTTCTAGGTCATGTCTACATAGTTCTCGAACCCGTAGGGTCCGCACGCTTAACGTTTCGATGACAGTTCATAATGAGTTTATAAGTATTGATGCACGAAGGTTGTTCGAGTCCGGATGTGATCACGGACATGACGAGGAGTCTCGAAATGGTCGAGACATAAAGATTGATATATTGAAGCCTACATTTGGACATCGGAAGTGTTCCGGTGAAATCGGGATTTTTCGAGTACCGGAGGTTACGGAACCCCCGGAGGTCCATGGGCCTTAATGGGCCATGGGAGAAGAGGAAGGGCAGGCCAAGGTGGGCTGCGCCCCCTCCCCTCTAGTCCGAATAGGACAAGGAAGGGGGCGCGCCTTCCTCTTCCCCTCCTCCAATCCTAGTCCAACTAGGAGAAGGGGGAGTCCTACTCTGGTGGGAGTAGGACTCCTCCTTAATCGCGCCTCCCCTAGGGCCGCCACCTCCCCTTGGCTCCTTTATATACGAGGCAGGGGCACCCCAAGACACACAAGTTGATCTACGGATCTTTCCTTAGCCGTGTGCGGTGCCCCTTCCACCATATTCCACTTCGGTCATATCGTCATGAGCTTAAGCGAAGCCCTGCGCCGGAGAAGTCATATCGTCATGAGCTTAGGCGAAGCCCTGCGTCGGTGGAGCATCAACATCGTACCACGCGCCGTCGTCGACGGAACTCATCCCGATACTTTGCTGGATCGAGTCCGGGATCGTCATCGAGCTGAGCGTGTGCGTAACTCGGAGGTGCCGACGTTCGGTGCTTGGATCGGTCGGATCGTGAAGACGTCGACTACATCAACAGCGTTGTTATAACGCTTCCGCTTTCGGTCTCACGAGGGTGCGTGGACGGACACTCTCCCTCGTTGCTATGCCATCACCATGGTCTTGCGTGATCGTAGGAATTTTTTGAAATTACTCGTTCCCCAACAAATGGCATCCGAGCCTGGTTTTATGCGTTGATGTCATGTGCACGAGTAGAACACAAGTGAGTTGTGGGCGATACAAGTCATACTGCCTACCAGCATGTCATACTTTGGTTCAGCGGTATTGTGAGATGAAGCGGCCCGGACCGACATTACGCCAGACGCTTACGCGAGACTGGTTTCACCGCCCGAGCACTCGTTGCTTAAAGGTGATCGGCGGGTGTCTGTCTCTCTCACTTTAGTTGAACCGAGTATGACTACGCCCGGTCCTTGAGAAGGTTAAACGGAGTCTATTTGACAAACTATCGTTGTGGTTTTGATGCGAGGTAAGAACGGTTCTTGCTCAGCCCGTAGCAGCCACGTAAAACTTGCAACAACAAAGTAGAGGACGTCTAACTTGTTTTTGCAGGGCATGTTGTGATGTGATGTGGTCAAGACGTGATGCTATATTGTATGAGATGATCATGTTTTGTAACCGAGTTATCGGCAATCGGCAGAGCCATATGGTTGTCGCTTTATTGTATGAAATGCAACGCCATGTAATTGCTTTACTTTATCACTAAGCAGTAGCGATAGTCGAGAAGCAATAGTTGGCGAGGCGACAACGATGCTACGATGGAGATCAAGGTGTCGCTACCGGTGGCGATGGTGATCATGACGGTGCCGGAGATGGAGATCACAAGCACAAGATGATGATGACCATATCATATCACTTATATTGATTGCATGTGATGTTTATCCTTTATGCATCTTATCTTGCTTTGATTGACGGTAGCATTATAAGATGATCTCTCACTAAAATTATCAAGAAGTGTTCTCCCCGAGTATGCACCGTTGCGAAAGTTCTTCGTCTTTGAGACACCACGTGATGATCGGTGTGATAGGCTCTACGTTCAAATACAACGGGTGCAAAACAGTTGCACACGCGGAATACTCAAGTTAAACTTGACGAGCCTAGCATATAACAGATATGGCCTCGGAACACGGAGACCGAAAGGTCGAGCGTGAATCATATAGTAGATATGATCAACATAGTGATGTTCACCATTGAAACTACTCCATCTCACGTGATGATCGGACATGGTTTAGTTGATTTGGATCACGTAATCACTTAAGATGACTAGAGAGATGTCAGTCTAAGTGGGAGTTCTTAAGTAATATGATTAATTGAACTTTAATTTATCATGAACTTAGTCCTGGTAGTATTTTGCAAATTATGTTGTAGATCAATAGCTCGCGTTGATTGCTTCCCTATGTTTTTATATGTGTTCCTAGAGAAAATTGTATTGAAAGATGTTAGTAGCAATGATGCGGATTGGATCCGTGATCCGAGGTTTATCCTCATTGCTGCTTGAAGAATTATGTCCTTAATGCACCGCTAGGTGACAGACCTATTGCAGGAGCAGATGCGGGCGTTATGAGCGTTTGGCTAGCTCAATATGAGCGATCTGACGTTATGAGCGTTTGGCTAGCTCAATATGATGACTACTTGATAGTTTAGTGCACCATGCTTAACGGCTTAGAATCGGGACTTCAAAGACCTTTTGAGCGTCATGGACCATATGAGATGTTCCAGAGTTGAAGTTAATATTTCAAGCAAATACCGAGTTGAGAGATCTGAAGTTTCCAACAAGTTCTATAGCTAAAAGATGGAGGAGAATCGCTCAAACTAGTGAGCATGTGCTCAGATTATGCAGGTACTTCAATCGCTTGAATCAAGTGGGAGTTAATCTCCCGGATAAGATAGTGATTGATGAATTCTCTAGTCACCATCACTAAGTTACTAGAACTTCGTGATGAACTATAGTATGCAAGGGATGACGAAAACGATTTCGAGCTCTTCGTGATGTTGAAATCGACGAAGGTAGAAATCAAGAAAGAGCATCAAGTGTTGATGATTGACAAGACCACTAGTTTCAAGAAAAGGGCAAAGGGATAGAAAGGAACTTCAAGTAGAAAGACAAGTAAGTTGTCACTCTTGTGAAGAAGCCCAAAGCTGGACCATAGCCTGAAACCGAGTGTTTACACCGCAAAGGAAATGGTCCCGGAAGCGAAATGCCCTGAATATTTGGTGGATAAGAAGGATGGCAAAGTGAACAAGAGTATATTTGATATACAGATTATTGATGTGTGCATTACTAGTGTTTATAGTAGCCCCCGAGTATTTGATACTTGTTAGGTTGCTAAGATTAGTAAACTCAAACGGAGTTACAAAATAAACAGAGACTAGTTGAAGGGAAAGTGACGATGAGTGTTGGAAATAGTTCCAAGATTGATATGATCATCATAGCACACTCCCTATATTTTCGGGATTAGTGTTAAACCTAAATAAATGTTATTTGATGTTTGCGTTGAGCATGAATATGATTTGATCATGTTTATTGCAATACGGTTATTCATTTAAGTAAGAGAATAAATTGTTGTTCTGTTTACATGAATAAAACCTTATATGGTTACACACCCAATGAAAATGGTTCGTTGGATCTCGATCGTATGATACACATATTCATAATATTGAAACCAAAAGATGCAAAGTTAATAATGATAGTGCAACTTATTTGTGGTAATCGCCGTTTAGGTCATATTGGTGTAAAGCGATGAAGAAACTCCATCTCGATGGATTTTGGAATCACTTGATTATGAATCATTTGATGCTTGCGAACCGTGCCTTTTGGGCAAGATGACTAAAACTCCGTTCTCCAGAACAATGGAACAAGCTACTGACTTATTGGGAAAAATACATACCAATGTATGTGATCCAATGAGTGTTGATGCTCGTGGCAAGTATCGTTATTTTCTGACCTTCACAAAGATGATTTGAGCAGATATGGGTATATCTACTTGATGAAACACAAGTCTGAAACATTTGAAAAGTTCAAAGAATTTCAGAGTGAAGTGAAGAATCATCGTAACAAGAAAATAAAAGTTTCTACGATATGATCGCAGAGGAAAAATATTTGAGTTGCGAGTTTGGCCTTCAGTTAAAACAACGTGGAATAGTTTCACAGCTCACGCCACATGGAACACCATAACGTAATGGTGTGTCCGAACGTCATAACCGCTCTTTATTGGATATGGTGCAATCTATGATGTATCTTACCGATTTACCACTATCGTTTTGGGTTATGCATTAGAGACAACTGCATTCACGTTTAATAGGGCACCATCTAAATCCGCTGAGATGACACCGTATGAACTATGGTTTAGCAAATAAACCTAAGCTGTCGTTTCTTAAAGTTTGGAGTTGTGATGCTTATGTGAAAAGTTTTCACCGATAAGCTCGAACCCAAATCGGAGAAGTGCGTCTTCATAGAATACCCAAAAGAAACTGTTGGGTACACCTTCTATCACAGATCTAAAGGCAAAACATTCGTTGCTAAAATGGATCCTTTCTAGAGAAGGAGTTTCTCTCGAAAGAAGTGAGTGGGAGGAAAGTAGAACTTGATGAGGTAATTGTACCTTCTCCCTTATTGGAAAGTAGTTCATCACAGAATCAGTTCCAAGTGATTCCTACACCAATTAGTGAGGAAGTTAATGATGATGATCATGAAACTTCAGATCAAGTTGCTACTAAAACCTCGTAGGTCTTCGAGTAAGATCCGCACCGAGTGGTACGGTAATCTTATTCTAGAAGTCATGTTACTAGACCATGATTAAACCTACGAACTATGAGGAAGCGATGATGAGCCCAGATTCGCGAAATGGTTTGAGACCATGAAATCTGAGATGGGATCCATATATGAGAACAAAGTGTGGACTTTGATGGAGTTGCCCGATGATCGGCAAGCCATATTATATAAATGGATCTTCAAGAGGAAGACAGATCTGATAGTAGTGTTACTATCTACAAAGCTCGACTTGTCGCAAAAAGGTTTTCGACAAGTTCAAGGTGTTGACTACAATGAGATTTTCTCAATCAGTAGCGATTCTTAAAGTCTGTCCGAATCATGTTAGCAATTGCCACATTTTATGAAATCGGCAAATGGATGTCAAAACTACATTCTTTAATGGATTTCTTAAAGAAGAGTTGTATATGATGCAACCAGAAGGTTTTGTCAATCCTAAAGGTGCTAACAAAATGTGTAAGCTCCAATGATCCATCTATGGACTGGTGCAAGCATCTCGAGTTGGAATACACACTTTGATAAGTTGATCAAAGCGTATAGTTTTATACTGACTTGCGGTGAAGCCTGTATTTACAAGAAAGTGAGTGGGAGCACGACAACATTTTCGATAAGTATATGTGAATGACATATTGTTGATCGGAAATGATGTAGAATTATTCTCGCAAAGCATAAAGGAGTATTTGAAAGGAGTTTTTCAAAGAAAGACCTCGGTGAAGCTTCTTACATATTGAGCATCAAGATCTATTGAGATAGATCAAGACACTTGATAAGTTTTTCAATAAGCACATACCTTGTCAAGATTTTGAAGTAGTTCAAAATGGAACAGTCAAAGAAAAGTTCTTACGTGTTACAAAGGTGTGAAATTGAGTAAGACTCAAATCCCGACCACGGCAGAAAATAGAAAAGAGAATGAAAGTCATTCCCTATGCCTCATCATAGGTTCTATGAAGTATGCCATGCTATGTACTGACCTATTGTATACCTTGCTCTGAATTAGGCAAGGAGTACAATAGTGATCTAGGAGTAGATCATGGACATTGGTCAAGAACATCCTTAGTGAGGACTAAGGAAATATTTCTCGATTATGGAGGTGATAAAAGAGCCCGTCGTAAAGAGTTACATCGATGCAAGCTTTTTACACTGATCCAGATGACTCTAAGTCTCAATCTGGATACATATTGAAAGTGGGAGCAATTAGCTAGAGTAGCTTCGTGCAGAGCATTGTAGACATAGAATATTTGCAAAATACATACGGCTCTGAATGTGATGACCCGTTGACTAAAAGCTTCTCTCACGAGCAAAACATGATCATACCTTAGTACTCTTTGGGTGTTAATCACATAGCGATGTGAACTAGATTATTGACTCTAGTAAACCCTTTGGGTGGTGGTCACATGACGATGTGAACTATGGGTATTAATCACATACAGATGTGAATATTAGTGTTGAATCACATGATGATGTGAACTAGATTATTGACTCTAGTGCAAGTGGGAGGCTGAAGGAAATATGCCCTAGAGGCAATAATAAAGTTATTATTTATTTCCTTATTTCATGATAAATGTTTATTATTCATGCTAGAATTGTATTAACGGAAACATAATACATGTGTGAATACATAGACAAACAGAGTGTCACTAGTATGCCTCTACTTGACTAGCTCGTTAATCAAAGATGGTTATGTTTCCTAACCATAGACATGAGTTGTCATTTGATTAACGGGATCACATCATTAGGAGAATGATCTGATTGACATGACCCATTCCGTTAGCTTAACACTTGATCGCTTAGTATGTTAATGCTTTCTTCATGACCCATACATGTTCCTGTAACTATGAGATTATGCAACTCCGTTTACGGAGGAACACTTTGGTACTACCAAACGTCACAACGAATCGGGTGATTATAAAGGAGTACTACAGGTGTCTCCAAAGGTACTTGTTGGGTTGGCGATTTCGAGATTAGGTTTTATCACTCCGATCGTCGGAGAGGTATCTCTAGGCCTTCTCGGTAATACACATCACCTAAGCCTTGCAAGCATTACAACTAATGAGTTAGTTGTGAGATGATGTATTACGGAACGAGTAAAGAGACTTACCGTAACGAGATTGAACTAGGTATTGGATACCGACGATCGAATCTCGGGTAAGTAACATACCGATGACAAAGGAACAACGTATGTCGTTATGCGGTTTGACCGATAAAGATCTTCGTAGAATATGTAGGAACCAATATGGGCATCCAGGTTCCGCTATTGGTTATTGACCGAGAATGGTTCTAGGTCATGTCTACATAGTTCTCGAACCCGTAGGGTCCGCACGCTTAACGCTTCGATGACAGTTCATAATGAGTTTATAAGTATTGATGCACCAAGGTTGTTCGAGTCCGGATGTGATCACGGACATGACGAGGAGTCTCGAAATGGTCGAGACATAAAGATTGATATATTGGAAGCCTACATTTGACATCGGAAGTGTTCCGGCGAAATCGGGATTTTCTCGGAGTACCGGAGGTTACGGAACCCCGGGAGGTCCATGGGCCTTAATGGGCCATGGGAGAAGAGGAAGGGCAGGCCAAGGTGGGCTGCGTGCCCCCTCCCCTCTAGTCCGAATAGGACAAGGAGGGGGGGGGGCGCCTCCCTCTTCCCTCCTCCAATCCTAGTCCAACTAGGAGAGGGGGAGTCCTACTCCGGTGGGAGTAGGACTCCTCCTTGCGCGCCCCCCTAGGGCCGCCACCTCCCCTTGGCTCCTTTATATACGGGGCAGGGGCACCCCAAGACACACAAGTTGATCTACGGATCTTTCCTTAGCCGTGCGGTGCCCCTTCCACCATATTCCACTTCGGTCATATCGTCATGAGCTTAGGCGAAGCCCTGCGCGAAGAAGTCATATCGTCATGAGCTTAGGCGAAGCCCTGCGCCGGTGGAGCATCAACATCGCCACCACGCCGTCGTCTTGTGGAACTCATCCCGATACTTTGCTGGATCGAGTCCGGGATCGCCATCGAGCTGAACGTGTGCGTAACTCGGAGGTGCCGTCGCTCGGTGCTTGGATCGGTCGGATCGTGAAGACGCACGACTACATCAACGCGTTGTTATAACGCTTCGCTTTCGGTCTCACGAGTGCGTGGGACGGACACTCTCCCCTCTCGTTGCTATGCCATCACCATGGTCTTGCGTGATCGTAGGAAATTTTTTGAAATTACTACGTTCCCCAACACAAATGACCAACAAAATAGTGCATATCCGACCAAATAGTCAACACATATTATCAACTAACTTGCTCACGAATTTGCGCTCCACTTGGCCACCATCCGATGAGCTGCCTCAAGTGGCCATAATACACTTGGATATGACCTCTTGGATGATGTACCATCGATGGTTGAGAGACTTCACCCGACAGCAACGGATGAGCCCATTGGAGTAGGGCTCGAAATGTTGATGTTCATGGAACCAAGTGTAAATATTGGCCCAAAATATTGAGCCCTTCCGCTCCATCCCATGGATCGGATCGATGCTAGTTGCCAACCACGCATCACATAACGACTCGTCCTCCCGTATGTTAAAGCTTTCTCATCCACCCTTCTTCTTTGGATCCGCAACAAATTCATCCGGATCATCGGTGTCGTCCTCCTCCTCCTGCTCCTGCTGTACGATGGTCCAATCTTGTTGTTATGTGTCTGTGCCTGGCTGGGCATATGCGCCCGACTGCATGCCCAGTAGGGTGTATGTGCTGGACTGGATGAAGCCCGGCTGCGATGCCGGCTGGATGTTGGTGCCCGACTGCTTATACATGCCTGAGTGTGTGGACTCCGCATCATCCACCTGTCTGACCTTGTAGCAAACTCTGCCTCCACCTTCGTCCTGGATCATCTAAAACATCCGCCTATCCAAATTGTCATACGTCGGCTTGCTCGTTTGAGGCATACTGGCGAACAGCATGCGGGCACGTAGGTGCTCCAAGCCCGACATCCGCGTCCGTACAAGCTGCTACGATGTAGACTTCGAGAAAAGCAGCGACCCCGCGTTGACATCCATGCAGTAAGGCACGTGACCTGCGGTGGATGCCGGAGACTGCATACCGAGCTTCTTGGCAGCGTAGAATTGGGGCGCCTTGTACCGCTCCGGCCAGGGCGCCATCTACATAGACAACGATGGCAGCTATGTCTTGCGTCCCAGACTTCGCCTTGCACTGGCAGGCACTTGCACGCCCAACCCCTCCGCCGCCCTTCTGCTTCTTGACCAGGGCCTTTTTGCCTTTGCTTTGATGCGACGGTTTTGCCGTGTCTCCCAGTTGATCTTCCGAGGAGCATGATCGTCAGATCCTCCACCACCGTCGTTTTTGGTTGCTTTTCATGTGGTCCATGTGAGGCAGGGAAAAGGAGCAGAAATTGGGTGGAGAATGGCAGGATGAAATAGGAGAGTGTTGAGAAAGGGGGTTTTTGCCTTGGAAACAATGCAGATAGCTACAAAAGTGCGGGCTTCGCCTCGGTTTTTGGTGGGCTGAGGGGTGTTGTAGTCCTACGTGGCTGGTATCCATACTCCTGCAAAGCCCCTTTGGTTTGGTTTTGTTTTGCAGGAAAACGACGATCTGGATTGATCCGCGGATCGATGGGGGACATCGTTGGATGGCTTGTGGAGTGCGGACCGTGCGGTCCGGACGAATGCAGGCGTTTTGAGTGTCGGCGTTGGAGATGCTCTTAACTCCCTATTTTTTTGGAACAAAGATTCATTTGAAACACAAATTTAAACTACTTGATTACATAATAATTAAACAAAGGTAGCACATCATATAAGTAGATGGTTTTTCACTAAGTAGCATAATTAAATGAATTTTAAACTACTTGTCATCAGCATGAAGGACGCAGAACGCGTCGAAGTCATTCGAGTCAGAGGAGATAGGCATCAACCCAACCCCCCTTCTCCTAGAGTAGTCGGCCTCATTATCGTTTTTGTTAGGCCCGTCTGGTGGCAACTCCTCCTCGTCGGAGATCTCGTCACAATTGACGTCACCCTCCTTTGAACTTGAACCATGCTTGGTTCTCAACGACGAGCAACAAATTCTTTATGATGAGCTCGGCCATATAGTCCTTGTTGATGCACTCGGCCTTGAGCTTGTTCACAACCACTTGCCCTTCTCCTCAGCGCGGGAAACCACTCTAGCAGGTGGAGGCTTGACGAAGTCAGGGGTGCGACTGCCGAGGGAGAAGTTAATCTTCGCCTGGTTGCTGTAGTAGCACACAGTCATCACGTCGTACGCTCATGCCACCTGCTCCATGGTGGTTAATGTGCCAAGCCACCGCTGATCTCCCGTGCGTCTCAATTTTAGATCACCACCGCCCAAGTGCCATGGACCTTGAGGAGGCGTTGGCGGCGAGTGCTATTCCGGACGAATCGGGACTCCACCTTCTTGTCTAGGCCGGCCATACTTGTGATGGTTCCCCAGGATCAAATAAATCCACTTAGGTCTACGTTGGTGGCGATTGAAGGGGGGGAGCTGCGGGTTTGCCGGTGGAAGCGCCGGCGTGGGGACGGCCGAGCAAGGGAGAGGGATCTTTTGCTGAGAAATTGGTTCGACTGCTCAAAATGGAGAGATGGTGGATGTGCCCCTAATTTTTTTTATGTAGATTTCAACTAGATGTGGCTTAATTCCTTGAAAAGAATTTTTGAGGAGTTAAAAGCCCTTTTCATGCTTCTATTAGAGATGCCCTAATAGCATAGCTTTTGCAGTAACAGTAGCAGCACGTGACAGCCCTGTCCACGACCGCTTGTACCAATTTAGGTAGATTATGTGATTTCTGGTACAAGCATTGTTTCTGGCATTTGGACAGGAGCTTTGCTCTATTTGTATCGTGCGTGCATGTGTTGTTGCCGTATACGATACGATCGAGGGTAGTAAAGTGTCCAGCCTCCGCGATTCATTCATGGCCCAATCTATCTCTCCAGTTGATGATACAACTCCTTATCAGTTCCAGCTCGCAGCCCGCCGTCGGCCCCCCAAGCCCTTTAGGGCAACTTCAATTGGGCGACCATTTCGTCCGCTGGCATCCGTTTGGGTCGGTCTGGACAGAAAAGGCGGCCCAATATGCCGACTCAAACGGACGCGCGTCCGCTTGGCGTCCGCATGGCGACCCATTTTCGGCCCAATTTTGAGCCGCATTTGCATTGGCGCGGACACGCAACGGACGCGTGCGCGCCTACTCCTCTCCCCGGGCCCGCCGGTCGGTGGCAGCCACCACCATTTTCCCAAAAACCCTCCCGCCCGTGCGCGCTCCTGCCCCTCACCCGCGATGGATGACGCCATCGACCTCGCCGCCCTCGCCTTGTCCGGCGCTGCTGTCCCCTCCGGCAAAGGCAAGCCTTGTGCCAGGCGCAAGACCGCCGCTGCTCTCAAGCCAAAGAAGCCGCTGACGCCCGAATAGCGGGCAAGGGAGTCGGCCAAGAGGAAGAGCCGGAGGCACGCCGCAGACGCGAGGGATGAGGCCGCCGTGCACGCCGCCGTCGCCGCTGCCGCGCAGCAGGAGGTCACCAATGCCCGCGTCGCGGCGGCAACGAGGGAGGCGCTCTACATGCTAGGGTTAAACCCTGGCCAGCACGGCCTCGTCAACGCCGCCGTCGCCGCGGCCAGCACCGGCTCATCGGTGTTTCCTCGGATGGTGCTGCCCGACTCTCCCCGCGTGTCGGCTTGCAACCCTATGCCCGGCTTCCACGTGTACCCGCAGACCACCCGCCTCTCCGGGGAGTGCTTGCCCGACGTGAGCGTGGTCGCGCATTCCACGTCCGCGCCCGCGCCCATCAACCTCAACGCCACCCCGGTGGTCGGTGGCTTGTCATCCGGTGGCGCGAGGAAACGCGAGCAGCAGACGCCGGCCGCCGTGCTCCCGAACGCCCGCAACCTGTTAGAGGGAATGCCGTCCAACGTCGACGAGGACTACATGCAGAACCTCATGTTCGAGGGTGGTGCACCGGCCGCTGGCTACGATCCCGACGAGACACAAAGCCAGGACGCCCGCGGGGCGTTCACGCCGGCCCTGACTATGATCCCGATCAGGCGACCTTCATGCATGATCAAGTCGGCATCGACCTGGACGGCTTCCCACTCAACCACGAGTTTCCGGACGACTACGGGTGTCGGTGTCAAAACCGGCGGATCTCGGGTAGGGGGTCCCGAACTGTGCGTCTAAGGTCGATGGTAACAAGAGACGGTGAACATGATGTTTACCCAGGTTCGGGCCCTCTCTATGGAGGTAATACCCTACTTCCTGCTTGATTGATCTTGATGAATATAAGTATTACAAGAGTTGATCTACCACTAGATCGAGATGGCTAAACCCTAAAAGCTTAGCCTGTATGACTATGGTAATGAGTATCTCTCCCTCCGGACTAAGTCCTCCGGTTTATATAGACACCGGGAGGATCTACGGTTACACAAGGTCAGTTAGAAAGAAAGGAATCTACATATTCGGTCGCCAAGCTTGCCTTCCACGCCAAGGAGAGTCCCATCCGGACACGGGTGCAGTCTTCGGTCTTCGTATCTTCACAACCCATTAGTCCGGCCCATGGCTAACAGGCCGGACGCCCGAGGACCCCTTAGTCAAGGACTCCCTCAATGGAAGCCTATGATAGTGATCATGAAACTTCGGATCAAGTCACTACCAAACCTGGTAGGTCGACAAGGATGTGTACTACTTCAGAGTGGTACGTAATCCTGTCTTGGAAGTCATGTTGCTAGACAACAATGAACCTACGAGCCATGGAGAAGCGATGGTGCGCCCGGATTCCGACAAATGGCTCGAGGCCATAAAATCCGAGAGAAGATCCATGTATAAAATAAAGTGTAGACTTTGGAAGAACTACTTGATGGTCATAAGGCTGTTGGGTACAGATGGATTTTAAAAGGGAAGACAGACAATGATGGTAAGTGTCACCATTAACAAAGCTCGACTTGTCATTTGAGATGTTTTCCGACAAGTTCAAGGAGTTGACTACGATGATACTTTCTCACCATAGCGATGCTAAGAGTGCATTAGAATTATGTTAGCAGCTACTGCATTATTTATGAAATCTTGCGATAGGATGTCAAAATATAGTTTCCTCGACGATTTTCTTGAGGAAAGGTTGTATCCGATACAACCGAAGGTTTTGACAATCCTAAAAGATGCTAACAAGTATGCAAAGCTCCAACAATCCTTCTAAGGACTGGAGTAAGCATCTCGAGTTGGAATATACGCTTTGATGAGATGATCAAAGATTTTGGATTTATACAAAGTTTATGAGAAACTTGTATTTCCAAAGAAGTGAGTGGGAGCACTATAGAATTTCTGATGAGTATGTGTTGTTGACGTATTGTTGATAAGAAATGATATATAATTTCTAGAAAGCATATAGGGTATTTGAAAAGGTGTTTTCAATGGAAAACCTGGATTAAGCTACTTGAACATTGAGCATCAAGATCTATAAGGATAGATCAAAACGCTCAATAATACTTTCAAATGAATACATGCCGTGACAAGATTTTGAAGAAGTTCAAAATAGATCGGCGAAGAAGGAGTTCTTGGCTGTGTTATAAGGTGTGAGTATTGAGTAAGACTCAAGACATGACCTCGGCAGAAGAGAGAGAATGGACGAAGGTCGTCCCCTATGCTTCAGACATAGGCTCTACAGTATGCTATGCTGTGTACCGCACCTGAAGTGTGCCTTGCCATGAGTTAGTCAAGGGGTACAAGAATGATCCAGGAATGGATAACAAGACATCGGTCAAACATATCCTTAGTAACTAGTGGACTAAGGAATTTTCTCAATTATAGAGGTGGTAAAAGAGTTCGTCGTAAAGGGTTACGACGATGCAAACTTTGACACTAATCTGGATGACTCTGAGTAGTAGACCGGATTCGTATAGTAGAGCTGTTATTTGGAATAGTTCCAAATGGCACGTGGTAGCTGCATATAGGAGATGACATAGAAATTTGTAAAGCACACACGGATCTGAAAGATTCATACCCGTTGACTAATAACCTCTCTCACAAGCGAGATATGATCAAACCCCATGGGTGTTGAATTCATTACAATCACATAGTGATGTGAACTAGATTATTGACTCTAGTGCAAGTGGGAGACTTTTGGAAATATGCCCTAGAGGCAATAATAAAATGGTTATTATTATATTTCCTCGTTCATGATAATTGCCTATTGTTCATGCTATAATTGTGTTATCCGGAAATCGTAATACATGTGTGAATACATAGACCACAACATGTCCCTAGTGAGCCTCTAGTTGACTAGCTCGTTGATCAACAGATGGTCATGGTTTCCTGACTATGGACATTGGATGTCATTGATAACGGGATCACATCATTAGGAGAATGATGTGATGGACAAGACCCATTCCTAAGCATAGCACAAGATCATGTAGTTCGTTTGCTAGAGCTTTTCTAATGTCAAGTATCATTTCCTTAGACCATGAGATTGTGCAACTCCCGGATACCGTAGGAATCCTTTGGGTGTGCCAAACATCACAGCGTAACTGGGTGGCTATAAAGGTGCACTACAAGTATCTCCGAAAGTGTCTGTTGGGTTGGCACGAATCGAGACTAGGATTTGTCACTCCGTATGACGGAGAGGTATCTCTGGGCCCACTCGGTAATGCATCATCATAATGAGCTCAATGTGACTAACTAGTCAGTCACGGGATCATGCATTATGGAATGAGTAAACTACTTGCCGGTAACGAGATTGAACGAGGTATTGGGATACCGACGATCGAATCTCGGGCAAGTAACATACTGATTGACAAAGGGAATTGCATACGGGATTGCTTGAATCCTTGACATCGTGGTTCATCCGATGAGATCATCGTGGAACATGTGGGAGCCAACATGGGTATCCAGATCCCGCTGTTGATTATTGACCGGAGAACGTCTCGGTCATGTCTGCATGGTTCCCGAACCCGTAGGGTCTACACACTTAAGGTTCGGTGACGCTAGAGTTGTTATGGGAAATAGTATGTGGTTACCGAAGGTTGTTGAGTCCGGATGATATCCCGGACATGACGAGGAGCTCGGAATGGTCCGGAGGTGAAGATCGGTATATTGGACGAGGGTATTAGAGTCCG
This sequence comes from Aegilops longissima, assembly GCA_021605205.1. Taxonomy (NCBI): domain Eukaryota; kingdom Viridiplantae; phylum Streptophyta; class Magnoliopsida; order Poales; family Poaceae; genus Aegilops; species Aegilops longissima. The sequence goes on along the minus strand of CM038677.1, from coordinate 690,229,229 downwards.
AATTTTTCCGGGGTACCTGTGATGACCAGCGTGTCCGAAAGGGGTTTGGAGCCCGGCAAGTGTTGGGGGCCTAATGGGCCAAGGGAGGGGGCACATCAGCCCACTAAGGGGCTGAGCGCCTCCCACCCCATCTCACGTAACACTGGAGAGGTAGGGCGCCACCCCTAGGGCAGCCTCCCTCCCGGCTTGGGGGCAAGTTTCCTAGGGGTGGGGCGCCCAAACCCATCTAGGGTTTCCCTGGCGCCGCCCTCCTCTAGATCCATCTAGAGGGCCGTCCCCTCTCCCTTCCCCTATATATAGTGAGGGGTGGGAGGCAGCCACACCCTTCCCGGCGCAGCCCTCCTCCTCAACACCTCCTCCTCCTCCGTAGTGCTTGGCGAGCCTGCGGAGAACCACGAGCTCCATCGCCACCACGCCGTCGTGCTGCTGGAGTTTTCCCTCAACTTCTCCTCTCCCCTTGCTGGATCAAGAAGGAGGAGACGTCCCCGGGCTGTACGTGTGTTGAACGCGGAGGCGCCGTACGTTCGGCGCTAGATCGGATGTTCCGCGATTTGAATCACCGCGAGTACGACTCCATCAACCGCGTTCTTGTAACGCTTCCACTTAGCGATCTTCAAGGGTATGAAGATGCACTCCTTCTCTCTCGTTGCTAGAATCTCCATAGATTGATCTTGGTGATGCGTAGAAAATTTTGAATTTCTGCTACGTTCCCCAACGGTGGCATCATGAGCTAGGTCTATTGCGTAGATTCTATGCACGAGTAGAACACAATGTTCAATATGCTTACCGTTACTAGTCCTATCTTGTTTCGACGGTATTGTGGGATGAAGCGGCCCGGACCGACCTTACACGTACACTTACGTGAGACAGGTTCCACCGACTGACATGCACTTGTTGCATAAGGTGGCTAGCGGGTGCCAGTCTCTCCCACTTTAGTCGGATCGGATTCGACGAAAAGGGTCCTTATGAAGGGTAAATAGCAATTGGCATATCACGTTGTGGTTTTGGCGTAGGTAAGAAACGTTCTTGCTAGAAACCTATAGCAGCCACGTAAAAACTTGCAACAACAATTAGAGGACGTCTAACTTGTTTTTGCAGCATATGTCGTGTGATGTGATATGGCCAAGAAGGATGTGATGAATGAAATATATGTGATGTATGAGATTGATCATATTCTTGTAATAGGAATCACGACTTGCATGTCGATGAGTATGACAACCGGCAGGAGCCATAGGAGTTGTCTTTAATTATTGTATGACCTGCGTGTCACTGAATTACGCCATGTAATTACTTTACTTCATTGCTAAACCGTTAGCTATAGTAGTAGAAGTAATCAGTTGGCGAGACAACTTCATGGAGACACGATGATGGAGATCATGATGATGGAGATCATAGTGTCATGCGGTGACGATGATGATCATGGAGCCCCAAGATGGAGATCAAAGGAGCAAAATGATATTGGCCATATCATGTCAGAATTTGATTGCATGTGATGTTTATCATGTTTATGCATCTTATTTGCTTAGAACGACGGTAGTAAATAAGATGATCCCTCATAATAATTTCAAGAAAGTGTTCCCCCTAACTGTGCACTGTTGCGAAAGTTCGTTGTTTCGAAGCACCACGTGATGATCGATGTGATAGATTCTAACATTCACATACAACGGGTGTAAGCCAGATTTACACATGCAAAACACTTAGGTTGACTTGACGAGCCTAGCATGTACAGACATGGCCTCGGAACACAAGAGACCGAAAGGTCGAACATGAGTCGTATAGTAGATAAGATCAACATGAAGATGTTCACCGATGATGACTAGTCCGTCTCACGTGATGATCGGACACGGCCTAGTTGACTCGGATCATGTATCACTTAGATGACTAGAGGGATGTCTATATGAGTGGGAGTTCATTAAATAATTTGATTAGATGAACTTAATTATCATGAACATAGTCAAAAGGTCTTTGCAAATTATGTCGTTGCATACGCTTTAGTTCTACTGTTTAGATATGTTCCTAGAGAAAATATAGTTGAAAGTTGATAGTAGAAATTATGCGGACTGGGTCCGTAAACTGAGGATTGTCCTCATTGCCGCGCAGAAGGCTTATGTCCTTAATGCACCACTCGGTGTGCTGAACCTCGAACGTCGTCTGTGGATGTTGCGAACATCTGACATACACGTTTTGATGACTATGTGATAGTTCAGTAATGTTAAACGGTTTAGAATTGAGGCGCCGAAGACGTTTTTGAAACATCGCGGAACATATGAGATGTTCAAAGGGCTGAAATTGGGATTTCAGGCTCGTGCCCACATCAAGAGGTATGAGACCTCTGACGAGTTTCTTAAGCCTGCAAACTAAGGGAGAAAAGCTCAATCATTGAGCATGTGCTCAGATTGTCTGAGTACTACAATCACTTGAATCGAGTGGGAGTTAATCTTCCAGATGAGATAGTGATGGTTCTCCATAGTCACTGCCACCAAGCTATTAGAGCTTCGTGATGAACTATAACATATCAGGGATAGACATGATGATCCTTGAGCAATTCGCGATGTTTGACACCGCGAAAGAAGAAATCGAGTAGGAGCATCAATTGTTAATGGTTAGTAAAACCACTAGTTTCAAGAAGGGCAAGGGCAAGAAGGGATACTTCATGAAATGGCAAATTAGTTGCTGCTCTAGTGAAGAAATCCAGGGTTGAACCCAAACCCGAGACTAAGTGCTTCTGTAATGAGGGAACAGTCACTGAAGCAGATCTACCCTAGACACTTGGTAGATGAGAAGGCTGGCAAGGTTGACAGAAGTATATTGGATATACATTGTATTAAATGTGTACTTTACTAGTACTCCTAGTAGCACCAGGGTATTAAGATACCGGTTCGGTTGCTAAGTGTTAGTAACTCAAAATAAAAGAGCTACGGAATAAACGGAGACTAGCTAAAGGTGAGATGACGATGTGTGTTGGAAGTGTTTCCAAGGTTGATGTGATCAAGCATCGCCTGCTCCCTCTACCATCGAGATTGGTGTTAAACCTAAATAATTGTTATTTGGTGTTTGCGTTGAGCATAGACATGATTGGATTATGTTTATCGCAATACGGTTATTCATTTAGGGAGAATAATGGTTACTCTGTTTATTTGAATAATACCTTCAACGGTCTTGCACCTAAAATGAATGGTTTATTGAATATCGATCGTAGTGATACACATGTTCATGCCAAAAGATATAAGATAGTAATGATAGTACCACATACTTGTGGCACTGCCATTTGAGTCATACTGGTATAAAACGCATGAAGAAGCTCCATGTTGATGGATCGTTGGACTCACTCGTTTTGAAAAGATTGAGACATGCGAACCATGTCTATTGGTGTATACGCATGAAGAAACTCCATGCAGATGGATCGTTTGGACTCACTTGATTTTGAATCACTGGAGACATGCAAATCATACCACATGGGCAAGATGACTGAAAAGCCTCGGTTTTAGTAAGATGGAACAAGAAAGCAACTTGTTGGAAGTAATACATTTTGATGTGTGCATTCCAATGAGTGCCGAGGCACGCAGTGGATATCGTTATGTTCTTACTTCACAGATGATTTGAGTATATGTTGAGTATATTTACTTGACGAAACACAAGTAGGAATTATTGAAAGGTTCAAGTAATTTCAGAGTGAAGTTGAAGATCGTCGTGACAAGAGGATAAAATATCTATGATATGATCATAGAGATGAATATCTGAGTTACGAGTTTGGCACACAATTAAGACATTGTGGAAATTGTTTCACAACTAACACCGCCTGGAACACCATAGTGTGATGGTGTGTCCGAACATCATAGATGCACCCCATTGGATATGGGGCATACCATGATGTCTCTTATCGAATTACCACTATCGTTCATGGGTTAGGCATTAGAGACAACCACATTCACTTTAAATAGGGCACCACGTAATTCCATTGAGATGACACCGTATGAACTATGGTTTAGAGAAACCTAAGCTGTCGTTTCTTGAAAGTTTGGGGCTGCGACGCTTATGTGAAAAAAAAAGTTTCATCCTGATAAGCTCGAACCCAAAGCGGATAAATACATCTTCATAGGACACCCAAAACAGTTGGGTATACCTCCTATTTCAGATCCGGAAGCAAAATTGATTGTTTCTAGTAACGGGTCCTTTCTCGAGGAAAAGTTTCTCTCGAAAGAATTGAGTGGGAGGATGGTGGAGACTTGATATGGTTATTGAACCGTCACTACAACTAGTGTGTAGCAGGGCACATGAAGTTGTTCCTATGGCTCCTACACCAATTGAAGTGGAAGCTTATGATAGTGATCATGAAACTTCGGATCAAGTCACTACCAGACCTCGTAGGTCGACAAGGATGCGTACTACTTCAGAGTGGTACGTAATCCTGTCTTGGAAGTCATGTTTCTAGACAACAATGAACCTACGAGCCATGGAGAAGCGATGGTGGGCCCGGATTCCGACAAATGGCTCGAGGCCATAAAATCCGAGAGAAGATCCATGTATAAAGCAAAGTGTAGACTTTGGAAGAACTACTTGATGGTCATAAGGCTGTTGGGTACATATGGATTTTAAAAGGGAAGACACACAATGATGGTAAGTGTCACCATTAACAAAGCTCGACTTGTCGCTGAGATGTTTTTCGACAAGTTCAAGGAGTTGACTACGATGATACTTTCTCACTCGTAGCTATCCTAAGATTCTGTTAGAATTATGTTAGCAGCTACTGCATTATTTATGAAATCTTGCAGATAGGATGTCAAAATATAGTTTCCTCGACAATTTTCTTGAGGAAAGGTTGTATCTGATACAACCAGAAGGTTTTGACAATCCTAAAATATGCTAACAAGTATGCAAAGCTCCAGCAATCCTTCTAAGGACTGGAGTAAGCATCTCGGAGTTGGAATATACGCTTTGATGAGATGATCAAAGATTTTGGATTTATACAAAGTTTATGAGAAACTTGTATTTCCAAAGAAGTGAGTGGGAGCACTATAGAATTTCTTATGAGTATATGTTGTTGACGTATTGTTGATCAGAAATGATATAGAATTTCTAGAAAGCATATAGGGTATTTGAAAAGGTGTTTTTCAATGGAAAACCTGGATTAAGCTACTTGAACATTGAGCATCAAGATCTATAAGGATAGATAAAAAACGCTCAATAATACTTTCAAATGAATACATGCCGTGACAAGATTTTGAAGAAGTTCAAAATAGATCGGCGAAGAAGGAGTTCTTGGCAGTGTTATAAGGTGTGAGTATTGAGTAAGACTCAAGACATGACCTCGGCAGAAGAGAGAGAATGGACGAAGGTCGTCCCCTATGCTTCATACATAGGCTCTACGGTATGCTATGCTGTGTACCGCACCTGAAGTGTGCCTTGCCGTGAGTTAGTCAAGGGGTACAAGAATGATCCAGGAATGGATAACAAGACAACAGTCAAACATATCCTTAGTAACTAGTGGACTAAGGAATTTTCTCAATTATAGAGGTGGTAAAAGAGTTCGTCGTAAAGGGTTACGCCGATGCAAACTTTGACACTAATCTGGATGACTCTGAGTAGTAGACCGGATTCGTATAGTAGAGCTGTTATTTGGAATAGTTCCAGATGGCACGTGGTAGCTGCATATAGGAGATGACATAGAAATTTGTAAAGCACACACGATCTGAAGATTCGCACCGCTGACTAATAACCTCTCACAAGCGAGATATGATCAAACCCCATGGGTGTTGAATTCATTACAATCACATAGTGATGTGAACTAGATTATTGACTCTAGTGCAAGTGGGAGACTGTTGGAAATATGCCCTAGAGGCAATAATAAAATGGTTATTATTATATTTCCTCGTTCATGATAATTGTCTATTGTTCATGCTATAATTGTGTTATCCGGAAACCGTAATGCATGTGTGAATACATAGACCACAACATGTCCCTAGTGAGCCACTAGTTGACTAGCTCGTTGATCAACAGATGGTCATGGTTTCCTGACTATGGACATTGGCTGTCATTGATAACGGGATCACATCATTAGGAGAATGATGTGATGGACAAGACCCATTCCTAAGCATAGCACAAGATCGTGTAGTTCGTTTGCTAGAGCTTTTCTAATGTCAAGTATCATTTCCTTATACCATGAGATTGTGCAACTCCCGGATACCGCAGGAATGCTTTGGGTGTGCCAAACGTCACAACGAACTGGGTGGCTATAAAGGTGCACTACAGGTATCTCCGAAAGTGTCTGTTGGGTTGGCACGAATTGAGACTAGGATTTGTCACTCCGTATGACGGCGAGGTATCTCTGGGCCCACTCAGTATTGCATCATCATAATGAGCTCAATGTGACTAAGTAGTTAGTCACGGGATCATGCATTATGGAACGAGTAAAGTGACTTGCCGGTAACGAGATTGAACGAGGTATTGGGATACCGACGATCGAATCTCGGGCAAGAAACATACCGATTGACAAAGGGAATTGCATACAGGATTGCTTGAATCCTTGACATCGTGGTTCATCCGATGAGATCATCGTGGAACATGTGGGAGCCAACATGGGTATCCAGATCCCGCTGTTGGTTATTGACGGAGAACGCCTCGGTCATGTTCAGATGGTTCCCGAACCCGTAGGGTCTACACACTTAAGGTTCGGTGATGCTAGAGTTGTTATGGGAAATAGTATGTGGTTACCGAAGGTTGTTCGGAGTCCCGGGTGAGATCCCGGACATGATGAGGAGCTCCGGAATGGTCCGGAGGTGAAGATCGGTAATTGGACGAAGGGTATTGGAGTTCGGAATTGTTCCGGCGGTACCAGGTGATGACCAGCGTGTCCGAAAGGGGTTTCGGAGGCCCCGGCATGTGTTGGGGGGCCTTATGGGCCAAGGGGAGGGGGCACATCAGCCCACTAAGGGGCTGAGCGCCCCTCCCACCCCATCTCACGTAACCTGGAGAGGTAGGGGCCCCACCCCTAGGGCAGCCTCCCCTCCCGGCTTGGGGGGCAAGTTTCCTAGGGGGTGGGGGCGCCCAAACCCATCTAGGGTTTCCCCTGGCCGCCGCCCCTCCTCTAGATCCATCTAGAGGGGCCAGCCCCCTCTCCCCTTCCCCCTATATATAGTGAGGGGGTGGGAGGGCAGCCACACCCTTCCCCTGGCGCAGCCCCTCCCTCCTCCAACACCTCCTCCTCCTCCGTAGTGCTTGGCGAAGCCCTGCCGGAGAACCACGAGCTCCATCGCCACCACGCATTCGTGCTGCTGGAGTTTTCCCTCAACTTCTCCTCTCCCCTTGCTGGGTCAAGAAGGAGGAGACGTCCCCGGGCTGTACGTGTGTTGAACGCGGAGGCGTCGTACGTTCGGCGCTAGATCGGATCTTCCGCGATTTGAATCGCCGCGAGCACGACTCCATCAACCGCGTTCTTGTAACGCTTCCTTTTAGCGATCTTCAAGGGTATGAAGATGCACTCCTTCTCTCTCGTTGCTAGAATCTCCATAGATTGATCTTGGTGATGCGTAGAAAATTTTGAATTTCTGCTACGTTCCCCAACATGGATACCTATCCGACACACCAAAGAAAGCTTCCGAAGAGTGGACCTCTGAATGGTTTTACATTTAGGACGTCGTACTCCCAGATCCAGTCCGGAGGCGCTCCCCGAATTTACAAGTGTCCCTCTGAAGAAACGCCACAGCCGGTGCCCTCGGAGTCTCAAGGAGGAAGATAGTGCGGAAGTCTGGCAACTCCTGAGCAAGATCAAGAAGCTTGCGCAGTCCAGATATACGACAATCGAAGTGATGGCGACCTCCATAGTGCGAGGGGTCCAGCCACTCCAATATAGAGGACTCTCCATGTGGAACTACAATGGGGAAGACAACTCCTCCCGCTGTGGCAGGAAAGGTCCAGACACCCCTGCCGCCCTAGCCAAAATATTGGCCGAACTATTCAAGGGTGAGGAAGAGGAGTTCCTGCGCATTACGCACAGAGAAGGATATTCCATGTACTGTCCTCCTAGATGGTTAATCCCCCAACTCTTCTTCTCTACTCATTCCACTCCCTGAGCTTCGTTCAACGAATATTAACCCGTCCATTTATAACAACATTGGCGAAAGATTTCCGAGGGGCTTCACAGCCTCGCCCCGCAGCCCGAGGGCCACAATCGGGACCTTGACCCCGGATTCGAAGAGGATCCATATATATTTGTGGTGCTCGAGAATGGGATGTTTTATCAAACGAGCTATGACGGCACAGAGGTGTCCATCATCGCCGACTATCCCGGTCTTCTCCCTGCTTCTCATGTAAGTAATCAGGAGACACTTTGTCCGAGAGGGTTTCTCATTCTTCCTCACTCACCGCACCAACATATGCTCGGAAGGGGAGGCGTTTGGCGTGTCGTGCTGCCCCAGGGGCATCTCCAGACAGAGAGGCTCCCACGTTGGGCAGGCCTTCGAAGAGGAAGGCAAACAGACATACGGTCGGGCCTTCCTTGAAGAGGTATGGGTTCGCAACTATGCTCTTTTTAGCAGTCGCGTCCAACTGTGACTCGTATGTTCATTTTGTATCAGGAAAAAGGTTCGACGGACTGTTTCTGGGGACCCGACCAGTCGTACTCCTGATAACCAAGATTCGGTCCCAGCCGAAGAGACGGGGCCCGATATGGGAGTGGCGCCGGACTGTCCTTCTGCCGAGGGTTCGGAAAATATGTCCGTCACCAATTCAGAAGTGGAGAGCACCATGAATCACCGGCGCTGGAGGGCCGTTTTATGAAATCCCCGCTTCTCAAAAGAGGCGTTCGGTGCCTTCAGCTCGGCTGATGCATACATCCGAGCTGCTCGAGATGGGGTTAACAGAGCCACCGAGCAACATTTGAAAGATGTGCATGTAAGTTTACCTTGTTCGAATTTGATAACCATGTGCCAGTAGCCCTCGAGACTAGAAGTAGTTGGGACAAATGTTTTAAGGATCATTGTATAACCAGGTTCTTATGGAAAAGAACGACCTGCTAGCCCAAGAGCAGGAGTAGTGCCGGACATGGCTAACTGCTGCTACCTCCCTACTGGAAAAGTTCAAGAAGGCGTCCTCTGGTAATATTTCCCTCCACTGAGAAACAAAAAATGATACGCCAACTGTATTGCAACTGCTACTTGTCTCATAACAGGGTCATCAGACCAACTGGGAGAGGAACTAAAGGCCACTTAGACGAGCGAAAAAGAGGCGAAGAGACAACATGCCGCATGCGAGCGCGTTCTAACTCGAGTCAGAGAGGAGAAAAACAAACTCCATGATTCAAACACCAAACTGGGCGAAGAATTGAAAAATGTGCGAGCCCAGCTAGCCGACTCTGTGAAGGAGAACAAAAACTGCGGGGCGGCATATTCAGTATGTGACCGAATTTATCTTATAACAGTTTGGAGGTAAAATTAGCTGATATAGCTATGATTGCAGGTATGTTGACGGGCCTTCCAGAAGAGGAGGTGTCCGGATCATCAAGTGATCTTCTGCAAGGGCTGTCGCAGTTACACGAGCAAGCTCGGCAGGCAATGTGGAGTGTAGCCAAGGCCTTATGGCCATCCGCCTCCCCGCCAGGGAGTATGGAGAAGCTTGTAGAGCTGTTCGAGGGAGCGCGGCGGCGTATCCGACTATGGAAGATATCGGCCTGCCGAGAGGATGCGCGAGAGGCCTGGGCCATGGTAAAAACGCGGTATACCAAGCTGGATCTGAATCACATGGCCCGGGTCGGACCGCTACGGTCAAATGGGGAAGAAATTCTGTTAGCTTAGTATATGAACAAGTAGAGGTGGCCGCTAGATATTCCCAACAGGATTGTAAGTTAGACCGCCTGTTGGACGGTATAGAGGAGGAAGTCTTTAAGTCCTAAGTGACTATGTACTTTCCTTCTAGCTGGATTGTAAAACGATTGTCATGGCCGACCTTTTCGCTTCGACCTCTCGACCCGAAAGTGCGGAGTGTTTTCCGAATACCTGAGCGGCAAAATAAACCGGGGTATGCGTGAAAACCAGGCGAGGGGTCATAGTTGCTTGAATGCATGTTGTATCCGGCTAGTTATGTTATATTACATTAAAATTGCAAGAAACATCTTCCAGAGATAATAGTTCCGTTAAGGGTTCCTTTCCCTGGGTGTGCATGTCCGGACTGTGATGAAGAAATCACAATGTGTATATCTTCTCGGGGTTCACGAAGGAACGAATGCAAAAACACCTTTAGTTCACCGACCGAATATTCCCTTAAGAACGCTAGCTTTCGGCTTCACCCAGTCTGAGGTACACATCCGGATGACCCGGCAGTAACAATCGCAGAGGTGCTCCCTTTATGCCCTAGCCGAACTAATGGGAACGTAGGGCATAAGCACAGGATCCATGCAACCCAGCTTGGCCAAAACTTAAGTCATATCGATGCATATAATGGCAAAGAAAAGGTACATATGGGAGAAAACGTATATGTGATGAGCTTGATGCTCGAAAAATAATAATAGCAAGCTTCTGTCCAAGAAGCCCCCAGGTATAATAGACGTACATACTTGAAGATGTATGTGTCGGGGGTGTACGGTCTAACCACACGAAAGCTTTTAAGGCTAAAGAAAAAAATGAAAAGAGAGAAAAAATGATGGAAAAATAGGGGGGAGGAAACGAACAAAGGGTTCGGCGCTAGGCATAGAATCTTCGGAGTCTGGCCGCGTTCCAGGGGTTCGGCTCTAGTCGGTTGTCTGACGCATCACACAAACGGTACGCCCCTCCGGCGAGAACTTGGTCGATGATGAAGGGACCCTCCCACTTGGGCTTGAGTCTGTCCTTTTTCTTCTCCGGCAGGCGTAAAACGAGTTCGCCGACGTTATAAGTTTTGGCCCGCACTTCTCTGCTTTGATACCTTCAATCCTGCTGTTGATAAAATGCAGAACGGGCTTTTGCGACGTCACGCTCCTCCTCCAGGGCATCTAGGCTGTCCTGCCGATCGAGCTCAGCCTCTCTCTCTCTCTCTCTCTCTCTCTCTCTCTCTCTCTCTCTCTCTCTCTCTCTCTGCGCACTCGAGGTGAGTCATGAATAATGTCGCAGGGTAGCACTGCCTCTACGCCGTACACCATGAAGAAAGGTGTGTATCCAGTAGTTCGATTGGGCGTGGTCCGCAGCCCCTAGAGTACGGAGTCGAGCTCCTCAACCCAGTGCTTGTCTAATTTTTCAAAGAGTGCACTAGTCTAGGCTTAATGCCGCTCATAATAAGACCATTGGCTCTTTCGACTTGACCATTTGTCTGTGGATGATAGACAGAGGCGTAACCAAGCTTAATGCCTAGATTATCACACCAGGTTTTCACTTCGTCGGCTGTGAAGTTGGAGTCGTTATCGGTGATGATGTTGTGCGGAACACCATAACGGTGTACGACGCTGGATATGAATTCTATCACCGGCCCGGACTCGGCCGTTTTAACTGGTTTGGCTTCTATCCACTTGGTGAATTTATCCACCATGCCCAACAGATATTTTTTCTTATGGCTTCCTCATTTAAGAGGTCCAACCATATCCAGTCCCCAGACCGCAAAAGGCCAAGTGACGGGGATTGTTTGTAGGGCAGTGGGGGCATGTGGCTTTGGTTGGCGAAGAGTTGGTATTTGATGCAACGTTGGACAAGGTCCTGTTCATTTGCTCGGGCTGTCGGCCAGTAGAATCCTGTACGGATGGCCTTGCTAACAAGGGCCCGAGCTGCGGCGTGGTGCCCGCCGAGACCGGCATGAATCTCAGCCAGGAGCTGCCGCCCCTCCTCCTCAGAGATACACCTTTGAAGGACTCCAGTAGCTCTTTTCTTATAGAGCTCTCCGTCGTGAACCTTGTAGGCCTTCGAACGCTGGACGATGCGGCGGGCCTCATTCTGATCCTCAGGAAGTTCTTTCCTATTAAGGTATGCCAGGAAAGGTTCGGTCCATGGGGCAATGACTGCCATAATGAGATGGGCCGACAGTGTTATTTCGGTGGCTGAGCCGCCGATGATATCTGTGTGTGTTCGGCATCTGGGGTTGTGCTCGGATACGGACTAGTGTTGCCGCTTTCCCCCTGCCACACCACGGATGGCTTAGAAAGCCTTTCCAGAAATATATTAGGTGGGACGGGGTCGCGCTTGGCGCCAATATAAGCGAGAATGTCCGCCGCTTGATTACTTTCACGGGCCACATGATGGAACTCGAGCCCCTCGAACCTAGCCAACATTTTTAGGACGACGTTATGATAAGCGCCATCTTTGGGTCTTTGGCATCGAAATCTCCATTTATTTGAGATATTGCCAGGTTTGAGTCCCCGCGCACCTCTAGGCATTGTATTCCCATGGAGACAGCCATCCGAAGACCATGCAACAAGGCCTCGTATTCGGCTGCTTGTTGGAATATGTGTATAGTATTTGGAGTACGTACTGAACGACATCTCCAGTAGGAGACGTTAATACGACGCCCGCTCCTATTCCTACCAGCATTTTGGAGCCATCGAAATACATAACCCAATTGGAGTATGTGTCGTACTCTTTAGTGAGTTCGGCCTTTGTCCATTCGGCGACGAAGTCAGCTAGTACTTGGGATTTAATAGCTCGACGTGGTTTGTATGTAATATCAAATGGAAGGAGCTCAATGGCCCATTTGGCGATCCGGCCCGTGGCATCGCGGTTGTTTATTATGTCGTTGAGTGGTACTTCGAAGGCCACCGTGGTCGAACACTCCTGGAAGTAGTGTCGTAGCTTTCGGGATGCCATGAAGACCGCGTATGCTATCTTTTGATAATGGGGGTACCGGGATTTGCATGGTGTAGGGACAGTGGATATGTAGTATACTGGCTTCTGAAGCGGGAATTTATGTCCGTCATGTTCTCGTTCAACGACAAGCATGGCGCTCACCACCTGATGTGTTGCCGATATGTATAGTAACATGGGTTCGCCGATGTTTGGCGCGACCAGGATTGGGTTGCTCGCTAGAAGGGTTTTTATTTCTTCCAGTCCGGCTGTTGCCGCGTCCGCCCACTCGACGTGATCGGTTCGCCGTAGAAGGCGATAGAGTGGCAGTGCCTTTTCTCCCAATCTGGAGATAAAGCGGCTTAGAGTTGCCACGCAACCCGTGAGCTTTTGGACTTGTTTAAGGTCTGTTGGCGTTGCCAATTGTGACAGAGCTTAGATTTTGGCTGGATTTGCTTCAATTCCTCTATTGGAAACGATGAAGCCCAGCAGTTTTCCAGCGGGGACGCCGAAAACACACTTTTCCGGATTGAGCTTAATGTCATACGCGCGGAGGTTGTCGAATGTGAGACGTAAATCGTCTATTAGTGTTTCGACGTGCCTAGTTTTTATGACGATGTCATCCACATAAGCTTCAACTGTCTTGCCGGTCTGTTTCTCCAGGCAAGTTTGAATCATGCGTTGGTATGTGGTGTCGGCGTTCTTGAGCCCGAAAGGCATGGTGTTGAAGAAAAATGGCCCATATGGGGTAATGAATGCTGTTGCAGCTTGATCGAACTCCTTCATTTTGATTTGATGGTATCCGGAATATGCATCAAGGAAACACAGTGAGTCGTGTCCTGCGGTAGCATCAATGATTTGATCAATGCGGGGGAAGGGGAAGGGATCCTTAGGGCAAGCCTTATTGAGGTCTTTGAAATCGACGCACAGGCGTCAGGATTTGTCCTTCTTTGGTACCATCACCAAGTTTTCCAGCCAGTCCGGATGTTTTATTTATCTGATGAATCCGGCCTTGATTAGCTTGGCTAACTCCTCCCCCATAGCTTGCCGTTTGGATTCATAAAAGCACCGCAATGCTTGTTTGACTGGTTTATATCCCTTTAATATGTTGAGACTATGTTCGGCCAGCTTGCATGGGATTCCTGCATATCGAGAAGGGGCCAGCGAATATATCCCGCCCAAGGAAACTCAGAGGCGGTGTCGACTGCTGGGTCTAGTTGTGCTCCAATAGATGTTGTCTTCTTGGGGTCCGTTGGGTGGACCTGGAATTTGACTATTTCTTCTACCGGTTTGAAGGAGGTGGATTTGGGTCGTTTGTCTAAGATCACATCGTCCCTATCCACCGTGGAGCGCAGTGCGGTTAATTCTTCGGCCGCGAGGGCTTCAGATAATGCCTCAAGGGCCAGGGATGCGGTTTTGTTTTCGGCGCAGAGCGCTATTTCCGGATCACTGACAAGAGTGATTATGCCGTTTGGTCCGGGCATTTTGAGCTTCATGTACCCGTAATGAGGTATAGCTTGGAAGCATGTAAAAGCATCTCGCCCCAACAGGGCGTGGTGTTCGCTGCTGAAAGGAGACACTTGGAAGGTTATTTATTTCGACCGATAATTCTCCGGCGTGCCGAATACCATGTCAAGTGTGATTTTTCCCGCACACCATGTCTCCCGACTGGGAATGATTCCTCGGAAGGTCGTGCTGCTTTGCTCGATGCGGCTTCTGTCTATTTCCATCTTGTGGAGTGTATCCTCATAGATGAGGTTTAGTCCGCTGTCGCCGTCCATGAGGACCTTGGTGAGTCGAAAGTCGTCCACGATGGGACTAAGGACTAATGCGGCTGGTGCTCAGACTGTCCTGTATTTTGGTTCGTCACCAGCATTAAAGATTATAGCCGTGTCGATCCAAGGGTTTATCGCAATTTGACAGACTTCGGTGAGGTCGCGGAGTGCCCTTTTGCGCTTATTATTTGAAGCGAATGTCTCGAAGACCTTCAATACTCTGGGTCGTCGTCTTCTGGAGGGTGTTGCTCTGGGGAGTTTTTGGTAAGGATGTCCTCATCGCTCTTGGCTACCTGCCGGAGTATCCAACATGCTCTAAGGTTGTGGTTTGGTCTGGTGTCAGGTGTTGTGTGTATTTTGCATGGGCCATCTAGCCATCCCTACAAAACGGTTCTGTGCCGCGTAATGGGTTTATATTTCTTGGCTATTGGACTGGGCGTGTCACGGGGATGCGCCCTTTTCGCCTGGACCAGCGGTTGAGTTGTGACCGATGGCTCCCAACAAGCTGCCTGATCTTTCCAGGCGCTTTCCATTGCGCTATACTTCTGTACGATAGTTGCCAAGTTAGCGAAGTGTAGTATGCGGCGGCGATTAATGGCGTTGATGATTCCTTCGTTCATGCAATTGTTGCAGAACGCTGATATCGCGTACTCGTCGCGGCAATCTTTAACCTTGTCCTTGACAAGGAGGAATCTGGCCCAGAAGTGGTGGACATTTTCCTGAGAATGCTATTGTATGCTCATGAGAGCGCTTATGTCTGGGTGGGTGGGTGGAATTGGATCCGGACCCTGACCCGATCGATGATCCGGAGTCTGAAGGTTTTCCAGACTTAACAGTCCGGGCTCCGGAGTATCTTCTGGTTGCTTATGCCCGCCGTCCGATTCTATGTTCGGAAGGCCGGTCACCTCCTTTTGCTGGTGGGTATCCGGCTCTGCAGGTTAGGCGATCCGGGCGTAATTCGTCTTCAGTATAGGGGAAGAGTCGCCGTCTTTCTCCTCGACTACCGCTATCTGGTGGGTGACAGGTGGAGATTTGATTTCTCTTTGGTCGGGTTTAAGCCTGATCCGCTCGTAATCTGTGGCGATTCCCAGGGCGGTGATGCGATCAAGGAGCTCGTTTAGAGACGAAAACTCTGCCGTATTCATCTGCTTGGAGTGTTTGGAGTCGATACGAAGGGGATTTTCGATGGCCCGAGAGGTCATAGTCGGCTTAACGACCGAACGGGCGGTCATGGTAAAGCCGCCCAGCCGAGGGTTTGGCACTGGGCCGCCTTCCCACGGCGTGATATTGTCTTTAGGACGAGGCGAGTCACCGATCCTATAAATCGACGCACTGATGGAACTCTCAATGAAAGCACCAATGTCGGTGTCAAACCAGCGGATCTCGGTAGGGGTCCCAACTGTGCGTCTAAGGTCGATGGTAACAGGAGATGGGGAACATGATGTTTACCCAGGTTCGGGCCCTCTCTATGGAGGTAATACCCTACTTCCTGCTTGATTGATCTTGACGAATATGAGTATTACAAGAGTTGATCTACCACTAGATCGAGATGGCTAAACCCTAAAAGCTTAGCCTGTATGACTATGGTAATGAGTATCTCTCCCTCCGGACTAAGTCCTCCGGTTTATATAGACACCGGGAGGATCTACGGTTACACAAGGCCAGTTAGAAAGAAAGGAATCTACATATTCGGTCGCCAAGCTTGCCTTCCACACCAAGGAGAGTCCCATCCGGACACGGGTGCAGTCTTCAGTCTTCATATCTTCACAACCCATCAGTCCGGCCCATGGCTAATAGGCCGGACGCCCGAGGACCCCTTAGTCCAGGATTCCCTCAATGGGCAAGAGGAAGAGGACGAGTGCGACATCGAAGTGGAGCCTTTGTTCGAGGACGAGCTCGCCAACCAAGCCGCCGGTCCTAAGCCGGAGCGCAAGAGAAAACGCACGGAGGCATACACGGCTATCGAGGACAAGCTTCTTTGCAAGTGTTGGTGAGACATTGGACAAGACCCCAAGACGGGCGCCGAACAAAAGCATTCAACCTTTTGGATTCGTGTCCACCGAGAGTTTCATGAGCGCAAGAAGTTTCCGCCTTACCAAATTGTGAGCACGCGTGAGTGGGTGTCCATTTCCAAGCGATGGAGGGTGATCCAACAAGAGTGCAACAAGTTTTGCGCCACTCTTGAGAGCGTCAAGGCCCGCCCCATGAGCGGAATCAGCATGCAAGACATGGTATGCTAGCAAGCCGCCCTCTTTTGTGTCATCAAGTTCATGCTTGCGTGTTCATTTGCATATCATTTGCCCATATGCTTGCATGGAAACATTTTGTAGGCATTTCAAGCTTTGGAGGCATTCAAGGTTCAACACAATGGCAAGTTCTTCAACCTCTCCCATTGCTTTCAGGTCATCAAGGACGAGGAGAAGTTCAAGGCGCAATATGCCGCCCTCAAGTCGCGTGGGGGGAAGCAAGTTGTGGAGGAGGTTCGGGAGGGCGAGCCGGCACAGCCGTGGGGGAAGGCCAACTCCAAGAAGGTGGACAAGCGGGATGCGGCATCCAACGCCTTGATCGCAAGCGTGGAGGGCATGATGAACAAGAAGGACTCAAGGGAGGAGGAGCGCTGATGTTTCAAGGAAGAGCAAACGAACGCCTTCATGGAGATCCAAAGGAGGAGGCTTGAGATGGACACGGAGAAGCAAGCCAAGATGCTCGAATTGGAGGCGGAGAAGCAAGTCAAGATGCTAGAGATCGAGGCCGCCAACGCCAAGACCAAGGCGAAAGAAGTGGCCCTCGCGAGCATGATGACTGTGATGGAGATCATGAAGGTGGATTGATACGCCCATTTTGCATCATGCTTTTATATCGATATTTATTGCATTATGGGCTGTTACTACACATTATGTCACAATACTTATGCCTTTTCTCTCTTATTTTCCAAGGTTTACATGAAGAGGGAGAATGTCGGCAGCTGGAATTCTGGGCTGGAAAAGGAGCAAATATTAGAGACCTATTCTGCACAACTCCAAAAGTCCTGAAACTCCACATAAGTTATTTTTGGAGTTAATAAAAATATTGAGCGAAGAAAGTACCAAAGGGGGGCCACCCACCATCCACGAGGGTGGGGGGCACGCCCCCTGCCTCGTGGGTCCCCTGGCAGGCCTCCGGTGCCCATCTTCTGCTATATGAAGTCTTTTACCCTGGAAAAAATCATAAGCAAGCTTTCGTGAAGAAACACCGCCGCCACGAGGCGGAACATTGGCGGAACCAATCTAGGGCTCCAGCAGAGCTGTTCTGCCGGGGAAACTTCCCACCGGGAGGGGGAAATCATCGCCATTGTTGAGGGAGTCCTGGACTAAGGGGTCCTCGGACGTCCGACCTATTATCCATGGGCCGGAGTGGTGGGCTGTGAATACATGAAGGACGAACACTGTACCCGTGTCCGGATTGTACTCTCCTTGGCGTGGAAGGCAAGCTTGGCGATCAACTATGAAGATTCCTTCCTATGTAACCGACTCTATGTAACCCTTGATCCCCCTCGGTGTCTATATAAACTGGAGGGTGTAGTCCGAATAGGATACATTCATTACCATAGTCATACAGGCTTGACTTCTAGGGTTTAGCCATTACGATCTCGTGGTAGATCAACTCTTGTAATACTCATATTCATCAAGATCAATCAAGCAGGAAGTAAGGTATTACCTCCATAGAGAGGGCCTGAACCTAGGTAAACATCGTGTTCCCCATTTCCTGTTACCATCGATCCTGGACGCACAGTTCGGGACCCCCTACCCGAGATCCGCCGGTTTTTGAAGGAAATATGCCCTAGAGGCAATAATAAAGTTATTATTTATTTCCTTATATCATGATAAATGTTTATTATTCATGCTAGAATTGTATTAACCGGAAACATAATACATGTGTGAATATATAGACAAACAGTATGTCACTAGTATGCCTCTACTTGACTAGCTTGTTAATCAAAGATGGTTATGTTTCCTAACCATGAACAAGGAGTTGTTATTTGATTAACAAGGTCACATCATTAGTTGAATGATCTGATTGACATGACCCATTCCGTTAGCTTAGCACACGATCGTTTAGTATGTTGCTATTGCTTCCTTCATGACTTATACATGTTCCTATGACTATGAGATTATGCAACTCCCGTTTACCGGAGGAACACTTTGGGTACTACCAAACGTCACAACATAACTGGGTGATTATAAAGGAGTACTACAGGTGTCTCCAAAGGCAGATGTTGGGTTGGCATATTTCGAGATTAGGATTTGTCACTCCGAATGTCGGAGAGGTATCTCTGGGCCCTCTCGGTAATGCACATCACTTAAGCCTTGCAAGCATTGCAACTAATGAGTTAGTTGCGAGATGATGTATTACGGAACGAGTAAAGAGACTTGCCGGTGACGAGATTGAACTAGGTATTGGATACCGACGATCGAATCTCGGGCAAGTAACATACCGATGACAAAGGGAACAAAGTATGTTGTTATGCGGTTTGACCGATAAAGATCTTCGTAGAATATGTAGGAGCCAATATGGGCATCCAGGTTCCGCTATTGGTTATTGACCAGGAATAGTTCTAGGTCATGTCTACATAGTTCTCGAACCCGTAGGGTCCGCACGCTTAAGGTTTCGATGACAGTTTTATTATGAGTTTATAAGTTTTGATGTACCGAAGGAGTTCCGAGTCCCGGATGAGATCGGGGACATGACGAGGAGTCTCGAAATGGTCGAGACGTAAAGATCGATATATTGGACGACTATATTCGGAGTTCGGAAAGGTTCCGAGTCATTCGGTATTTTTGAGTACGGAGAGTTACGGAATTCGCCGGGAGAAGTATTGGGCCTTATGGGCCATACGGGAAAGAGAGAGGGCTGCCCTAGGCAGGCCGCAGCGCCCCCTTGCCCTAGTCCGAATTGGACTAAGGGAGGGCCGCACCCTCCTTCCTTCCTTCTCCCTCCCCTTTCCTAGTCTCCTACTCCTAATACATGGAAGGTCTCCTAGTTGACTAGGAAAGGGGAATCCTACTCCGGTGGGAGTAGGACTCCCTGTATGCGCCATAGTAGAGGGCCGGCCCTCCCTCCTCCACTCCTTTATATACGGGGCAGGGGCACCCCATGGACACATAAGTTGATCTTCGTGATCGTTCCTTAGCGTGCAGGCGGTGCCCCCTCCACCATATTCCACCTCGGTCATATTGTTGCGGTGCTTAGGCGAAGCCTGCGCGACGGTAGAACATCAAGATCGCCACCACGCCGTCGTCTTGACGAAACTCCTCCCCGACGCTTTGCTGGATCGGAGCCCGGGATCGCCATCGAGCTGAACGTGTGCTAAGAACTCGGAGGTGCCGAGTAACGGTGCTTGGATCGGTCGGATCGTGAAGACGTCGACTACATCAACCGCGTTGATATAACGCTTCGCTTCGGTCTCACGAGGGTACGTGGACGGACTCTCTCCTCTCGTTGCTATGCCATCACCATGGTCTTGCGTGATCGTAGGAAATTTTTGAAATTACTACGTTACCCAACAGTGGCATCCGAGCCTGGTTTTATGCGTTGATGTCATATGCACGAGTAGAACACAAGTGAGTTGTGGGCGATACAAGTCATACTACCTACCAGCATGTCATACTTTGGTTCAGCGGTATTGTGAGATGAAGCGCCCGGACCGACATTACGCCAGACGCTTACGCGAGACTGGTTTCACCGCTGTGAGCACTCGTTGCTTAAAGGTGACTGGCGGGTGTCTGCTCTCTCACTTTAGTTGAACCGAGTGTGGCCACGCCCGTCCTTGAGAAGGTTAAACGGAGTCTATTTGTGAAGTATCGCTGTGGTTTTGATGCGAGGTGAGATTGGTTCTTGCTTAAGCCCGTAGCAGCCACGTAAAACTTGCAACAACAAAGTAGAGGACGCCTAACTTGTTTTTGCAGGGCATGTTGTGATGTGATATGGTCAAGACGTGATGAGATATAAGTTGTTGTATGAGATGATCATGTTTTGTTGAAGTTGTCGGCAACTGGCAGAAGCTTTATGGTTGTCTCTTTATTGCATAAGATGCAGGCGCCAAATAATTGCTTTACTTTATCGCTATGCGATAACAATAGTTGCAAGAGCAATAGTTGGCGAGACGACCATGTGATGACACATTGATATAGATCAAGATGATGGAGATCATGGTGTCATGCCGGTGACGATGGAAATCATGACGATGCTTTGGAGATGGAGATCACAAGCACAAGATGATGATGGCCATATCATATCACTTATATTGATTGCATGTGATGTTTATCCTTTATGCATCTTATCTTGCTTTGATTGACGGTAGCATTTTAAGATGATCTCTCACAAAATTATCAAGTAGTGTTCTCCCGAGTATGCACCGCTGCCAAAGTTCGTCGTGCCGAGACACCACGTGATGATCGGTGTGATAAGCTCTCACGTCCATCTACAACGGGTGCAAGCCAGTTTTGCACGCAGAATACTCAGGTTATACTTGACGAGCCTAGCATATGCAGATATGGCCTCGAACACGGAGACCGAAGGTCGAGCGTGAATCATATAGTAGATATGATCAACATAGTGATGTTCACCATTGAAAACTACTCCATCTCACGTGATGATCGGTTATGGTTTAGTTGATTTGGATCACGTGATCACTTAGATGACTAGAGAGATGTCTGTCTAAGTGGGAGTTCTTAAGTAATATGATTAATTGAACTTTAATTTATCATGAACTTAGTCCCGTAGTATTTTGCAAATTATGTTGTAGATCAATAGCTCGCGTTGTTGCTTCCTATGCTTTTATATGTTTGTTTTGATATGTTCCTAGAGAAAATTGTATTGAAAAATGTTAGTAGCAATATTGCGGATTGGATCCGTGATCTGAGGTTTATCCTCATTGCTGCACAGAAGAATTATGTCCTTGATGCACCACTAGGTGACAGACCTATTGCAGGAGCAGATGCAGACGTTATGAACGTTTGGCTAGCTCAATATGATGACTACTTGATAGTTTAGTGCACCATGCTTAAACAGCTTAGAATCGGGACTTCAAAGACGTTTTGAACGTCATGGACCATATGAGATGTTCCAGGAGTTGAAGTTAATATTTCAAGCAAATACCCGAGTTGAGAGATATGAAGTCTGCAACAAGTTCTATAGCTAAAAGATGGAGGAGAATCGCTCAACTAGTGAGCATGTGCTCAGATTGTCAGGTACTTCAATCGCTTGAATCAAGTGGGAGTTAATCTTCCAGATAAGATAGTGATTGATGAATTTTCTAGTCACCATCACTAAGTTACTAGAACTTCGTGATGAACTATAATATGCAAGGGATGACGAAAACGATTCCCGAGCTCTTCGTGATGTTGAAATAGACGAAGGTAGAAATCAAGAAAGAGCATCAAGTGTTGATGATTGACAAGACCACTAGTCTCAAGGAAAAGGGCAAAGGGAAGAAGGGAACTTCAAGGAAAACGGCAAGCAAGTTGTTGCTCGAGTGAAGAAGCCCAAGTCTAGACCTAAGCCTGAGACTAAGTGCTTTTGCTGCAATGGAACTGGTCATTGGAAGCGGAACTACCCCAAGTATTTGGCGGATAAGAAGGATGGCAAAGTGAACAAAGGTATATTTGATATACAGATTATTGATGTGTATTTTAGTAGTGTTCATAGCAACCCCTCAGTATTTGATACTGGTTTGGGTTGCTAAGAGTAGTAACTCAAACGGAGTTGCGAATGAACAGAAACTAGTTGAAGGGAAGTGACGATGAGTATTGGAAGTAGTTCCAAGATTGATATGATCATCATCGCACACTCCCTATACTTTCGGGATTAGTGTTAAACCTAAATAAATGTTATTTGGTGTTTGCGTTGAGCATGAATATGATTTGATCATGTTTATTGCAAAACGGTTATTCATTTAAAGTCAAAGAATAATTGTTGTTCTGTTTAAATGAATAAAACCTTCGATGGTCATACACCCAATGAAAATAGTTTATTGGATCTCGATCGTAGTGATACGCATATTCATAATATTGATGCCAAAAGATGCAAAGTTAATAATGATAGTGCAACTTATTTGTGGCATTGCCGCTTGGGTCATATCGGTATAAAGCGATGAAGAAACTCCATAAGGATGGATTTTTGGAATCACTTGGTTATGAATCATTTGATGCTTGCGAACCGTGCCTTTTGGGCAAGATGACTAAAACTCCGTTCTCCGGAACAATGGAACAAGCTACTGACTTATTGGAAATAATACATACCGATGTATGCGATCCAATGAGTGTTGATGCTCGTGGCAAGTATCGTTATTTTCGACCTTCACAAGATGATTTGAGCAGATATGGGTATATCTACTTGATGAAACATAAGTCTGAAATAGTTGAAAGGTTCAAAGAATTTCAGAGTGAAGTGGAAAATCATCGTAACAAGAAAATAAAGTTTCGCGATCTGATCGTGGAGATGAATATTTGAGTTACGAGTTTGGTCTTCAATGAAAACAATGTGGAATAGTTTCACAGCTCACGCCACCGGAACACCACAACGTTATGGTGTGTCCGAACGTCAGAATCGTACTTTATTATGATATGGTGCGATCTATGATGTATCTTACCGATTTACCACTATCGCTTTGGGGTTATGCATTAGAGACAGCTGCATTCACGCTTAATAGGGCACCATCTAAACCGCTGAGATGACACCGTATGAACTATGGTTTAGCAAGAAACCTAAGCTGTCGTTTCTTAAAGTTTGAGTTGTGATGCTTATGTGAAAAGTTTTCACCGATAAGCTCGAACCCAAATCGAGAAATGCGTCTTCATAGAATACCCAAAGGTAACTATTGGGTACACCTTCTATCACAGATCCGAAAGCAAGATATTTGTTGTTAAGATGGATCCTTTCTAGAGAAGAAGTTTCTCTCGAAAGAAGTGAGTGGGAGGAAAGTAGAACTTGATGAGGTAATTGTACCTTCTCCCTTATTGGAAAGTAGTTCATCACAGAATCAGTTCCAAAGTGATTCCTACACCAATTAGTGAGGAAGTTAATGATGATGATCATGAAACTTCAGATCAAGTTGTTACCAAACCTCGTGAGGTCTTCCAGAGTAAGATCCGCACTGAGTGGTACGGTAATCCTATTCTAGAAGTCATGTTACTAGACCATGATGAACCTAATAACTATGAGGAAGCGATGATGAGCCCAGATTCGCGAAATGGTTTGAGACCATGAAATCTGAGATGGGATCCATATATGAGAACAAAGTGTGGACTTTGATGGAGTTGTTCGATGATCGGCAAGCCATATTATATAAATGGATCTTCAAGAGGAAGACAGATGTTGATAGTAGTATTACTATCTACAAAGCTCGACTTGTCGCAGAAAGGTTTTCGACAAGTTCAAGGTGTTGACTACAATGAGATTTACTCAAGCAGTAGCGATGCTTATGTCTGTCCGAATCATGTTAGCAATCGCCACATTTTATGAAATCGGCAAATGGATGTCAAAATACATTCTTTAATGGATTTATTAAAGAAGAGTTGTATATGATGCAACCGAAGGTTTTTTCAATCCTAAAGGAGCTAACAAAATGTGCAAGCTCCAATGATCCATCTATGGACTGGTGCAAGCATCTCGAATTGAATAAACGCTTGATAGTGTGATCAAAGCATATAGTTTTATCTGCACTTGCGGTGAAGCCTGTATTTACAAGAAAGTGAGTGGGAGCACTACAAGCATTTCGATAAGTATATGTGAATGACATATTGTAGATCGGAAATAATGTAGAATTATTCTCGCAAAGCATAAAGGAGTGTTTCAAAGGAGTTTTTCAAAGAAAGACCTCGGTGAAGCTGCTTACATATTGAGCATTAAGATCTATAGAGATAGATCAAGACGCTTGATAAGTTTTTTCAATGAGTACATACCTTGACAAGATTTTGAAGTAGTTCAAAATGGAACAGTCAAAGAAAGAGTTCTTGCCTGTGTTACAAAGGTGTGAAATTGAGTAAGACTCAAAACCCGGCCACGGCAGAAGATAGAAAGAGAATGAAAGTCATTCCCTATGCCTTGGCCATAGGTTCTATAAAGTATGCCATGCTGTGTACCAGATCTATTGTATACCCTGCACCGAGTTTGGCAAGGAGTACAATAGTGATCTAGGAATAGATCATCGACAGCGGTCAAAATTATCCTTAATGGAATAAGGATATGTTTCTCGATTATGGAAGTGATAAAAGGTTAGGTCGTAAAGGGTTACGCCGATGCAAGTTTTGACACCGATCTGGATGACTTTAAGTCTCGATCTAGATACATATTGATAGTGGGAGCAATTAGCTAGAGTAGCTCCGCAAGAGCATTGTTGACATAGAGATTTGCAAAATACATACGGATCTGAATGTGGCAGACCGCTGACTAAGATTCTCTCACAAAGCAAAACATGATCACACCTTAGTACTCTTTGGGTGTTAATCACATAGCGATGTGAACTAGATTACTGAATCTAGTAAACCCTTTGGGTCTTGGTCAAATGGCGATGTGAATTATGGGTGTTAATCACATGATGATGTGAACTATCGATGTTAATCACATGGTGATGTGATCTAGATTATTGACTCTAGTGCAAGTGGGAGATCAAGGAAATATGCCCTAGAGGCAATAATAAAGTTATTATTTATTTCCTTATATCATGATAAATGTTTATTATTCATGCTAGAATTGTATTAACCGAAACATAATACATGTGTGAATATATAGACAAACAAGATGTCACTAGTATGCCTCTACTTGACTAGCTTGTTAATCAAAGATGGTTATGTTTCCTAACCATGAACAAGGAGTTGTTATTTGATTAACAAGGTCACATCATTAGTTGAATGATCTGATTGACATGACCCATTCCGTTAGCTTAGCACACGATCGCTTAGTATGTTGCTATTGCTTCCTTCATGACTTATACATGTTCCTATGACTATGAGATTATGCAACTCCGTTTACGGAGGAACACTTTGGTACTACCAAACGTCACAACGAATCGGGTGATTATAAAGGAGTACTACAGGTGTCTCCAAAGGCAGATGTTGGGTTGGCATATTTCGAGATTAGGATTTGTCACTCCAATGTCGGAGAGGTATCTCTGGGCCCTCTCGGTAATGCACATCACTTAAGCCTTGCAAGCATTGCAACTAATGAGTTAGTTGCGAGATGATGTATTACGGAACGAGTAAAGAGACTTGCGGTGACGAGATTGAACTAGGTATTGGATACCGACGATCGAATCTCGGGCAAGTAACATACCGATGACAAAGGGAACAAAGTATGTTGTTATGCGGTTTGACCGATAAAGATCTTCAGAGAATATGTAGGAGCCAATATGGGCATCCAGGTTCCGCTATTGGTTATTGACCAGGAATAGTTCTAGGTCATGTCTACATAGTTCTCGAACCCGTAGGGTCCGCACGCTTAAGGTTTCGATGACAGTTTTATTATGAGTTTATAAGTTTTGATGTACCGAAGGAGTTCCGAGTCCCGGATGAGATCGGGGACATGACGAGGAGTCTCGAAATGGTCGAGACGTAAAGATCGATATATTGGACGACTATATTCGAGTTCGGAAAGGTTCCGAGTCATTCGGTATTTTTCGAGTACCGAGAGTTACGGAATTCGCCGGGAGAAGTATTGGGCCTTATGGGCCATACGGGAAAGAGAGAGGGCTGCCCTAGGCAGGCCGCGCCCCCCTTTGCCCTAGTCCGAATTGACTAGGGAGGGCCGCACCCTCCTTCCTTCCCTTCTCCCTCCCTTTCCTAGTCTCCTACTCCTAATACATGGAAGGTCTCCTAGTTGGACTAGGAAAGGGGGAATCCTACTCCCGGTGGGAGTAGGACTCCCCAGGGCGCGCCATAGTAGAGGGCCGGCCCTCCCCTCCTCCACTCCTTTATATACGGGGGCAGGGGGCACCCCATGGACACATAAGTTGATCTTCGTGATCGTTCCTTAGCCGTGTGCGGTGCCCCCCTCCACCATATTCCACCTCGGTCATATTGTTGCGGTGCTTAGGCGAAGCCCTGCGACGGTAGAACATCAAGATCGTCACCACGCCGTCGTGCTGACGAAACTCCTCCCCGACGCTTTGCTGGATCGGAGCCCGGGGATCGTCATCGAGCTGAACGTGTGCTAAGAACTCGGAGGTGCCGGAGTAACGGTGCTTGGATCGGTCGGATCGTGAAGACGTACGACTACATCAACCGCGTTGATATAACGCTTCCGCTTTCGGTCTACGAGGGTACGTGGACGGACACTCTCCCCTCTCGTTGCTATGCCATCACCATGGTCTTGCGTGATCGTAGGAAATTTTTTGAAATTACTACGTTACCCAACAGTTTTGACACCGACACTGGTGCTTTCATTGAGAGTTCCACTGTGCCGTCGATGAAAGGCTCGATGGCTCGCCTTGTCCTTAAAGACAACATCACCTCCGGGGGAGCTCTGGCCCCAGGCCAAACCCTCCGGCTGGGCGGCTTTACTATGATCGCCTGTTCGGTCGTTGAGCCGATGATGACCTCTTGGGCCATCGAAAACCCCCTTCGCATCAACTCCGAGCACTCCAAGCAGATGGATCCGACAGAGTTTTCGTCTTTGAAAAAAAAATCCTAGATCGCATCGCCGCTTTGGGAATCGCCACAGACTATGATCGGATCAGGCCTAAAACCGATCAAGGCGAAATCAAGGCCCCACCAGTCACCCACCAGATTGCGGTAGTCGTGGAGCAGGACGACGAGTCTTCTTCTATATCGAAGACGAACTATGTTCGGATCACCATTTAGGAAGAGCCGGATACTCACCTGCGAAAGGACGCGACCAGCCCTCCGAACATGGCATCGGACGACAGTCCTAAACAATCAGAAGATATTCCGTAACCCGGACTCTTAAGCCCAGAAGGTCGTCAGACTCCGGATAATCGGTCAGGTCGGGGTTTGGATTTATTTCCACCCACCCACCCGGACATAGACCCTCTCATGAGCATAAAACAACAGTCTCAGGAAACGGTCCACCACTTCTGGGGCAGATTCCTCCTTGTCAAGGACAAGGTAAAAGATTGCCGTGACGAGGACGCAATATCAACGTTCTGCAACAATTGTGCGGACGAAGGAATCCTCAACGTCATCAATCACCGCCGCATACTGAAATTCCCTGACTTAGCAACCATCGTACAAAAGTACAATGCGATG
The DNA here is from genome assembly GCA_021605205.1 of Aegilops longissima. Classification (NCBI taxonomy): domain Eukaryota; kingdom Viridiplantae; phylum Streptophyta; class Magnoliopsida; order Poales; family Poaceae; genus Aegilops; species Aegilops longissima. Next base: position 690,201,482 of record CM038677.1, on the reverse strand, counting down.
GAGAGCGCCTGGAAAACTCAGGCAGCTCGCTGGGAGCCGTCGGTCCCAACTCCACACCCCCTACAGGCGAAGAGGGTGCACCCCTGTGGCACGCCCAGTCCAACAGTCAAGAAACATAAAACCACTATGCGGCACGACACCGTTCTGGAGGGGTGGCTCGATGGCCCATGCAAAATACATACAACACCAGATACCGTGGCAACCGACAGACTTAGAGCATGTTGGATACTACGGCAGGTAGCCAAGAGTGGTGAGGACATCCTTATCAAGGACGCCCCAGAACAGCACCCCCCAGAAGACGACGACGCCAGAGTATTGATGGTCTACGAGACATTCGCGTCAAACAACAAGCGCAAAAGAGCACTTCGCGACCTTGCGGAAGTCTGCCAAATCGCTGTAATAAACCCTTGGAACGACACGACTATAACATTTAATGCCAGGGACGAACCGAGGTACAGGACAGTCCGAGTACCAGCCGCATTAGTCCTCAGTCCCATCATGGACGGGTTTCGACTTACCAAGGTCCTCATGGACGGCGGCAGCGGACTAAACCTCATTTACGAGGACACACTCCACAAAATGGAAATAGACAGGAGCCGTATCAAGCAAAGTAGCACAACCTTCCGAGGAATCATTCCTAGTCAGGAGGCGCGATGCGCGGGAAAAATCACACTTGACGTGGTATTCGGCACGCCCGAGAATTATCGGTCCGAAGAAATCACTTTTCAAGTGGCCCCTTTCAGCAGCGGATACCACGCCCTGTTGGGGAGGGGGGAGACGCTTTTACACGCTTCCAAGCCATACCTCATTATGGGTATATGAAGCTCAAGATGCCCGGACCAAACGGTATTATCACCCTCGTTAGTGATCCGGACATAGCACTCCGCGCTGAAAACAAAACAGCATCCCTCGCCCTTGAGGTGCTATCCGAAGCCCTTGCGGCTGAAGAACTAACCACACTACGCTCTACGATGGACAGGAACGATGTGATCCTCGACAAACGCTCCAAATCCACCTCCTTCAAACCAACAGAAGAAATAGTCAAATTCCAGGTCCACCCAACGGACCCCAAGAAGACAGCATCCATTGGAGCGCAACTGAACCCAACAGTCGACGCCGCATTACGAGAGTTCCTGCGTGAAAACTGGGACATATTTGCCTGGCACTCTTCAGATATGCCAGGGATCCCACACAAGCTGGCCGAACATAGCCTCAATATATTAAAGGGATTCAAACCGGTCAAGCAAACACTGCGACGCTTTTCCGAACTCAAGCGACAAGCCATGGGGGAGGAGCTGGCCAAGCTTACCAAAGCCGGATTAATTAGAGAAATCAAACATCCAGACTGGCTGGCAAACCTAGTGATGGTACCAAATAAGGACAAATCCTGGCGCCTGTGTGTCGATTTCAAAGACCTCAACAAGGCTTGCCCTAAGGATCCCTTCCCCCTCCCCCGCATTGATCAAATCATCGATGCCACCGCAGGACACGACTCACTGTGTTTCCTCGACGCATATTCCGGATACCATCAAATCAAAATGAAGGAGTCCGACCAAGCTACAACAGCATTTATTACCCCATATGGGCCATTCTACTTCAACATCATGCCCTTCGGGCTCAAGAACGCCGGCGCCACATACCAACGCATGATCCAAACATGCCTGGAGAAGCAGATCGGCAAGACAGTTGAAGCTTATGTGGACGACGTCGTCATCAAAACTAGGCACGTCGACACTAATAGACGACTTACGTCTTACATTCGACAACCTCCATGCGTATGACATTAAGCTCAACCACGAAAAATGTGTCTTCGGCGTCCCTGCTGGAAAACTGCTGGGCTTCATCGTTACCAATAGAGGAATAGAAGCTAATCCAGCTAAAATCTGAGCTCTGTCATAGTTGGCTACGCCAACAGACCTCAAACAAGTCCAAAAACTAGCTGGTTGCATGGCAGCGTTAAGTCGCTTTATCTCCAGATTAGGAGAAAAGGCACTACCACTTTATCGCCTTTTACGTCGCACCGATAAATTCGAATGGACAGACGCGGCGACTGCCGGACTGGAGGAAACAAAGGCCCTCCTAGCAAGCAACCCAATCCTGGCCGCACCAAACGCTGGCGAACTCATGTTGCTATACATATCAGCCACACATCAGGTGGTAAGCGTCGTGCTCGTCGTCGAACGAGAGCAGGGCGGACACAAATTCCCACTTCAAAAACTAGTGTACTACGTATCTACTATTCTCACACCATGCAAATCCCGGTACCCCCATTATCAAAAGATATCATACGTGGTCTTCATGGCATCACGAAAGCTACAACACTACTTCCAGGAGTGTTCAATCACGGTGGCCTCTGAAGTACCACTGAATGACATAATAAACAATCGCGATGCCACGGGCCGGATTGCCAAATGGGCTATCGAGCTACTTCCATTCGACATAACATACAAGCCCCGTCGAGCCATCAAATCCCAAGTACTGGCAGACTTTGTCGCTGAATGGACAGAGGCCGAACTCCCTAAAGAGTATGGCACATATTCCAATTGGGTTATGTATTTTGACGGCTCCAAAATGTTGGCAGGGATGGGAGCGGGCATCGTGTTAACGTCCCCCACTGGAGATGTCGTCCAGTATGTACTCCAAATATTATACACAGATTCCAACAACGCAGCCGAATACGAGGCCTCATTGCACGGTCTTCGGATGGCCGTATCCATGGGCATACAACGCCTGGAGGTGCACGGGGAATCAAACCTCGCAATATCTCAAATAAACGGAGACTTTGATGCCAAAGATCCAAAGATGGTAGCTTATCGCAATGTCATCTTACAAATGTCGGCTCGGTTCGAGGGGCTTGAATTTCATCACGTCGCTCGAGAAAGTAACCAGGCGACGGACGTCCTTGCTCGCATTGGCGCTAAGCGCGACCCCGTCCCACCTAAGATCTTCCTGGAAAGGCTTTTTAAGCCATCTGTGGTGTGGCAAGGGGAGGGCGACAACAACAGTCCGGATCTGAACATAACCCCAGATTCCGAACAGACCGATATCATCAGGGGCTCAGCCACCGAAATTACACCATCGGCCCATCTCATTATGGCAGTCATTGCCCCATTGACCGAACCCTTCTTGGCCTACATTGATAGGAAGGAGCTTCCCGAAGACCAGAACGAGGCCCACCGCATTGTCCGGTGCTCGAAGGCTTACAAGGTTCACGACGGAGAGCTCTACAAGAAAAGCACTACCGGAGTACTTCAAAGATGAATCTCCGAGGAGGAGGGGCGGAAGCTTTTGACAGAAATTCACGCTGGTCTAGGCGGACACCACGCCGCAGCCCGGGCCCTGGTTAGCAAGGCCTTATGTACAGGGTTTTATTGGCCGACGGCCCGAGCATATGCACAGGACCTCGTCCAACGCTGCGTTGGATGCCAACTCTTCACCAACCAAAGTCACATGCCCCCAACTACCTTACAGACTATCCCCATCACTTGGCCTTTCGCGGTCTGGGGACTGGATATGGTTGGACCCCTTAAAGGGAGAAGCCATAAGAAAAAATATCTGTTGGTTATGGTGGACAAATTCACTAAGTGGATAGAGGCTAAACCGGTCAAAACGGCTGAGTCTGGCCCGGTGATAGACTTCATATCCGGTGTCGTGCACCGTTATGGTATCCCACACAACATCATCACTGACAACGGCTCTAATTTCACAGCCGACGAGGTAAAAACTTGGTGTACTAATCTGGGTATTAAACTCGATTACGCCTCCGTCTAGCACCCACAAACCAACGGTCAAGTCGAACGAGCCAACGGTCTTATTATGAGCGGCATCAAGCCCATACTAGTGCTGTCTTTGAAAGAATCAGACAAGTACTGGGTTGAGGAGCTCGACTCCATACTCTGGGGGCTGCGGACCACGCCCAACCGTACTACCGGATACACACCTTTCTTCATGGTGTATGGCGCAGAGGCCGTATTGCCCTGCGATATTATTCACGACTCACCTCGAGTGCGTATGTACGAAGAGAGAGAAGCCGAGCTTGATCGGCAGGACAACCTAGATGCCCTGGAGGAGGAACGTGATGTCGCAAAAGCCCGTTCAGCCTTTTACCAACAACAGGCTCAAAGATACCAAAGCAGAGAAGTACGGGCCAAGACTTACAACGTTGGCGAACTCGTTCTACGCCTGTCGGAGAAGAAATAGGACAAACTGAAGCCCAAATGGGAGGGTCCCTTCATAATTGTCGAAGTTCTCACTGGAGGAGCGTACCGTCTTTGCGATGCAGCAGACAATCGCCTCGAGCCGAACCCCTGGAACGCGGCCAGACTCCGAAGATTCTATGCCTAGCGCCAAAACCCCTTGTTCGTCTCCTCCTCCCCTGTAGTTTCCATTATTTTTTCTCTCTTTTCCGATTACTTTTTCCTTTATCGCTTTAAAGCTTTGGTACGACTAGGCCGCACACCTCTGACGCATACATCTTTAAAACATGTATGTCCATTATACATGGGGGCTTCTTGGACAGAAACTTTTTATTATTATTCCTCGAGCATCAAGCTCTTCACATATGATTTCTTCCATATGTACCTTTTCTTCGCCATTATATGCATCGATATGACTTAAGTTTTGGCCAAGCTGGGTTGCCTGGCTCCTGTGCTTATGGCCTACGTCCCCGTTAGTTCAGCTAGGGCATAAAGGGAGCACCTCTGCGGTTGTTACTGCCGAGTCATCCGGATGTGTACCTCAGACTGGGTGAAGCCGAAAGCTAGCGTTATTAAGGAAATATTTGGTCGGTGAATTAAAGATGTTTTTGTAATTACTCCATTATGAACCCCCAGAAGTTACATACAGTGTGATTTTTCCATCACAATTCGGACATGTACATTAATACATGCACACCCAGGGAAAGGAACCCTTAACAGAACTATTCTCTCTGGAAGATGTTTCTTACGATCTCAATGTAATATAACATAACTAGCAGAATACAACTTGTCTATTCAAGCAACTATGACCCCTACGCCTAGTTTTCCAGGCATACCCCGGTCTATTCGGCCACGAGGGTATTCAGAAACACTCCACACCCTCGGGTCCGGAGGTTGAAGCGAAAAGGTCTGCCATGAAAAATGCTATACAATTCAGCTAGAATTACATAGGGTAAGCGAAGTACATAGTCACTTGGATTCAAACACTTCCTCCTCTATACCATCCAACAGGCGGTCCAACTTACAATCCTGTTGGGAATATTTGGCGGCCACCTCTACTTGGTCATATACTAAACTAAGGGGAATTTCTTGCCCATTTGACCCTAGCGGTCCAACCCGGGCCATGTGATTAGGATCCAGCTTGGTATATCATGTTTTCACCATGGCCCAGGCCTCTCGTGCACCCTCTCAGTAGGCCGATATCTTCCATAGTCGGATACGCCGCCGCGCTCCCTTGAACAGCTCTACAAGCTCCTCCATACTTCCTGGAGGGGAGGTGGATGGCCATAACGCCTTGGAAACACTCTGCATGGCTAGCCGAGCATGCTCGTGCACTTGCGACAGCCTTTGCAGCAGATCACTTGATGATCCGGACACCTCCTCTTTAGGACGGCCCGTCAATACGCCTGCAATCATAATTATATCAGTTCCATTTCTCACCGAACTACTTTAAAACTAGTTCAGATACATACTGAATATGCCACCCCGCAGCTTCTTGTTCTCCTTTACGGAATCGGCTAGCTGGGCCCACACATCCTTCAACTCTTCGCACAGCTGGGTCTTGCAATCCTGGAGTTGGTTTTTCTCAACAATGACCTGCTTCAAAACACGCTCGCCCGTAGCATGTAGCCTTTTGGCTTCTTGTTCATTTGCTTGCGCGACTTCCAGCGCCTCCTTGAGTTCCACTGACAATTATGTCATGGTATAGGAAACACTATTAAAATTAATGGCATTTAATCATATTTTCTCGATAGAGGGGAATATTACCAGGTGACGCCTTCTTGGATTTCTCCAGTTCGGCGGCGACAGTAGTTAGCTGTGTCTGACACCTTTTTAGCTCTTGGGCTAACAAGACGTTCTTCTTCGTAAGAGCCTGGTTATACAACGATCCTCAAATCAGTTGTGCCAACTACTTTAAGTCTCGGGGGCTACTGGCATATGGTTATCATATTTTGGGCATAGTAAACTTACCTGCACATCCATTAAATGCTGCTTTGTGGCTCTGCTAAGCCTGTTTTGATCAGCTCGGATGTATGCGTCAGCCGAGCTGAAGGCATTGAACGCCTCTTCCGAGAACTCGGGGTCTCGTAAAACAGCCCTGCAGCACCGATGGTTCATGGCACTCTCTACCTCCGAGTTGGTAACAGACATATTTTCTGAACCCTCGGCCGAACGATAGTTCGGCGTTGCTCCCGTTTCTCTGGCGGGATCTAAATCCCAGTTGTTGGGAGTACGGCTGGCCGGACCCTCGGACATAGTCCGGCGGACCCTTTTCTTGGGACTAGACAAACGAACAAAGTCACAGTCGGGTGCGGCCGTTGAAAAACATATTTATGGATCCGTACCTCTTTGATGAAAGCATGGCTGTGTCTTCACCAGCCCTCCTCTTCGAAGGCTGGCCCGGTGTGGGAGCTGATCTCCTCGGAATCGCCGAACGCCTCCTCTTTGGAGCACAAGACAGTACGGTGGGTAAGATAGAATAAGAGCACTCTTTTAGAGGAGGTGTCTCTTGATTACTTACGCGCAAAACGGGAAGAAGGCCAGGGTAGTCGGCGGTGATGGCCACTTCTGTGCCATCATAGCTCGTTTGGTAAAACACTCCCTCCGCGAGCACCATGAATATATCCGGATCCTTCTCAAACCCAGGATCAAGCTCCCGGTTGTGGTTCTCCGGCTGTGGGGAGGGACTATGAAGTCCTTCGATGACCTTTCGCCAGTGTTGTCATAACAAACGGATTTGAAATTTATCAAAAGTAATCCGGAAGTGGAATGAGTGAAACAGAGGGGTTGAGGCTTACCCAGCTGGGGGATCATACATAGAATACCCATCTCTGCTCTTAATGCGAAGAAATTCCTCTTCCTCCCCTTTGAACAGCTCGGCCAATATCTTGGCCAGGGCGGCGGGGGTATCCGGACCTTTCCGGCCACAACGGGAGGCGTCATCCTCTCCATTATAGTGCCACATTGGCAGCCCTCTGTATTGTAGCGGCTGGACCCCTCGCACTATGGAGGTCGCCATTACCTCGATTATTGTGAGTCCGGACTGAGCGAGCGTCTTTATCTTGCTCATGAGTTGACGAACTTCTGCGCTGTCATCCTCTTCAAGACTCCCGGGACGCCAACTGTGGCGTTTCTTCAGCGGAACACTTGCAAATTCAGGGAGACCCTTTCGAACTGGGTCGGGAAGCGCGACGTCCTCAATGTAGAACCATTCGGAAGGCCATTCTTCAGATGCCTTCCTGGGCGTGCCAGACACATATCCGGTATCGGCGATACGCCATACTTCGGCTCCACCCACTTCAAATATTGACCCCTCATGATTGCGCGGGACAAGACAGAACAACTTCCTCCACAGCTCAAAATGGGCCTCAATGCCCAGAAATAGCTCACATAAGGCAACATAACCTGCGATGTGTAGAATAGAGGCAGGGGTGAAGTTGTGCAGCTGGAGGCCATAATATTCCAGAAGCCCTCGGAGGAACGGATGGATTGGAAATCTGACGCCTCTTAGTAGGTAGGGGACGAAACACACCCGCTCTCCCCTGGATGGATTGGGGAAGCCCTCTGCCTAAGTCTCACCATTGAAAGAAGCTAGCCCCGCTCGAACAGGGACTAGATCCACAGGAGGAAGAAATCCCTGCGTCTGCAGCTTCGCCAATTGGCTGTGGGACACAGAACACCTCTCCCACCCGCCTTTCTCTAGGCCGGAACGGGAGGAGGAGCTGGGAATGCTAGCCATGTTGGAATGGTTTCTCCTACCAGTGCCGAATGGATCTCGGATCCAATCTCTTTAAATAGGCGCTCTTCCTTGCCGGGCAGGGTGCTATTTGCAAAAATACCCTAACCTTCTGCATTCGCTCAACACGTGGAAGACGAATTTATTTGACGCGCAGAAGCCGAGGGGAGCGACATTGATCAACGGTCGAATACATTACTTGGAGGTCATCGGAGGAGGAACCCGCCTTGCAATGCTGAAGACAATTCGTGTGCCGAACACTTCGGTATTGAAGACTGGTTCGGGGGCTACTGAGGGAGTCCTGGACTAAGGGGTCCTCGGGCTTCCGGCCTATTATCCATGGGCCGGACTGGTGGGCTGTGAAGACATGAAGGCCGAAGACTGTACCCGTGTCCGGATTGGACTCTCCTTGGCGTGGAAGGCAAGCTTGGCGATCAACTATGAAGATTCCTTCCTATGTAACCGACTCTATGTAACCCTAGATCCCCCCGGTGTCTATATAAACCAGAGGGTGTAGTCCGGATAGGATACATTCATTACCTTAGTCATACAGGCTTGACTTCTAGGGTTTAGCCATTACGATCTCGCGGTAGATCAACTCTTGTAATACTCATATTCATCAAGATCAATCAAGCAGGAAGTAGGGTATTACCTCCATAGAGAGGGCCCGAACCTGGGTAAACATCGTGTCCCCTGTCTCCTGTTACCATCGATCCTAGACGCACAGTTCGGGACCCCCTACCCGAGATCCGCCGGTTTTGACACCGACAATCGTCATCACCAACGATCCTCTCATTGGGAGGGGGTCAATCTCCATCAAAATCTTCACCAGCATCATCTCCTCTAAAACCCTAGTTCATCTCTTGTATCCAATCTTTGTCCCAAAACCTCAGATTGGTACCTGTGGGTTGCTAGTAGTGTTGATTACTCCTTGTAGTTGATGCTAGTTTGTTTATTTGGTGGAAGATCATATGTTCATATCCTTTATGCATATTGATACCCCTCTGATTATGAACATAAATATGATTTGTGAGTAGTTATGTTTGTTCCTGAGGACATGGGAGAAGTCTTGCTATAAGTAGTCATGTGAATTTGGTATTCGTTCGATATTTTGATGAGATGTATGTTGTCTTTCCTCTAGTGGTGTTATGTGAACGTTGACTACATGACACTTCATCATTGTTTGGGCCTAGAGGAAGGCATTGGGAAGTAATAAGTAGATGATGGGTTGCTAGAGTGACAGAAGCTTAAACCCTAGTTTATGCGTTGCTTCGTAAGGGGCTGATCTGGATCCATATGTTTCATGCTATGGTTAAGTTTACCTTAATACTTCTCTTGTAGTTGCGGATGCTTGCAATAGGGGTTAATCATAAGTGGGATGCTTGTCCAAGAAAGGCAGTACCCAAGCACCGATCCACCCACATATCAAATTATGAAAGTAACGAACGTGAATCATATCAGCGTGATGAAAACTAGCTTGACGATAATTCCCATGTGTCCTCGGGAGTGCTTTTCTTTATATAAGAGTTTGTCCAAGCTTGTCCTTTGCTACAAAAAGGATTGGCCATCTTGCTGCACCTTATTTAATTTCATTACTTGTTACCCGTTATAAATTACCTTATCACAGAACTATCTGTTACCGATAATTTCAGTGCTTGCAGAGAATACTTCACTGAAAACTGCTTATCATTTTCTTCTGCTCCTCGTTGGGTTCGACACTCTTACTTATCGAAAGGACTATGATAGATCCCCTATACTTGTGGGTCATCATGGATCTCAACACCGTGTCGCCAAGGAAGAGGTCGTGGTTCGAGAAGATGCAGGCCGACGTGCTCAAGCTCACCGACGAGTGATCTCGTGGCCGCGAGCGCCTTCCTTTTTTGTATGCCGGCTTGTGTGCTGGCATGACCACGAGGCCGCGATGGCGTAGTAGAACTCAAGTCCCACCCCTTTTGTGTCTTTGGCATGTGTCGGCCTTTGGCGAAAGTGTGCAAAGATGAAGCTGCGGTTATATTTATTGAAGCCGGCAATGTATGCCGCTACCGCATGGTGCCATCATCATCTATGGTCGGCGGCATGATCTCGTGGGTCGCTGGCCTTTTTAAAATTGAGTGCGGACATGAAATGTGCCGGCGCATTAGGCGCATTGCCGACCCGAATGCAAAACTGGGCGGACGCCGGGCGGGCGGCCGACCCAAACGGACAAAAAGCGGACAAATGCGTCGTCCGTTTGGGTTGGCCCGTTGGAGTTGCTCTTACGACCTCAGCGCCCGCTGAGCTCAAGGCCCCGCCTCCGCCAACCATGCGCGAGAAATGCCGCCGCCACCACAACAGCAGGCTTTGCCTTGGTGGATCTGGCCGACGACGACGGGGAGGAGAGGAGAGGGTCGGAGGGGAGAGGTTATGGCGCCACCACCCGTGTCTCCCTCGGGGGGATGACGCGAGTGCTAGAGGAGGGGAAGAAAGGGGGCGAGAGTTCGACTAGATGTGGCTTAACTCCTTGAAAAGAAGTTTTGAGTGAAAGTAGATTATTACAAGTCATAAGTGGCCTCCTCCCACATGAAAAGCTTAGGGTTCCTCTGTCTCCCACTCGCGTCGCCGCCTGGCCGCCTCGCCTCCAGTGGCCTTAGGGCCATGGCGGCACGGTGGATTCCGGCTCTTGTCGACGGGAGGGCTCTATTTTTATATGTTCCTACTCAGAAAGACGAGACGACGGTGGCCCCTGAAGATGGAATAAGGTTCTCTCCGCCTAGCCCCTGTTCCGGCGGTGTGTCTAGCACCCGTCGGTGGGCGTGTGGAGGTGTGTCTCCGGCGAATCTGTCTTTGGTGGATTTGCTCGAATCTGGTCGTAGTTTGTCTACGTTTGTGTTTCTTCAGGTTGGATCCTTCCGATCTGCGCTACTCTTCATCGCCGGCGGTTGCTGTTCTGGTGTGCTGTTTCTTTGGGGCCTTAGCACGACAACTTCCCGACTGTCTACTACAACAAGTTTTGCCATGTTCCAGCAAGGCAGAGGCGATGACAGCGGCACGCCTTCGGCTCGCTTCAGTGCTTGTAGTCGTCGCTAGGTGGTCTATGGATTTAGATGTAATTTTTATTATTTCTAGTGTTCATTTACTGTTATGATTGAAGGTGGATAGATCGAAAGTTTCCTCGAAAAAAAATAACATAGTTTTTGCAGTAGCAGTAGCAGCACGTGACAGCCCTGTCCACGGCCGTCTGTACCAATTTAGGTAGATCATGTGATTTCTAGTACAGGTACATTGTTTGTGGCATTTTTTCTCGAATATGTTGTTTGTTTGTGGCATTTGGACAGGAGCTTTGCTCTGTTTGTATCGTGCGTGCATGTGTTGTTGCCGTATATACGATACGATCGAGGGTGGTAACAACTGTCCAGCGTCGGCGACTCATTCATGGCCCAACCCATCTCTCCTTCCCAGTCGATGATACTAATCCTACTCCTACTACTTCGCATTCATGCTGCCTGCAAACTGCAACGGACCACGGCAGTGAATTGATTGATTTCAATGGCATCCATCCATGCATCTGAACAGCAAAACATCTCAGATACTACAGTGGTAGTACTGTGGCGGCAAGTGGGGCAAGTCGGCAAGATCAGCCCCCCTTATCCTAATCAAGCTTCTGAAGTGCAGAGATAATCTGACGATAGAAACGCAGGATTACTTGTCTGAACAATACAGCGGAGGCCGAAGTAGTAGTTGGGCAGTACTACAAATGTAACCTGAAACTGAATATAAACACCGTAGTACAGTAGTAGTATAATTTATTCCGTTGAATGGAGAAACGAGTAGCCAATGGCCAATGCCAGTGAGCCGATCCTCTGCCTACCTAGAAGATGCGGTCACCGACAGGACGACGTACCTGACCTGCTGCCTGCTGGCTGGGTGGATCGATCGACGACCAAAGGCTTGAATTCCAAGTTAGGTTGTCTTTTTTCTATCTACCCAAACAAAGAAAGAAAAGGTTAAAGGCACAACTAATAATGATAATAAGTACACACATTTTCTCACGTACTCGCCGATCCATCCACTACCACTACCACTACCAGGCAGTGCAGTAGCTTTTTACAGCGTTGTGGTTGTAGGCTTTGTCCCACTTATCAATATAGTAGTACGTGTTTTTCTCCTGTAATAACAAGCAAGCATGCGATAATTCAACCTGGAGCCCGGGCTCCGATGAGCCCGGTGAATAGTACGTCGATTTAAAATTGAAAGAGAGTCCGGAAAATTCCAAATTTCTTTGTGGTGAAAGATGCTCCTGTACGTGAACTCCGTGCAAAATTTTGTGAAGTCTAGACATTCAAGTAGCTTGTGGCAAAAAACACAAATTTCGGACGTCTAAGAAACTTTTGAAATTCGCACTGTTTATGCCTGATTTTTTTTTTTTTTTGCCACGAGCTCCTCGATTGTCCAAACTTCACAAAATTTTGCATAGAGTTCACGCACAGGAGCATCTTGCATCACCAAAAAAAATTGGATTTTTAAAACTTTTTTTCTATTTTAAATCGCGATATTGTTCATTAATTGGCACCAAATCGCCGCTCTCGCAAGCATGAATTTTTTTCTTTCTTTCTTTTTAAGTAGAAAGTGGGAAGTTATTAATGCTAAAACGAAAATCTCATTTTTTTTTCTCTTTGGATCTTTTTTTTATGATGAACAGAATATTAATACCAGGATGATGCCAGTTAAACCCGGCCTCTGCAACAACATAATATCGAGACATAGTCTAGACATTAAAGATGCACACAGCCAAAAAGAAAAAAAAAGGAAAAAGGAAAAATGAAAATTCTCATATATAGTTTTCTCTCTCTGGACCTTTTTGGTTGCATCTTCGTTGTGTCACCACCTGCACTGCGTCTGCATGCATGCCTTTTGCGGTTGGAGCCTTGCGCCTCACTCATCAAGGCAACAGCTAGCAGGGCAGACGGATCCAAAACCCAGCCCGTGGTGTGATGTGTAATCGCGAACCATCACAACAGCAGGTGATCATCAACGAACGAACGGGTTTGGTGACGCGTCGACGGTCGATCGACGAGACGTATGACCATGCGATGCATCGACCGATCGTCCATCGCCTGACAAGGACGTTGCTAGTCTTGGTTTCTGTCAGCCTGCTGCTACTCGCTGGTCGGTATTAGTAGATGTATACAATCATATGTGCAGTGCGGCCCCGTGCAGCAACCAACCGGCCGGCCGGCCCGGCTGCAGTGGTCAGTCAGTGCGGTGCTGCCGGTGCTGCACGAGCGAGTGAATGCATGGCAGGATGAGGATGAGGCGTAAGCCTGACACGGGCATGCGCGGTGCGGTGGTCAGCCTGGCCTGGAAAACAAAAGTTGAGCCGGCGTTGCCACGGTAGGCTTGCCCGGCGAGCACGCAAAGCACAGGAGAAAATTCAGAGAAAATGATGCGCACTTCATGATTTTCTTTTCTTTCAGGGATAGAGGGAGAAGCGTCTACTCCAGCTTCTGAAACAGCAACTGCAGTTGCAAAGCCACTGAATAAACTCGGTGTACGGATCGATATATGCTTTCTTCTTTTTCTTCTTCTTCCATAGGTGGTGCCGTGCACAAGAATACACGAAAAACCGAATTAGCAAGAACGGAGAAACGAAGAGCGGTTAACACCTAATTATATGATGCTTTCTCGTTACAAACCTCTCACGTCATCTTGATTTATTTATGTAGCCCATGTTAAAATCTCTAGAAAGACTTATATTTAGAAACGAAAGAAGTATTTCTTTTTTCGAACCATGCAGGAGGGCCGCACTGCATGTGATCGCTCGGAGGGAGTAGAAAGTAATGCAGAGAATTTATCTGTTTCTCGAGCACAGTATGCATGAACAACCTCTGAAGAAATGGTTCCAACTTCCAATAGGTTATCCACGAACGACAGTCGGCGTCCGTTTCTTAATTCGTTTTGGTAATGGACTGACTGGGAAACACCAAACGTGTGTCGGCCTTATCAACGAACGATACGATACCAGTAGGTGTTGGTTTCTTTTCTCTGCTTACGGCCAGCAGCAGCTGCCTTTAGCCTTTAGCACTGCATGCACTCATTCGCAGGTCTCGAGTCGCTCTCACAAAAGCTAAGCCTCTACCTGCGCCGGAACCCGACGTCCAAACCGCAATATATATTTTTTTGCAATCAAGTTTATTCTTCTCAGGAAGCCTTGAGCAATAACACTGAATCTTTCTCCAAGCGATGCAAGAAATTGTTGATTGGGTTCTTTAGGTTTTATCTTATTAAGCATTTGAGCAAGAATCTTTTTCCTATTGCCCGCATGATTTTTTTCACAAGAGTTTTTCTAAAGGTTAATTTTGACAAGATCGGATGTTTTCCGGCAAATTATTATTTTTTTGACAAGAGTTATAGGAGCCGGCTTTCCTGGATCTCTGCTGGTGCCTGGTGGTGATCTCTGCTGGTGCCTGGTGGTGATAAATCAGCACATTTTCTGGCCTCAATGTTGTGAATCGGGGACAGTTTTGCACTGTAAACGAGCAGTTCCACAAGTGAGGAAAATTAGTTCTTTCACCAGACAAAAAAGTCAAGAAATGATTCCATCATCGGTGTACTTGAATGTCAGGGAAACATTTTCTTACCAACAAGGAAAACAATAAGAAACTTACGACGAAATCTCGACAAGCAAGGAACAAAGAAGGGAATGCCCAGCTGCTAGCAGAAAAATCTTCTAGATTCGGGAGCACCTTGCAGCCTTGTAGACACGTACCATATAATATGCAGAGAATATGCTTGCTGAGAAAGAGGATGTGTGAGCCTGCTTAGTGCTGTTGATTAGCGCATTATTCTGTTAAAAGCTGCGTCCTATCATGAGATGATGGCACTGGATATTGTGATGATATAGCAACAGGCAGGATCTCTAGCCTTAGAGCATCTCCAACAGTACCCAAGAAAGCGCCTTGCCAAGAAAAACCTGTTTGCTTGCAAGGCCTAAGATGTTTAACAATGCCGCCATGGTACGGCCCAAAGAGCCATATTATATATAATGCAGCCATGTGGCGCCTCCAAAGACAAAAAAATACTGACGTCTTGCGACTACCGGCATTAAACATATATGATATTTTGGACACAAAATGAGTTTGAAACATTCATCAAAATGCAATGAACATGTGAAATTTGACACAAACAAGTTGATGAATAAAAGTTCATGCCCACAAGTTCATCCAACCAAGTTCAAATGCAAACTAAAGTTCAAGACATGAAAGACACATCAATCATCTTCCTCGTCTTCGTCCTCATCTTCCAAAGACGATTCTTCCGCCTCCGAAGATGAATCTTCCTCCCTCTCCTCATCACGCACCGCATCACGTGAAGCTCCGACGGTGTTGGCAAGATCTTCAACGGCATCTTCATGGGAATGTGTGTGAGAAGACATTCCACCCATGACGGCCGGAGGTGCACCCATGCCTCCCATGAGAGAAGCAAAACTCATGCCTCCCATGGCGGCCATAGCGTCGGAGGGTGCTCCAAAGCCACCCATGCCTCCCATGGCGGCCGGAGATGCACCCATGCCTCCCATGACGGCCGGAGATGCACCCATGCCTCCCCGCTAGGGTTTCAGTGGCGGCGGCTGGCTGTGTGTGGGTGGGGGTGTCTAACAGGGTAACGGGGTGCGGGTGTAAAGCGTCCATGGTGGCAGGCGGCGCGCAGCGCTTGTGGCGTGAGGAGGAGGAGAGAGAGAGAGAGGCGAAGGCCGAGTGTGCCATGTGTATGTGGCGCCAAATACACCTGTGAGAGTGTTTTCATTCAGCGCCTAACTCGTTATAAGCCTTGTGCCGTTTTTTGCGTCCATTGGAAGCGACCCACTGCACAGACGTTGCGCTTAAAACAGACTACTTTCTTGGTGGGCGCTAGTTTAGCATGGCTGTTGGAGATGCTTTATTGTGGCAGCTGCAACTTGGGTGAGCAGCTAGCAATCATGGACTCATTTTAACCCTACATACTCCATTGGGAAGCCTCGGCAGCTTTGTTTGCACCATCTACAAATGAGCTTTTAAGCAGACAGGGTGCCTGTGCTGGCTGATGACAATGTGCCAGCAGTCACTTCTGCATCATCACAAGATCATGCCCAATCAAAGATTTTCAGCAGAAAAATCCCAACACATCAAATACAATTTGCAATGTAAACTTTGACTTGGTAGCCTCACAATGCAGGTTAGTGTGCAGTGCAGTGTAGTGTGGACCTCTCACAGGAGCAAACACTTTAGCTATCTGGTTACTTGTGTGGGAGTAGTTCAAGGACCACAGTGCACATAGGATTAGACCAGTGACCTGTACTTCCATGGCATCCAATGCATCAACTTCACACCAACTGTTGCAGGAGGATGCACCACCACCAATTATTACCCAACCACACAGTGTACATGCCAGACCAAACAGAGGAACATAACACAACACAGGACGAGGAGATGCCACTGCCAGCCACCCTAACCTAAAGTACTCCAAGAATCAATGGAAGAGTGGTGCATCACAACAACATTTGCTACCACCCCATCATTCACAAGGACACTAATCACAGAAACCGAATCCACCCATAACTTAGTCCAGTTAACATAACATGTCTTACAAGCATCATCCATGATAGAAAGGGGCTTTTCGCAGACAGAGTGAAAACCCCAGCCATGAAAATCAGGGGGTTTTCTCTGTACCGTCAGCGTCTCTATCCGCTAACCGCACGACAAAAGAGTTACTACTAAGTCAACTTACTACAGAAACTCAAAAGTTCGTCAAGGTCTAGCATATGATGGGTAATATTAGCGATGGATCATCTACTGCGGTTACAACAAGACACAGTCTTTATTAAAACATGCATCCTTGTCGAGGTACCCTAACGATGAGCGCTACGAGGCTTATCTATGACCTGAACTAAGGATTCCTTCTTATTTGCACTTTGGCAGTTGTTGCTTATTTCCCAGATGGAGTTCACTGGGGAGGGAACCAGCCACTGCTGTAGAGCTTATCTGATGGCCTTGGCATTGGCATTGGCAGCCTGACACTGTCGACTTGGCCATGGTTCTTCCTAGCGCCATCATAAGTGGAAGACGAACAATTGGGCGGCACGGTCCCTTTGTTCGAGTCCTGTGGTGGAAGGAAGTAGTTTGCAACGGCTAGGTTGTTGTCAAGGACAGGGATATCACCTGTAAGAGTCCTGAATGCAAACTCCAGGCATGGGTCTGACCAGATACTTCGAAACAGCGACGACAGGGAATATCCGGGCATAGCATCAGCTGTTCCGACAAGTCCGTTCTGTTGCGGCGGAGCATGCACATTCTGGCGTCCAACGTCTGTTAACGAGCATGCAGCAGATGCTCCTAGTATTTGTTCAGGAGCTGAAGGATACTTGTCTTCAGCATTTCCAGAAGTACTCGGGGCATGTGCTCCATCTTTATTCTGAATTACTGGAGAGGAAATTGCCTTTGACTTAGGATTTTTGACCTGCTTTGCTGGTTGTAACTGATCATTGGTATCTGTAGCGCCGACAAGTGCATCACCAGGCACATCATTCGCTTCCTGGTCCCTTTTCAGTGCAGTCAAACGAGGTGACGATCGAACAGGTGCAGCAATCTGTTTCACAGGTTCAGTTTTTTGCTTCTTCCCCTTGGGTTTCTGCTCCACATTTGCTTCTTCTCTTCCAGCAGATTCATGCTTCAGAGGCTGATCTTTCTCTCTTGCCATCTGAAGCTTCAATTCAGCCAGCCTCCCTTTGGAGACACCCTTGGGCTCCGATGATGGCCGTCCAGACTGTATATTTCAAAATAAAGGCTATTAGATGGGGCAGTAATAGTTAGGTTGACAATGAAAACATGGGTAGCAACAAAGGTTCTTTGTGATTCACTCATTGTAAGTACAACAGAAACCTGAGGGCATCGGCAGTTTAGCACCACTTTCAGGTATATGACTAACAGTCCAAGACATTTAATATTCATCGAGTACATTAATGCTGATGTTTAGGTCAATATGGGGAATTTAACAGGCTGCGAAAGTGTGGCATACGCTGTAGGATACTAGAAAATTGGTAATTCACAGATGCATACCCAGTGCTGAAAGCTCCCACAGAAAGGTGGGGTCTGGGGAAGGGAAAATCTAAACAGCCTTTCCCTTGCATAATAATTCTGCAAGGAGGCTGGTTCGAACCCAGGACCTCCAGGCCACAAGTGGAGAGACTCTATTACTGGCTGCCCTTCTATATTGCAACCAGTAAGATGTTACTTATTTGTAATTTAGGAGAGAAGGGGCGTACGACTGCAACCCATTATGTGCATATATCATATTGTTGAGACATTCACAAGCATGAATTTTTTTCATTTAAAAGAATAATTTGACCATCCAGATTTGACAATCTAACCATCCAAACTTTGTTTCAAAATTAGTTCAGCAATTAGGACTTTTCACACCCCTTCTCTCTTATATTTCAGAAAAGCTGACATAGAATTAATCGATGTATCCCTTTAGTCTGCTGCTAATGAACAGACAGTGCCGGATTGGCGACTGGCCTAAATTTTTGTACATTCCTTACCTTTAATGAAAATGCAGAGAGCTCCTGCCATTTTGGTAAAAACAATGGGCGCGGCATGTTTTAGCAAAACTATCAGAATGTTGTAGGCGTGTCAGGAAATTATAGGTTATCTAGTGTACATTAGCAAACAGAACATTTTTGCGCTATCCTAGAACTAATTTAATATTACCTGAAAAGGAAAATCAATGTACATGCAAGGTCTGTTGCTTGAATCAATGTACATGCAAATATAAATTTTAAATTTCACAAATAAATCATACATATGCATGATGATATAACATGAATACCTGAAAATTTTCATGCAAAAATATGATCAAGTTTGTCCTGTACAAAAAAAGATAAGTGGTTGGCTGGTTGCTATTACACTGTTCAAACAACAAGTCAAACATTTTGTCTTTTTCATGCAGGGTGCATTTGGCCATGTTTCTGTACGATATTCCATAGGCGCTTGTGTTATAACATGATCCACATGTACATAAATATGTCTATACACATCCGTTCCTAAATATATGCCCTTTTAGAGATTTCAATATAGACTACATAAGGAGAAAAATGAGTGAATCTACACTCTAAAATATGTCTATATACATCCGTATGTAGTCCATATTGGAATCTCTAAAAGGACTTGTATTTAAAAACCGAGGGAGTGATTTTCTATAGATGCATAATTAGGTAAAACCCAAACTCTAGCAAACCACCCTTGTATCTGCAGCATCCCTCAAAAAGAAAACACCTTTTTATTTCACAACGTTTTTACCTTATCAATTCAATAATTAGTTGACAGAAGATGTTTAATATGTAGACAAAATTCAAATAAGAAATGCCATAAGAGAAGGAACATACATGTTGAGATTGGTTCCCTGAAACCTGCAGATCCTCAATTTTTCTCTTGTTTGGCGTCACAACACGATCACTGGTATCTTGAGATTCGAGATAGTGGTGAACTTCTTTGAGAGAACGAAATTCGTAGCTATTTGTAGGATCAATGTAGAACTGTATATATCAAATGATTAGATCAACTATAACTACAAAACAGAGGGTTAAGTAGACAATAAACAGAATGATGTCAAAGTCAAACATACCATCTTGTGGAAAAACGCCTAAAAGCTATTCTAAGAAAACAACTCAAGTAGGAGTAGTTACTATCGATTATTTGATTTCTAGGTCGAACATAATCACTTACAGCTCATTAAGGATTCATTTCCTTAAAATGGCATGTACTCCCTCCGTAAAGAAATATAAGAGCGTTTAGATCACTGAAGTAATGATCTAAACGCTCTTATATTTCTTTACGGAGGGAGTACTATATAAGGTTCAAAGACAGGCAAGAGGTTAGCTGCTTTCAACTTTCATGTTCACATCATGACAAGAACAAGGTTCAATGAATTTTTGTGTTGAAGTCGTAGAAATATTCAAGATTCACCACATTGCTCATGCATCCAGTTGTTAGCAAACAACAATGCAATATACAACCTAGATCACCAGCATATTTATTTGACCTAAGTTGACCACAGGATTGCTAATGAAAAGGGAAGGTTAGTAGTAGTCTAAGCCCCACTAAAGAAAACTGCACACAGATCCAACTGCAAGTGAGGAGTTGTTGTTTCCTATCAAATCATCACCAAAACTTCTTTTTTAGGATCTTTGTACCTTTTCTGTTGAAACCAAGACTGCAACAGGCATCTCAGAGTGAAAGCATAAGCACACCAAATTAAATTATTTGAGTTAATTCCACTTTCACCCCCTACCCCCCAGTTACGACTTTGTGACAATTTTACCCTATTTAAACAATCTTACCACATTTACTCCTTAGTTGTCATCTTGTGATTTTTTTACCTCATTTTATTTTCTTCCCTCAAACTGACAAGGTGGGTCAATGTGTCATGATGAAGTGGAAGCTGACTAGTCCAAAACTCAGGCCGTATTTCCAATATGGCGAAGGAGCAGCGCGGTGCAGCTAGCCGAAACATATTCGCTAAAGTTGACAAAATTCCATGGAGCTTAACTGAATTTGATGAAATTTGAGGGATTTCAACATAATTTGGTATGCCCCTAACGAGTATGTGTCCTAGTTGTCTATGCAGTAAGCTATCATGTCATCGTAACAAGTTTGAAGTTTCCATAGCATGTCCTAGGGATCTAACTCGTCCGTCTGATACAATAATAAAACAAATGGGGTAAAAGTTGTCGCAATGTCATAACTAAGGGGGTAAAATGTGGCAGGATTTAACAGGGCTCACAGGATCACAACTGAAAAAAAAAGGAATTTACTCCAAATATTTCCACAATTTAACCAAAGGAAACACACGGCACCTTGTCCCTCCTGGCCCTAGTTCCATGCCGAGCCTTTCTAGGCCTGTACTCTTTCAACCAACCATCAGGCAACCCCTCTCCGGCAGGCTCGCGTTTGGTCTCAACCTAGGCAGGTAGGCAACAAGTATGAACTAAGCAAATTGCCAAATGCTATTGAACTATAGAAAGAGTTTGAAGTTCTCATACCATGATCCCGTTTGGGAAGTGCAAGCCACAGGATCCTGTCTGCCTAAAACATCCTGAATCATGCAAGGAAATGGTAAGCATCTAAATGAAGCACATAAACACATGGAGCTTACTGTGAAATAATCATGCAGTCAAGCATTCATGTACTTTGCTGAAATAACAATACCCTGCCGGTCTGAAGCCATATGCAAGGAAAGCTGCTGACGGTGTTTGCGCAACAGAATATGGTGATCTGTGGGCACTACAGAAAAGGTGTTTGCGCAACATGAACTGAACCTGTTCAAATCCACTCCTGAATCCTGATACCTCAGTTGAGCTACTAATAGAACTTGCTAACCCCAACTCCTTGACAAAAGGATGTAACCGCACAAACTCAAGAGTGTAGCAGCTAAAAAGGTAGTAGTAGTATCCTTGTTTTAACCAGGAGTACTTGTCGAATTTCGTAAGATGCTGAGTATGGTGATCTGTGGATTGCGCCCCATGTCCCAGGTCCAATTGCTGCTACTACTTTTGTTGATTAAGATCTCTCTTTGTTTCGCAAAAAAAAAAGCAGAATAAAATCCATTTCAGACCACACATGCACCGGAGATAGCTCAAGCCTCAAGCTCCCCAAACCCACCTAGGAACTCTTGTTTGGGAAACAGCGCAAAGCTCTGACCACGAGAAAATTAGGCAGGGAGGGATGGGGGAGCAAAGAGCTGAGCAATACTAGTTATTATTTTATTTCACTTTGCACTGGAAAGGATGGCGTTTATGTGGATTCTTTAACGAGAGAAGCAAACGATTTACTGATCATAATCACACACAATAACGCCGAGGATATTGCGGGGTCTCAGAATCCAGATCCAAAACCCCACACAAATTACTAGTATTACCATGCCAAGCAGCAGGCATCAAAAATCTTGGCGTGTTCGCATGCTACCTTGAACAAGAACATGCGCATGCGCATGCGCATGCTCTCGGCACACAATCGTAGTCGAAACGCTAGCCTCCCTCCCCGTAGAACACGGAAATTCATTGGGGAAAACAAACAACTACTAGTACTACTCTCGAACAAACGGGCTTGAGTTGGAAAAAAAATCAGCAAGGAAAAGAAAAAGGAGTGGTTGCTCCCGGCAAGAAACGAGGAGGCCGAGCAGAGCAGGAGCACTGACCTTATTACGGCGCGGTGGCCATGGATGGAGTCCGCGCACGCAGAGGCCAGGTGGTTGGGGGAGAGGAGGAGGGGGAGACCCGGGAGGGAGGGAGGGAGAATGACAGGGAGGGAGAGACGCACGCGAGGAAGGCCAGGAAGGAGCACGACGCACTGGGAGTCTGGGAGTAGTAGGCGTCGGAGGAGGACAGCAAAGGCGGACTCCCTTTTCTTTCTCTCTTTGTTTTACCGGCCCGATCTGACAGATGCCGCGCGCGGGCGGCTCCCCTCCCCGTCTCCCCGTCTCTCGTGATTCCGTGAAGTGGTGAAGGCGACGCTCGCTCGCTCATGCGTGGACTGTGACAGTGTCGTCCAACTGTCCCTCCCTCCCTCTCTCCTCACCTCCTCGCTCGGTGTGGTGTGGTGTGGTGTGGGTAATGACTAATGATGATGGCGTCCATTCCTCGCGGCGCGCCACGGCCGCTACTGGACAAGGCAAGGCCGGGAAGGGAAGCCAAGACGTCGCGCCGACTGTGGTGGTTGATGGAGTGGAGGCGATGGAGGTGGAGCCATTTCTTCCTTTCTTTGCTCGCTTTGCCCATGCCTGCCTCTGTTCACTCACTGTCTTTGCCTGACTGACTGGGAGGATTTTACTGCTTACGTAAATGAGGCAACAGCTCGCCTTGCCTCGATGCAGAAGGTGTCTATCGTTCCTGCTTCTTTTTAATTGTGGGGATGCATGTGCCTTTTGTCTGAATCAAGTCAGCGTAATCTCTGCCTGTTGTAGCTCGTTTTCTTTCTTTCTTTTTTGAGGCGAGTTTCTTGTGCTTCCATAGCTGCTGCATGTGTGCATGGCATTGGCATGGCTTCAGCGTTGGCATTTAAGAATCAGTACACCGCTAGCCTCTAAAGAATCAAGGTCTATGGCGTCCGCCTAGCTGACCGACGTCGACTAGCCCTAGCCCCAGCGAGTTTTGTCCTAGCCCTACCCTGCGCGTGAGGAGGGAGGTAGACTTTGATCCCCTCCCTCAATTATTGGTCTCTCTCATCTAAATCCTCGCATTAGACATTACCAAGATGAGATGACACCTGCATTCTCATCCATGGACACGGATAAAAAAGGATCATCATCACAAGAATCCCTGAATCTGGCCGGACGAATGAGATGCTCTTCCTTGACTCTGAGCCTGAGCCACCGAAAGGATCCAACCAAGAGATAAGATGGGTAGCAGCAGCAAGGAATCCAATTCTCTCACCTCACCTGTATTGTAATCTAAGCTACTAGCTGCATCCATCACATTCAGATACAGTGATATGGTTGATGGGAAACCACATTAGCAGGTGCGTATTTAACCTTTATCAATTAGCACTAGTGAACCAGACCAGGACCACGTACTACTGATTGTACCCCTTTCCCTGTGCGTCGAGTGCCTCGAGAAACGTGGACTGGACCGCTAGGCCGGTTGGTGCTGCAGCAGATTCAACTCTCAAGGGACAGGCAGGAAGAAAAAAGATCCGATTCAGAAAACTGCACGCAGCGTCTCCCTCCCAAATCCCAATCTCCTCGTCCGTCTCGGTGAATGAATAGGCAGGACACGGCGCCGTACCTCTCGCTGCAGCCGAATCGACGGTGACCTCCTCGCTCCGGCTGCACGCACGCCTCCTCCGCGGCCGGCGTCGTCCCGGGCTACGCGCTTATGCCGGCGACGAAAACGGCGCCGTCGACGGGCAACATCAAGGGCAGGAGCGATTAGGAATGGTACCAAGGAATGGATGCCAACTGTTCTCTTCTGGTGAGTGATCGATCTGATCTCGCCCACTACAAGGGGGAGATGAGAAGAGGGCGTCGCTCGTGAGTGGCGCGTCTCCGTTTCCCTCGCCTCTCCGAACGCCAGATCTGTTGACTGTTTCGGATTACTGCCTTTTTTTTCGAGATAAGGACCGCCTGGCTCTGCTGTTTCGGATTACTGCCTTTTTTTCGAGATAAGGACTATATACCGCCTGGCTCTGCTGTTTCGGGCTTTATTGAACTGCGTGTCTGCTGTTTGGCCCATGAGGCCCAATGACGCGTGTGTCTTTTTGGTACTGTGATTCTCTGAGTAAGACAAATAGCAAAATAAATACTCCCTCCGTCTAGAATTACTTGTCTAACACCGAAATAGGTATAGATATATACTTTTTGGCATTTGAGATGCATATGCTCTCGGATGAACAACATTTCAGAATAAATATAAAATAATAATTAAAACTTCTTATTTGGCTACGACAGGGGTGGGGATTCCCGATGATTTGTCTACGGCCGATAGGTAGGGTAGGCCTCGTTTGTCCTTGGAGCGTCTGTTCCATGAAGGGGATGACGATGTGCCGGAATAAATTCCTTCCGCCTTCATCTCGACGACGCTCCAATCGATGTTTGCGAGGGGCAGTTGGCTCTGGTGTCTTCGCGATCTTTGGATCCGGCGAGCGTATTTTTTGAGGGTCAGCACACACATCTTCAATGTCATTAACCTCGTAAAAAAATCTTTGGTGGCTTGAAGTTGGGCTCGAGGATGGGAGCATGTGACGACACCCTTATTCTTCAACCTTTTCAAATGAAGAAGGCGGCGTCGGAACCTGGTGAACATGGGGAAGATCCCCGGTCGACGCGCCACAAAGTCTCAGTGCTGCCGCCTACAACATATCTTCAAACAAAAATTTGCACACACACACACACACGAGAAAGGGTCAGTGTCAAGAGCATCTAAGTCAAGTTCATTATTCACCACAGTGACTCAAAGGCCCCCCTAACTATAGCCTACTTAAGTCACCCACAATTCTGGGGACTGAGCTATACTTATTGTAAAAAATAGGTCCATTCCCTTTGCCATACTAGTTCCTTGCCCTATACGTGGTCGCCTCATCAAACATCTGCATGGCATGAAAATTTATTATTTGACCTTTACTGGTTGGGCAACAGTGACACTTTCGTCGTTACGTTGCTAAAGGCATTGATGTGGAATGATTTGTTGAACTCAACATGGTGGCTGGAAATATTTGTTTCTAGCTGCCACGTGCTAGAGTTGGCGACATCGGCATGTGTGTTCTCCCTTTTTGAAGAGTTGCTATGGAAGAAAGATAACTTAGCTGTAGAGATTTAGGTTGCCTCTTCGTCTTGGTTCTGCCATACATTGTTGTGTACTCGATATGCTCTTATTATGGATGTTTTAGACTTGTTGCTTTGTGCCAATTTTAATCAAATCATGAATATGCAGAGGCCAGGAGGTACGACCTTCCTCTTTTGAAAAGAATGTCCAACCCGACACGGCTCTCTGGTGACGCGGTTGGCGAACCCGACACGTAGCGGTGGTCGGCGTGGTTCGTCGTCGATCTCAGGACCACGAATCTCAAGTATAACCGTGGCGAGGTGGTGCTCCGCTCGCGCCCCACGCGGTGCGTCTCGTCGATGAGCGGGGGTACATGGTCGATGTACGCTCTGGGGGAGGGATCGTGCTGGCCCCTGGGGCTACGGTCGCGTTCCTTTGCCACGTTGCGCATATCGAGGGGGAGATCACCGACGGGGGTGGCGCCTCGGGAGCCGGCGAAGGAGGTAATGCGGCCGGTGGGAGTGGAATTGCGGCTGGTGGGGGATTAAATTCAGAGGGGCTCGTTCCGATCCCCCCTCGCCTCCCACTCCCTTCCTCACGCACTTCAGCTGCTCCTCTGCTTGCACGAGACCGCGGCGGCGGAGATGGTGGTGATCGATGAGGAGAAGATGCAGAGGTTCGCGGGCAGGGATGCGCGCCTGCGAGCCCGTCTGAGAGAGATCGGATCATGGTATACAAGCAAGCGCGAGATGTATGCGGAGGCGGAGGCAATTTTCGAGGATCTGACGGCGGCGGAGGAGAGATCGCTCTTCAGACACGGTGGGCGCAAGCATCCGCTGCAGGTGCTGTTGTGGGCGATGGATCAGGCGGACTCGCCGGTGAGATCCGTGGCGAGGAAGTGGGTGGCCTTCACATCCTTTGAGACCGCGCATCTCGCCCCGGCCATGTGGGAATCGGCACTCAGATCCCGCGAGGGGGTCCTAGCCCTCCCTACTCCAGGGCCGACCATGGCTCCGATCGTGATCCACGAAAACCCGGTGGACCAGCCACCGCAGGTGGTGGTGGAGGCACCGCGCCGCTCTGCTCGACTCGCTCCAAGCCCTCCAACTCCGACGCCTCGCCGCTCTGCACGCCTCGCCGGAATCGACAATTGAATCCTTCACTAGCCAGCAACCGCTTTTGGAGGCTGGCTAGTGAAGATTCAGGCGATGATTCTGACGAGGAAGTCACCGCTTCAGGTATTGTTTGTCCTCCCATGCTCAATTACATGACTCCTACTCATGATTTTAGGGGTAGTTCATGCAAAATTGATACTCAACGCCAAATTAGGCGAATCAATCGTAGGATGAAAAAGAATATGAACGCTTATGTTCATAGCCTATTATTAAGGGATGAAGAAGAAAGTGATAATGGGCAGAGGGTTAGAAAACTGACAGACTATCAGGATAATTTCACTCACATTGATTCGCCCAATTGGGGTAGATTTCATAATGATAAAATGGATATGGCTTTGATAAAAATTAAAAATAAGGACACCAAAGTCTGGGACCTAACCAGATTTCCTAAATACTTATCTGATATTGAGATTGGGGAAATAAAAACCAATGATGAAAAAATTGATAACAGAGACATGATTCTCTGTGAGGATACAAATGTTAACAAGGACATGGGGGTTGCTAAAATTCCAGAAAACTATGTGCTGGAAAAAGTGGTTGATGAAGTGCAGAGAGAAGGGGGAGTGTATGAAGCAGGGGGAGAGAAAAGAGAGATGGACTTGATGGATCATGGGAAAGGGGGGGGGAGGTGGCCAGGTGGGCCTCGCAGGCCCTAGGCCCAGGAAAGTGGTTGGTGGGGATGGCCCAAAAGAAGGAGATGGGGTTGTGGACCTATATAAAGGAGAAATCCCACCCTCCATTCCAGAACCTGATTTCCTCCACCTCCCTAACCCTAGCAAGATCTCGGCGGCGACAAGCCTGGGGGAGAACGCTGATGAGGGAGAAATTCTCTGGGAAGAAGAGGAAGAAGCCATGACAGGCAGGCAGGAGAGTTGGAGACCAAGACCGGGGAGAGGGGCCATTCCAGGAGGAAGAGGTAATTTCTATGGCAGATCTGAGAATTTTGGGAGAGGATTTATTAGGCAGGATGAGAGAGAGCAGGACGGATATGGATGGAGAAACAGATAGGGAAACTCCAGAGGGGGGCCAGGGACGAATAGCAGTGGGTCTGGTGGGGAAGGAACCTCGACAGGAAATGGGAGAGATGGAGACAGCAAGCTAGGCAGGTTTACTTCAGACAGAAATGGGGACCAGCAAGAGAGAGCTCAAGTTGGGATGGATGAGACTGGGCCTGGAAGTGGGTTTGTGGTTAGTAATCCTAATATGCAACAGATGGGGATGCAGGGAGGGCCTATACAGATGGCAGGGGGCTTCCCAATGATAAGAAATAGCAACTTCCCACAGATGGTGCCGGTTGGAATGGGGCTTGGGCAATTTGGCTTCATACCATAAGACCAAATGGCACAGCAATATCAGTACCTGCTCTCAAATCTGCCAAAACAGGAGATTTTGCGGACACAAGGGGGGCAAAGGTGGAAGGGGCCAAAGAGGCAACAAAAAAGAAGGAAGCAGGAAATACCAAAGAGCTTTTCTACGCCAAATGCAAAGAACAGGGACATATGAAGAGTGACTGCAAAAAAAGGTGTTCTGTGTAGTTTGTCAGAGGCCATCTCACAATACTGCGGAATGCACTGTGTTAAAGCAAGCTAAACCAGTTGCTAAGTATGTTGGGTATGGAGCTAGGGGTTTGAGGTGTCTTCTGGTTCAGAACACAAAGGACATTGTAGCTGATGAACACACAAATCATATGCCCTTGGTTACTGTGCATGCTGGACAGCTGAATGAAACCACTGTGGCCTATGGATTCAACAAGATATTTGATTAGGGGTGGACATGGAGAGCCAAATTTCAGAGTCCCAAAACCTTTCTTATGAGATTTCCCAATAAGGCCAAGTTGGTGGAGCTTAAAAACTTTGGTAAATTCACTCTGCTTGGCACAGGGGCTATGGTGGAAGTGGACTTTTGGAGTCCAGATGATAAAGCAAAAGGAAAACTCCATTCAGTTTGGATAAAAATGTGGGGAGTGCCTGATACCCTGAGACATTATTTGGGGGTGTGTGAAATTGGCTCAGCTTTGGGCCCTGTGGTTGAAGTGGATGTAGAACATATTCATTCCAAGGAAGAAATTAGGGTGAAAGTGGGAGTGAGGGACTTGCACAATATCCCTGCTGGCACCGAGATCACTACAAAGGACCTGCTGCTATATGACATAGGCTTTGAGTTTGATTCTATTGCAGAACATGGATGGTACAAGTTTGATGAGGGGAATAAAAGGAATTTTTTTGACTACCTTGATCTGGAAAATCCTGAAATACAGACAGAGAATGACATGCAGAACAAAAGCAAACAATATGAGACTGGGAAACCAAATCTCAGTCTAGGGAGCCTGGGGCTAAAGCAGTATGAACAAATGGTCCTCAATCCTGGTGACATAGGCCAAACCAGTGAAGCAGCTAAAGAGAGAGTGGAGACAGTAACAGTAAGAGATACTCAGGGTGAAGAAGAAAGTCCGAGGATGAGATTACAAAAAGCAGAGGAATTAGCTGGTAGGCAGACTGCACAACTTATGCTGGAAGAGAACAAAAGAAAAGAAATGGAAACCATAAGGAAAACACTAGAAAAAGAGGTCAGGAGACAACATGAACTGTTGCAAATTAACCTGAAAGTGAATGAAGAAGTGAGGGGGTCACAGTCAGGTGAAAAAACACTGAAAATGAAGAAGAGGGAGAAGCTATTGATGAGGAAGCAGCAACAGAAGACAAGCAGGTGGATGGGGAAGACATGACAGACCTTGAGCTGATGAATCAGGCAGTTGATTTGGGTTATATGGAGCCAGTGGATTATACTGCTAGCCAGGAGATAGATTTCTTTGGGACTAAAGTTAAAAAAGCTGAGAAAGGGGAATTGGAATCCCAAGAGGAAGAAGAGCTAAGGAGATGCATTAGATTGAAAGGTAAGGAAGATCGCAATATCACTGAGCTGGCCAAGGAGAGAGCACCTTAGAAGAATAACTATGGTGAGCCTACATCTTCTGGAATCATCTCTAGATCCAATAGTTTCCTTCAAAAAATTGCTGAAGGGGTGGGAGTCAACTTGGGTAACAACCCTGATATGATTAATCATAATTTAGGATTGATAAAAAATGTTGAACAGGCTAGAATTGATATGTGGTTAAATGATTATAACAAAAATAAAAAACAAACTCCTCTGCCTGAGGAGACTGATACGATTGATAAACATTGTGAATTAAATGGCCTTACATCTGCTGATAGAAAAGAACAAATGGAGCTGAGAGCTCAACTTGATAGATTTCTTAAACATGAGGAAGCTAAATGGAGACAGAGAGCTAAGATAGATGAAATTCTAGAAGGGGATAGTAACACCAAATTCTTCCATGCCAAAGCTAATGGGAGACTTAGAAGAAATAGAATTAACAGACTGGAACAGGATGAGGGGGTTGTGGAGGCTGAAACAATCTGCTAGATTACATCGCTGCCTTTTATAAAAACTTGTTTGGTCCCCTTGATGACTCTTCAGTCTCTTTAAATATTGATAATCCAGATAAGATTCAAGATAGGTATAGAGATATTCTGATTGAAGAATTCTCTTTGGAGGAAATTAAGAAGGTTGTCTTCAAAATGGCACATAACAAATCACCTGGCCTAGATGGATTTACAGTTGAATTCTATCAGCACTATTGGGAATTGGTGAAACATGATCTCAAAGCCTTGTTGGATGACTTTGCCAGAAGGAAAATTGATATTAGTAGATTAAACTATGGGATTATTACTCTAGTCCCTAAAGGAAAAGATGCTAACAAAATACAAAAATTTAGGCCAATTTGCCTGCTGAATGTCTGCTTTAAAATCATTACAAAAGTATTGATGAACAGGCTAAATTTGGTAGCTGCTGATGTTATATCTCCTGTTCAGACTGTGTTTGTTAAAGGCAGATATATTATGGAAGGGGTTCTGATTTTACACGAAGCCTTAAACAACATTAAAAAGAAAAAGCAAAGCGCTCTTTTATTGAAAATTGATTTTGAAAAGGCATATGATAAAATCAAATGGTCTTTCCTTTTTCAGATGCTTAGATTAAAAGGATTCCCTGATAAATGGGTGGATTGGGTGATGAAACAATTAGGGGGGAGTTTGTGTAAAAGTCAATGAAAATCTAGGAAAATATTTCCTCACTCATAAAGGGTTGAGGCGGGGGGGATTCATTGTCACCTCTCAACTTTGACCTGGCTGCTGATGCTCTAGCAATTATGTTAGACAAAGCTAGAAAAAATGGTCTGGTTAAAGGGGTACTAAATGAAAATGTTCCAAATGGGGTTAACATGTTACAATATGCAGATGATACTATCTTCTTATTACAAGATGATATAGATAGTGCCCATAATTTGAAATATATCTTGTGCCTCTTTGAGCAAATGTCTGGGCTGAAGATTAACTTTCATAAGAGTGAGCTATTTTTATTTGGGGAAGCCATTGATAAAAAGGATGAATTTGCAAGAATCTTTACATGTCCAGTGGGTGTTTTGCCTATGAAATATCTAGGATTACCAGTTGATAAAAATAAAATTGGCAATAAACTTTGGAAACCTCCTGAGAGTAAAATGGAGAGAAAATGTAAAAACTGGCAAGGCAGATTACTTGCCAGTGCAGTGAGGGTTACGCTGATTCAATCTTCTTTGACAGGCACACCTTATTTTATGATGTCTTTCTATGGTTTACCCATTGGGGTAAACAAACGTATGGTTTTCTTCAGAGCCAGGCTTCTATGGCAAGAGAATGATCAAAAGAAAAAAAATACCATCTAGTTAAGTGGTCCGAGGTGTGCAGGCCGAAAGATATGGGGGGTTTGGGGATCCAAAACCTCACCCATATGAACAAAGCTCTGCTTTGCAAATGGTGGTGGAAGTTATACACAATTGAGGGGCTGTTGCAGGATATTATTTTGAAAAAATATATAAGAAATTAAAACCTGGGCAGTGTATCTGTCAAACAGGGAGACTCTCAGTTTTGGAGGGAGATCCTGAAACATAGAGACCATTTTACCTCGTTATGTAAATTCACAGTGGGAAAAAGGGACAAAACACGATTTTGGGAAGACTGGTGGATTGGATCTGCTCCACTTAGCAAAAATTTCCCTAGGTTGTACGATATATGCTTTGATAAAAAGAAAACAGTTAAGGAGATCCCATATAATGGTATAGATAACATGCATTTTAGGAGAACTTTGACAGGGGATTCAAGAGAGCTCTGGGAGCATATTAAGGAGGCTTGTAGCTCGGTGACTCTGAATGAGGACAAAGATGAGGTGAAATGGACACTGACTAAGAAAGGGGTTTATACTGTAAAAATCCTTCTATAGACATCTGATTGAAAATGGTATCAGATACCCACACTTATACACGTGGAAAATTAAAATGCCACCCAGAGTCAAAGTCTTTATGTGGTTGGCTCTTAGAAATAGTATACTTACGAAAGATAACCTGCTGCGCAGAGGTTGGAAAGGTGTTGATAAATGTCCTTTATGTGGACATAAGGAAAATATAAACCACCTTTTCCTCTCTTGCTCTGTTGCTAGGTTATTATGGAATATCTTGAAATGTGCTTTCAATTTAAAAAACATCCCAGAAGATCTTGACCTGGTTATGAGAACATGGGTGAAGACTTTTGGAAAAGATGAAAGGGGTTTGGTTATGATAGGTATCTCAGCGATTTGCTGGACTATTTGGAAGTTGAGAAATAGTATTATTTTTTATAACAATAGGGTGAATTGATCCCTGTATACCTGTTAACCTGCTTCTTAAAAACTTGCATGATTGGAATGTTTTGCAGACAAACCCCGTAAGAAGTAAGATGATGGAGGCTGGAGTGAAACAAGTCGGCGAGGTGGCTGAAGAAGTGTTCAAAGCAGCTCATGGATGGCGCCTGAAGACTAGGAGAATCATGGGGTGACCACCTTTCAATCCTCTAGTGCTGCGAAAACAGACGCTTCGACAACGACTTGCCTTCTTATTTCAAGCTGCTCTCCGATATTTTGCTCCTGGGGCAGTAATAAAAATGTAGGGATGATAGACTACTATGTTTAGAGGGGGCTGTCTGTGATTCCCCTTGAAATGTTTTTCTGTGTTTTGAGACGTGCTTCCAAGCCGGGGGCTGGGACTTGTTTTGAGCCCAGGCCTTGGATCCCCTGGGGGTGCTGCCTTGAGGACAAATGGCTCCCCCCCTCAATAGGTTAGCATTACTGCGAAGGGGAGGGGGGTCATGCTGCAGTTTTATTTCCCGATTTTCCTTTATAAGACATGGTGATTTCTCTTAATGGAAATTAGGGAGAGTGCTCTCTTTTATAAAAAAAAACCGACCTTCCTCTTTGAAAGAGAAGATAAAAACGTGTCGGCGTGACTATGTATTGTATCTAATCATCAAATTCATGCTTTTATTTTATTCATGTGTAAAACCACACACACATAAGCAAGCAGCAACACCATCAAACCAAACCACTCTTTGACAGTTACAAAATACACAGGCCTTTTAACTTCAAGTCCAGAGCCCACGTCCTTGCTCACTGCTCTCGCGCCACTAGCTACAAAGATTGGTAAGAAAGCACACAAGACACAAAGATTGTCGATTTAGTTGTAGGCGTCCGGGTTGGCGATGAGGTACGCCTCGGCGGCCTTGAAGATGGCGGTGACGGACTCCTTGGCCTTGGCGACCTCGTACTGGGCCTCCTCCACGCCCGGCAGCAGCTTGTACGTGGACTCCACCTTGACGACGCTGCCGCCGCCGGCCGCCGGCTCCACCTTGATGCACGACGTGGCCGTCTCGATCACCGTGCCGACGTGCCCGCCATCGAGGAGGGTCGACCGGCACTCGCACCCGTCCGCGTCCAGGAAGTCCAGCCTCTCCTTCACGACGCTGAACGGCATGGCTGCATGCAAGGTCAACCAACCTGCGTGTCACGATGCCTGCTGAAGGCGAAGCTGAACTGAATGCACGCACTGTGTGGCACGTACGTACCCGAGGTGAAGTTGAACTGCCTGACGCTGCCGACGCCGCCCTCGCCCTCGACGGGGTGGGCGCTGGCGACGACCTGCGGGGCGAGCTTGGGCGCCAGCGTGTGCCAGTCCATGACGCCGGCGCGGAACAGCCGTGGCGCCGCCACGGACGCCTCGATCTCGTGCGCCCAGCTCTTGGTGGAGGCCATCTCCCGCCGTTCGTGCCTGCGTGTGTGATGATCAAGTCAACTAGTGCTGGTCTGCCTGGGGAGTGGATGTAGCCGCTATAAATAAACTCAGGCGACTCCAAAGCCGGGGTTGGTGGTGAAGCTAGGCTTGGCCGGACGGACCGGTCCGGTGAGCGAGGCGCCATGCCGGGCCGGGCGTCCAGTTTTTCTGCATTGGATGTCACACAAAGCTTTTAGTATTATGAGAGATCACGATTCTGTCAATATTTGCTTTAGTTAAAGGAAGATTGTTTTGACGGGCTCCGAGATAAGATTACCTGGGGTTGGTGTGGTCAGAGCCAAGGAACGAACTGAATTACTGAACTGATTGGAAGCACGCTTGCATAGTCGCATATGCTTGCGTAGTCAGCAGTGCAAGGTTACATCCACTTCATTCGGTTTCTTTGGATAATGACTTGGGGCGCCAGGGAAGGAAAAAGTCAGGGGAAGAGATGAGATAAAGCCTGTTGTCGAAACAATGCGGATCCTTGACGGCATTGCTTGTTTTACCAACTCTACTATCTTCAATAAGGCTGGAAAATGCAGTAAGACATACTAGCAAGGATACTGCAGGTGACACTTTTATTCAGCATCAACACTATTTTCAGACAACTTCTTCATGGCACACCATTTCATCAGTTTCTTCTTCTTCATCTTCCTCTTCATCAGACTGGGTTGTGGCGAATCCGGCTTCTTCTCTCATAGCACATCATTTGCATCCTTGTCAACCTGACAAAAGAGAAACACACGATCAATTATAACATTATAACTGAAGCGTTAAGACTGTTGACAACTTGCATACTTTTAGCCTTAT
The DNA here is from genome assembly GCA_021605205.1 of Aegilops longissima. Lineage (NCBI taxonomy): Eukaryota > Viridiplantae > Streptophyta > Magnoliopsida > Poales > Poaceae > Aegilops > Aegilops longissima. The sequence continues at coordinate 690,167,122 of CM038677.1, read as the reverse complement.
AGATGGATGAAAAAAAAAAAGAATCTGTGCCAGTATCAACCAAAGACGACCAGGAAGAAAGCTTTTGCTGGGTATATTTCTTTCTGCAACATCTGCAAACTATACAGAGATCAGTTCTACTAGATGTTCTCTTTGGCTTACTCTGTGTTTGATAATAAAGTATTAGAAAAAACAAAGTATTGAAAACTACAACATTTTAGCATGTAGGTGTAAGATACCACAGTTTTGACATACCACAGTATTTTGAAATATTGAGAATACTTTGGGCTGTTTGGTAGTGTTGTATATATCGACGCACCAAATAACTAGCTAGCCGTTTTCTACTTGCTTACTCTGTTACACAAACCCAACGGCCATGCAAAAAGGCCACTCATATGCACAAAGTCCACAGCCAAACTGTCAACGACCATGCCCAAAGCTCGTCTTGCAGCTTACAAAGATGAGAAACACCGTGCACTGCGTTAGTCACCAACTCCTTCCTCTCAGTTACGGCGAGACGACTTGGACGTGCCGTTGGCTGACCACCTGACCAGCACCGTAGCAGCCGCACGAAGAGAAGTAGGAGCCGCGGTGATGCAATCTTCGTGAGGCGGCAGGAGGTTTCTTCCCTAGCAAACAAGGCCTGCTAGCTTCATGTCACGGGCCTCCTTGAGATGGGATCAAGGGAACAGATGATTAAGTGTACTCGCCGTTTTTCCATCGGATCAAGGGAACAGATGATTAAGTGTACTCGCCGTTTTTCCATCCAGCGACGAGAGAGCGGCGGCGGCCTGGGAACGAACGAGGACGAAGAAACGTGTTCGCTTTTTCGCCTGCTCTGCTTTTAAAAAAGAGGTCCAGGGTTCTTTTTATTAGACAGAGAAAATACTGCATTTTTGGGAATACTGTAGTATTAATACTATAGTTTTTTTGGAGACCAAACAGCTCAAAGTAATTAAAACGATAGTATTTAGAAAAACTGTAGTATTCACAAAATACTTAGAAAATGCAGTGTAGCCTCAACTTGCAAGAATCACTGATCCAAGTTTGGTTTTGTTGACCAGATTGGGTCGGTGCTGTGCCTGTGTTAGATCATGGCATGCCAACTCGGGTCATATTTTGGTCAATTCACAGCCAAACAACCTGGCAGATAAAGACCGTTCCTAATTTGCACCTCAAATTTAACCACATTGCTCAAATCCATCATGAGACATACAATAAATACAATTCACAATGTCGATGAAAGTACAGTGAGGCACTGATATTGCATTTCTAGCCTAGATAGATTCAGAAGTGAAAACACATGGGGGTTGTAGTTACTGAGCCAAACAGAACAGTCAGAATGAATGCAGGTGGAATTAACACATGCACCCCAAAAAGAAACACCTGCTGTTATTCCAGTGCATTATTATGCGTTTATTCCAGCACCTCCGATTTATTGGCACTCATAACTTTAAATCCAACATGCTGTGTGCACAAGTTTTTAAGAAATTGTCGACTCAATCTGCCCTCATCTTGCCTCAATTATCCAATCCACCTCGTACAGCACAGGCTTGTTATACGCGCAAGGACTGATCTTCCCCCAGCTGCAGTGGAATCCACTACACCAACTACTACTACAGCGATGCATTGGAAACCTGCAGATGCCCTTGACATGGTCCATTTCCTCGCCTTTGAGATCGACCAACGCCTTTTCCTTACTCTTGAGATCAATGGTGAAGAAAGCACCGCCCTGCTCGACGAGCATGGCACCTCTCCTCTCCGCGAAGAAGACGAGGTTTATTTTATCACCGCTTCCTAGATTTATCAGGTCAGAGCGCAACCACCCTCCTGCACCTCCATGATCATTGTCATCTTGCCCTTGCTTGGCCCAAAGCTCTAGCACACCATCATCTCGTATGATCACAAAAGAAAGCTTTCTTTCTCCGGTGACACATGGAAACGGCACTCGCCGCCGCTGCTCACCAGCGTGGACGTTGATGGGGATCTTGGTCAATGAGACATGTGCCGTGGCGACACTTACATTGAGTGTGTAGAAGCTTCTCTGGTCTGTGAACAGCCAGTGCACGGTGCCACAGGTGACGACGCCGGCAAACGGTCCACACCTAACGAGGTGTGAAACCTGGTGACACCTGATGGGCGTGCTCCAACTGTCTGTGGCAGAGGAGTACCCACAGGCATACATGACTCTGTTGGCGGCTGAGTAAGTCAAGACGACCTGAAACCACGGATGTCGTCGTTGCTGATCCAAATCATCAATGGCTCTGTGGTCCTCATCGGTGAGAAGAGCACAGCCAGTTAGGTGCCCTCTCACAAATCCATGGTTTACCAAAAAGGGAGGCTGTGGGAGCAAATGCCTACCCCGCTTGTCGATCAGAGGGCGGCACACCGCAAGATGGAGCTTCTCACGGCGTTGGTGGTCGGCCGGGGTAGGCAGCAGGATGCGCACGAGGAGAAGACCACGGCGCGATGCCAGTGGCCTTGCAAAGTTGAAGAGCCCGTCGTCGTTGGCGACGAACGAATCGAAGGCAAGATGGGCGCCGCCGGCCTGAAGGCTCAAGAATTGGGGAGGACTGTCGGGTACCCTACCGAGGGGCTGAATCGCGCTAGGCGCTACCACGTTCTGGTAGAAGATGCCGACGAGGACCGAGGGGTGCGGCGCTGTCTCCGGCCAGAGGCCGATGCGTCGGAGGAAGACCGGGTCTTTGATGAGGCAGAGCCACTGTTTGCACGTGGCTGCGCAGCGAAGGAGGTCCTGGACGCCCGGCAAGCGCTGGAAGACGAGGAGGAGGAGGTCGTCCAGGAGCTCGCCGGCGGCGTCCACGCGTGCGGCCTTGGCCATCCGAGGTCAGCGGCAGGCCGCGGGGTCTGGCGGCGCGATGCCTCGACACGGCGCGGGACGAGGTCGTCGGAAGGAGGTGGTCAACGGCGCGGCGGAACGTGAGAGCGGCGGATCTGATACGGAGGAGGAGATGGGTGGCGACGGACCTGGGTTGGTGAAGGGCGCGGCCGGAGTTGGTAGGGGCTGCTCGGCGATGGGGAGAGGGAGGAAGGGCGCGCCGATCGGGGAGAGCGGCGCCGGCGCCTTGGACGCCTCGGGGTCGTTGGGTCGTGGAAGCCACTCTGGGTCTGGATGGAGTACGTGGCGACATGTGAGCACACGGGTTGGGGCAGGGTAGAATGGAGTGAAGTCTAAAATAAACCCCGAGGTTGTAGAGGCCGGCACAAATAAACCTTTACCTTTAAATCCTTGAAGTTGGTATTCTGTAGTTACAGATCCGGTTAATCCCGATCCCGAGTGAGTAAAATCTTATTTGATGTAATTGAAAAGGTCTGATCCCAGCCGGGATTGATTTCTACGGTGACTTACTAACTCGTCCCACTTATCATATGCATATATCCACGAGTTCACTCCCAACTAAGTAGGTACAGTGCAGGGGTGACCGGCAGCGGCGCCCAACGTCTTGCAGGCTGCACTATGTTTGTGCACATGCATGCATGTACGCATCCATGCGTCCATCCCGCTATTGGCTGCCGCGTTGCTCGCTAACTGTAAGGGTATAGATAGCGGTGGACGGATCTATTGATAGTAGACTTGTCCTTGGATTCGGTTACAAGCTCAGATACACGAATTGGGGAAGAAGGGGAAGAACAGCTAGGGACTAGGGTTTGTGCCGCCGCCAGGTTCCTGATCCACTGGATGCCGATCCTCTCGTCGCCGTGGCTTAAGTACCGACGTTAGATTGGGCTCATCGGGCCCACTCAGCCCAGCAGTAGCGCTCGTTAGGCTTCTTAGTGCGGGCGGCCTCGGGCGATGGGCGGCGCAGCGAGTCGTGCCGCCGGGCCCGGCTCGTCAGCCTTGAGGCGTGGTTCAGTGTGAGAGCTACCGACATCCCTCCTCCTTGGGATGAGGCTTGCCCCCAAGCTTCTGCTCCAGGGAACCGAGCTTGCAATGCGAGCTTGTCTTCCCAGGTGTCGCCGAGAACAGCTTGATTCGACCAACGAATCAGGACTTGCTCGATCATCGAGCCATTTTTCTTGCGCCAACGGTGCTGTAGGACGGCCACAGGAACGGCAAGGATGTCAGTAAGCTGTGGAAGTACAGTTGAAGAGTTCGTACCCAGGCGAAGGCAGTGTCGCAGTTGAGACACGTGGAAGACTGGGTGCACTTGAGAGCTTGATGGAAGTTCCAGCTTATAAGCTGCTTCGTTGACCTTGGCGATCACCTGGAATGGCCCATAATATTTGAAGGACAGTTTATGGTTTGCTCTTCTGGCCACCGATGTTTGAATATACGGTTGTAATTTGAGGTAGACTTGGTCGCCCACAGAGAAAGTCCTTGGGGATCAGCGTTTGTCCGCCTGTGACTCATATGTTGGTGTGCTCGATGCAAATGCTGCTGTAGGAGGTCCTGAATCACCGCTCTTTCCTCCAGCCAGGACTGGAGAGCTGGCACTGGGCACTCGTCAGTGGGTGAGATGCCCCAAGCTCGTGGTTCATGACCAAACATAGCCTTAAATGGCGACATCCCAATGCTGGAGTGGTACGAGGAGTTGTACCAGAACTGTGCTAGTGGAAGCCAATGACTCCAGCGGCTCGGACATGCATGGACGAAGCAGCGCAGGTACGTTTCTAGGCACTGGTTCACCCGTTCCGTTTGGCCGTCCGTCTGAGGGTGGTTAGCGGAGCTCATGCGCAGTTCTGTGCCCGCGTACTTGAATAGCCCGCGCCAAAAGTGGCTGGTGAACACCGGGTCGCGATCTGAGACGATAGAGCGCGGGAACCCGTGAATCTTATAGATGCTTGTCATGTAGAGAAGGGCCACCTTGGAGGCTGTGTACGGATGAGCTAAAGGCATGAAGTGGGCAAACTTTGTGCGCTTATCCACGATCACCCAGATGCAATTGACTTTCCCTGACTGTGGCAGGCCATCTATAAAGTCCATGGTGATCATGTCCCAGGCTTGATGAGGAATTGGGAGAGGCTCCAACAAGCCCGGGGATGCTGACCTGTCCGGTTTAGCTTGTTGGCAGACCGAGCAGCAGCGCACGTACTGCAGAATGTGCGCCTTCATCTTGGGCCAAGCAAAAAGACGCCGTATCCGTCGAAAAGTGGCTGGAAATCCACTGTGCCCGCCCATGGGGCTGTCATGGAATGTAGAGATAATCTGCTGCTGCATAGCTGTAGTGCCCCCGAGCCAAATTCTCCCGCGGAATAGCAGAATTCCTTGCTCCAGAGTGAAACGTTGTTTTGGATCCTCCTTGATAACCAATTGCTCTAGAAGTTTCTGGGCTTGAGGGTTGCTATGATAACTGGCAGCCACGTCCTCGAGCCAACTGGGGCGGCAGGTGGTGATGTCAAACAGCAGATCATGTGTTTGCGCACGGGAAAGGGCATCCGCGGCTGTGTTTTCAGATCCCTTCTTGTAACGGATGACGTAGTGGAGCCCGAGTAGCTTTGTGAAAGCTCGTTGCTGCCATGGGGTAGTCAGCCGTTGCTCTTCTAGGTGGATGAGGCTCTTCTGATCCGTATAGATGATGAACTCGTTGTGCTGCAGATAAGGGCGCCATTGGTCAACAGCCACCACAATTGCAAGGTACTCTTTTTCGTACGTGGACAGCCCTTGGTAACGCGGGCTCAGGCCTTTGCTCATGAAGGCAGTAGGATGCCCTTCCTGTTGTAGGACTGCCCCAATGCCTCGATCGCACGCATCTGTTTCGACGAAGAACTGCTTATCGAACCGAAGTGCCAACACCGTGCGAAGCTAGTTGTTGTTTCAGGAGCAGGAAAGCTTGGTTGGTGTTGTCGGTCCATACGAATGGCACACCCTTTTTGAGCAGGTTGAACAGGGGCCTGGCAATGATGCCAAACCCTCGCACGAATCGGCGGTAATACCCAGCCAATCCCAGGAATCTGCGCACTTCTTTTGCATCACTAGGTGTTTGCCATGATTCAACCGCTTGGATCTTACTTGGATCCGTAGCTACTCCCTGAGAGCTGATGACGTGCCCCAGATAAGATAGTTGTTGTTGTCCAAATTCACACTTAGACTTCTTGACCTTCCATTGATCGCGACGCAGCAAGGTGAGGACCTGGCGCACGTGGTCCAAGTGTTCTTCCCAAGTTTTACTGAATACTAAGATGTCATCGAAGAACACCAGTACACAGAACCTCAGAAGGGGATGCATCATATTCGTCATTGCCCCGTTAAAGGTACCCGGTCCTCCCGCTAAGCCATAGGACAACACTTTAAATTCATAGTGGTCCGAGTGGGTTTGAAAGGCTGTTTTGAATTCTTCGCCTTCGGCCAGTCTGATTTGGTGGTAACCTGCGCGGAGGTCCAATTTGGAGAACCAACGCGCGCCATGTAGCTCATCGAGCAACTCTTCAATGACAGGCACCGGGAATTTAATGACGCGAGTCATCGCATTAAGGTGGCGATAGTCGATGCACATCCTCCACGTGCCGTCCTTCTTCTTGACGAGGATGACCGGTGAAGAAAAACTGCTCTGGCTGCGCTGGATCACTCCAGACTGTAGCAATTCTTGCACTTGTCACTCAATCTCCGATTTCAGTTCAGGCTTGTGGCGGTAGGCTCTGATATTGACCGGTTGTGCTCCTGGCATCAGTGGTATTGTGTGGTCGCAGGCACGTCGAGGTGGAAGTCCATGTGGCTCACCAAAGACATCCTCGAATTCAGCCAACAGTTGCTTCAACTCCGGCGGTTCTGTTTGCTTGGGCCCCTGCTCCTTGTTGATAGGATATAGCAAACAGATGTGCATGAGCGATCCTTGCCGATGTAACTGCTGCAACTGTGCATTGTTGATCACATGACAGGTGGTGGAATTTGATTCATGGCCAATCAAGTGAGCTGGACCTCTTGGTGTAGGGATCTGGAGATGTTTGTGCTTCCAGTCAACGGTCATCGGACTGTGCTGCTCCAACCAATCCATGCCAAGGATAGCATCGTATACACCCAGCGGTAGGATCTTCATATCAGTGACAAAATCAAGTCCTTGCGACGACCACTGACAGCATGGTATGGACTCTGTGCAGAGAAGTTCGCCCCCGTCAGCTACCTTAACCCGTGAGGGTCGAGGCAGAGGAACTGAACCTGTAAGTTGATCAGCTAGTCTCTTGTTGATGAAAGAAGTCGAGCTGCCACTGTCCACTAAGATCAACACCTCTCTGTTCTGCATGGTGGCTAGTAGCTGGAAAGCTTTTGGTGAGACGCCACCATCAAGAGCTGGCCGCGAGATGGCATGGACTTGCTGGATGTCCCCCTCGTTATCGCTGATGGAATCGGCTCCCAAAAGAGCAAGCATCTCTTCGACCACATGCAGTTGGATGGTGCTGGGGCAGACGTGCTCGGGTCCCCAGCGCTCGCCGCACTTGAAGCATAGTCCCCGAGCGCGGTGATAATCTCGAAGAGCTTTGACCTTGGATGTGTCAGCTCACGCGGCGTCAGTGCCGCGACGATCCACATCAGTCGTGGGCACTGCGGCTGGCTCCGGTCGGGCGGGTGGCGGAGGCAGGGGAAGCGCCAGGCCAGCTCGGGCTGGCGTCTCCTGTGGGCGCCTGCTGGTAGATGCTGCGCCGTCGGCCACCTGCTCCTGAAGTAGTGCCAGAGCGCGAGCAGTGTCCAGGTCCGGTGGCCTTTGGACCAACACCACTGCTCGAATATCCTTCCGGAGGCCCTCCACAAAACGAGTGAGAAAATAAAAAGGATGAATGGTGTCAGAATACGAACTGAGATGATTGATAATGGATTCAAATTGCTCAATGTAATCTGCTACTGTAGTTGTTTGCCAAACAGTATAAAACTGACGGATCAGTGTTTGGTGTCGATCACGGTGTGACGCCCTCGATTCAATCGTACACTAATCATGCACGCAAATGTGTACGATCAAGATCAAGGACTCACGGAAGATATCACAACACAACTCTACAAATAAAATAAGTCATACAAGCATCATAATACAAGCCAGGGCCTCGAGGGCTCGAATACAAGTGCTCGATCATAGACGAAGTCGTGAAGCAACAATATCTGAGTACGACATAAGTTAAACAAGTTTGCCTTAAGAAGGCTAGCACAAACCGGGATACAGATCGAAGAGGAGCAGCCTCCCGCTCGGGATCCTCCTAGGTCACTCCTGGTCGCCGCCGTGGGCTGCACGTAGTAGTAGGCGCCCGAGTAGTAGTCGCCATAGGCGCGGCGTCTCGCTCTCGGCTCCATCGTCGATTGCAGCAATCGAGTAGAGATAGGGGAAAAGGGGAACAAGGCAACCGTGAGTACTCATCCAAAGTACTGCAAGCAAGGAGCTACACTACATATGTATGGATATATGTGTAAAGGCCATATCAAGGACCGAATGCAGAAAGCGAGAATAAGAGGGGATAGCTAGTCTTAACGAAGACTATAAGCTCGGACACCTGCCTTGCAGCATGTAGGAGGGGACGATCTGAAGTCCTCCAAGTAACATCATATAGCAATAATCCTACCCGCAATCCTCGCTCATAACCCCGAGCGAGAGCGACCACGGTTGTATCCGCACTTGGAAGGGTGTGTTTTAACAAGTATCCGGTTCTAGTTGTCATAAGCTCAAGGTACAACTCCAAGTCGCCACATTATCAAGATCACGGCTATCCGAATAGATTAACTTCCTGCAGGGTGCACCATCTTAACCAAAGACGCTTGATCCCATTTGGCGGACACACTTTCTCGGTCATGCCCGCCGCTGAAGATCAACACGCCGCAGCCCCACCTAGGCACAACAGAGAGGCCAACACGCCGGTCTAAACCTAAGCGCGCAGGGTCCGGGCCCATCGCTCGAAAGCACACAAGACGTTATGCGACGTGCCGGAAGCAGACCTAGCCTAGTGGCGTTCAGTCCAATCCGCGCGCGCCGCTCCGTCCGACATCTCGAAGTGCTTGGCCGATACCACGACGCGGGATACCCATAACTACTCCCGCGTAGATGGTTAGTGCGTATAAGCTCGAGCCAACCCAGATCAAATACCAAGACCTCGTTAAGCGTGTTAAGTAACATGAACGCCGAACAGGCCAGGCCCACCTCTCCTAGGCGGTCTCAACCTGCCTGCCGCTCCGCCACAAGGATCCACTCGCGGGTGCTCCATCACCGACCCGACTTTAGTCTCACATGTATCATGTATAAGTATATAGTATATACCGTGATCATCTCCCGAGTGATCACGGCCCGATAGTATAGCACGCGAGACGGACAAGAAAGTAGGGCCACAGATGAAAGTACTAGCATCCTATACTAAGCATATAGGATTGCGGTAAGGTAACAATGGTTACAAGGACAAAGCTATGCAAAGAAAGATAGGAGTATCTCAAAACAAGAATATGCTATGCTACTCTAATGCAAGCGATGTAGATAAGAGTAGGCGATATCTGGTGATCAAGGGGGGGCTTGCTGGTTGCTCTGGCAAGAGAGAGGGTCGTCAACACCGTAGTCGAAGCGCCACCGCAGCTGTCGGTCTCGTAGTCTACGGAGAGAAGAGGGGAAGAAACAATGAATACCAAGTAAATAGATGCATAGCGATGCATGACATGCCAAGAAGCGATGCTAGGCGTGCCCTAACGTGGTATGAAGTCTTGGTTTAGGGGAAAACATCAGGAAAGTATTCCGGGGTTTCGTGGTTTTCGAGCAGAGGAGCCGAGGAGGAAAGTTGCAGGTTCGATAGGTTAGGGGTGTGTGGCGGACGAGCGGATCTGCGTATCCGGATTCGCCTCGTCGTTACGAGCAACTTTCATGTTGAAATATTTTAATCCGGATTACGGATTAAAAGATATGATTTTAAAAGATTTTATTAATTTCGGAATTTTATCAATTATTTAATTAATTTTGAAAATGCATTTATGACATCAGCTTGATGTCATCTTGACGTCATCGATCAACAGGGTTGGTGAGTCAACCTGACAGTGGGTCCCGCATGTCATTCACTAATGACTAATTACCCTAATCGATTTAATTAACATTACTTAATTAAGTTAATTAATGATTAGGGTTAATTAATTCAGAATTAATTAGATTAATTAATTACTTAATTAATTAATTAATTAATTAGTTAGTTAATTAGTTTAATTTATTTTCATTTTATTTTAATTCCCTTTTCTTCCTTTTTCTTTTTTTTGAAAACGTTCTGGGCGTGGGCCCCAGGTGTCTGTGGCCCAGAGGGGGTTGCGGGCGCTCGCCCGAACGGCGTGGGCGCTGGGCTGGCGCATTCGAAGCCCTCGCTCGCCAGGGCGGATCGAGGCCGCCGGGCATCCGACGATAGGGGCACGCTGCCAACCGGGCTACCCATGACGACGGCGAGGGGTGGCGGCGCAGACGATGGCGCAAGCAGGGGGGGGGTTGAGTGCGTGGGGCGCGAAAGGGCGCCGGAGATGTCGGAAGGGGCGGGGGTTCGGTGGTCGACAGGAAGGGCGCCGGCGACGTTAGCGTCCATGACAGGCGTCGACGGAGGGGTTCGGAGGGGAGAGATGGAGCGGGGGGGGTTCAGGCGTGAGCAAGGCAGCCAAGTGGCGAGGGAGCGGCGAACCTGGCGTCGAACAGGAGAGAGAGAGGAACGGGGAAGAGGCGGCGTGGGCTGGGGGGGGATTCGGGGCCATGACGAGCGGGGCGGTGGCCGATTCAGGAGGGAGGAGAGAGAGGGCCTCACTGGGGGGAGTAGGGTCTAGGCGGTGGGTGGGGGGGTGGCACCGGCGGGAGGCGGTGATCGAGGGCACACGCACGGAGAGGGCGGGGCCGACCAGCAGGAGGGTGTGCTGGCTTGGGGCGACGGAGGGAGGAGGAGGGCTCGGCGGTGGCGAGGAGGAGGAGGGGTTGGGGGGGGGTGGGCGGGCGGGGCAGCAGGTGGGGTGGCGGGGGTGGCTCGGTCGGGGCTTTCTCCGCCCGATCCAGATCGGGAGGGCGAGAGGAGGCGAGGCGCGTGGGGAGGAATGAGGAGGCGGCTAGGGTTGCAGCGGGGGTGGGGGGGTATGTGGCGGTGTGGGCGGGGGGGGAAATGGGCGGTGGGGAGGGCCAAGTGGGGAGGGGAATGGGCGGGGGTGTTCCCCCTCTATTTTATTTTGTTTCTCTTTTATTATTTTCCTTTTCTGTTTTTAGTTTATTTAAAATGCTCGGCATTTTACAAAATTAGTGCACCCACCCATATTAGGTTAGCTATTTTAGACAATCCCGAACATTTTAGATTTTGTTTTGAAACTTTTTATCGTTTGCTTTAGTTTTGATTTTTGTTTTAGAACGGGTTCGAATCAAGAGAGGTTAGTTAACATAACCGGGTGATTACTGTTCCCTAATCATCCGGTGTTACAAATCTCCTCCACTACAAGAAATCTCGTCCGAGATTTAGGAGGTAGAAGGAAAGAGTGCGGGATATTCATCTCAGTAGGCGATCCTCGCGTTCCCGGTGGCTTCGTCTTGAGTGATTCACCTTTGGACTTTGAGGAACTTGATCGCCTTCCGGCGTGTGCGGCGTTCAGCTTGGTCGAGAATGCGGACGGATGCTCTTTATAGGAGAGGTCTGTTGCAATTCGAGCACTTCATGGTCCCTCGCTCGGATTGGGTCCTTGAAGCAGCGTCGGAGTTGGGACACGTGGAACACATCGTGAACTCGAGAAAGGTTCGACGGAAGCTCCAGTTGATAAGCCACTTTTCCACGACTTTCGAGAATAGTGAAAGGGCCAATATAGCGAGGCGCTAACTTGCCCTTGATCCCGGCGGTGAGCACCCTTCATTGGTGTACGCGAAGATAGGCCTTTTCGCCAAAGTTGATAGACCATGTCCTTGTGATGACGGTCATAATTACTCTTTTGACGCGATCGAGCAGTCTTGAGATTCTCGCGAATAATGCGGACTTGTTCTTCGCATGTTGGATAATATCCGGACGAAGAGTGGGCGTTCCCGATTTCGACCAGTTCGGAGGGTTCGGCACTTTCGTCCATATAACACTTCGAAGGGGCCATCTTCGACTAGCTTGATAGCTATTATTATAAGAGAACTCAGCATACGGAGAGATTCCTCCCATTTCTTGCGAAGGAAGCGACACAAGCTCGAAGCATGTCTTGAGAATTTGGTTGACACGTTCAACTTGCCCTTGAGATGCGGATGAAAAGCGATCTTGAAAGATAAATGAGTCCCCATAGCTTCTTGAAAACTTGCCCGGAATCTTGAAGTGAATAAGCTGCCACGGTCCGAAGCGATAACCGGTGGAATACCGTGAAGTGAAACAATTTGGACATATAGAGCGTTGCAAGCTGGCTAGCAGTGATCGTTTCTTTGACCGCCAGAAAATGTGCAACTTTAGAAAGCCGGTCAATGGCGACAAGAATAGCATCATTACCTTTCTGCGATTTGGGAAATCCGGTGGCGAAGTCCATTTCAACATGGTCCCATTTCCATTCGGGAATAGAGATAGGTTGCAGAGTTCCAGAGGCCTTTGATGTTCTGCTTTGATCTGACGGCAAGCGTCACACTCGTAAACATAGCGAGCAATGTCACGCTTCATATTAGACCACGGAATCTCGGCGAATGTCTTGATACATCTTTGTACTACCGGGATGGATACATAGAGGCGTATCATGAGCTTCTTTCATAACCTTCGAGTCATATTCAGATTTTCCTTCTTACACGGCACCACTAGGCGGCCTTTGAAGTACAAGGCGCCATCATCGGCAATAGTGAAGGATGAGGATTTCCTTTCCGATGTCTTGTTTAAGCTTGTAGACTTGAGTCAAATCCTGCATTGTCTTTATGGTGCCCACGAGATCGGGTTCAACAGCCAGGTATAAAGGGAACCACGGGGAACAACACGGAGATTCATCTTTTGGAACTCCGGAGGAGGGGAGCGAAGTGCACCGGAGGAACAATATGGAGGTTCAGCTTTCTGAATTCTTCAACAAGTGGGGCTGAACTTGGTGAACACGAAGGTGGTTGCGAAGACTTGCGGCTCAAGGCATCAGCCATTACATTAGCCTTGCTCGGCGATAGGAAATACCCAAATCAAAGTCTGCAAGCAGTCTCCATCCATCTCTGCCGCGGAGGTTCAGGTCTGGCTGAGTAAGCAGATACTTCAGACTTTGGTGGTCGGTGAAGATCTCGCATAGCGATCACCGAGAAGGTAATGTCGCCATTGCTTTAGTGCATGAATGACGGCAGCAAGTTCGAGGTCGTGAACTGGGTAGTTCTCCTCGTGAGGCATGGCTGTCGAGAGGCATAAGCAACCACTTTGCGCTCTTGCATTAGGACACCGCCTAATCCTTGACGAAGCGTCGCGATAAATGACGAAGTCCTTCTTAGTATCGGGAGGAGCTAGCCTTCGGGAAGGCGTCAACTTGTCTTTGAGTGCTCGGAAACTTTCGACATTTATCATCCATTGGAATTTGGCGCCTTATGCAACAAAGTTAGTCGAGGCTCGGCAATCTTGGAGAAGTTCTCGGCGAATCGACGGCAATAGTGGCGAGACCGAGAAAACTTCGACTTATAACGTTCTTGGAGGAGTCAATCGAGAATAGCCTGAACTCGTTCGGGGTTGACGGCAATACCATCCTTAGAAATGACATGCCCAAGATAGGTTACTTGGGAAGCCGAATTCACACTTGGAGAACTTGGCATAGAGTTGATGCTCTCGTAGCTTTTCCGGCACAAGGCGAAGATGTTCAGATGTTCTTCTTCATTCTTGGAAAGATCGGGATATCATCCAGATAAACCACGCGAACTTGTCGAGGTAATCCATGAATATATAGTTCATCGAAGCGAGAGAAGGTGGCTGGAGCATTGGTTAAGCGAAAGACATGACGGTGTACTCGTATGAACCATAACGAGTCACGAATGCGGTCTTGGGGATATCCTCCTCACGAACACGGATCTGGTGGTAACCCAACCTCAAGTCGAGTTTCGAGAACACTGACGAACCAGCCAATTGATCATAAAGATCATTGATCCGAGGAAGAGGATACTTATTCGAATGGTAGCTTGATTTATAGGACGGTAGTCTTGGACCAATCGGTTTGTCCCATCCTTCTTCTTGACAAAGAGAGAAGGTGCTCCCAAGGTGAGCAACTTGGGCGAATGAAACCGCTTTGAAGAGATTTGTCGATTTCCTCCTTTAGCTCAAGGAGTTCATGCGTCGGCATCTTGTAGGGGCGCTTGGCTATAGGAGTGGTGCACGGTTTCAAGTCGATGGCGAATTCGACAGCTCTAGCAGGGGAATCCTCGAAGTTCTTCAGAAAGAGCGTCTTGGAAATCGCATAAGCAGCAGGGAATGTTTTCAATTCCCTCGAGGGGTGCGGCGTTCAATGCATTCAATGCATAGAGCCTTGCCTCGGCATCTTGAACCAGACGAGCATTGTAGCTTACTATTTCATCAGAAGGGTGTAGCAGATGGACGGTCTTAGTGGCGCAAACGATTGACGCCGTATGCGCTTTCAACCAATCCATCCCCAAAATGAGGTCGATGTTAGACGTCTTCAGGATAATGGGGGAGGCATAGAATTCCAACCCTTCGATTTCCACGGGGACGTCGACGCCAACCATGGAGGTTTGACATTGTCCCAATGGGGTTTTTACCACTACCGAAGAGTTCATCTCTTCACACTTAACGTCGTGCTTGTATGCAAAGTCTTCAGACATGAATGAATGCGATGCTCTGAATCGAATAAAAGCAGATCTGTACTGAATTTACGAGAAGTGTACCCATCACGATGAGCAGCTGGTCTTGAGCTTCGTTCGAGATCAACGTGGTTGGCCTGAGCTTGCCCATAAGACTTGCGGTGTTGTTGCGGTTCAGGTGTTTCCACGGCCAGATTCTTTGGAAGGGCGATTGATTCGGTTTCGGTTGCATTCTCTAGCACGGTGCCCTGGTTGTCCTTTGAAGCATAAGCCATTATTGGGAGTGGGAACAGGAGCTTGGGGTGGTGGAGCTGGAAGCTTGGCTGCTTAGTTGTAGGCGAGCGAGGTGTAGCATAGTTCTGCTTTGGAGCAGGTGCATTCGGCTGGTACATGCTGTTGGGAATCCATATCTTGCGCTTCTGCGAGGACGGGCCCGAAGATGAGCCCGTGTCATGGTTGCGCCTGTTAGAGCTCTGGTATTCCTGCAGACCAGTTTCGACATTGATAGCTTTGTTCACCAAGGTGGCGAAATCAGCAAAGTCGTGCACTAGAAGTGCGAGCTTGATGTCAGCTTGAAGGCCGTCACGGAACTTCTCTTGTCTGCGTGCATCAGTTGCAATATCCTCTTCAGCATAGCGAGACAAGTCCAAGAACTCTCGCTGATAGGCTTCAACAGTCTTGTTGCCTTGGGTGAGGTTGCGGAACTCACGCTTCTTCCGGTCCATGACCCCTTGAGGGATGAAGCGGGCACGGAAGGCAGCCTGGAAGTCTGGCCAGGTGATGAGTGTTCCAACTGGCAGAGTACGCCTGTGGCTGTCCCACCATTGAGCTGCGGGTCCCTTCAGGAAGAAGGAAGCAAAGGTGACATAGTGGCGGGGCTACATCAGCAGACTCCATCTCATAGGTGATGTCACGGAGCGATCATCGACATCCGATGGCTGAGTTGAGCTGCGGTACACGCTGGGGTTCAGCGTATGAAATCCTGCAGAGTTGTCCCGTTTGGGTCTTTGGTGCATATTGGGCGAGGAACTGAGCCATCATGTTCTCCATGAACTGGCGATTCATCTCGAGCTGTTGGATCATACCAGCCATGTACTCAAAGCGGTGGTGGGAAGTTGGCACCACGACCACGACTGCTGGCCTAACCATCCCGCTATTATATAACAGGGTAGTTCAACATTTGAGAAATTAAGCAAGAGACAGAATCATTCATGATGAAACATGCATAATGAAAGCAGCATGATGGGAACTACATAGTAGTTGGCATATCTTACAAAAGGAATCATGCATAGAGTTCGATACATAGAGTCCAGTACATAGACTACTACATCATAGGCGGCACACAGGCTCGCGGCGAATACATCAAATACTAACAAGCAAGTCTACATCACCCCACGCTGCATGCGGAGGTAGTCAGTAGCTGAAAGTCGATAGTGCGGCGGTGGATAGTCCTCCACGTCGGTGACACAGGGGCCGCGGATACTCGGTGCTGAATCCGGCGTCCGTGTGGCGAAAAGGGCCAAGTCGCGGAGAGTAGCCTCCACGCCCGCCAACCGACACCCTGGGGCATCACGGTCCTGGCTGGGTAGATCGCAGAACGCGGCAGCTCTCCGGATCGGACAAAGGGGTGCATCAGCGTCAGAGCACGGTAGAGGTGCTGACGGGTGATGTACAACTCGTGGCGAAGAGCTCGGTTAGCTCGATCCAGCCCATCGGCATGCGTAACAAAGTTCGATGGTGGAAGGGCTCTCTGGTAACGATGGTGTAGGCAGTAGTGTAGTAACCCTCCTCACCAACATCGACGCGATAGCAATGTGCACGAAGGGGAGGTGTCCAACTCTCGATACTCGCACGAAGGCGTGTCGAGCAGCATAAGCACATCGTGGACTGCCATATCGATGGTCACTCCAACACCATGTGCGGTGTGCAGACAAGAGTGGACTCGTACTCCGAGAGTAGAGGTGGACGATGGCGCGGCATCGCTGCTCGGTTATAGTCTGGTACTCCTCATAGGCGGTGTACTCGGGGTGCAGCGATAACCCGGATAGGTCATCATCTCGGCTAGCACCGCAGTGATCCCGAGGCACCAATGGCCGTCGTGTGGCGCACGACCTGCCTCGTGGGTTCCATCTGAAAACAAAGACGTTTCAAAGGAGTCAAATGGCGGTGGAAATTGCTCAAATACAATTCCAAAAACAACTAAGGCTATATCCAACTTTGGGGTGAATGCGGTCACGGGATCCTAGTGATAGTTAGTAAAATCGTTTAACCCGAGTAGAAGAGAGTCCGAGTCCCGAGTAAAGGTCGAGGAGTAAAAGATCCTAATACCACCCGATGGCGGCGTGGCCCGTAAGGCACACAACCAAGTTAGTAAAAGTTTTGCAATGTCTAGACTCGACTTCGCCAAGGAGTGTGGAAGGGGATTCCTACAGCAATCGGCTCGATACCAACTTCAGCGCGCTCGATTCAATCGTACACTAATCATGCACGCAAATGTGTACGATCAAGATCAAGGACTCACGGAAGATATCACAACACAACTCTACAAATAAAATAAGTCATACAAGCATCATAATACAAGCCGGGGCCTCGAGGGCTCGAATACAAGTGCTCGATCATAGACGAAGTCGTGGAAGCAACAATATCTGAGTACGGACATAAGTTAAACAAGTTTGCCTTAAGAAGGCTAGCACAAAGCGGGATCAGATCGAAGAGGAGCAGGCCTCCTGCCAGGATCCTCCTAGGTCACTCTGGTAAATCGTCGGTGGCTGCACGTAGTAGTAGGCGCCTCCGGAGTAGTAGTCGTCATAGGCGGCGCGTCGGCTCTGGGCTCCATCGTCGATTGCAGCAATCGAGTAGAGATAGGGGAAAAGGGGAACAAGGCAACCGTGAGTACTCATCCAAAGTACTCGCAAGCAAGGAGCTACACTACATATGCATGGATATATGTGTAAAGGCCATATCATGGACCGAGCTGCAGAAAGCCGAATAAGAGGGGATAGCTAGTCTTAACGAAGACTATGCTCGGACACCGTCTTGCAACAGGTAGGAGGGACGATCTGAAGTCCTCCAAGTAACATCATATAGCAATAATCCTACCCGCAATCCTCGCTCATAACCACGAGCGAGAGCGACCACCGTTATATCGGCACTTGGAAGGTGTGTTTTATCAAGTATCCGGTTCTAGTTGTCATAAGCTCAAGGTACAACTCCAAGTCGCCCACATTATCAAGATCACGGCTATCCGAATAGATTAACTTCCTGCAGGGTGCACCATCTTACCCAAAGACGCTTGATCCCATTTGGCGGACACACTTTCTGGGTCATGCCCGCCGCGGAAGATCAACACGTTGCAGCCCCACCTAGGCACAACAGAGAGGCCAACACGCGGTCTAAACCTAAGCGCGCAGGGTGCAGGCCCATCGCCTCGAGCACACACACACGTTATGTCTGTGGCCGAAGCAGACCTAGCTTAGTGGCGTTCCAGTCCAATCCGGCGCGCGCCGCTCCGTCGCTGACGTCTGAAGTGCTTCGGCTGATACCACGACGCCGGGATACCCATAACTACTCCCGCGTAGATGGTTAGTGCGTATAAGCTCGTAGCCAACCCAGATCAAATACCAAGACCTCGTTAAGCATGTTAAGTAACCGAGCGCCCGAACAGGCCAGCCCACCTCTCTCCTAGGCGGTCTCAACCTGCCATGTCGCTCCGCCACAAGGATCCACTCATGGTGCTCCATCACCGACCGACTTTAGTCTCACATGTATCATGTATAAGTATATAGTATATACCGTGATCATCTCCGAGTGATCACGGCCCGATAGTATAGCACGGCAGACGGACAAGAAAGTAGGGCCACAGATGAAAGTACTAGCATCCTATACTAAGCATATAGGATTGCGGTAAGGTAACAATGAAGTTACAAGGACAAAGCTATGCAGCAAAGATAGGAGTATCTCAAAACAGTAATATGCTATGCTACTCTAATGCAAGCGGTGTAGATAAGAGTAGGCGATATCTGGTGATCAAGGGGGCTTGCCTGGTTGCTCGCAAGAGAGAGGGTCGTCAACACCGTAGTCGAACCGGCCACCGCAGCGGCGTCGGTCTCGTAGTCTAGGAGAGAAGAGGGGAAGAAACAATGAATACCAAGTAAGCAGATGCATAGCGATGCATGACATGCCAAGAAGCGATGCTAGGCGTGCCCTAACGTGGTATGGGGGGTCTTGGTTTAGGGGAAAACATCCGGAAAGTATTCCGGGGTTTCGTGGTTTTAGGCGAGGAGAGCGGAGGGAAAGTTGCAGGTTCGATAGGTTAGGGGTGTGTGGCGGACGAACGGACTGCGTATCCGGATTCGTCTCGTCGTTCTGAGCAACTTTCATGTTGGAAATATTTTAATCCGGATTACGGGTTAAAAGATATGATTTTTAAAAGATTTTATTAATTTCGGAATTTTATTAATTATTTAATTAATTTCGAAAATGCATTTATGACATCAAGCATGATGTCATCTTCGACGATCATCGATCAACAGGGTTGGTGAGTCAACCCTGACAGTGGGTCCCGCATGTCATTCACTAATGACTAATTACCTAATCGATTTAATTAACATTACTTAATTAAGTTAATTAATGATTAGGGTTAATTAATTCAGAATTAATTAGATTAATTAATTACTTAATTAATTAATTAATTAATTAATTAGTTAGTTAATTAGTTTAATTTATTTTCATTTTATTTTAATTCCTTTTCTTCCTTTTTTTTTTTTTTTGAAAAGCGTTACAGGCGTGGGCCCGGTGTACTGTGGTGAGAGAGGGGTTATGGGCGCCGCCCGAACGGCGTGGCGCTGGCTTGGCGCACCGAAGCGAGCCCTCGCCGCAGGGCGGATCGAGGTCAGCGGGCATCCGACGATGATAGAACGCCGGCTGCTGCCAACCGGGGCCACCACGGACGGGCGGCGGAGGGGTGGCGCCGGCGACAAGGGCGCAAGCAGGGGGGGGGTTCGAAAGTGCGTGGGCGAAAAAGGCGCCGGAGATGTCGGAAGGGCCGGGGGTTCGGTGGTCGACGGGGAAGGGCGCCGTGACGTTGGCGTCATGGCGGCAGGCGTCGTCGACGGAGGGGTTGGAGAGGAGAGATGGAACGGGGGGGGGGTTGGGCGTGGCATGGCAGCCAAGCCGGCGAGGGAGCGGCAGAGAACCTGGCGTCGAACAGGAGAGAGAGAAGGGAAAGGCGGCGGGCGTGGCAGGGAATTGGGGCGGCGACGAGGCGGGCAGTGGCCGATCGGGAGGAGGAGAGAGAGGGCCTCACAGGTGGGGAGTAGGGTCTAAGCGGGCCTTGGGGGGGCGGTGACGCAGCCGTGGGAGGCGGTCGGGGAGCACACGGCGACGGAGAGGGGCGGGGCCGACCAGCGTGATGGGTGCCCAGCAGGGGCGACGGAGGAGGAGGAGGGAGGGCTCAGCGGTGGCGAGGAGGAGGAGGGGGGTTGGGGCGCGGTGGGCGGCGGGGGGCAGGGCGAGTGGGGGCAGCGGGGGTGGCTCGGTCAGGGCTTTCTCCGCCCGATCCAGATCGGGTGAGGCGAGGGAGCGAGTGGGGGCGTGGGGGGAATGAGGAGGCGGCTAGGGTTGCTTGGGGGGGGGGGGGGGGTATGTGGCGGGTGTGGGCGGGCCAGGGGAATGGGCCGGTGGGGAGGGGCCAAGTGGGGGGGGAATGGGCAGGTGTTTTCCCCTCTCGTGTTATTTTGTTTTCTCTTTTATTATTTTCCTTTTCTGTTTTTAGTTCATTTAAAATGCTCTGGCATTTTACAAAAATTAGTGCACCCCACCCATATTAGGTTAGCTATTTTAGACAACCCCCGAACATTTTAGATTTTGTTTTTGAAACTTTTTATCGTTTGCTTTAGTTTTGATTTTTGTTTTAGAACGGGTTCGAATCCAAGAGAGGTTAGTTAACATAACCGGGGTGATTACTGTTCCCTAATCATCCGGGTGTTACACACGGCCAAAACGGGTGCATAACAGAGCAATAAATGACTCCCAGTCAAACTCACTAAGCCGCTTCTGAATGGATTGCAACCAGATGGACGCAGAACTAGAGAAATTCAGCGCGGCCATGGGCACCCAAAACGAAGGCAGAATAGCAAACATGTTGAAGTACTGCTCGCAAAGCGTTTTCCACAGTTTCGGGCTGTCACCCGTGAACTGTGGGAACTGGATGGAGGGATGCGCTTGGCCGAGGCCGGTGGGTAGCTGGCTCGCGTGCGCAAACGGGGAAAGAGCAGGAGGTGAAGGGGGGCTGTCGTACTGACCGTTTGCCGGGGGCGGTGGCGGTGTTAGGAAGGACACCGTCAATGGCCCCCGTGGGATGTAGTAGACGCCGTGGGCATCGGGCCCTTGTTGATTTGTTGCCGCGCCAGACGCGGCCCCGATGTGGGTGCCGGTTGTCGCAGGCGGTGGATGACTCGACGAAGGCGCCTGGTGGGGTGCCCTTTCTGGCGGTGGCGGTGGCGGTGGGGCACGCTGGAGTGCCGTCACCGTATCGGATAGATCGGCGACGCGCCGCTCGAGATCGGGGCGCCAAGCCACGAGATCGTCGATCTTGGAGTTGGAGGCGTGGATCGCGGTGGTGTGCTCCTTGAGAGTGGTCTCCAGACGCTCCAGGAAGGACTGGACGGATGGATCCATGGCGATGAGGCGGCTACGCGCTTGGCGGAGGGATCGAGTTTCTACAAATCGGGCCAGATCGGCGCAGAGAAGGAGGTGGGAGTGGTCTCTGATACCAGATGTAAGGGTATAGATAGCAGTGGACGGATCTATTGATAGTAGACTTGTCCTTGGATTCGGTTACAAGCTCAGATACACGAATTGGGGAAGAAGGGGAAGAACAACTAGGGACTAGGGTTCGTGCCGCCGCCAGGTTCCTGATCCACTGGATGCCGATCCTCTCGTCGCCGTGGCTTAAGTACCGACGCAGTTGGGCCTACTGGGCCCACTCAGGCCCAGTGTAGCGCTCGTTGGGCTTCTTAGTGCGGACCGGCCTCTGGGCAGTGGACGAGCGCAGCGAGTCGCTGCCGGCTGGGCCCGGCTCGTCAGCGCCAGGGCGTGGTCCTGGTGTGGGAGCGCTGACACTAACCACGCCGCCGTTTGCCTCAGCTAGCTCCTGACACCCACGGGCCCTGCTTCGACTTCGTGCCCGACACCACCTGCTTCCTGAAGTTGCTCGCAGCTACGCACGCCCGGCCACTGTCAGGCTTGCCTCCGCACCGCCGCTCTAAGCGGTTATCAATTTGACGCCACCACCATGACCCCGTGTTCATTGGCCAGCCCGCATGGCCGAGCTGTCTTAGTCCTCGTCTCGACGTGCAAGCCTCGACTACGCCATGAGCTGCAGGTGCCACGTGATAGCCCAGCTACCGCCGGCCATCGCGTGTTGCGGCTCCATTGATCAGGCACGTCACCAGACGACTCACCCGCGCGTCGCCGTGCTTACCGTGGTCGAGACGCGTGCAAGCCGCCGCGATGCCCCAACCACAGCTCCATCGCATGCGGGACCAGCTTGTTGGGGAACGTAGTAATTTAAAAAAAATTCCTACACACATGCAAGATCATGGTGATGCATAGCAACAAGAGGGGAGAGTGTTGTCCACGTACCCTCGTAGACCGAAAGCGGAAGCGTTAGCACAACGCGGTTGATGTAGTCGTATGTCTTCACGAACCGATCGATCAAGTACCGAACGCACGGCACCTCGGAGTTCAGCACACGTTCAGCCCGATGACGTCCCTCGAACTCCGATCCAGCCGAGTGTTGAGGGAGAGTTTCGTCAGCACGACGGCGTGGTGACGATGATGATGTTCTACGGACGCAGGGCTTCACCTAAGCACCGCTACAGTATTATCGAGGTGGACTATGGTGGAGGGGGCACCGCACATGGCTAAAAGACCAATGATCAATTGTTGTGTCTCTGGGGTGCCCCCTGCCCCCATATATAAAGGAGCAAGGGGGGGGCGGCCGACCAGAGAGGCGCGCCAGGAGGAGTCCTACTCCCACCGGGAGTAGGACTCCCTCCCTTCCTTGTTGGATTAGGAGAAGGAGGAAAGAGGAGGAGGAGAAGAAGGAAAGGGGGGCGCCGCCCCCCTCCTTGTCCAATTCGGACTAGAAGGGGAGGGGGCACGCGGCCTGCCCTGGCCGCCCCTCCTCTTCTCCACTAAGGCCCATGTAGGCCCATTAATCCCCGGGGGGTTCCGATAACCCCCCGGTACTCCGGTATACATCCGATAACCCCGGAACCATTCCGGCGTGCGAATATAGTCGTCCAATATATCAATCTTCATGTCTCGACCATTTCGAGACTCCTCGTCATGTCCGTGATCACATCCGGGAATCCGAACAACCTTAGGTACATCAAAACATATAAACTCATAATATAACTGTCATCGAAACTTTAAGCGTGCGGACCCTACAGGTTCGAGAACTATGTAGACATGACTGAGACACGTTTCCGGTCAATAACCAATAGCGGAACCTAGATTCTCATATTGGCTCCTACATATTCTACAAAGATCTTTATCGGTCAGACCGCATAACAACATACGTTGTTCCCTTTGTCATCGGTATGTTACTTGCCCGAGATTTGATCGTCGGTATCTCAATACCTAGTTCAATCTCATTACCGGCAAGTCTCTTTACTCGTTCTGTAATACATCATCCCGCAACTAACTCATTAGTTGCAATGCTTCCAAGGCTTAAGTGATGTGCATTACCGAGTGGGCCCAGAGATACCTCTCCGACAATCGGAGTGACAAATCCTAATCTCGAATACGCCAACCCAACAAGTACCTTCGGAGACACCAGAGAGCACCTTTATAATCACCCGATTACGTTGTGATGTTTGGTAGCACACAAAGTGTTCCTCCGGTAAACGGGAGTTGCATAATCTCATAGTCATAGGAACATGTATAAGTCATGAAGAAAGCAATAGCAGAATACTAAACGATCGTGTGCTAAGCTAACGGAATGGGTCAAGTCAATCACATCATTCTCCTAATGATGTGATCCCGTTAATCAAATGACAACTCATGTCAATGTCTAGGAAACATAACCATCTTTGATCAACGAGCTAGTCAAGTAGAGGCATACTAGTGACACTCTGTTTGTCTATGTATTCACACAAGTATTATGTTTCCGGTTAATACAATTCTAGCATGAATAATAAACATTTATCATGATATAAGGAAATAAATAATTACTTTATTATTGCCTCTAGGGCATATTTCCTTCACAGCTGACCGTGTCGCACTCTGCCGAGACGCCGCCGCCACCACTCTGTCTAGCCCCACCATCCGAAGGTCTCTTACAGCCGCCGCCTCGGGTCATCGGCCGGACGAGTCGGCTCGGCCGTCGATGCCAACTAGTTCATGGCCCAGCCAACCTTGTAGGAGAGGAAAAATGGATTGGGAGTTGGGGGCTGAAGAGGAAAATGGATCGGGAGTTGGGGGCGAGATAGCTGATCAACCCGGCTGGGATAATTTCTTTTCCCAGTCCGTCAAACGTGTCTAAGGTTTGAAAAGACCGGGATCGAAGAGGTCAGGGTATAAACTTCAGGGATTTGAAGGTGAGGGTTCATTTGTGTCTGCCTCTACAAAGATAGGGTTTATTTCAGACTTTACTCGGGTAGAATGAGATCAGAGTCAATTACACCACGTGTGTATAAACATGGAGAGAAAAATCACTTTAATGTTAGAGAAACTCCAATGGGGCGACCCATTTCGTCCGTCTGCGTCCGTTTGTGTAACGCCCCGGATTCGATGCGTCAGGTGTCCGCCAGTTATTCGCCGTCGTTCCCATGTCATTGGCTTGCGTGTCTCTCTTTGCCATGTCATCATCTGCATTTCATATCATGTCATCATGTGCATTTCATTTTGCATACGTGTTCGTCTCATGCATCCGAGCATTTTCCCCGTTGTCCGTTTTGCAATCCGGCACTCCTATGTCTCCCGGCGCCCTCTTTTACCTCTTTTCGTGTGCGGGTGTTAAACGGTATCGGAATGGACCGAGGTTTGTCAAGCGGCCTTGGTATAACACCGGTAGACCGCCTGTCAAGTTTCGTGCCATTTGGAGGTCGTTTGATACTCCAACGGTTAACCGGGTAACCGCAAAAGCCCCTTTCTCCTTGCAGCCCAACACCCCTTCCAAAGTGGCCCAAAACCCAGCAAACTCCCTCCATGCTCTCGATCGTTCGATCACGATCGCGTGGCAAAACGCTCCTCATTTGGACTCTCCTAGCTCCTCTACCCATAAATATGTCCTCCCGGTCCAAATTCGGATCATTTCCCCCTAACCCTAATTTTTCCCCTCGCGCCCGCCGGACGCGTCACCCGCCGGACACGTCCGCGCCGCCGCCCGAGCTGTGGCATCGTGCCACGTGGCCCTCCGCCTCCTCCAAGGCTGCGACCGCGGGCCATCCGGGCCCGGCGGCCCGGACCGCGCCGCCGCCCGCCTGGTGCGGGTGCCCCGCCTTGCCGCCGCCGTCGCCGTCGGCCGCGCCGCCTCCTCGCCGGGCAGAGGCGCCGCCGCCGCCGCCGCCACTCGCCCGGCAGAGCGTTGCTGCCGCCCGCCGCGCCCGCCTGCGCCCAGCGCCACTGCGCCCGCCGCGCCGCCCACCGCCGCTGCCTTCGCCCGGCCCCCACGCCAGCGCCCGCGGCCTCACCGCCCGCTCCTCCCGGCCTGCCCGTCTCGCCGCCAGCCGGCGGCTTTTGCCTTGCGCCGGCCACGGCTCCGCCGGTCGCCGCCCGGCGCATGTCCCCGCCTCCTCCGGCCGCCTCTCCGTTCTCCTTCCTCCTCTCCGGCCAAGTCCGACCCTGCTCCGGCGAGCCTCGGAATCCGCGCTCCGATCTGGATCTAGAAGACGAGGTTGACCCCGAAATTTTGCCTAAGTCCCGAATCTGTGTAATTTTCATGCCATATTCATCATGCCATAACTCTCTGCATATAGCTCTGTTTTGTGCGTATCATATGTCAAATTGTTCGTCTCGATGAGTAAATCATTTCATCTCATTGCATCATTTTCATTTGAGCTCATCTTGATGCCCAAAATGCTGTTAGAAGAGTGCTATGTGATGTTAGTTTCAGATTCTTATCAGAACATGCACTTTTGTCATTTTTGCCATGATTGATGTGTGCACCCTTTGAACTTGAGTCCTACATGTGTTTTGTAATATGCCATGCCATCTTTACAGGGGTGTATGTCATGTATTTTTGTGATCTCTGTGGTGACTAGCACAAGCATGCAAACTAGGCTTCATGATGTTGCTGATTTCAGCCCTGTTCTGCTGATATTTTCATGCCATGTAAACTTGATGCTACCGAGAGATCCATGCATATTTTGAGATACTTCAGTAAGGATGTTTTGAACATATGGTTATTCTCTATCCATCCATGCCCTTGTTTGCAATTATGGAGTGCCACAGCTTGAGTCAATCGAGCTCTACTTTTGCTATAAAATGTTTCCTGGCAGGTTGTTTACATGTTATTCAATTTTGCCAAGGTTGTTGTAGTTGATCCTGTATGCTATGATGTTGTTCTTGCCATGTATAGCTTCTATGCCATGTCTTATTACTGTTTGTTGCCTTGCCATGCCATGTATTGCTTTGTGGTGAGTGGTTCAAGCTCACCAACATGCATACTTATTGTTGTTCCTGCCATGTATGAATCTGTAATATAACTTTCCATGTTTACATGGGTGCCATCATATCTTCTGATCCTTTTTGGCTTATGGTCAGTAAAGGACTTTTGTTCTATGCAATTAGTAGATTCATTCCATGCCTTTTTTTGCCATGATAAGCTCCTATAACATGTTGTTTGATAGCTCTAAACATTGCAACCTGACGTTATTTCCTGATAAGTCTGAAACTGTTATTATTTGCAATCTTGCCATGTGTGTTTCAGCATGTTCTAGTGATTTCTGGAGATAGCTCAGTGTTCATATTTTGTCATGCTTTACCTGTACATCATGCCCATGCCTTTTGTTATTACGTTGAGATGCTGTAGCATAGTGTTTTGATGCTTGCAAGATGCCTAGTTGCTGTTTTTGACAGATTGTTGTTATGCCTTGTATAGAGTGTATGTGTTGCACCGTTGCTCCGTTTTGAGTGTGCTCTACATGAAACTTGCTTGATTTTGCATGTAGTTTCATATTATCATGTTGCATCCTTGTTTTGATATGTTTTCTTGATGTTTGTGTGCATTTTGCATCCATGCCATGTTTATCTTGTTTTGCTCATATCTTCTAGGCCGTAGCTCCGAATCTAATGAACTTTATATGTAACTTGACTAAAATTTCGTGTAGATCATCTTGGTGCATTTTAAATTGCTGTTTAACAACTTGAACATAAAGTTATTCAGATCTGGACCAATTTCGAAATTTGCATATGAGGACTTACCGGAATTGTTCTATGTTGTTTCCGGCCTCATTTAAACTTGCTTTGATGTGTTGCTCTTGTTTGCATCATCTCTTGCCATGAGTAGCTTCATGTAGTCTTGTCATGCATCATGCTGGTTGTGCATCATGTCCTGTTCATGTGTGGTGTGTTTACTATGTTGTGTGCTTCTTCTTGTTAGTTCCTGTTTCATTGCGATCGTGAGGATTCGTTCGTCTACGCTTGGTTCGGCTTCATCCGTTCATCTTGTTCATGGACTCGTTCTTCTTCCTTGCGGGATTTCAGGCAAGATGACCGCTACCCTGGATCTCACTACTATCATTGCTATGCTAGTTGCTTCGTTCTATCGCTATGTTGCGCTACCTATTACCTGATTATCAAGCCATCCCAAATTGCCATGTCAGCCTCTAACCTTTTGCACCCTTCCTAGCAAACCGTTGTTTGGCTATGTTACCGCTTTGCTCAGCCCCTCTTATAGCGTTGTTAGTTGCAGGTGAAGATGAAGTTTGTTCCTTGTTGGAACATGGAGATGTTGTTCCTTATTGGAACATGTTTACTTGTTGGGATATCACAATATATCTTATTTAATTAATGCATCTATATACTTGGTAAAGGGTGGAAGGCTCGGCCTTATTCCTGGTGTTTTGTTCCACTCTTGCCGCCCTAGTTTCCGTCATATCGGTATTATGTTCCCGGATTTTGTGTCCCTAACGCGGTCGGGTGATTTATGGGACCCCCTTGACAGTTCTCTTTGAATAAGACTTTTCCAGCAAGGCCCAACCTTGGTTTTACCATTTGCCTCACCACCACCTACTTTTCCCTTTGGAGTCGCTCTCTCGAGGGTCATCATTATTTAGCCCCCCCCCCCCCGAGCCAATGCTTATCTAAGTGTTGGCCCGAACCGAAACGCCTTCATGGGCCACCCTGGGAAACTCGAGGCTGGTTTTACTCGTAGCCTGTCTCATCCGGTGTTGCCACGAGAACGAGATATGTGCAGCTCCTATCGGGATTGTCGGCAGCATCGGGCGGTCTTGCTGGTCTTGTTTTATTGCTGTCGAAATGTCTTTTAGCCGGGATTCCGAGACTGATCGGGTCTTCCCGGGGAGAAGGAATATCCTTCGTTGATAGCGAGAGCTTATCATGGGCTAAGTTGGGACACCCCTGCAGGGTATAAACTTTCGAGAGCCGTGCCCGCGGTTATGTGGCAGATGGGAATTTGTTAATATCCGGTTGTTGTAAACTTGAAGCAAACTCTTCTAAAATACACCAACCGGTTGTGTAACCGTGAGTGTCTCTTTTCGGGGTTGATCGAGAGGAGAACACGGTTTCTGGGTTATGTCTGACGTAAGTAGGAGTTCAGGATCACTTCTTGATCATTACTAGTTGACGACCGTTCCTTTGTTTCTCTTCTCGCTCTCATTTGCGTATGTTAGCCACCATATATGCTTAGTCGCTGCTGCAACCTCACCACCTTACCCTTCCTTTCCCATTAAGCTTTGCTAGTCTTGATACCCATGGTAATGGGATTGCTGAGTCCTCGTGGACTCACAGATTACTACAACACCAGTTGCAGGTACAGGTTATGCGATGATCATGATGCGAGAGCGATGTTTACTTGTGTTGGAGTTCTTCTTCTGCTTCTTCGATCAGGGGATAGGTGCCAGGTCGGCAGCCTGGGCTAGCAGGGTGGATGTCGTTTGAGTTTCTGTTTATGTTTCATCCGTAGTCGGATGTTGATCTTGTATATGATGTTGATGTATTCTTGTGGCATTTGTGCCTTATGTATGTATCCCCATCTATTATGTAATGTTGATGTAATGATATCCACCTTGCAAAAGCGTTTCAATATGCGGGTCTATCCTTGGTGGGACCGTCGAGTTCCTTTTGGATAGGGTCGCATATTGGGCGTGACAAGTTGGTATCAGAGCCTCGACCGACCCTAGGAGCCCCCTTGATTGATCGTGTAGTTTGGCCGCAGTTGAGTCTAGAATAAAACTTTTCGGAGTCTAGTTATATCGGAGAGTAGGAATTCTTTTTACTCCTCTGCCCCTTCGTCGCTCTGGTGAGGAATCTTGACGTAGGTGTTTTGAATTACTTCTCTTCCCCTTCAAATTTTTTTTTTAGGTTCACGCAGTTGGTTTTCCGATCGTTGTTCCTCAGCTCTTTGCATCCGGTGCATTTCTCGTCATGGCGATTCAACCCTCTTTGTTTTGCAAGTTCAATCCTCAGTTGTCCTTGTTTTTCCCACCCGCCCTCCCTTCTTCCTCTCGGAACCGGAGTCCGTAATCGAGTATCCTTCCCACTCGTGCGAAGTCTTTGCTTTCTTTCCTCAATGATTTCAACCGGTGTTTCCTCTTGAACTCATTCGTCAGTTTCCCCTTCCAAGTTGCCTTTGTTTTCCCGCCCTCCCACCCTTTTCTTCTCGGAGTTTGCCTCTCTCCCGACCATCTATTTCATTCGTGTGGAGTCTCTTCAGTCTTTCGTCAATTGTTTCAACCGGTAAATTCTCGTCTTGTTCGTCATTCTTCATCCCTTTCTTTTTCCGGTGAACTCAATTCAAGTTTTTCGGGTTAATAATATTCTTTTCCTTCGAAGTGTTCTCTTCGCTCGTTCGCCTCTCGCCAGTTATCCTTCCCGAGTGTTCAAGACATCTCAGAAGATTCGTCTGTGTTCCAATTAATTCGAGGTTGTCACCTCATTCAAATATTTCAGTTCTTCCGGTGCATCATCTACCTCTTCAACAATCCTTTCCAACGGTGTTTTCTTTAGTGGGCCCTAACCCACAGGTCTTTCCCAGGATCTTACCTGACTCTCTTAATTTCCCCGGAGCTATTCCCAATTCTTTTCAAGTGTGACGTAAGAATGGATTCCATCAGTCACATGCCTTTTCCAAGATCGATTTCGAATCATTTCATTGTTGGCTCAACCTCTTCGTTTTTCATTCTCCCGGAGTATCTCAGTAATTTTGGTGGTGTTTTCTCGTCGTCCTTGAAGACCGAAGTAGAGTTTCTCTTAAATATTGTCCGTTCTCCCGAAGATTTGTGGTGCTAGCTCGATGTTATTCTATCAAATTGTTTCGAGTCATGCAAATTCTTTTCATCCATCCGGAGTATTTTAGGAGTTACTTTCCGTCTCAATCATTCGGAGGCCATCTTTTCGGAAGATATCTTCGTTCCAAGTTTTCAGATTCATTCCCCAATTATTCTATATCCGTGCCCCTTCGTTCGTCTCAATATTCTTCCGGTGCTTCGTTCAAGCATTCTTCTATCAGTTCGCGATCTCTTTGTTCTCTTGCATTTTAATTCCCTCAAGTACCTTGTGCTTTTCTAATTCTTCCCGGTGATTCAGTCTTTTTCATCAGTCATATTCGAATTCTTACGGTGGTTCGTTCAAGATTCTTTTTCCTTGATTATCATTTTAATTCATTCGTTCTTTCCAATCCTACCGGTGGTTCATGAAGACCTTCTCAAGCTTGCGATATGTCACTTCTCAATCCTTTTCAAGAAGAATAAGTAGTATGCAAAATCCATTACTTGTCATCAATTTAATTTGATGAAGGATAAGCATAACATAATTCTTATTCTCATTTCATCGTGGTCAAGTTGATTAATTCTTTCTTTGGAGATTGTTCGTGATGAGTGATTTTCTCGGATCTAAGTCGTTCGTCTTTTCTTTTCCGGAGTTCAAATTTCCTCGGCCATTTCGTCGGAACCTCCATCTAAATCATCGCAATGCTCATCTTATTCTTTCATCCTTCAATTTTATCTCATCATCCTTTTGTTACCAGAGTTCTTCATGGTGGTTCTTCATGATTTAATTCATTCGTCAAGAGTTTATCAAGATTTCATTGGTGGAGCTCAAGTATCTTTTCTTCCCGCGTCTTGAAGAGCAAATAATTCTTCATTTTCTCCGGAAGTGAAGTTTTGCATTTCTTCGTTCTTCTCAGCTATCCAATCATTTTCGTTTGTGGCCGGTTATCACCTCATTAATTTTGAGAGGTTATTCATAAGTCCACAACAAGCTTATTCTTTCGCTGTTGATTTTCTCAACAACTCCAGTCAATCCTTCCTTCTAAGTTCTTTTCATTCAAATTCTTTCAATTCTTCCGGAGGCAATGCATTGTTCATCTCGTCAAGTGTCATTCTATCGTGTGAAGCTCATGTTCTATTCTTTCCTTGTTCAACCGGCGTGCTACCTAAATCCTTTCAGTCTTATCCGTTTCTTTTCTCATTCTAGCCACTCCGGTTAGAACGAGTTGTTTCAGTGTCTATCTTGTTTCCATGAGAATTTGATTCTCGTCATTCTCGTCGTTCCTCTCTTCTTCCCGAGTGCTCTTGATTCCTTGCTTCTTCTCTTCAGTTCTTGTTTCACCTCATCCCTTTTTCCCTTCCGTCTCGGTCCTAAGATCTCGGGACGAGATCTCTTGTTAGTGGAGGAGTGTTGTAACGCCCCGGATTCGATGCGTCAGGTGTCCGCCAGTTATTCGTCGTCGTTCCCATGTCATTGGATTGTGTGCTCACTTTGCCATGTCATCATCTGCATTTCATATCATGTCATCATGTGCATTTCATTTTGCATACGTGTTCGTCTCATGCATCCGAGCATTTTCCCCGTTGTCCGTTTTGCAATCCGGCACTCCTATGTCTCCCGGCGCCCTCTTTTACCTCTTTTCGTGTGCGGGTGTTAAACGGTCTCGGAATGGACCGAGGTTTGTCAAGCGGCCTTGGTATAGCACCGGTAGACCGCCTGTCAAGTTTCGTGCCATTTGGAGGTCGTTTGATACTCCAACGGTTAACCGGGTAACCGCAAAAGCCCCCTTCTCCTTGCAGCCAAACACCCCTTCCAAAGTGGCCCAAAACCGAGCAAACTCCCCTCCATGCTCTCGGTCGTTCGATCACGATCGCGTGGCCGAAAACCGCTCCTCATTTGGACTCTCCTAGCTCCCTCTACCTATAAATATGTCCTCCCCGTCCAAATTCCGGATCATTTCCCCTAACCATAATTTTCCCCTCCGCGCCGCGCCGGACGCGTCCTCCCGCGCCGGACACGTCCGCGCCGCCGCCCGAGCAGTGGCATCGTGCCACGTGGCCCTCCGCCTCCTCCGTGCCGCTGCCCCGCTGGGCCCATCCGGCCCGGCCGCCCGGCCGCCGCCGCCCCGCCCGCTGGTGTGCCCCTGCTGCCGCCCGCCGTCCGCCGTCCGGCTGCGCCGCCGCTCGCCGCCGGAGGCCGCCGCCGCCGCCGCCACCGCCGCGCCCGCGCCGCCCGCGCCAGGCTCGCTGCGCGCGCGCCGCCCCCGCCCGTCCGCCCGGCGTCCCAGCTGAGCGCCCCTGGCCTCACCTCCCGCTCCTCCCGGCCGGCCCGTCTGCGCCGCCGGCCGGCCGGCTTCGCCAGCGGCCGCCACGCTCCGCCGGTTGCCGCCCGCCGCTGTGATCGCCGCCTCCTCCGGCCGCCTCAACCCGCCGGCCGCCTCTCCATTCTCCTTCCTCCTCTCCGGCCAAGTCCGACCCTGCTCCGGCGAGCCTCGGAATCCGCGCTCCGATCTGGATCTAGAAGACGAGGTTGACCCCGAAATTTTGCCTAAGTCCCGAATCTGTGTAATTTTCATGCCATATTCATCATGCCATAACTCTCTGCATATAGCTCTGTTTTGTGCGTATCATATGTCAAATTGTTCGTCTCGATGAGTACATCATTTCATCTCATTGCATCATTTTCATTTGAGCTCATCTTGATGCCCGAAATGTTGTTAGAAGAGTGCTATGTGATGTTAGTTTCAGATTCTTATCAGAACATGCACTTTTGTCATTTTTGCCATGATTGATGTGTGCACCCTTTGAACTTGAGTCCTACATGTGTTTTGTAATATGCCATGCCATCTTTACAGGGGTGTATGTCATGTATTTTTGTGATCTCTGTGGTGACTAGCACAAGCATGCAAACTAGGCTTCATGATGTTGCTGATTTCAGCCCTGTTCTGCTGATATTTTCATGCCATGTAAACTTGATGCTACCGAGAGATCCATGCATATTTTGAGATACTTCAGTAAGGATGTTTTGAACATATGGTTATTCTCTATCCATCCATGCCCTTGTTTGCAATTATGCAGTGCCATAGCTTGAGTCAATGGAGCTCTACTTTTGCTATAAAATGTTTCCTGGCAGGTTGTTTACATGTTATTCAATTTTTCCTAGGTTGTTGTAGTTGATCCGTGTATGCTATGATGTTGTTCTTGCCATGTATAGCTTCTATGCCATTTCTTATTACTGTTTTTTGCCTTCCCATGCCATGTATTGCTCTGTGGTGAGTGGTTCAAGCTCACCAACATGCCTACTTATTGTTGTTCCTGCCATGTATGAATCTGTAATATAACTTTCCATGTTTACATGGGTGCCATCATATCTTATGATCCTTTTTGGCTTATGGTCAGTAAAGGACTTTTGTTCTATGCAATTAGTAGATTCATTCCATGCCTTTGTTTGCCATGATAAGCTCCTGTAACATGTTGTTTGATAGCTCTAAACATTGCTACCTGATGTTATTTCCTGATAAGTCTGAAACTGTTATTATTTGCAATCTTGCCATGTGTGTTTGAGCATGTTCTAGTGATTTCTGGAGATAGCTCAGTGTTCATATTTTGTCATGCTTTACCAGTAAATCATGCCCGTGCCTTTTGTTATTACATTGAGATGCTGTAGCATAGTGTTTTGATGCTTGCAAGATGCCTAGTTGCTGTTTTTGACAGATTGTTGTTATGCCTTGTATAGAGTGTATGTGTTGCACCGTTGCTCCGTTTTGAGTGTGCTCTACATGAAACTTGCTTGATTTTGCATGTAGTTTCATATTATCATGTTGCATCCTTGTTTTGATGTGTTTTCTTTATGTTTGTGTGCATTTTGCATCAATGCCATGTTTATCTTGTTTTGCTCATATCTTCTACGCCGTAGCTCCGAATCTAATGAACTTTATATGTAACTTGACTAGAATTTCGTGCAGATCATCTTGGTGCATTTTAATTTGCTGTTTAACAACTTGAACATAAAGTTATTCAGATCTGGACCAATTTCGAAATTTGCATATGAGGACTTACCGGAATTGTTCTATGTTGTTTCCGGCCTCATTTAAACTTGCTTTGATGTGTTGCTCTTGTTTGCATCATCTCTTGCCATGAGTAGCTTCATGTAGTCTTGTCATGCATCATGCTGGTTGTGCATCATGTCTTGTTCATGTGTGGTGTGTTTACTATGTTGTGTGCTTCTTCTTGTTAGTTCCTGTTTCGTTGCGATCGTGAGGATTCGTTCGTCACGCTTGGTTCGCTTCATCCGTTCATCTTCTTCATGGACTCGTTCTTCTTCCTTGCGGGATTTCAGGCAAGATGACCGCTACCCTGGATCTCACTACTATCATTGCTATGCTAGTTGCTTCGTTCTATCGCTATCTTTGTGCTACCTATTACCTGATTATGAAGCCATCCCAAATTGCCATGTCAGCCTCTAACCTTTTGCACCCTTCCTAGCAAACCGTTGTTTGGCTATGTTACCGCTTTGCTCAGCCCTCTTATAGCGTTGTTAGTTGCAGGTGAAGATGAAGTTTGTTCCTTGTTGGAACATGGAGATGTTGTTCCTTGTTGGAACATGTTTACTTGTTGGGATATCACAATATATCTTATTTAATTAATGCATCTATATACTTGGTAAAGGGTGGAAGGCTCGGCCTTATGCCTGGTGTTTTGTTCCACTCTTGCCGCCCTAGTTTCCGTCATATCGGTATTATGTTCCCGGATTTTGCGTCCCTAACGCGGTCGGGTCATTTATGGGACCCCCTTGAGAGTTCTCTTTGAATAAGACTTTTCCAGCAAGGCCCAACCTTGGTTTTACCATTTGCCTCACCACCACCTACTTTTCCCTTGGGAGTCGCTCTCTCGAGGGTCATCTTTATTTAGCCCCCCCGGGCCAATGCTTGTCTAAGTGTTGGCCCGAACCGAGCCGCCTGCGGGGCCACCGCGGGGAAACTCGAGGCCTGGTTTTACTCGTAGCCTGTCTCATCCGGTGTTGCCCTGAGAACGAGATATGTGCAGCTCCTATCGGGATTGTCGGCGCATCAGGCGGTCTTCTGGTCTTGTTTTATTCTTTGTCGAAATGTCTTGTAGCCGGATTCCGAGTCCCGGGAGAAGGAATATCCTTCGTTGATCGCGAGAGCTTATCATGGGCTAAGTTGGGACACCCTGCAGGTATAAACTTTAGAGAGCCGTGCCCATGTTATGTGGCAGATGGGAATTTGTTAATATCCGGTTGTTGTAAACTTGAAGCAAACTCTTCTAAAATACACCAACCGTGTGTGTAACCGTGAGTGTCTCTTTTCGGGGTTGATCGAGAGGAGAACACGGTTTCTGGGTTATGTCTGACGTAAGTAGGAGTTCAGGATCACTTCTTGATCATTACTAGTTGACGACCGTTCCTTTGTTTCTCTTCTCGCTCTCATTTGCGTATGTTAGCCACCATATATGCTTAGTCGCTGCTGCAACCTCACCACCTTACCCCTTCCTTTCCCATTAAGCTTTGCTAGTCTTGATACCCATGGTAATGGGATTGCTGAGTCCTCGTGACTCACAGATTACTACAACACCAGTTGCAGGTACAGGTTATGCGATGATCATGATGCGAGAGCGATGTTTACTTGTGTTGGAGTTCTTCTTCTGCTTCTTCGATCAGGGGATAGGTGCCAGGTCGGCAGCCTGGGCTAACAGGGTGGATGTCGTTTGAGTTTCTGTTTATGTTTCATCCGTAGTCGGATGTTGATCTTGTATATGATGTTGATGTATTCTTGTGGCATTTGTGCCTTATGTATGTATCCCCATCTATTATGTAATGTTGATGTAATGATATCCACCTTGCAAAAGCGTTTCAATATGCGGGTCTATCCTTGGTGGGACCTTCGAGTTCCTTTTGGATAGGGTCGCATATTGGGCGTGACAGTTTGGGTCGGCGCGGACAAAAGTGGCGGCCCAACGCGCCGACCCAAACCTAAATCACGTCCGCTTCGCGTCCGCGCCGACGTATTTGTGGCCCAAATTTGCGCCCCAAATGCATTGGCACGGACGTGGAACGGACGCCACACACGCCTTCTCGGTGTCCGCCGCATCCCCACCTGGCGGCCGTCCAACTACCCGCTGCCCACGCGGTCAGCTTAATTTATGACCACGGGCCCACGCGTCAGCGACGGCGGTCTTCCTTTTTTAAGCCGACCATGCGGTGGGGCCGTCCTCATCCAAACTCGCTGTCCACATCTAGCAAGCTCTGCTTCCCCGTCGCTGGCAAACCCTAGCCACCGCCACCACAGCGAGATGGGGCTCTTCTCCAGCGCCAGCAGCAGCAAGGCCAAGGGCAAGGCCCCCGCCATCCCTTTCCTGTCAGGACCCCGATCCTAAGTCACACCGATCTAGCGTGTAACACATCATATCACTTTGCGGCCTCACGCACGGTATTCCCACGGGTGCCACCTTACCTAGCCCGGGACCGTTTGCGCCTTTTGGTTCACGTATATGATAGTGTCGCTAGCATCCATATGACAGAGAACCCGGGCCGACATGACTAGTCATGAACCCAAAGTGGCACTAACTTACCGGGACAGGCATACATGAACCAACATCGAACGTGTCGGTCATCAGCATGTGAATCTGGGCTGTAGCAACTGGACTAACAGGACTCCGATAAACCGGGCTGTAGCAGGCTAGCAGGACTCCAGAGGTCACCGCGTGACTTTCCCCGAAGGGACAGACACATGAACGAAGTGGATCACATGTCGGCTAGTCTAAGTGTTCCGGAGTAGTAGCAACTGGGCTAGCAGGACTCCGGTAAACCGGGCTGTTGCAGACTACCATGGCTCAGTGGAAGCACCAGACTACATTTCCCCATAAGCGAGGCTACCAAGGACAGACAACTAGGTTGTCGGATCCCACACATACCAAGCATTTCAATCATACACACAATATGCTCGATATGTCTAAATACAACATGGCATCACAAGAAAACTCTATGACTCAAAGTATTTATTCCTTAGGCTCCGAGGAGCCAAATATTACAAACATGGGTCTCATGACCCAACATATAAAGCATACAAGCATCAAGCGGAAGCATAACCATGTCTGAGTACAAACAACTACAAATGAAGAGGCTGAGAATTCTGACTATCTACAAGACCCCCCCCCCCAAGGGTACAAGATCGTAGCTGAGGTATCAAGCTAAACGTCGAAGTCCACGTGGAACTACTAGTGAGACTGAAGTCTCTCTGCAAAACATAAAATAAGCAAACGTGAGTACAAATGTACCCAGCAAGACTTACATCAGAACTAGCTACATATGCATCGGTATCAATAAAGGGGTGGTGGAGTTTGACTGCAGCAAGCCAGCTTTGACTCGGTGGCTACCCTGAACTACGACTGCAAATAACTCTTTTGAGGTGGCGCACATGAGTCCACATATTCACCATATCAATACACCACTATGGATCCGCTCCCGTCTCCCTACGAGAATGCCATCCATAGCACTCACGCTTATCTTGCGCATTTTGGAGTATCCACTTTCACTTGTCTATGAACTGTACAGGAAACCTATAAGTCCTTCACCGCGGACACGGCTATTCGAATAGATGATGTTAACCCTGCAGGGGTGTACTTCTTCACACACGCTCTCACCACTTACCGCCGTTTACATGACATGTACTCGGCAACCTTCAAGCGAAAGCCCAACGAGGGTGTCGGCCACGGCCTACCTAAACACTCAAGTCTCTAGTCCAGGTTTATCGCCTATTCAGGTTCCATCCGCAGGGAGTCCGGCCGAGGTTTCCACATACGGCCCCGAACGATGTGTACAGGGTTCCGCGACACCAAACGGGCACCCGGCATACCCGGCAACGTGCCTACCACATCACAGCCCACCCCTCGGGTCAGCGCTGCGCCTCCAGCATACTACAAACACCAGAAACTACTTGCATCTCCTGGACAGAGGACAGGGGTGGTTAAGAAGCCGAGAGGGGTCGAGTTACCAAAACCCAATGTGTGGTAGTAACTGTTCATGGATCACAAACACAGAACTCAGTTCCTGAGGACGGTTTCAATGAGACAACCCACCATGTACTCCTACATGGCCTCTCACCGCTACCTTTACCAAATCATGTTCACACACTTAGCTCACACACAGTAGGACATGTTCATCACCATTCCAATTCATTCCCGATGAATCAGACCTGACTCAACTCTATGCAGTAGCAGGCATGACAAACAAGCATGAATGAGTAGGCAAATCAGGGCTCAAACAACTCCTACTCAAGCTAGTGGGTTTCATCTATTTACTGTGGCAATGACAGGTCATGCAGAGGAAAAGGGGTTCAGCTACCGCAACATGTAACAGTTGAATCGATGTTGTCCTAATGCAATAAAAGAGAGCAGAAGCGAGAGAGTGGGTTTGTATCGGAATGAACAAGGGGGTTTTGCTTGCCTGATGGAGTGGTAGTAGGATACTGCCCTTCAGTCGGATATTCATGGGTATCCTCGGAGGCAGAACCTACCACGAAAGACATATCGGAACACAATCATCACATGGCAATATGCAACAATATGATGCATGCTATGACATGGCAATATGGGTGTGTTTTGGCTAATGCATTCTAAAACAGGTAGGTTTGAGTCCATTTGAATCAAAGATTCAAATGAAAGCCCATGATATGAAGTCATATTAATGCATTAGCTTGTTTCACTTAAACAGCAAGGTTAAAGTGTTCTCACATGCATGAAACCATTACAGATGGAAAGATTGGATTTTTCTGATCAATTTTCATATATAAATCTTTGCATTTGGAGTTACAGATTAATTTCTATGATTTTTAGAAGTTAGCACTATTTTCTGGAATTTCCTGTATAAGAATAAATCTAGTAAATGATTTATTGCATCAGCAATGCGTCAGGGTGATGTCAGCAGTCAACGGGGACGGTCCAGGTCAAACCTGACCAGTGGGTCCCGCGTGTCAGTGTCATTAGACTAACTAATTTTAGTTAGTCCTAATCCTAGGTTAATTAGCAGGGCGGGCCCACACGTCAGTACCCATTGGGGTCAAACGGTGGTCAAACTCGGGTCAACTGGGTCAAAACCTGCCAGCGACTCAACGCCGGCGAGGCCAGACGCGGCGGAGAGCTGCGGGTTTGCGTCTCCGGCGACCAAACGGTCGGCGGAGGGCATCTACGTGATGCGGACACATGTCCGCATCGATTAGTGGTGGCGGTTGGGCTTGGGGTGGCCAGAGTTGTCACCGGCGATGACCCCAGCGGTTGCCGGAGCTCGGGTGAGCTCGGGGTCGAGGCTACGGCGGACGAGTCGACGCGTGCGAGGCATCTACGGGCCTTACGCGACGCGGCAAGGTCAGTGGACAGGACGGCTGGCCAATGCGTGGTCGGAGCCACGTCGGCGGCAAACTCAGGCGGCGGTGTGTGCGGGTGTGCTTGGTGCGGCATCTATGGCAAGTGGCAGAGGGAACAGAGAGGGGGAGGATAGTCAGTGGCTCACGGCGGATGCAGTGAAGTAGACAGCGGGCTTGGAGGGGGTCGGAGCTGAGCGAGGCGGCGAGGGGGATCTCCGGCGGCCGACGGCGAAGATGAAGATGCTGGAGTCGCTTCAGTTGTCCCGTGGGCGCGTGCTTTGTATTGGAGCTCCGTGGCGTCGAAGCGGAGTCTTTGGGCATGACGACAAGGTGAGGGGGTGGCTCTGGGCACGGTGCAGCGAACGGCGGCGGCAGTCGCTCTCGGTGCATGAGAGAGAGAGAACAGAGGATGGGGGTTAACTCGAGGGAGTGAGAGAGAGGGACCAGGGGGCTGCGTGGCTCCTCCAGGCGCTCGGTCGAGGGTGGGGGAGGAAGCAGGAGGTGGCATCCGGTGCGCGCGCGGGTGACACGCCTCTGCCTTCTGGCAGAGGTGGGAGACGACTGATAGTTGCCAGTGGGCTGGGCCGGCTGGAGGAGCTGGGCCAGGTGGGCTGCCAGGTAGGCCAGGTGGGTCTCTCTCTCTCTTCTTTTATTTGTTTCTATTTTCTATTATTCTGTAACTTTAGGGCCTTATTAAAAATACCGAAACAATCTCAAAATTCATGAAACTTCTCAAGGCTACTATTTGGAATAATTCCAACAGTAAACATTTTAGTTCATGAATATTTGGACATTTAAAATATTATATAACATTTAAATGCCCAAATGCAAATAGCATATGATTTAATTCAATGACCTTAAGATGACCTAGAAAATTCTGAACCAATTTTGTCAGAGGTTCTAATCCAAGACAAAAATGATGGACATTTTAGAAGGGCATTTCAGGTTCATTGAAAATGATTTTAGTAAACCCTAGTTGTTTTAGGGGGGTGCTGGGGGTTCTGTCATCCCCATTTCAAGTTTCTGAGAAATTTAAACATGATGCACACATGAAGGGCTAGCCTAGTGCATATCAGAACTAGGGATGTGACAACTCACCCCTACTAAACAAGAATCTCGTCCCGAGATTCAAGATGTGAGGTAAGAAGACCAAGGGGATACTAGGTTCCACAATCTTCACGATCCAGGTTGCACTTCATAAGAATGTTGATTCCACACCATCTTTGTCTCGACGTCTTGCTTCGGAAACTTCAACCAACACGACTGAAAGTGCGTTATATCGACTAGAGGGGGGGTGAATAGGCGATTTTTATGAGTTTTACAAATTCTTCACTGAGGAATTTGCCTGCGAGGAAATTCCTTAGCGAAGAAATACATGCAGCGGAAAAAGTACTTCAGAAGTAAGCATAACAGATTACAAGCATAGTCATCATGATGAAATGAAGACAATCACAGAGTCTGAAAAGCGTAATCACAGGATAACACAAGATGAAGACAAACAGATCAAGAAATTGAAGCGAGGAAATTGAGAAAGTCTTGATCAAAGTCTTCAAACACAGATATGATAAACACTCAACACAAGAATGAGGAAATGAAAGGGTTGAGGAAATAGAACCGATTAGGTTGGTGAAGACAATGATTTGGTAGACCAGTTCCAACTGCTGTCTCGGTTATGCGTCTGGTTGGAGCGGTGAGTATTTAAACTCGAGGACACGCAGATCCGGACACCCGATCACTGAGCACGCAGCTCGGGACACCAAGTCCTCACCGTATTCTCCTTGAACTAAGGCCACGCAGACCTCGTCCAATCACTCGTGGTAAGTCTTCAGGCGACTTCCAAACCTTCACATACTTGGTCACTCGGCGATCCACAATTCCTCTTGGATGCTCTAGACCGTGACGCCTAACCGTCTGGAAGAAGCACAGTCTTCAAAGGTAAAAGCGTCGGATCCACGGGATCAATTTCTTGATGATGCTCAATCACTTTGGGTTTGTTGGGGTTTGGTTTTTGGGATTTTCCTCACTTTGGGGTTTTTCCTCACTTGATGATTTTTGCTCAAAGTCCTCAGAGGATGGGTTGCTCTCAAATGACAAGTGTCAAGTTCTCTTGGAGCAGCCAACCAACTAGTGGTTGTAGGGGGCGGCTATTTATAGCCTAGGGAGCAGCCCGACATGATAAGACATAAATGCCCTTAAATGATATGACCGTTAGGTGGAGATATTTTGGGACAGGTGCCAAGCAAGACAAAGAACGGTCGGAAATTTGAACATCAAATTCCTCGGGGCTATCATGTTCCTCATTTGTGTAGGCAATTCGGCTGGCGAATTCCTAACTCCTCGGTCGAACAAATTCCTCGGTGACTGAAGAGCCGTCTCTCACATCAAGAAATTGACTGAATCTGTATGAGATTTCCAAAGGCTTCACTCGAAGGAATTGGTAGGTGAGGATTTTGAGTTGAGCATCAAATGGAAATTTCTCCTTAGTATTTCCTCGACCCCTTTAACGAAGACGGTGTTTCCTATGACTCAAGAAAGAGAAAATGAAACTACGAAAACAAAAGTCTTCACGCTTCATATTCCTCAAAGCGAAACCAAGTCTTCGAATCACACCAATTTCTTCACTTTCAAAGTCTTCGTAAAGTCTTGAATATCAAATTCTTGGATGAAGAAATTCATTTTTAGGGTCGACTTTCTCTGTAAATATCAAACTCCTCATAGACTTATAGACCTGTGTACACTCACAAGCGCATTAGTTACTTAACCTATAAGTCTTCAATACACCAAAATCACTAAGGGCACTAGATGCACTTACAATCTCCCCTTTTGGTGATTGATGACAATCTGAGTTAAGTTTTCAACGGGATAAATATATGAAGTGTAAATACCGATAATGAGGATTTTGATTGCAAGATATAGAAGAACTCCCCCTGAAGATGTGCATAGTGAGGAATTTGCTTTTGAGGCAATGCACATTTGAAGAATTGAATCATGGAGATCTCCCCCTATATCTTGTAATTCATACACGCATTTGACATATAATATGAGGAATTTGAAATGCATGATGAAATATGGTGCTTGATGTTATGCAAAGAAACACACAAAGAGTATCAGAGCCCAAAGGCCAAATTGGATCAGAGCATAACAAGTATCAAAACTACTTCAAATCGAGCAAAAACATAATGCATCAAGTATCAAAGCACCATCGGGTTTAAGATTACAACTCAATCCAATAAAAGGTTTGTAAGAACGAGAGTTGTAACTTAATAAAATACTGTATATAGACAAAAAGAGACCCGCTTGAAGACTAACTCAGATTTCTCCCCTTTGTCATCGAATGACAAAAGGATCAAACCGAGGACTAACGCTCTTGAAGAATATCAAGTTGAAGACGGAGCGCTTGACATTGTCGGGTTGTTCGTCGAGGTAGGACCAGCAGCGAAGATCTTCCAAATCTTCATTTTCATCGATGTCACGAGATGAAGAATAGGAGCTGGCCACCAAGGAAGGAACTTTGACCTTCTTGAATTTCTTCGAGGAGGTGCAGACCAGTCAAATTCTTCCTTGAGTCCCATTGATTGCAGTTCTTCTTCATTGTATACATGTGAAAGAACAGCCCAAAGCGCTTGAAGGTTTCATGAAGATAGTAGTGGTTTTTCTTCACCGCATTGTGAGTTGAGGTCATGTTAAAGAAGAGTACCAAACCGACGTTTGACCCACTTATGATTGCGATCAACCTTCCGATGAAGACCGAGGAGTAACTCACGATCAGTCATCACCACAGGTGCGATAGCTTGAGGATGTTGCTTGGCGAGGTATTTCTTCTTTGAGTCATGGGTGGCGAGTCATCATTGGTGGAGTAGGATCTGCTTTGCTAAACTGTCCATCCAATGGACGAATGCCTTCATCTATCACAGCAGTAGCCTTTCCCTTTTCATCACCGAGGCAATTGGCCGTTTGAGGACTTCAATAGGGGCGGTAGCTGCAAAGTGGTTCAAAGTGTCAGCCTTGTAATTCAGTGAAGATCTTGACCTGATGAATCTCATAATCCAAGGTGCATAAGGTTTCAGCTCAAAAGGTGACATGGCAATGTTAGCCAGAGTCCTCATGAAGAAATCATGGAAATTGACGGGAACGCCATGGATGATGTTGAAAAGCATATTCTTCATGATGCCAACGACTTCTTCATCATTCGAGTCGTGGCCCTTGATAGGACTCATAGTCTTCGACAAAATTCGATAGACTGTTCGAGGCACATAGAGCAATTCCTTGACGAGGAATTTGGTCCTTGGAGCTTGCCTTGGTTTCAAAGGCTTCATCAGCACTTGCATATAGTGATTTGAAAGTTCCTTTTCTTCATAGATGCGACGTGCACCGTCAACTGGAGGACTAAGTGGAAGGGCACGAAGCAATTCACTGGCTGGAGCCTTGTAGTGAGTGTTCTCTATCATCCAATCCAAGACCCATGAAGTCACATCTTCAGCGTCTCCAGTGATGTGAAGTGTTGCATAGAACTGAAGAATTAGCTCTTCATTCCAATCACATATATCAGTGCAAAAGTTGAGAAGACCTGCATCGTGAAGAACACTTAGAACGGGCTCAAAGCCTGGCAGCGACTCCATATCCACATGAGGAATATGAGCATGATCGAAGATTTTGTCCTTGTTGAAAAGCAGTGAGGAATAGAAGTTGGCTTGGTGGCAGTCGTAAGCGCCTCTTCCTAATCCGAGCAGAGTCATAGGGATTATATTCGATGAAGAACACATGCTCAAAGAAAGAAATCCTTAGCCTTGAACTTTTGTTTGGTCGAGAAAGGATTCTTCTGTTTTGGCAGAGGGTGTCACCAATTGCATCACCACCTCTGGAACCATAAGTTCAGGTTCTTCACTTGAGGAATTTCTTGGTCCTCAACTTGCGATCGAGGATTTTCAGCAAAGAGCAGCAGTTTCATCAAGATCGGGGCTGGAATTTCTTCATGCACAGGACTCGTGGGTTGATTTTCTTGAGTCGATCTGAACAGATGCATGCGGGGAGTGAGGAACTTGTTGAAGCGGGGTGAAGAGCGGAGTATTGGGATGTTGATCTTCCCAAAAGTCATCATTGATTACTGGAGTGGTGCATCCAATATCCACATCTTCATTTTCAATATCCTCAGCACCACCTTGAGGAATTTCATGGTCTGATGAGGGAATGGCTGGGTTGAAGGGACAGCTTCCACTTCAATTTCTTCATCGATCTTTTCAGACAGAGCAGGAGATTGATGTTCCTCATCAGAACCGGTTGGCACTTCATATTCTTCTCCAAAAGGAACTACTTCCTTTGAAGGTATAGAGGAAATTGGAATAGCATCAATCGGATCTTCAATGAGCTGGTCATTGGCTTCAATTTCTTCGCTAGAAGAATCTGACTTGGTGA
Source organism: Aegilops longissima (assembly GCA_021605205.1). Lineage (NCBI taxonomy): Eukaryota > Viridiplantae > Streptophyta > Magnoliopsida > Poales > Poaceae > Aegilops > Aegilops longissima. Next base: position 690,122,254 of record CM038677.1, on the reverse strand, counting down.
TGCTTTCCTCTTCTTCACAGCAGCTCGTTCCGCAGCCTTGGTTTTCTTCACATCCAAAGCAGATGGAAGAATTGAAACTGGGGTTGGTGCAGGAGGAGCTGAGGCATTTGGAGCAGAATCTTCAGGAGCAATTTCTTCAGGCGCACCACTAGTGGGTGCCCTGGCAGTTTCTTCAGCGGCTGGAATTGCTTCATCAGCCCTGGAATCAGCATGTTCTTCAGCAGGCTGAGCTTCAGCGGTGCTGGCCTTTTCTTCACTAGGCAGAGCAGATGCTTCAGCCTGAGGGTTTTCATGTTGCATAGGTGCAGCAACATTTGTGAGATTCTTCGTCAGATTGACGAATTTGGTCTTGACAACTTGCCAATCAGCATAGTACGATTCAAAGTTCTTGCTGAGGTTCTGAATTTCTGTTTGAGCTTGAAGAAGTTCCTCAGGTGTCATCTTGACAACATTTTTCTTCAGAAACCTCTCCTTCTTGTATTGAGCCTTTTTGATTTCCTTCGCCTTTTCGAATTTCCATTTTTCTTCAGCAATGAAGTGAGTCAACATATGACTTTGACCTGGTGTCAAAGGAAAATCAGGCAGAGGGGTGTTGGGATCGTTGTGCCAGAGGTCGATGAAATCGAGGACTTTCTTCGGGTCCAAAAGCAGTGGCACAGCTGATTCCTTGGCTCTTGCGGCTCTAGCTTGACGGTCTCTGATGATTTCTTCAAGTTCTTCATCAGATGCCTCATCGTCAGATGGCACGTGGACGACAAGCTGTTTCTTCTTCGGGCTAGGCCGAGGACCACGTCCAACTGTTGCTTTTGTCTTCAGCAGCGTCGGGCCGATGAAGAATTGAAAGCGGTGAGGAATTTGCAGAGGTGCTCGAGGCAATTGAGAATCCAGCAGTCCTTTGACAAGTGGCTAGGTGCCTTTGGAACGAAGGTTTGGATGGTGCGGTGAGGACTTTAATGGAGCAGCAGATGTGAGGAATATCTTCTTTGAGGAATTTGGCTGGTAGGAGCTCTTGAGGAACTTGGCCGTGAGGGCATAGAAGAAGAAGTACTTGGCTTATTTGCAGACTTCTTTTGCATCGATTTCTTGGCTTGGCGAAACCTCGAGGCAGCAGCAGCGGCAGAATCCTCATTGAATTTCTTCACCGCTTCCTTTGCTTGCTTAGCCAACTTAGCTTGGCGTTTAGCCCATTCCTCAGGAAAGTCCTCACCGCGTTTGACGCTAGTGGGATCAGCTACTTGGCCTGGTGCCAAAGGAGCTCTTGGGCAAGGAGGATTTAACGCGAATTTCTTCATGTACTTGGGTGTAACATAGCGGTATTCCTTCCATTCCCGTGCCCATCTCCGTTCAATTTTCTGAAGACGCACCTTGCGCTGAGTTTTGCTTTCCTCATCTGGTGTGCAATAGTCAGGGTATATTTCCTCAGGGATTTCGAAGGCAGTCATGACCTCAGGTTTCTTTCCTCCCTTCTGCGGCTTCTTACCATCTGCCATTTTCTTCAGGTGAGGAAATTGAACAATTGAGTTCTCTGAAGAAGTGTGCAGTTTTTCTTCGAGGAACGCTGCAAATGAGTTAAGTTGATGAGAACCTAGGGATTCAGCAGCAGACATTTGTACTGTGAGCAGAGTATAGGTGCGAGGAATTTGAAGAGGTCATATGCGTTCTCAGAGGGTTTTAAAAAAAACAAGGTTGAGGATTTTGACCAGATGAGCCTTGAAGAATTTCAATAAGCGTTCTTTATCTTAGGTTCCAGAGTTGTATAGATCGAAGATCCACACAATTGAGGAATCTTGAAGAAAATCATTGCTTAGAGAAATGAGTCAAGAGATTTGAGGTGTTCATATGTGAAGAATTTGAAATAAACACCTTTGAGGATTTTGAAGAAAATTTGAGAATCAAAGCGAGTAAATAAAAGTAACTTTTAATTTACCCGAAGTGAAGAACACGACGAACTGAGATGAACAGATTAGAAGTTCGTCCGTTCAGATCTTCCCCGCCCTAACTTGGCAGAGGAAATCAGCTACGGCGACGGCGGAGTGAAGAAATTCCACTGTCGGCGCGAGTACGTCGGCGAAGAGGTCAAGGCAGTGAAGCTTTTCCTCACCGCTGACGATGGAGAAGCGGCGGCGCTAGGGTTTCGAGGAGCTCGGCGGAGAGAGATCGGCGAGGTAAAAGAGTGAGGAAGGAGAGAGGGGGTATTTATAGCCACGGTGAAAAGCGGCTCGTCCAAGAATTAGGACGAACATGCCTGACCGCTTCCTTCTCACGACATGTGTCACCCACGCATAAATGTAGTGGAGATCGTAAAGCGATCGTGGGTGGATATAATAATGCATCATGGGATGCGGAGCGGTTTGAGCGGTAAAATAGAGGTTTGGATAAGATTCGTTTTAAAAGTTCCGTTCGCAATTTCTTCAGCTGTCAAGGACTCGATGAAGAATTTGAGCGAGTTTCAAAGTAGAACGCACATGAAGAATTTGTGAATGGATTGGGTTGAGTATAGCATAGAGGGAAGGGTCGATCACATTCACTTAGCGTAAAAAGCGACTTGAAGAAATAGCCATAAGTGAATCTCAGAGAGGACATAAATCCATATATATATATAGCCAATGAAGAAAGACGACGGAAGCAGTGAAGAATTTGCAAAGTTGAAGAATTTGAAAAACTGAAGAATTTGAAAACTGAAGAATTTCAAAAACGAAGAATTTCAAAGGCGAGGAAAAACTCAAATTGAAGATTTTCAACTTTGGTGGTGGCGAACCCACCGTATAAGAATGATGATTTCAGACACCGCGTACAATTGTCGAGGGTTCGAGAATCAATTCTTCATTTATTTCTTCACATTTAGAGTGTTATTCTTCATTGATTGAAGAAAACGTTTCTTCATGTGTTGCACATCTAAGTCATCAATTTTGCATAAGTGTTAGGATGTGTGTCCTTTTCAAAGAACATTGAAGATTCTAAGATATTTAGCTCACACCGCAACTTGCTAAATCTCTTCTCATCCAAGGGCTTAGTGAAGATATCAGCTAGCTGTTCTTGATCTTCACATGCTCGATGGAGATGTCGCCTTCAACACATGATCACGAAGAAAATGATGACGAATTTGAATGTGCTTTGTCTTCAAGTGCTGAACTGGGTTGTGAGCAATCTTGATGGCACTCTCATTGTCACAAGAGAGAGGCACATTCTTCACGTTGATGTCGTAGTCCTTGAGGGTTTGCTTCATCCATAGTAATTGAGCACAACACGAGCCAGCAGCAATGTATTCAGCTTCGCGATGGGACGGTGATACAGTTCTGTTTCTTCGAGGACCAACGGACCAAAGATCGTCGAGGAAATGACAAGTACCAGAAGTTGACTTGCGGTCCACACGATCACCAAAGCATAGTCGAGTCGAATATCCAATGAGATCAAAAGTAGAGCCCTTGGGGTACCATAATCCTAGTGTTGGTGTGTGAGCTAGATATCGAAGAATATGCTTCACAGCCTTATGGTGTGATTCCTTGGTGTAGCTTGAAATCGGGCACACATGCAAACACTAAGCATTATATCTGGCCTAGATGCACATAAGTACAATAAAGAACCAATCATGGGCGGTATACCTTGTGATCAAGTCAATACCATTTTCATCGATTGCATAGATGGCCATTTGTGGGCATAGGAATTTTGACGCCTTTGCAATCTTGCATGCGAATTTCTTCAGGACATCTTTGAGGTATTTCTCTGAGATATGAATATGCCATTGTGTTGTTGATTTAATTTGAAGACCTAAGAAGAATTTCAACTCTCCCATCATAGACATTTGATATTCTTCACTCATCATATAAGCAAATTCATCACTATAACGTTGGTTAGTACAGCCAAAGATAATATCATCAACATATATTTGGCACACAAACAGTTCACCATCATATGATTTAGTAAAGAGAGTAGGGTCGAGTGAACCGGGTGTGAAGCCATTCTTCACGAAGAATTCCTTCAATGTATCATACCACGCCCGAGGGGCTTGCTTGAGGCCATAGAGGGCCTTATTTAGTCTGAAGACTTTGTCGATTCTTTGGATCTTCAAAACACGGGGTTGAGCAACATATACTTCTTCCTCAAGCTTACCATTGAGGAATGCACTTTTCACATCCATTTGATATAAAGTGATATTGTGATGGTTAGCATAGGCGAGTAATATGCGAATAGACTCAAGTCTAGCAACAGGTGCAAAAGTTTCATCGAAATCAATTCCTTCAACCTGCGTGTAGCCTTGAGCTACTAGTCGTGCCTTATTCCTCACCACAAGACCATTTTCATCTTGCTTGTTGCGGTAGATCCACTTTGTGCCAATGATATTATGCTTGCGAGGATCTGGACGTTTGACCAGTTCCCTGACGTTGTTGAGCTCGAATCGATGTAATTCTTCTTGCATGGCCTGAATCCACTCCGGCTCCAGAAATGCTTCATCTACCTTAGTGGGCTCTGTGATAGAGACAAAAGCATAGTGCCCACAAAAGTTAGATAAATGTGAAGCTTTTGAGCGAGTGAGAGGACCTGGCGCTTCAATGTCATCGATGATCTTGTCAACTTGCACTTCTTTTGCAACGCGAGGATGAGCTGGTTGTCGTCGAGGAATTTGATCATTTTCCTCAGCACCATTTTCTTCAGCATTTTCTTCAGGTGCATCAGCTCGACGTTCTTCGCGTACAGGAATGAATTCTTCAGCAGTTTCTTCAGTAGGGATGACATCCTCAGTTGCCTTGAACCTGATAGAATCCTCAGGTGCTGGTTCGTCTAACATGAAGGTAGGTGCTCTCTTTGCAGCCATTAGTTTCATCGAACCGCACATCTACAGTGTCAACAATCTTGTGAAGTGCGATGTTGAAGACTCTGTAGGTGTGCGAGTCCTTTCCGTAACCAAGCATAAAACCTTCATGTGCTTTCGGTGCAAATTTAGAGTGGTGGTGAGGATCTCTAATCCAGCATTTAGCACCGAAGACTTTGAAATAACTTACATTGGGTTTCTTGTCGTGAGGAGTTCATAGGCAGTCTTTTGAAGAATTTGTGAAGATATACTCTGTTGATGATGTGGCACGCATGTCAATTGCTTCAATCCGAAACGACTAGGCGTTTTGTATTCATCAAGCATAGTGCGAGCCATCTCAACAAGAGTTCTGTTCTTGCGCTCCACGACGCCATTTTGCTGAGGAGTATAAGGAGCAGATAACTCATGAGTAATACCAAGTTCATCAAGATAATCCTCAAGTCCGGAATTCTTGAACTCAGTTCCATTGTCACTTCTGATGTGCTTGATCTTCACACCAAAGTTGGTTGAAGCCCTCGAGGAAAATCGTTTGAAGATTTCCTGCACTTGATTTTTGAAAGTAACAATGTGTACCCATGTGTAACGAGAGTAATCATCAACAATAACAAAGCCATATAGAGATGCATCATTAGTGACGGCTGAGTAATGGTTGGGGCCGAAGAGGTCCATGTGAAGCAATTCGAAGGGACGAGTAGTGGTCATGATAGTCTTCGCAGGATGCTTGGCCTTGGTCATTTTTCCAGCTTCACAAGCTCCGCATAAGTGATCCTTGAGGAATTTGACATTCTCAATGCCAATGACATGCTTCTTCTTCGCAAGCGTGTGCAAATTCCTCATGCCTGCGTGACCAAGTCGTCGATGCCATAGCCAGCCTACGAAGCTTTTGCAAGTAGACACACGGCTGGTTGTGGTCCTGTGGAAAAATCAACAATATACAAGTCTCCTCTCCTAAAGCCTTGAAGACTTTGGAATTGTCACTTCCATAATCACAACACAACGATACTTGCCAAAGATAACAACCATATCAAGATCACAAAGCATTGAGACCGACATGAGGTTATATCCTAAAGACTCAACAAGCATGACTTTGTCCATGTGCATGTCCTTAGAGATAGCAACCTTACCAAGTCCCAATACGACTTTTGCCTTTGTCGGCCAAAGATGATATGCTTCAGATGTGGCGGTGATAAGGAGCATCCATCAATAGATTCTTGTCACCGGTCATGTGATTTGTACATCCACTATCGAGAACCCACTCGGTGGCTTTGGGTTGATCATCCTGCAGATGAATTAGTACAACTTACGATCTCATATACTTCATCGATGAAGAATATGATATCAAGTTCATCGATGAAATTCATCATCAAGTATCAATCGGATAAGCGAGAGGAGGGCGTGTGAAATGAAAGTTCATTTCATCATGATTAGCTGCGTCCTTTCGAGCATTTTGTCGGGCCCCAAACAAATTCTTCAGACGTTAAGGCACGCCCGAGACTGACCCTGCAGAAGAGATTAGTTCTTTTCTTCACCACCCACATCTCAAGGGGTGGCAAAGAGTTCATCATTCTGCGAGCACCATATGAGAATGGTGGCATAGAGGCCAAACCATTTCGTTTCACATAAGAGGGGTTAGGGTAAGCATATGAATAAGCGGAGAAATTCTTGAGGACTTATGAACATATTGGTTTGAAGAATAATGCACATATTCATAGCCCTTAGCTCTACCTGCGAAGCAGAGTTGTTAGCACGATGATAATCATATGAGGACTTTGATCCTTTTGAGGAATTTGATCCACGTGAGGAATTTGGTCCATATGAGGACTTGGATCCATATGAAGAATTTGGTCCATATGAAGAATTTGATCTGGGGTTCCTTTTCTTCACGGTGGTGTCATGAGGACATTCACTGAAGACTTTCAAGACATTTCTTGGGAACCCAGATTTTCCTCATAGGGGACCGTTCTGCAGATTAGTGCCAACATATCTAGCAAATACTTCACCATTCTGATTTTTGAACAGTTTATAGTTTGAGTCAAATGACTCATCATCGTAATGAGGAAATTCACATGTAAAACCAGATAAGGTAGATGGATCAACTGGAGGTCCCTTTGCAGAACCCATGAGGTTTTGGGATACCGCTCAAAGCTTCAAAGATGTTCCATCGACATTGAGTTTCCTCTCAAAGGCAATACCCTCTTTCCTAGGGTTCCTATTGAGGATCTGCTTTTAAGCACATCACAAAGAGTCGATGCCCTTTGAGGCTTTTGTACATGCTCTGTCATGTACAATTCCTTCAACCCTGCATCGTCGGTGATACTAGCAATGTCCTCGGATGAGGAATTAGTGATAGCAGAGGCAGGTGAAGAATTTGTAACTGTTGAAGCATTTGAACATTGGTGAAGAATTAGCGATTCACGTTCAATGCACTTTAAGCATGGAGGAACAAATTCTTCTTGAGAAGCGCTGATTTGTTGAGCAAGTAATGAATCGCGCTCCTTCAAGATCTTCATAACTCGCTCTTAGCTTCTCAAGATCTTGCTTTCTTTGAAGAAATTCATAAGAAAGTTTCTCATGATCGATAAGAGAGTGTTATGATGACCTTGAAGGCTGTCAAGCCTAGACTGAACTTTGAAGATTTTCGATTAGGGCTTGAGTGCGATCCATTTCTTCACCTAACATATCATCACTCTTATCTAGCATGTTTTGAACCTTTTCAAAAGCCCTTTGTTGTTTTATAGCAATCTTAGCAAGTTTAGAGTAGCTGGGCTTGAGATCCTCATCGATTCATTTTCACTAGATTCGGAGGAGGTGTAATTGAGTACCTTGGCACCTTTTGCCATGAAGCAATAGGTGGGGCGTAGTCATCATTTTCCTCATCGGGTTTGTTGGCGGAGTCATTTTCTTGATGTTGAAGATGGATTTGCTGACGTAAGCGATAGCAAGAGCGGACTAGCCACACAGATTCGGATTCTTGGACTCCTCCTCTTCCTCATTTTCCTCGATTCAGCTTGAGTCCATTTCCTTGCCAATGAATGCCCGAGCCTTTTTGGAGCTGCTCTTCTTGTGAGAAGAAGGTTTTGAGGATTTTGATGATGAAGATTTTGATGATTTCTTCTTCTTCTTCACGTCATCGTAAGCTGTAATCCTTGTGTTTCTTCTTCTTCAATTCCTTTTCCCATCGAGGACAATCTTGGATATAGTGACCAGGTTTCTTGCATTTGTGGCAAAGTCTTCGCTTATAGTCACTAGATGAGGAATCACCGCTTTTGAGGATTTTCCAAAACGACCACGTCTTGTGAATTTCTGGAATTTCTTCACAAGCGAGTGCTAGCTCTCGCCAAATTCTTCAGATCTCCAAGGCTACTACCGATTCTTCACTCTCGATTCAGATTCAGCCTTGGCCTTGAGGCACGTGTTCTTCCATAGCCGTAACCATAGAGATCTCTTTCAGCAAAGTGGAACTCGTGAGTATTTAGCCTTCGAGGATATCGGAGGATCAAGAGACTTGTAGTCAGCTCGTTCTTGTATCATCGGTGCGAGTGTCAAATGAGGAATCAAGCGATCTTAGCAATTTCTTCACCACCTCATGGTCGGTGATGTCGGTGGCACCAGTGCTTGAAGCTCATTTGAGATGTCGGTGAGGCGATCGAAGGTTTGTTGAACATTTTCGTTGTCGAGTCTTTTGAAGCGGTTGAAGAGATTCGAAGAACATCAACTCGAGAGTCACGCTGAGTTGAAACACCTTCATTTACTTTGGACAGCCTGTCCCGGATGAGTTTGGCAGATTCCAAAGCACTCACTCTTCCATATTGACCTTTGCTCGATGGCCACATATGATATTCTTCGCTTGAGAATCGAGTTGCTTGAATCTCTTCACATCAGCATCATTCGGAGAGGGTGTGGTGAGGAAACACCTTTTGTCACAACATACCGTAGATCGTTGTCAATTGCTTCAAGATGCATTCGCATTTTGTTCTTCGATGAGGGGTAGTCCGTCCCATCGAAGGTAGGACACCCTGCTGAGACCTTGATCATACTGCGGTCGACATAACTAAAACTCCGGTGGTTAAACCAAAATCACACGTAACAAGGGAGTACCTTGCTCGATACCAATTGAAAGTCGTTATATCGACTAGAGGGGGGTGAATAGGCGATTTTATGAGTTTACAAATTCTTCATCGAGGAATTTGCTGTGAGGAAATTCCTTAGCGAAGAAATACATGCAGCGGAAAAAGTACTTGAAGTAAGCATAACAGATTACAAGCATAGTCATCATGATGAAATGAAGACAATCACAGAGTCTGAAAGCGTAATCACAGGATAACACAAGATGAAGACAAACAGATGAAGAAATTGGGCGAGGAAATTGAGAAAGTCTTGATCAAAGTCTTCAAACACAGATATGATAAACACTCAACACAAGAATGAGGAAATGAAAGGGTTGAGGAAATAGAACCAGTTAGGTTGGTGAAGACAATGATTTGGTAGACCAGTTCCAACTGCTGTCTCGGTTATGCGTCTGGTTGGAGCGGCTGAGTATTTAAACTCGAGGACACGCAGTCCGGACACCCGATCGCCGAAAGCACGCAGCTCGGGACACCAAGTCCTCACCGTATTCTCCTTGAACTAAGGCCACGCAGACCTCGTCCAATCACTCGTGGTAAGTCTTCAGCGACTTCCAAACCTTCACATACTTGGTCACTCGGCGATCCACAATTCCTCTTGGATGCTCTAGACCGTGACGCCTAACCGTCTGGAAGAAGCACAGTCTTCAAAGGTAAAAGCGTCGGATCCACGCTGGATCAATTTCTTGATGATGCTCAATCACTTTGGGTTTGTTGGGGTTTGGTTTTGGGATTTTCCTCACTTTGGGTTTTCCTCACTTGATGATTTTCGCTCAAAGTCCTCGGAGGATGGGTTGCTCTCAAATGACAAGTGTCAAGTTCTCTTGGAGCAGCCAACCAACTAGTGGTTGTAGGGGGCGGCTATTTATAGCCTAGGGAGCAGCCCGACATGATAAGACATAAATGCCCTTAAATGATATGACCGTTAGGTGGAGATATTTTGGGACAGTGGCAAGAAGACAAAGAACGGTCGGAAATTTGAACATCAAATTCCTCAGGGCTATCATGTTCCTCACTGTGTAGGCAATTCGCTCTGGCGAATTCCTAACTCCTCAGTCAGAACAAATTCCTCAGTGACCGGAAGAGCTTCGTCTACATCACATCAAGAAATTGACTGAACTGTATGAGATTTCAAAGGCTTCACTCGAAGGAATTGGTAGGTGAGGATTTTGAGTTGAGCATCAAATGGAAATTTCTCCTTAGTATTTCCTCGACCCCTTTAACAAAGACGGTGTTTCCTATGACTCAAGAAAGAGAAAATGAAACTACGAAAACAAAAGTCTTCACGCTTCATATTCCTCAGCGAAAACCAAGTCTTCGTAATCACACCAATTTCTTCACTTTCAAAGTCTTGTAAAGTCTTCGAATATCAAATTCTTGAGATGAAGAAATTCATTTTAGGGTCGACTTTCTCTGTAAATATCAAACTCCTCATAGACTTATAGACCTGTGTACACTCACAAACGCATTAGTTACTTAACCTATAAGTCTTCAATACACCAAAATCACTAAGGGGCACTAGATGCACTTACAACGACACGAGAGAAAAAGGAAAACTCTAGAAGAATCAATCTTCTCGAGGATCGAATAATTCAGGATCAACTCGGAATGAGATGTAGAAACATCTCTTGAGCTGAGAGACAAAACACATATGAGGAGCGATGGGAAGAAGCAGATGACGAAGGTTCAAATTGGTAGGCAACAATTCCATGCTTAGGTAGGATGGTGAATGGTTTCAAGATAGCGATGAAATAATTGCCATGATTCATAATGGCGCACCTTAGGGAAGGTGGCTCGTAGAAATATCCCCTTAAGTGGCAAAAAAATTACTTTTGATTCAGAGATCATTGAAATTCTCTATACCAGCCTAAGGCAATTCCCAAAGGATCGTTTGAAGGGGTTCAGAGAAATGGCATACTCAGATTGGAAAGGAAACTATGGTTATAGAACAACTCGGCAAACGGGAGGCACATCCCAATTGATACCGAGGATATAACCTAGTGACTGAGTGTGCTCTCAAGAACTTGAGCATTTCCATACTCATCAAGGTCTTACCAACATCTGCGCCGAGGATCCTGGCAACACATCTTACTACCTTGACGAATAGTGATGGACAATGCAAATGCATAGAAAGACAACCCTTTCTCAGATTTCACCTTAGTGAGGCCAAGGGAAAGAAATCTGGATGATCGACCGAGAGACATTTAGCACTCCGCTTCTAATGTTCTCCTTGATGTACTAGTTACCACGGTCATGCTTAAAAGCATCAACATAGCCATCAAGTAATGGTCGGACTTCGGAATACGAAGGATCCATAAGGAACAACTTCTGGAGTAAATCCTACGAAATCCTTATGGGGAGGTGGCCAACTTTATCAATAAGGATACTACAATAATAGATCTTCTGGCTGGGTGTGTTGGCCACGACATCCACTTACCGGGTTACAGAGACCAATATTATAGTTCTTGGGAGACGTTCCAACCATCATATCTGCCTGAGATTCAGATCTGGTTGGTGTCAGGATATTCCAGACTCATCAACTCTAGAAAGAAAAATGAAGATTTGCAACACAACTCGACACGAGATGACGTTGCGAGATTCTCGGGGAATGAACGATGATAGCAAGCTCCAAAACATGAGCTGGTTCTGCTACACACATGTGAACACGTTGTCCCAGACAAGCATGACCATGTAGTAGTCTTATAATAAAACACTACCGAGTTCAGGTGGGGAACCATCATCGAGGATAACGGAATCTTGTACAAATCCGTCTGGTACCTTCAGGACTAGCACTTAGAACTTATTATCCTTGAACAATTCGATCAGTGGCTTGGCGTGCTAGGAAATACATTTGGAATGGAGGTAGCTAATCTCACAAACCAATGTATACTTCGCACATCCCCTCGCAGTTCCTCCCGCCTCCGCCGGCGCCGGCGCCTCGCCAGCAGAGGCAGCGCGTGAATGTGCCAGTGCACCAGGCGGAGTGGCACTGGCAGCATTGCATGCCTCTCCCGTACCCCAATGCCACCCTGCCGCATGACTGGCATCTGGATCCGGATAGGATCCTCGTGCCGACGGCGCCGCGGTCTGCTCGGGTTCACGCGGAGGAGGTGCGGCGCCGGCGGGCGCTGCTAACGCCGGACCAGCGCCGCGACCTTGCCTACGCAACCGACTCGCCCAACTAGGCGAGGTGGTTCGCCTTCGAGCACGGGGAGGTGAGGCGACAAGGCGTGCGCAAGGTCGACCGCAACGTGCTGCTACCGTCGCTCGTCGTCCGCGAGGAGGACCAGGAGGCGGAGGACGCCTACCAGGCGGCCCTTGTGGCCGTCTACCGGGAGAGCGAGGAGGATGAGCGGCGCAGGGCGGAGGCGGTGGAGGAAGAGGAGGCTCGGTACGAGACGCCATTGCCCTCTCCACAGCGGGCGACTGCGTGCTGCCGCTGGTGGCCCCACCGTCCCCTCCCCGATGCCGCGTCAAAGGCGAGCTAGAGCCGTCCCCCATTGAGCGCTACTCCTGGACGGGAGTACTGGCGAGTGGATCTCCGCGCCACCGGTTTGGATGGGGGCGACGCCGACACAGGAGGCGGCGTACCTTGAGCAATGGCGCCAGATCCGGCTGGCCGAAGAGCGCTGCAACGGCAAGTACCTCGAGATGCTCGAGCACGACGCCGAGGACGAGCAGAGCAAGGCCGAGGAGGAGGCGTGCCAGGCCGCGACAGCCCAGGTGGCGGCACTACCCGCGTCGGCACAGCCCGCGCCCGACATGAACGCGCTCTGGAACACGGCGTTCCCCTGGGCCGGTCCGGCGCCGACGCTCATCGACCTCACGGACCCCGAGGATGACGACGACGACGCCTAGGGCAGCGCACCGCTGATATGTCTCCAATATATCTATAATTTTTGATTGTTCCATACTGTTTTATTATCAATCTTGGATGTTTTATAATCATTTTATAGTCATTTTATATCATTTTTTGGTACTAACCTATTGACATAGTGCGTGCGAGTTGCTGTTTTTTCCATGTTTTTTACATGGCAGGAAATCAATATCAAACGGAGTCCAAATGCCCCGAAACTTTACGGAGATTTTTTATGGAACAGAAGGATGATATTGGGCCCTGGTTGCACCCGGGGGGGGGGGGGGAGTCTCTAGGAGGGGGCAACCTACCAGGGCGCGCCAGGAGGCCCAGGCGCACCCTGGTGGGTTGTGCCCACCTCGGGTGCCCCCCGGACCGTCTCTTTGCTCTACAAATACCCCAAAAATACAGAAACCCTAGAAGCATCGACAAAATATTCATCCAGCCGCCGCAGAGTCCAGAACCACCAGATCCAATCTAAACACCATCACGGAGGGGTTCACCACTTCCATTGGTGCCTCTCCGATGATGTGTGAGTAGTTCTTTGTTGACCTTCGGGTCCGCAATTAGTAGCTAGATGGCTTCCTCTCTCTCGCTGAATTCTCAATACAATTGTCTCTCGGAGATCCATATGATGTAACTCTTTTTGCGGTGTGTTTGTTGGGATCTGATGACTTCGAGTTTATGATCAGTTATATCCTTTTATATCCATGAAAGTTATTTGAGTTTCTTTGATCTCTTATATGCATGATCTCTTATAGCCTCGCATTTCTTCTCTGATATTTGGGTTTTGTTTGACCAACTTGATATATTTATCTTGCAATGGGAAGAGGTGCCCGGTAGTGGGTTCGATCTTACGATGCTTGATCCCAGTGACAGAAAGGGAACTGACACGTATGTATCATTTCTACTAAGGATAAAAAGATGGGACCCATATCTGCCGCAATAGATAAATGGATCTTGTCTACATCATGTCATCGTTCTTATTGCATTACTCCATTTTTCCATGAACTTAATACACTAGATGCATGCTAGATAGCGGTCGATGTGTGGAGTAATAGTAGTAGATGCAGGCAGGAGTCGGTCTACTAATTTTCAACGTGATGCCTATGTATTGATCATTGACTGGATATCATCATAATTATTTGAAGTTCTATCAATTGCCCAACAGTAATTTGTTTACCCACCGTTTGCTATCTTTCTCGAGAGAAGCCACTAGTGAAACCTACGACCCTCGGGTCTTTCTTCTCATATATTTGCTTGCGATCTATTTTTTCTTTGCACTTCTATTCAGATCTATTAAACCTAAAATACAAAAATACTTTGCTGCACTTTATTTTATTCGTGATCTATTATTTCAATCTATTACAACTTTCTCCTGTGCGCACGCCTTTTCTGGCGCCGTACCCCGAAAGGGATTGACAACCCCTTTAACACGTCAGGTTGCGAGTGGCTGTTATTTGTGTGCAGGGGCTATTTACATTGTGTTGCTTGGTTCTCCTACTGGTTTGATAACCTTGGTTTCATATCTGAGGGAAATACCTACTACCGATGTGCTGCATCATCCCTTCCTCTGTGGGGAAATACCGACGCAACTTCAAGCGACATCAAAAGGAATTTCTGGCGCCGTTGCCGGGGAGGATCTTTAACATATACCAGGTTCCTAATCACAAATCTCATCTCCTCGCAATTTACATTATTTGCCATTTGCCTCTCGTTTTCCTCTCCCCCACTTCACAAAAATTTGCCGTTTTATTCGTCCTCTTTTTCGTTCGCCGTTTTTTGTCAGATCTCATGTTTGCTTGTGTTGCCATGTGCCTTCTATTTGCTTGCATCTTTGCTTGCTAAAAATCTTTTGATATCGATCCTCATCCACTTGCCAATCTTTTCAAAAGATCCAGTTATGATGAACCAATTGCTAGGTGATTTGAGTGCACTAGATTATCTTTATGAAGTTTTGCTTGAGATTCGTGAATCTGAAAATTATGATGAAGAAATTTATGAAGTGATTCATGATAGCTCCTTAAATGAAAAGCATGATTGCAATGATTTTACTATAAATTCTATTAATGTCAATTGTGCTAATAATATGCAAAACCCCCAGCTTGGGGATGCTAATTTTGCTATGTCCATTACTTGTTGCAATGATCATGATTGGTGATTCTTCTTATGATCTTGAAAATTTATTTAAGCCTCATGATGAATATGTTTGCAATTATATTGAAAGTGGGTTTGGAAGAGCATCAACTTTAGGTAAACGTAATCCCACATATCTGGAGAGTGTTCAATCTTATGAAATTTTTGATGAAAGTGGGTTTGGAGAGGTCATGCCTTTAGTTGATGGTAATCCCACTATTATGGAAGAGTGTCAACTTTGCATGCATGTGGATCATGTTGAGAATATTTTATGTGATAGCTATATTGTTGAATTTGATTATGATCCTACATGTAATTATTAAGAGAGAGTAAAATATGGTTGTAGGAATTTTCATGTTATTAAATTACCTCTCTTCATGTTGAGATTGCTATTGTTTCTTGATTCTTCCTTGCATATGCTAGATTTTGCTTGCCTTCATTTTTTCCTATAAAATTCCTATGCATAGGAAGTATGCTAGACTTAAATGTGTTTGTAATGTGATTTATTATGCTCTCTTTGTGTTCAAATTATTATCTTTCTGGTGAGCATCAATAAAATCTTATGCCTAGCTAGGGGCATGAAACAATAGCATTTGTTGGCAGGCAACCCAATGAATAAAATTTATTTTTGATTTTTTGCTTTCTGTTTTTGTGTGTTTGCACAATTATGCTACTGGTATGATTGTGTTTTTTGTGTTTTAATTAGTGTTTCTGCCAAGTAAAGCCTTTAGGATCTTCTTGGGTGATAGTTGTTTGAACTTGCTGAAAAAGACAGAAACTTTGCGCTCACGAAAATAATTTTCATAAATCACAGAAAAGAGCTTTTGCCCTGATTCATTTTGCAGAAGATCGATATACAAATTACCCTGGTCATCCTAATTTTTCAGAATGATGGGAGTTACAGAACTATTCGAAAGTTCCAAATTACTACAGACTGTTCTGTTTTGACAGATTCTGTTTTCTTTGTGTTGTGTGCTTATTTTGATGGCTCTATGGGTTTATTTGATGAGTTTTTGCCATAGAAAAGTTGAAATACAGTAGATACAATACAAAACAAAATATGAATTGGTTTGATACAGTACTTATAGTAGTAGTTTGCTTTCTTATACTAATGGATCTCACGAAGGTTTTGTTGAGTTTTGTGTGATTGAAGTTTTCAAGTTTTGGGTTATCTTATGATGGATGAAGGAAGGATGCAAGAGCCTAAGCTTGGGGATGCCCCAGCATCCCAAGCTATTATCCGAAAATGAGCAACTAACTAAGCTTGGGGATGCCCCCAAGTGGCATCCCCGCTTTCTTCCAACAACTATCGGTATTTTACTCGAGGCTATATTTTTATTTGTCACATGATATGTGTTTTGCTTGGAGTGTCCTGTATGATATGTGTCTTTTCTTGTTTTATTTTGTGTTCTAAGTCATCAATCCTTGCTGGGCACACCTATTTGAGAGAGCCAAAATTATATCATGACCTGTTAGAATTGCTCTCTGTGCTTCACTTAAATCTTTTATGAGCTAGGACTTGCTCTAGTGCTTCACTTATATCTTTTTGAGCACGGTGTGCTTAGTATTTTTGAATAAATGCTCCCTTGCTTCACTTAGATTTATTTGAGAGTTAGTAAAATTTTGAAGAAATTCTCTCTTGCTTCACTTAAATTATTTTAAGAGAAAGAAAATTTGTTATGCTCATGATGTTCACTTATACTTGTTTGAGCTTATGAAAAGCAACACATAAAAATTAGTCCCAAAGTGATAGATATCCAAGAAGGATAAAGTAAAAAATGTCATGAAGATCATTGGACAAAATAAACTTGATTCCTAGTAATAGTTTTGAGATATGATGATGTGATATGTGAGTTATGTTGATGAGTAATTATGCTCTAGTAAGAATATTGGTGTTAAGGTTTGTGATTCCCTATGCATGCACGAAAGTCAATAATCATGCAGCGAAAATTATATCCTACTTATGGTGCATTATTCGGTGTTAATTATGCTTAATGCTTGCTTATGAGATTATTCGTTTCTTGGTTGGTCGCTTCTCAATCTTTTTTCTAGCCTTCATTTTTGCACTAAGTATGATCTCTATTTGTGCATCCAAAATCCTTTAAACTAGTTTTGCCACATGAGTCCACTATATCTACCTATATGCGGCATTCTTTTGCCGTTCTAAGCAAATTTGCATGTGCCATCTCTAATTTTCAAAATAAACTTCTCTTTTGTGTGTTTGTTTCGCTCGCGGAACGGTAACGGGTGGCTAATATTTTCCATGTTGGATGTGTTATTCTTACGATGAGTGTTTATTCACTTGTCATTGCACGAGAGTAAGGCAAAGGTTTTAGGGATTCCCAGTCCTGAAATGCAAAAATGAATTTACTTTATGTTGTCAAATAATAAATTCCTTAGGAAGTGTTGGTATGGAAGGCAAGCGTGGATTCGGCTAGCCATGTAAAGTGAAAGTATGGTGGAAAAAGAATAAACTTTATTTTCTGTTTGGGAACCGCCTATGGCATATCTAGCATGGAAAGTGTTCGGAACTCTGCGTCATTTTTGTTGGTGGGATGAATACACCTCCCAAAAAGTTTTTATCTCTATTTTTCGCTTTGAGCTCTGGCACCTCTACAAATCCCTACTTCCCTCTGCGAAGGGCCTTTCTTTTACTTTCTGCAATTTTTATTTTGAATTTGAGTCTCCATCCTCTCTTATAAAAAGCACCAACTAGGAGGCATGATCACACTTAAGTATTGGATGTAGTTAATATTCGAGTGTGTTTCATGAATGGATCAATGTTTGAGCATGATGGGCTAGGGATAACTTGTTTTAGCATTGGTATTTTGAAAGACATGGTTGCTTGTTGATATGCTTGAGTATCTAAATTATTATGTCAAAACTAGACTATTGCTTTGAATCACATAAAAATTCCAAATGTCCATGCTATAAAGAAAAGAATATGATATGACTTGATAAACAACACTCCACATCAAAAATTCTATTTTTATCACTTACCTCCTCGAGGATGAGCAGGACTTAAGCTTGGGGATGCTGATACGTCTCCAACGTATCTATAATTTTTTATTGTTCCATGCTATTTTATTATCAATCTTGGATGTTTTATAATCATTTTATATCATTTTTTGGTACTAACCTATTGGCATAGTGCCAAGTGCCAGTTGCTATTTTCCCATGTTTTTTACATCGCAGGAAATCAATATCAAACGGAGTCCAAATGCCCCGAAACTTTACGGATATTTTTTATGGACCAGAAGGAAGATATTGGGCCCTGGTTGCACCTGGGGGGAGTCCAGAGGAGGGGACAACCCACCAGGGCGCGCCAGGAGGCCCAGGCGCGCCCTGGTGGGTTGTGCCCACCTCGGGTGCCCCCCGGACGGCCTCTTTGCTCTATAAATAACCCAAAAATCCAGAAACCCTAGAAGCGTCGACGACATATTCATCCATCCGCCGCAGAGTCCAGAACCACCAGATCCAATCTAAACACCATCACGGAGGGGTTCACCACTTCCATTGGTGCCTCTCCGATGATGCGTGAGTAGTTCTTTGTAGACCTTCGGGGTCCGTAGTTAGTAGCTAGATGGCTTCCTCTCTCTCGCTGAATTCTCAATAAAATGGTCTCTTGGAGATCCATATGATGTAACTCTTTTTGCGCCGTGTTTGTTGGGATCCGATGAACTTCGAGTTTATGATCAGTTATATGTTTTTATATCCATGAAAGTTATTTGAGTTTCTTTGATCTCTTATATGCATGACCTCTTATAGCCTCGTATTTCTTCTCCGATATTTGGGTTTTATCGGGCCAACTTGATCTATTGATCTTGCAATGGGAAGAGGTGCCCGGTAGTGGGTTCGATCTTACGGTGCTTGATCCCAGTGACAGAAAGGGAACCGACACGTATGTATCGTTGCTACTAAGGATAAAAAGATGGGATCCATATCTGCCGCAATAGATAAACAGATCTTGTCTACATCATGTCATCATTCTTATTGCATTACTCCGTTTTCCCATGAACTTAATACACTAGATGCATGCTGGATAGCGGTCGATGTGTGGAGTAATAGTAGTAGATGCAGGTAGGAGTCGGTCATTGCCTGGATATCGTCATAATTATTTGAAGTTCTATCAATTGCCTGGATATCGTCAAAATTATTTGAAGTTCTATCAATTGCCCAACAGTAATTTGTTTACCCACCGTTTTCTATATTTCTCGAGAGAAGCCACTAGTGAAACCTACGGCCCCCGGGTCTTTCTTCTCATATATTTGCATGCGATCTATTATTCCTTTGCACTTTTATTCAGATCTATTAAACCAAAAATACAAAAATACTTTGTTGCACTTTATTTTATTCACGATCTATTATTTCAATCTATTACAACTTTCTCCTGTCCGCACGCCGTTTCTGGCGCCGTACCCCGAAAGGGATTGACAACCCCTTTAACACGCTGGGTTGCGAGTGGCTGTTATTTGTGTGCAGGGGCTGTTTACGTTGTGTTTCTTGGTTCTCCTACTGGTTCAATAACCTTGGTTTCATATCTGAGGGAAATACCTACCGCCGCTGTGCTGCATCATCCCTTCCTCTTTGGGGAAATACCGACATTAGCTTCAAGCGACATCAACCGCCTCGTAGTTTAGGTTGTTTTTATTTTTCTTAAATGCAAATGTGGACGCGTGGGCTCTCGCCGGCCTTCGTGGCCGGCTTTAATGTTTAATTAATGTTGTTTCTTTTTAAATATGCATGCGTTCTTTTTTTCTAGCGCCGTCAAAATGGGTCGGGCCAGCGTTGGGCGCACGCGCCGACCCAAACGCGGAAGCGGACGTCCATGTCTGCCTGGCCGACCCAAACGAACAATAAGCGGACAAAATCGCCGTCCATTTGGGTCGGCCCGTTGGAGTTGCTCTTATCTCTCCATCCCATAATATAAGAGTGTTTTTGACATGGGTGCACATTGACGTTTAAACTTGGGCGACTGCTAGGTGCCAGCCGTCTCATTTTAGGGGGAAAACTGTCGACTCCCTAGCCGTCTGATTTAGCCTCACACGGCCTTTCGATTGGTCAATATTGAGCGTGTCGTTCTCACGCTACCCAACTTGTGCGTCGCTGCTTCATTTCCTTCCTCATCTTGCCTCCACAGTCACACTCGTCATCGTCTTTCTACGCACGAGGGAAGCCCCCGGCAAGCTCCAACAAGAGGCCATGAAGGTTTGCAGCATCGTGATCTTCCTTGCAACAACACCTCTCTCGCTCGCCGGAGTGCCTCCTGTTGGAAATATGCCCTAGAGGCAATAATAAAAGGATTATTATTATATTTCCTTGTTCATGATAATTGTCTTTTATTCATGCTATAATTGTATTATCCGGAAATCGTAATACACGTGTGAATAAATAGACCACATTATGTCCGTAGTGAGCCTCTAGTTGACTAGCTCGTTGATCAACAGATAGTCATGGTTTCTCGACTATGGACATTGGATGTCAATGATAACGGATCACATCATTAGGAGAATGATGTGATGGACAAGACCCAATCCTAAGCATAGCACAAGATCGTAGTTCGTTTTGCTAGAGCTTTTCCAATGTCAAGTATCTCTTCCTTAGACCATGAGATCGTGTAACTCCCGGATACCGTAAGAGTGCTTTGGTGTATCAAACGTCACAACGTAATCGGGTGACTATAAAGGTGCACTACAGGTATCTCCGAAAGTGTCTTGGGTTGACACAGATCGAGGCTGGATTTGTCACTCCGCATGATGAGAGAGGTATCACTGGGCCCACTCGGTAGTGCATCATCATAATGAGCTCAAAAGTGACCAAGTGTCTGGTCACGGATCATGCATTACTGATGCGAGTAAAGTGACTTGCCGTAACGAGATTGAACGAGGTATTGGGATACCGACGATCGAATCTCGGGCAAGTAACATACCGATTGACAAAGGGAATTGTATATGGGATTGTTTGAATCCTCGACATCGTGGTTCATCCGATGAGATCATCGAGGAGCATGTGGGAGCCAACATGGGTATCCAGATCCGCTGTTGGTTATTGCCCGAGAGCCGCCTCGGTCATGTCTCGCGTCTCCCGAACCCGTAGGGTCTACACACTTAAGGTTCGGTGACGCTTAGGGTTGTATGAATGTGAGTATGCAGTATACCGAATGTTGTTTGAGTCCGGATGAGATCCCGGACGTCACGAGGAGTTTCGGAATGGTCCGGAGGTAAAGAATTATATATAGGAAGTGGTATTTCGCCATCGGGAAAGTTTCGGGTCACCGGTATTGTCTGGGACCACCGGAAGGGTCTCGGGGTTCACCGGTGGGGCCACCCATCCGGAGGGCCCCATGGGCTGAAGTGTGGAGGGAACCAGCCCATAGTGGGCTGGTGCGCCTTGGCCCACCCCTGCGCCTAGGGTTGAAACCCTAGGGTGGGGTGCCCCACTGCCTTGGGGGCACTCCACCCCTTGGCCGCCGCCCCTTGGGAGATGGGATCCCCAGGGCGGCGCGCCTGGGGCCTATATAAAGGGAGGGAGGGGCAGCCGCACCTGAAACTCTGGCGCCCCCTCCCCCGCTACACCTCTTCCTCCTCCGCCACGTGCTTGGCGAAGCCCTGCCGGAGTGCTGCTGCTCCACCACCACCACGCCGTTGTGCTGCTGCTGGAGCCATCATCATCAACCTCTCCTTCCCCTTGATGGATCAAGAAGGAGGAGACGTCTCCCATCCCGTATGTGTGTTGAACGTGGAGGTGCCGTCCGTTCGGCACTCGGTCATCGGTGATTTGGATCACGACGAGTACGACTCCATCATCCACGTTCTAGTGAACGCTTCCGCACGCGATCTACAAGTGGTATGTAGATGCAATCTCTCTCCCATGACTCGTTGCTTAGATGAACTCATAGATGGATCTTGGTGAAACCGTAGGAAAAATTTTAATTTTCTGCAACGTTCCCCAACAGTGGCATCATGAGCTAGGACTATGTGTAGTTCTCTATTGCACGAGTAGAACACAATTTTGTTGTGGGCGAGATCTTGTCAACTTGCTTGCCGCTACTAGTCTTATCTTGCTTCAGCGGTATTGTGGGATGAAGCGGCCCGACCAACCTTACACGTGACGCTTACGTGAGACCGGTTCCACCGATCGACATGCACTAGTTGCATAAGGTGGCTGGCGGGTGTCTGCTCTCCCACTTTAGTTGGAGCGGATTCGATGAAAAGGGTCCTTATGAAGGGTAAATAGAAGTTGACAAAATCACGTTGTGGTTATTCGTAGGTAAGAAAACGTTCTTGCTAGAACCCAATTGCAGCCACGTAAAAGACGCAACAACAATTAGAGGACGCCTAACTTGTTTTTGCAGCAATTGTCATGTGATGTGATATGGCCGAAGTTGTGATGAATGATGAATGACATATTGTGATGTATGAGATCATGTTCTTGTAATAGGAATCACGACTTGCATGTCGATGAGTATGACAACCGCAGGAGCCATAGGAGTTGTCTTTATTTTTGTATGACCTGCGTGTCATTGAAGAACGCCATGTAAATTACTTTACTTTATTGCTAAACGCGTTAGCCATAGAAGTAAAAGTAGTCGTTGGCGTGACAACTTCATGAAGACACGATGATGGAGATCATGGTGTCATGCCGGTGACAAGATGATCATGGAGCCCCGAAGATGGAGATCAATGGAGCTATATGATATTGGCCATATCATGTCACTACTATATAATTGCATGTGATGTTTATTATGTTTATGCATCTTGTTTACTTAGAACGACGGTAGTAAATAAGATGATCCTTACAACAATTTCAAGAAGTGTTCTCCCTAACGTGCGCCGTTGCTAAAGTTCGTCGTTTCAAGCACCACGTGATGATCGGGTGTTATAGATCCTTACGCTCACATACAACGGTGTAAGACAGTTTTACACATGCAAAACACTTAGGGTTAACTTGACGAGCCTAGCATGTACAGACATGGCCTCGAACACGGAGACCGAAGGTCGAACATGAGTCGTATGGAAGATACGATCAACATGGAGATGTTCACCGATGATGACTAGTCCGTCTCACGTGATGATCGGACACGGCCTAGTCGACTCGGATCGTGTAACACTTAGATGACTAGAGGGATGTCTAATCTGAGTGGGAGTTCATTAAAATAATTTTGATTAGATGAACTTAATTATCATGAACTTAGTCTAAAACCTTTGCAAATATGTCTTGTAGATCAAATGGCCAACGCTCATGTCAACATGAACTTCAACGCGTTCCTAGAGAAAACCAAGCTGAAAGATGATGGCAGCAACTATACGGACTGGGTCCGGAACCTGAGGATCATCCTCATAGCTGCCAGGAAACAATATGTCCTAGAAGGACCGCTAGGTGATGCACCCGTCCCAGAGAACCAAGACATATGAATGCTTGGCAGTCTCATGCTGATGATTACTCCCTCGTTCAGTGCGGCATGCTTTACAGCTTAGAACTGGGGATCCAAAAGCGTTTTGAGCAACACGGAGCATATGAGATGTTCGAGGAGCTGAAACTAGTTTTCCAAGCTCATGCCCGGGTCGAGAGATATGAAGTCTCCGACAAGTTCTATAGTTGTAAGATGGAGTAAAACAGTTATGTCAGTGAGCACATACTCAAAATGTCTGGGTTGCACAACCGCCTGTCCCAGCTGGACATAAACCTCCCGGACGAGGCGGTCATTGACAGAATCCTTGAGTCTGTCCCACCAAGATACAAGAGCTTTGTGATGAACTACAATATGCAGGGGATGGTGAAGACCATTCCCGAAGTATTCTCAATGCTGAAGTCAGCAGAGGTTGAAATCAAGACAGAACATCAAGTGTTGATGGTCAATAAAACCACTAAGTTCAAGAAGGGCAAGGGCAAGAAGAACTTCAAGAAGGACGGCAAGGAGGTTGCCGCGCCCGGTAAGCAAGTTGCCGGGAAGAAGTCAAAGAATGGACCCAAACCTGAGACAGAGTGCTTTTATTGCAAAGGAAGGGCCACCGAAGCGGAACTGCCCCAAATACTTAGCGGACAAGAAGGCCGGCAACACTAAAGGTATATTTGATATACATGTAATTGATGTGTACCTTACCGTACTCGTAGTAACTCCCGAGTATTTGATACCGTGCCGTTGCTCATATTTGTAACTCACAGCAGGAGCTGCGGAATAAACGGAGATCTGGCGAAGGACGAGGTGACGATGCGCGCGCGGGAATGGTTCCAAGGTCGATGTGATCGCCGTCGCACGCTGCCTCTACATTTACCTACGGGATTAGTTTTAAACCTCAATAATTGTTATTTGGTGCCAAGTTTGAGCATGAACATTGTATCAGGATCTCGTTTAATGCGAGATGGCTACTCATTTAAATCCGAGAATAATGGTTGTTCTATTTATATGAGAGATATGTTTTATGGTCATTCTCCAATGGTCAATGGTTTATTCTTAATGAATCTCGAACGTAATATTACACATATTCATAGTGCGAATACCAAAAGATGTAAAATTGATAACGATAGTCCCACATACTTGTGGCACTGCCGCCTTGGTCACATTGGTGTCAAGCGCATGAAGAAGCTCCATTCTGATGGACTTTTAGAGTCTCTCGATTATGAATCATTTGACACATGCGAACCATGCCTTATGGGCAAAATGACCAAGACTCCGTTCTCCGGAACAATGGAGCGAGCAACCAACTTATTGGAAATCATACATACCGATGTGTGCGGTCCAATGAGCGTTGAGGCTCGCGGAGGATACCGTTATGTTCTCACTCTCACGCATTGACTTAAGTAGATATGGGTATGTCTACTTGATGAAACACAAGTCTGAGACCTTTGAAAAGTTCAAGGAATTTCAGAATGAGGTAGAGAATCAACGTGACCGAAAAATAAAGTTCTTACGATCAGATCATGGAGGAGAATATTTAAGTCACGAATTTGGTACACACTTGAGGAAATGTGGAATCGTTTCACAACTCACGCCGCCTGGAACACCTCAGCGTAACGGTGTGTCCGAACGTCGTAATCGCACTCTATTGGATATGGTGCGATCTATGATGTCTCTTACAGATTTACCGCTATCATTTTGGGGATACGCTCTAGAGACAACTACATTCACTTTAAATAGGGCACCGTCTAAATCCGTTGAGACGACACCGTATGAATTATGGTTTGGGAAGAAACCTAAGCTGTCGTTTCTAAAAGTTTGGGGATGCGATGCTTATGTCAAGAAACTACAACCTGAAAAGCTCGAACCCAAATCGGAAAATGCGTCTTCATAGGATACCCTAAGGATACCATTGGGTATACCTTCTACCTTAGATCCGAAGGCAAGATCTTTGTTGCCAAGAACGGATCCTTTCTGGAAAAAGAGTTTCTCTCGAAAGGAGTAAGCGGGAGGAAAGTAGAACTCGATGAAGTACTGCCTCTTGAACCGGAAAGTAGTGCAGCTCAGGAAAATGTTCCTGTGGTACCTACACCTACTGGAGAGGAAATTAATGATGATGATCAAGGTACTTTGGATCAAGTTGCTCTTGAACTTCAGGGTCCACAAGGACACGTTCCACACCAGTGGTATGGCAACCCTGTCACGGAAATCATGTTGTTAGACAACGGTGAACCTTCGAACTATGAAGAAGCGATGGCGGGCCCGGATTCCAACAAATGGCTTGAAGCCATGCAATCCGAGATAGGAACCATGTATGAAAACAAAGTATGGACTTTGACAGACTTGCCCGATGATCGGCGAGCGATAGAAAACAAATGGATCTTTAAGAAGAAGACGGACGCAGATGGTAATGTCACCATCTATAGAGCTCGACTTGTCGCTAAGGGTTATCGGCAAGTTCAAGGGATTGACTACGATGAGACTTTCTCTCCCGTAGCGAAGCTTAAGTCCGTCCGAATCATGTTAGCAATTGCCGCATACTATGATTATGAGATATGGCAGATGGACGTCAAAACAGCGTTCCTCAACGGTTATCTTAAGGAAGAGCTGTATATGATGCAGCCGGAAGGTTTTGTCGATCCTAAGAATGCTAACAAAGTATGCAAGCTCCAGCGATCCATTTATGGGCTGGTGCAAGCATCTCGAAGTTGGAACATTCGCTTTGATGAGATGATCAAAGTGTTTGGGTTTATGCAGACTTATGGAGAAGCCTGCGTTTACAAGAAAGTGAGTGGGAGCTCTGTAGCATTTCTCATATTATATGTAGATGACATACTTTTGATGGGAAATGATATAGAACTCTTGGACAGCATTAAGGCCTACTTGAATAAAAGTTTTTCAATGAAGGACCTTGGAGAAGCTGCTTATATATTAGGCATCAAGATCTATAGAGATAGATCAAGGCGCCTCATAGGTCTTTCACAAAGCACATACCTTGATAAGATTTTGAAGAAGTTCAAAATGGATCAGTCCAAGAAAGGGTTCTTGCTCAGATGCAAGGTGTGAGATTGAGCTCAGCTCAATGCCCGACCACGGCAAAAGATAAAGAAGAGATGAGCGTCATCCCCTATGCCTCAGCCATAGGATCTATTATGTATGCCATGCTGTGTACCAGACCTGATGTAAACCTTGCCGTAAGTTTGGTATGAAGGTACCAAAGTAATCCCGCAAGGAACTTTGACAGCGGTCAAGAATATCCTGAAGTACCGAAAAGGACAAAGGACATGTTTCGTTTATGGAGGTGACGAAGAGCTCGTCGTAAAGGTTACGCCGACGCTTAGCTTCGACACAGATCTGGATGACTCTAAGTCACAAACCGGATACGTGTATATGTTGAATGGTGGAGCGATGGCTGGTGCAGCTGCAAGCAGAAGCGTCGTGGCGGGATCTACATGTGAAGCGGAGTACATGGCAGCCTCGGAGGCAGCGCATGAAGCAATTTGGGTGAAGGAGTTCATCACCGACCTAGGAGTCATACCCAATGCGCCGGGCCGATCAAACTCTTCGTGACAACTTTGGAGCTATTGCACTTGCCAAGGAGCCCAGGTTTCACAAGAAGACCAGGCACATCAAGCGTTGCTTCAACTCCATCCATGAAAATGTTCAAGATGGAGACATAGAAATTTGCAAAGTGCATACGGATCTGAATGTCGCAGATCCGTTGACTAAAGCTCTTTCGCGGGCAAAACATGATCAACACCAGATCTCTATGGGTGTTCGATTCATCACAATGTAACTAGATTATTGACTCTAGTGCAAGTGGGAGACTGTTGGAAATATGCCCTAGAGGCAATAATAAAAGGATTATTCTTATATTTCCTTGTTCATGATAATTGTCTTTTATTCATGCTATAATTTTATTATCCGGAAATCGTAATACACGTGTGAATAAATAGACCACATTATGTCCCTAGTGAGCCTCTAGTTGACTAGCTCGTCGATCAACAGATAGTCATGGTTTCCTGACTATGGACATTGGATGTCAATGATAACGGGATCACATCATTAGGAGAATGATGTGATGGACAAGACCCAATCCTAACATAGCACAAGATCGTGTAGTTCGTTTTGCTAGAGCTTTTCCAATGTCAAGTATCTCTTCCTTAGACCATGAGATCGTGTAACTCCTGGATACCGTAAGAGTGCTTTGGGTGTATCAAACGTCACAACGTAATCGGGTGACTATAAAGGTGCACTACGGTATCTCCGAAAGTGTCATTGGGTTGACACGGATCGAGACTGGATTTGTCACTCCGTATGACGGAGAGGTATCACTGGGCCCACTCGGTAGTGCATCATCATAATGAGCTCAAAGTGACCAAGTGTCCGGTCACGGGTCATGCATTACTGATGCGAGTAAAGTGACTTGCCGGTAACGAGATTGAACGAGGTATTGGGATACCGACGATCGAATCTCGGGCAAGTAACATACCGATTGACAAAGGGAATATTATACGGGATTGTTTGAATCCTCGACATCGTGGTTCATCCGATGAGATCATCGAGGAGCATGTGGGATCCAACATGGGTATCCAGATCCTGCTGTTGGTTATTGCCCGAGAGCCGTCTCGGTCATGTCTACGTGTCTCCCAAACCCGTAGGGTCTACACACTTAAGGTTCGGTGACGCTAGGGTTGTATGAATATGAGTATGCAGTATACCGAATGTTGTTCGGAGTCCCGGATGATATCCCGGACGTCACGAGGAGTTTAGGAATGGTCCGGAGGTAAAGAATTATATATAGGAAGTGGTATTTCGGCCATCGGGAAAGTTTCGGGGTCACCCGGTATTGTACCGGGACCACCGGAAGGGTCCCGGGGGTTCACCGGGTGGGGCCACCCATCCCGGAGGGCCCCATGGGCTGAAGTGGGGAGGGGAACCAGCCCATAGTGGGCTGGTGCGCCCCCCTTAGCCCACCCCCTGCGCCTAGGGTTGAAACCCTAGGGTGGGGGGGCGCCCCACTTGCCTTGGGCGGCACTCCACCCCCCTTGGCCGCCGCCCCCCTTGGGAGAAGGGATCCACAGGGCCGCGCCCCTGGGGCCTATATAAAGGGAGGGGGGGCAGCCGCACCTGAAACTCCGCGCCTCCCCCCCCTGCTACACCTCTTCCTCCTCCGTCACGTGCTTGGCGAAGCCCGCCGAGATCTTGCTGCTCCACCACCACCACGCCGTTGTGCTGCTGCTGGAGCCATCATCATCAACCTCTCCTTCCCCCTTGCTAGATCAAGAAGGAGGAGACGTCTCCCGTCCCGTACGTGTGTTGAACGCGGAGGTGCCGTCCGTTCGGCACTCGGTCATCGGTGATTTGGATCACGGCGAGTACGACTCCATCATCCACGTTCTAGTGAACGCTTCCGCACGCGATCTACAAGTGGTATGTAGATGCAATATCTCTCCCATGACTCGTTGCTTGGATGAACTCATAGATGGATCTTGGTGAAACCGTAGGAAAAATTTTAATTTTTTGCAACGTTCCCCAACACCTCCCCCCTCACAACACCACGACCGACCATGGTAGACGCGTCTACAA
The DNA here is from genome assembly GCA_021605205.1 of Aegilops longissima. NCBI lineage: Eukaryota > Viridiplantae > Streptophyta > Magnoliopsida > Poales > Poaceae > Aegilops > Aegilops longissima. The sequence goes on along the minus strand of CM038677.1, from coordinate 690,093,341 downwards.
CGGAACACCTACTACCATGTAGCCCCTCTGCCGCAACGCAACATCGCCATCGGGTCATGGCAGCTTGAAAGAACATGTGGTGCCCCCATGTGTGGTTGCCTTGAGTTATATTTTAAGGATTGGTCCATGGGCATTTCTTGAAGTCCATGTGTTGGTTTCAAGGATTTTATGAGTTGACCAAGGTGCTATTCAAGGAATTATCCAAAGTTTGGTTAGAGAGAAGACATGAAATAAGGTTGATCAAGACTAAGTCAAGGAGTGAATCAAGTTGATCAACACACAAAGCGTACAAAATGTACCGAGAGGGATCAAGTGATCCCATGGCATGGCAAGCATTGTCCATTACACTTTGTGTACTAACCCGTGGTCTTTGTGAGAGTTGTTTGTGGGGTTAGGTATGTTTCCATGGTCGTGCATCAAAAGGAAGATATCATATAACCCATGGAGGATGACATCAAGTGGTGATCGTCATCAAGGTTGCGGTGTGCAAGTTCAAGTGGAACATCATGAAGAGATCATGCTTGAAGCCTTCCATCCATTGTGGTGACGATGGACTTGTGAAGATGTGTCGAAGAGTAGCTCACCCATAGTGGAGTATGGGGGAGCAATTACCTAGTCTTCATCGAGCCAACTCAATTAAGAAAGGTGGTCCAACTTGAGGTAGTCAAGATCGTCATCATCTAGATCAAGTAGAGTATGTGCAAGGCAAAGGTTTGGCCTTGATAGGTTTTCTATTTTATCGGTCTCATGGTGGTAGTTGGGAGACAGGGTTGTAGGATCGATTGCCGTACTATCAAGGGGGGCTCTCAAGTAAGTAGCTTTATCATATCATTCGTAGAGAGCTCAAACCATTGCATCCTTGCATCATCTTTCTCGTTCTTGTTTGGTATTTGTCTTTGAGAGTTTTAGAGCTTATGGTCGTCTTCATGACAAGCTTGAGTTCATCAAAAACTCCATGCATCTTCTATGATGTTTTCGATGTTGGAGTTTATGCCGGTTCTTCACTAATGGAGGTTTCACATCTCTATATCATAGGCATAATCTCGGTTGCCACGTCTGAAGTTTTCCATTCATGATTTGGCAACTCTTGTCACTTAGCTTTCTATCAAGCTTGAGTTCGTCAAAATCGAAGTCGTCTGTAGAAGTTATGGCAGTTTTGGTCTTCTTGCATCATTCTATTTTGCTTGGGCAGTTTTTCAGCTTGAGCGGTAGTACCTCTCAAGCAATAGTACCTCCGCTGACCAGTACCGCTTCCACTTCCACTTATTTGTATACTTCTGTTGCCCAATCAACTTGAGCGGTAGTAGAGCGGTAGTACCTCTCCCCCGAGCAGTACTACCTCTCAAGCGGTACTACCTCTCCCCCGAGCGGTACTACCTCTCTGGCAGATCTAAACTTTTGTTTTTCTGTCTTGTTGGGCTATTTTTACCGTGCTAAGCGGTAGTACCGCTCCCCCAAGCGGTAGTACCGCTTGAGCACGACTTGTGGGCATAATGGTTGGATTCAGGGGTGCCTATTTAAGGTGGTATTCTTCCCCAATGGTCCCTATCCTTTGAGCTCGAGTTCTTCCCCCATTGTTGACCTTCTTCGAGCTTGCTTTCTCTCAATCCCTCCAATGATTGTTGCTAGTTCTTGATGGAAAAGAGAGAGGATATTTAGATCCACATTTCCACCAATGACTTTCTCCTCTATGTGAGGGAAACCCCTTGGATCTAGATCTTGGAGTTATTTGTGTTCTATTCTTCGTTCTTCGTCTCATTTTCCTCCATAGCATTAGTTGTTGTGGTGCGTTTTGGGAGAGAAGGACTTGGGCACTTCGTGTGCCCTTGCCATTGCATTCGGTGCATCGGTTTGAGTTCTCCACGGTGATACGTGGAAGTGAAGTTGAGAAACTTGTTCCTCTTGGGTTTTTGGGCACCCTAGAGCTTGTTCCTCTTGAGTGCCTTGGTGCCCTAGACAATTGGTGTTGTTGGAGCTCAGTCATTGTGGTGTAGAGCTCTGGGCAAGTGTCGAGGTCTCCAATTAGGTTGTGGAGATCGTCCCGAGCAATTTGACGGGTCCTGGTGACCGCCCCCAAGGGTTGCCAAAGTTTACATGTACGGTGACCGCCTCCAAGGGTTGCCATTTGTACGGGTTCGGTGATCGCCCTCAAGGGCCCCATAGTGGAATCACGACATCTTGCATTGTGCGAGGGCGTGAAGAGATTACGATGGCCCTAGTGGCTTCTTGGTGAGCATTGTGCCTCCACAGTGCTCCAAATGGATATTAGCATCCGGAAGGGTGTGAACTTCGGGAAACATGATCGTCTCCGCCTGCCTCGGTTATCTCTTACTCGAGCCCTTTACTTATGCCCTTGACTTTGTGATAGCCATAGTGTTTCATGTTATATATCTTGCTATCACTTAGTTGTTTATCTTGCTTAGCATAAGTTCTTGGTGCACATAGGTGAGCCTCGTTGTTTTAGCTTTTGTGCTTGACAAATTAAATGCTAGTTTTATTCCGCATTTGTTCAAGCCTAAACCGTAATTATTTTAAAGCGCATATTCACCCCCCTCTAGCTGACATCCATGATCTTTCAATTGGTATCAGAGCCACGTATCTCATTAGTAGGCTTAACCACCTAGAGAGTAATGATGTCAACTAGAGAAGTAGGATTCTCTCACACTCTTAGTTTTGATGATAAAATTTTTAATGTTTGAGTAATTCGCATGCTTAATCTCTTTAGGGTCATGGTCCCACATTTAGAGCGAATTGTAGATATGGGTTTTTCTCCTCCAAAGGATCCTCAAAGATTGTCTCTAGAGGACGAGAAAAACTCTTATCTCAATGCTCAAGCTTCTAATGTGCTTTTCAATGCTTTGAGCAATGTAGTTATATTTCAATTTATGCCGTTTTGGGATGCTCATGAGTTGTGGACAAAGCTTCAAGATCAATATGGTGTGTCCATGATTTGTGGGGATGATTGTTCTCCCTCCACCTCCGATCGTGTTATGTTCTCAACTTCTTATACTTCACCTACATGTGGATTACCACAAGATAATGATATGTTGAGTAGTGGTGTCCATTGCAATGATGATAACGGGCTTATTGTTAATGATTCTTCATCACTATCTTAGTGCAATGCTTCATCTTTGGACTTTGACACTTCGAGCACCGTACATGTTTCATATGCTTGTGTTGATAGTCCTTGCATATCATGTAGAAATGGCTTGACCAAATCTCATGATGATATGCTTGCTATATCTTGTTTCCATGATAAAAATGCATGTATTTCCTCGAGTTGTTTTGCTAACAATGTAGAGGAAACCCAACACTCCATGAAACAAGATGTGGTCTTGAATGGTGCTTCAAGGGATCTTACATCATCATCTATTGTTTCTAACTTTTGCCTTATGGCTAAGGCTTTGAAGGTATCTCCTACTTCGAATCCCGATATATCTTGTGATGATGATGTTAATAATGATGAAGAAAACGATAATGTTGCCTCCTTAAAAATTAAACGAGAAATGATCTTTTAAGCTCTTCATAAGAATAAAATTGCTCGTTCCAACTTCATGGAAATTATGTCTATTGCCATTGAGGGAAAGAAATACATTGAGGAGTTGGAATCTCATCTCAAGGAGCATGAGGTCACCATTGATAAAATGGAAGGACATGAGCGTGATTACGCTAGTGAGATCGCGGACCTCTCTCAAGCTCTTGAACTTGAACAAACCACCAAGGAATCTCTTGAGGAGACTTTTGCTCTAGAAGTATCTAGAGTGAGGGAATCTCATGATAGAGCTCTTGAGGTGGCCAATGATTTCATAACTAATAATAATAAGTTGCACATGTTAAACTCCTTGAAGACTTTGAGCACCTCGAAAATGGCTCAAGGGTCATTAAGAGTGAGCTCATCAAACTCACCGAGTCTCATGCTCAACTTAAAGCTTCATATTCAATAGAGCTTGCCAAGTTGTCTTCTCCTCTTGTTGTTAATGATTATGCTTGTGCTACTAACTCTACTTCTTATGAAGCATCCATTTTGAAGGAGAATGTTGAGCTAAGGGATCAACTTGAGTTGCTATCTAGCAATTACGGGAAATTGGAAGAAAGTCATGTAAATCTCAAAAGCTCTCATGATGATCTTCTAGTATCCCATCATGTGCTAAAGATAGCTCATGGGGCTATGATTACTAAGGTAACATTTAGTGAGCCTCATGTGGACACTAGCACTACCTCAAGTCAAAATGCTATATTGCCATGTGCTAGTCCTCGTAATTCATCTACTTATAATGTTGCTACATCTTGTGATGAATTGATTTCCATGCCTTGTTGCTCTAACAAGGAAGCGTATACTTCCTTTAGTACTTGTGTTGATACTAACCATGTGGAGGAAATCAAAGAGCTCAAGGCCCAAGTCACTTCTTTGAAGAAAGACTTGGAAAAGTGTCATGAAGGGAAGTCCAGACTCAAGAATATATTGAGTGTGAAAAAAATACCCCAATGACAAAGGTGGATTTGGATTCAACTCCAATAAGAAGTCCAAGATCAACAAGAAGAAGGTCCAAGAACAAGTCAAGAATTCGGCCAAGAGTGTATGGTTCAAGTGCAAAATTGAAGGGCATCATGTTAGATCTTGCCCATTGGAGAAGAAGGCCATTAGTGACAAGCAACAAGGGAAAAGGCCACAAGTTCAATCTCATGCTCAACCACAAGTTGAAGGAAGGTTGCTTCCCATGAAGACTCAAGGTAATGATCTTCAAGTTGAGAAGTCAACTAAGAAGAAAGAAAAAGTAGATGTTGCTACTTATGCCGTGAGAAGGGTCACCTTGCTTCTTCATGCATGAATGGTACCTTATCCAACCCGATTCTAATTAATGATATTTATTCTCTTCGAAAGGATAAGGTTGGCAATGTGTTTTCCAAGTTTGTTGGTACTCAAAGTGGTTTCAAGCACAGAACCGTTTGGGTAGCCAAGCCTATTGTGACTAATCTCTTAGGACCCAACTTGGTTGGGGACCAACAAGCTCAAACTTGATCAATAGGTGACGTTGGAGGGAATTGGAGACTTGGCTACATCATGAAGAATTAAGGGATCTTCATCATTCATAGTCTCAAGCCAAGTCATTTGGATTATCAAGTTTCTATCTTATATCCAGTGTGCCTCCTTGCGGTAACTTGTACTTAATTTTTTTACATTGAAAGTTAGTTTCCCTTTGCATGTTTTGGTTTTGTTCCTTGCATGTGTTTGTATATGTTGTGCCTCCAATTTTATTATCTTGAGAAATCAAGTATGTATATGTTGGTTTGCACAACATGTACGTGTGAGTCGTGTGTTGAGCCTTTGTGCATCTTGTTTGTATCTTAGTTGGCTCTTGTGAGAGATTAATGGAATATCCCATTTTGTGGCAGTGATGTCCCTTGGGCACTTCACTATCCTACAAATGTGTGTACATGAGGAATACCACATAGTATTGATATTCAAGATTATATAGTCTCTATGTGGTATGTCTTCTCATGAGAAATTCAAATTCTGAATAGTCCATTAATTATCTCTTGTTGAATCCTTATTGCCTCTTGTTAAGTTTTCTTTGGTATCACATTATGGGGGAGTAATGTGCTATGTGCATATTACAAGCCTAGAAAATGTGTACATTTGAGATATTGTCACCTAGAGTTGATATTGCAAATTATCTTGTTCCTAGGTGACATGTTAGCTCTACAAGTTGCAATTTTCTTATGTGCTTTGTGTGAAAATGATGTTGGATATCGTTGCTATCTACCACTGGGAATTATTTCCAAATACTTCTTGTCTTTTGACAACTGGTACTCACTTATGTGGTAGGATTTATTGATCATCTTTACGTTGGCTTTTTTTACTTGCTTATCTCTTGCCAAGGAATGTGTCAACTCCCGTTGTCTTTCATGCCACCTGCGGAACTTGTTATTTCTTGATCTTGTCTAGTGTTGTTCTAAATATAGTGAAAGTGGCGATCTCATCTTGTGCGTTTTGTATTCTATTGCAAATTCTCTATAATGCACAACTCTTGGGGAGCTATCCTTTCTTTAGAACACTCATCTTGTGATCCTTATCAAGTATGTGTTGGTGGAAGGCAACCGTTTCTTTTTGGTACTTTGTGCTATCATGAAACTTTGTAGAGGGTTTTGTTTGTTTGGAACCTTCCTCTCTTTTGGGAGTTTGATATCTTTCAGTTAGTGTGTATCAATGGATATCTCATTCCTTGGTGTATCTTTTGGTATCCTTCAAGTGATGATTTATTCATTTGGTATCTTTTCTTCACTTTTATTTCCTTTTCAATTGGTATCGGTTCTTGAAAGTCTTGAGTATGCATATTTACTATATGTACTTTCTTTAGCATGCTTTCTTTATTTGACCCAATATATAGGGAAACTCCACCAAGTCTCTAATTGAAAAAAATGTGCATGAGATTCAATTTCACATCAAGTTGCACATATTCATGTGGAGTTTGTCCTATGTATTGTTGGTTCTCTAACTCCATGGTCCCAATGAGTTTGGGTACCAATTATTTTGTGTTGTTGTTCTAGGAACAATTGGAGATACATTGGATGCTCAGCTCACTCACAAGGAAGGTGGTGTCACCATGTGCTTATCGGAGTCAAGCTAGGATGATCAACGAACCATTATCTACTACATCATTCCAATGCTATCTCGGTAACAAGTATCTACTTCATGCATACTTTTCTTACATTCAACCTTGTGTAGGTTTTGCATCATGGCATGAATTTCTTGATCCGTTCTTGTGATACTTGTTTCCTTTCTCAAAGCATCCCAATGATGATCTCTTGTTTCTAGTTGTGATGTATTTGATGGATGTGTGGTAGGAGTTCATTTATATACAATAAGTCCATATCTAGCGATGTGCTATGCCTTCAAGCAAATATCTTATTGGTATATTTATGACTTCCTTGTGGATATCTTGTTCTTTCCTTTTTTTGTAACTATTTCGTGTGTACAACCTTCTTTGTGGATTGATATCATCATGATTTTCATCTACCTATAATCTTCCACACTTGAGATAAGTTACATCTCTAGTTGATATCCTTATTATTTCACGTCCACCTTGTCCTTGGTGGTTCCGTGAAAGGATTTATCTTGAGTGCGCGTCTTATATCATTGCATCTTGATGCACTCTGATACGTCTCCATCGTATCTACTTTTCCAAGCTCTTTTGCCCTTGTTTTGGACTCTAATTTGCATGATTTGAATGGAACAAACCCGGACTGACGCTGTTTTCAGCAAAACTGCCATGGCGTTATTTTTGTTCAGAAATAAAAGTTCTCGGAATGACCTGAAACTTCACGGAGAATATTTTTGGAATATATAAAAAATATTGGCGAAAGAATGAACCGAGGGGGACCCGCCTGTTGTCCACAAGGGTGGGGGGCGCGCCCCCTGGCTTGTGGGTCCCACAAAGCTCCACCGACCTCAACTCCAAATCCATATATTCACGTTCGTAGAGAAAAAAAATCAAAGAGAAGGATTCATCGCATTTTACGATACGGAGCCGCCGCCACCTCCTGTTCTTCATCTAGAGGGTAGATCTGGAATCCGTTTGGGGCTCTGGAGAGGGGAAATCGACGCCGTCGTCATCATCAACCATCCTCCATCCCCAATTTCATGATGCTCATCGCCGTGCGTGAGTAATCCCATCGTAGGCTTGCCTGACGGTGATGGGTTGGATGCGATTTACCATGTAATCGAGTTAGTTTTGTTAGGGTTTGATCCCTAGTATCCACTATGTTCTAAGATTGATGTTGCTATGACTTTGCTATGCTTAATGCTTGTCACTAGGGCCCGAGTGCCATGATTTCATATCTGAACCTATTATGTTTTCATGATATATATATATATATATATATATATATATATATATATATATATATATATATATATATATATATATATATATATATATATATATATATATATATATATATATGTTCTTGATCCTATCTTGCAAGTTGTAGACACCTACTACGATCTATGATCCGCATACCCCAATGTGACAATAATTGGGATTTTTTCCGGTGATTACCGTAGTTTGAGGAGTTCATGTATTCACTAAGTGTTAATGCTTTGGTCCGGTTCTCTATTAAAAGGAGGCCTTAATATCCCTTAGTTTCCATTAGGACCCCGCTGCCACGGGAGGGTAGGACAAAAATGTCATGCAAGTTTTCCATAAGCAAATATATGACTATATTCGGTATACATGCCTACACTATATTGATGAATTGGAGCTAGTTCCGTGTCACCCTATATTATAACTGTTGCATGATGAATGCCATCTGACATAATTATCCATCATTGATCCATTGCCTACGAGCTTTTCACATATTGATCTCTGATACTATTACTTTTGTTACCGTTACCGTTACTTCCATACTACTTTGCTACTAAATATTTTGCTGCAGATATTAAGTCTTTCATGTGTAATTGAATTGGCAACTCAGCTTCTAATACTTGAGAATATTCTTTGGCTCCCCTTGTGTCGAATCAATAAATTTGGGTTGAATACTCTACCCTCGGAAACTGTTGCGATCCCCTATACATGTGGGTTTTCACACTACTGCAGGATGGTCCACACTACAATCAGAGACCCTTCGACGAAACTATGTGCGATGCCATAATCGCAAATGGTGGTGTAAAAGAACCGTCAAAAAGGTGCAAAACGTTTGCAATGACGGATGCATTAAACACTGTTCAGATTTTAGTTACGTGTGCGATGCAGGGCATATGGTTCAGCTCAATTAACTGTTTGTGATGAGGAGGAACAAAAGAAACAGGCAGCCAGATGAAGGCGTGTGCGATATATAGCATACGGTTCACTAGGATGAACTATGTGTGATTAGGCAACACAATGGAAACGGTTCAACTGAACAAGATGTGTGTGATACGCGCCAAACAGGTCTGTAATCAGAAATGTGTGCGAAGAGCCGAAGACCAATAATAACATAGGCGATTGCTGCTAATAAGCCGTGTGATTTGCTCTGTCTACAGTAGAATAACATGTATATATATAACTGAAATAAACATCCAATTACATAAGTGACTATACAGATCATTCGCACACACCTCAATAAACAATTGCATGCATTCTAAAGTAGGAGAAATGATCGTCTAGTCATCTACTTCTTGTGACGCTCCCGCCACTGCTTTGTGGCTCGATCCCTCGTCTGGGGCAGGAAGAAGAAATTTCCTCATGTCAACGATCCGCCTGTACATCTCGTAGCTTGTGTACGCGTCCATGCCGCGTACTTGACATGTTGTTCATCCAGTCTCTCAGGCCACACACTGTGCCAGGCGTTCTTGTCCTTATTGCTCTCATTCTTCATCTTCATGTAGTAGGGGTTGATGATAGCCGAGGCGAGGTCAACTAGGGAGTTCAGTTTGTTTTTGTCGCTGCCCTAGACCTTGTAGTGGTGCTACACCGAGTTCTTGCGAGAGGAGGAGGAGCGCATCGTCGAGCACACAAAGAGCCTTACCTCTGCCGTGGCCGCGACACACGCCGCCTCAGAGGCGAGGAATCAGGAGATCTACGAGGAGAACCACCGCTTCGAGAGGGGTCGTCTGGAGCGGCAGAGGGCGTTCGAGGTGAGCGTCGCTGAAGCTGCAATAGCGGCAGGCACCGTATTGCGGTTGCCCAGCTCGTCGGTAGGCTCCTCCTCCTCCGCCTCTTACTGAGGGCGCTCGGCAGAGGATAGGTAGCCAGAAGTAGTACAAAGCCCCTCCGCAGTAGTAGTAGTAGTATTTAGGGGCTATTTTGTTTAGTTCATTTGACTATTGATGTGGTGGAAATGTACAACATACTTAAAATTAGCTAGTATATATAGTTGAACTAGCTATTTCAGTACGTGGTTGGGAACAATTGGGGAAAAGTTTGGTCGGTTCAGCTGTCGAGTTGAACAGTCTGCACAAATTAAGAAGGACTGCTTAATCTATGAATGAAATCTATGCTTAATTAGTGAATTTTAGTTGCAAAAATTAGACACTGCTAGTGATTTTTAGCTTCATATTTTGACAAATTGCAGTGTTACAAGGTTGACAAATGGCAATGTTACTAGATCAAAAAATGTCAATCTTTCCAGTTTGACAAATGGCAACATACCTCATATGACAGATGCAAATCTTACCAAATTGTTTGTAAGTGGTTGCACATGGGTCATCCAAAAGAACCGTTTGCGTTGAAGAGATGCACAAATCCTGCTCTCACTTTGCATACGGTGTTCTATCTAAAACGTTTGCGATCAACAGCCGCAAAAATCCCACTCGACACATTTGGATATGGGTGTTCTAACTAAAACGTTTGTGATGGGTGTTTTATATTTAAAAACCATTGACGTTTTTTCAAAAGAAAATCATTTGATTAGTCTGTACATTAAGAGAGAAAAACACAAGTTCGCTCAAACCATGTCTTTCATTCAGTCATACTGCGAATTTATATTCATATGATCGTGATACAGTATTAAACCCAAGAAAAAAACTATTTCTGGCGGCGGCAGAGGCGGCGTGCCGCGCCGTCGTTGTTGTTGTTGTCATCCTTCAGGACGCCGTTGTTGAAGTCTTCAATGCAACACAAAATGTTCTTCACTTGTAAATCAAACATCATGTCGTCCCGGGATCGACGATCGGGGCGCGGGAGGACGACAGTTGGTGGCGCTGAGAGGTAGCGTTCGACGGCGGCGTCCCATGCCGCTGAGGGGGGCGCGCTCACGGAGAGGAAGGCGGGTGATACGTCTCCAACGTATCTATAATTTTTGATTGCTCCATGCTATACTATCTACTGTTTTAGGCAATATTGGGCTTTATTTTCCACTTTTATATTACTTTTGGGACTAACCTATTAACCGGAGGCCCAGCCCAGATTTGCTGTTTTATGCCTATTTCAGTGTTTCGAAGAAAAGGAATATCAAACGGAGTCAAAACGGAACGAAATCAACTGGAGAAGTTATTTTTGGAAGGAAAGCCATCCGATGGACTTGGAGTGCACGTCGAGAAAAGAAGGAGGTGCTCACGAGGGTGGGGGCGTGCCCACCCCAGGGCGCGCCCGCCTCGTGGACCCCCTTCATTCCACCCACGCACCCCTGCACCCATATATACCACGTATCCTAAAACTTCCAGAACAGAAGATAGATCGGGAGTTCCGCCGCCGCAAGCCTCTGTAGCTACCAAAACCTCTCGGGAGCCCGTTCGGCACCTGCGGGGGGGAACCCATCACCGTGGCTATCTTCATCATCCGGCGCTATCCATGACGAGGAGGGAGTAGTTCACCCTCGGGGCTGAGGGTATGTACCAGTAGCTATGTGTTTGTTCTCTCTCTCTCTCTCTCTCTCTCTCTCTCTCGTGTTCTCTCTCGTGTTCCCTCTATGGCACGATCTTGATGTATCCCGAGCTTTGCTATTGTAGTTGGATCCTATGATGTTTGTCCCCCTCTACTCTCTTGTGATGAATTGAGTTTCCCCTTTGAAGTTATCTTATCGGATTGAGTCTTTTATGAGAACACTTGATGTATGTCTTGCCGTGTTTATCTGTGGTGACAATGGGATATCACGCGCCACTTGATGTATGTTTTGGTGAACAACTTGCGGGTTCCGCCCATGAACCTATGCATAGGGGTTGGCACACGTTCTTGACTCTCCGGTAGAAACTTTGGGGCACTCTTTGAAGTACTTTTATGTTGGTTGGATGAATCTGAGATTGTGTGATGCATATCGTATAATCATGCCCACGGATACTTGAGGTGACATTGGAGTATCTAGGTGACATTAGGGTTTTGGTTGATTTGTATCTTAAGGTGTTATTCTAGTACGAACTCTAGGGATGTTTGTGACACTTATAGGAATAGCCCAATGGATTGATTGGAAAGAATAACTTTGAGGTGGTTTTGTACCCTACCATAATCTCTTCGTTTGTTCTCCGCTATTAGTGGCTTTGGAGTGACTCTTTGTTGCATGTTGAGGGATTTTTATATGATCTATCTATGTTATTATTGTTGAGAGAACTTGCACTAGTGAAAGTATGAACCCTATGCCTTGTTTCCTAGCATTGCAATACCGTTTACGATCACTTTTACCACTTGTTACCTTGCTGTTTTCATATTTTCAGATTACAAAAACCTATATCTACCATCCATATTGCACTTGTATCACCATCTCTTTGCCGAACTAGTGCACCTATACAATTTACCATTGTATTGGGTGTGTTGGGGACACAAGAGACTCTTTGTTATTTGGTTGCAGGGTTGCATCCTACGCCTCCCACGGATTGATAAACCTTAGGTCATCCACTTGAGGAAAATTTGCTACTGTCCTACAAACCTGTGCACTTGCAGGCCCAACAACGTCTACAAGAAGAAGGTTGTGTAGTAGACATCAAGCTCCTTTCTGGCGTCGTTGCCGGGGAGGCTAGGTAATGGAAGGTATATCTTTAGATCTTGCAATCAAATCTTTTTTTCTTGTTTTATCACTAGTTTAGTTTATAAAAGAAAATTACAAAAAATATGGAATTGAGTTTGTCTCATACGCTTCATCTTTTTAATATCTTTCATGAGTATGATGGAAAGGAAAATTGTGCCAAAGTGTTAGAATAAGAATGCATTAAAATATTTGGCACTAAATATTTGAATGATGAGCATGATTGCAATGTTGTTAGTATGAATTCCTTGAATATCCATGATGCTAATGATATGCAAAGCCACAAGCTTGGGGAAGTTATGTTTGATGAAGATGATATTTTTTGTCCCCCAAGCTTTGATGAGCAAATTTACTATGATGAAAGCATGCCTCCTATCTATGATGGTTATTGTGATGACACGTATGCTTTAAATAATAATGATAACCATGAAACTTGTCATTTTGATCTTAATTTTCAATCATATGATAGTTATTTTGTTGAGTTTGCTCCCACTACTATTCATGAGAATAAAATTTCTTACGTGGAAAGTAGTTAATTTTATATGCTTGTAGATCGTGAAAAGAATGCTTTAGGTGCTGGTTATATTGTTAAATTCATTCATGATGCTACTGAAAATTATTATGAGGGAGGAATATATGCTTGTAGGAATTGCAATAATATCAAGTTTCCTCTCTATGTGCTTAAAATTTTAAAGTTATGCTTGTTTTGCCTTCCTATGCTAGTTGATTATTGTTCCCATAAGTTGTTTGCTCACAAAATCCCTATGCATAGGAAGTGGGTTAGACTTAAATGTGCTAGTCATATTCTTCATGATGCTCTCTTTATGTTTCAATTCTTATCTTTGATGTGAGCATCATTGAAATCATCATGCCTAGCTAGGGGCGTTAAACGATAGCGCTTGTTGGGAGGCAACCCAATTTTATTTTAGTTTCTTTCTTTTTGTTTCTGTTTAGTAATAAATAAGCCATCTAGCCTCTTTTTAGATGTGGTTTTGTGCTTTAATTAGTGTTTGTGCCAAGTAGAACCTTTGGGAAGACTTGGGTGAAGTCTTTATGATCATGCTGTAAGAAACAGAAACTTTAGCGCTGACGAAATTAGCTAGAACCTTTTACTGGAGAGTGCTATTTAGTTGATTCTTTTTGCATATGATCAAATTCCTCAGGTCCACCAATTTATTTTAGAATTTTTGGAGTTCCAGAAGTTTGCGTTAGTTACAGATTACTACAGACTGTTCTGTTTTTGACAGATTCTGTTTTTCGTGTGTTGCTTGCTTATTTTGATGAATCTATGGCTAGTAAAATAGTTTATAAAACATAGAGAAGTTGTAATACAGTAGTTTTAACACCAGTATAGATAAATAATGAGTTCATTACAGTACCTTGAAGTGGTGTTTTGTTTTTTTCCGCTAACGGAGCTCACGAGTTTTCTGTTAAGTTTTGTGTTGTGAAGTTTTCAAGTTTTGGGTAAAGATTCGATTGACTATGGAATAAGGAGTGGCAGAGCCTAAGCTTGGGGATGCCCAAGGCACCCCAAGGTAATATTCAAGGATAACCAAGAGCCTAAGCTTGGGGATGCCCCGGAAGGCATCCCCTCTTTCGTCTTCGTTCATCGGTAACTTTACTTGGAGCTATATTTTTATTCACCACATGATATGTGTTTTGCTTGGAGCGTCATTTTATTTTCTTTAGCTTTTCTTGCTGTTTGAATAAAGTATCAAGATCTGAAATTCTTAAATGTGGGAGAGTCTTCACATAGTTGTATAATTATTCGACTACTCATTGATCTTCACTTATATCTTTCGGAGTAGTTTGTCATTTGCTCTAGTGCTTCACTTATATCTTTTAGAGCATGGTGGTAGTTTTATTTTGAAGAAATAGATGAACTCTCATGCTTCACTTATATTATTTTGAGAGTCTTAAATAGCATGGTAATTTTTTTAAATAATCATAATATGCTAAGCATAAAAGGTTTGTAAGAATTCTTATGAGTGTGTTGAATACTAAGAAAAGTCATGCTAGTTGGGTGATTATGAATTTAAAGAATGCTTGTGTTGAAGTTAGCAAGTCCCGTAGCATGCATGTATGGTTAAAGTTGTGTAACAAATTTGAAACATGAAGTGTACCTGGCTTGTGCATCCTTATGAGTGGCGGTCGGGGACGAGCGATGGTCTTTTCCTACCAATCTATCCCCCTAGGAGCATGCGCGTAGTACTTGATTTTTGATGACTTCTAAATTTTTGAAATAAGTATATGAGTTCTTTTGACTAATGTTGAGTCCATGGATTATACGCACTTTTACCTTTCCGCCTTTGCTAGCCTCTTTGGTACCGTGCATTGCCCTTTCTCACCTTGAGAGTTGGTGCAAACTTCACCGGTGCATCAAAACCCCGTGATACGATACGCTCTATCACACATAAACCTCCCTATATCTTCCTCAAAACAGCCACCATACCTACCTATTATGGCATTTCCATAGCCATTCCGAGATATTATTGCCATGCAACTTTCCACCGTTCCGTTCATCATCATCATGACATACTTTACTTTTGTCATAATGCCATTGCATAATCATGTAGTTGACATCGTATTTGTGGCAAAGCCACCATGCATTATTTTTCATACATGTCACTCTTGATTCATTGCACCATCCCGATACATCACGGAGGCATTCATATAGAGTCATATCTTGTTCTAGTTTCGAGTTGTAATCCTTATGTTGTAATCAATAGAAGTGTGATGATCATCATTATTAGAGCATTGCCCAAAAAAAGAGAAAGGCAAAAAAAGAAAGGCCCAAAAAAAGAGAAAATAAATAAAAAGGGCAATGTTACTATCCTCTTACCACACTTGTGCTTCAAAGTAGCACCTTGTTCTTCATGTAGTGAGTCTCATATTTTGTGCTTCAAAGTAGCACCATGTTTTTCATATAGTGAGTCTCATAAGTTGTCTTGTTCATACTAGTGGGAATTTTTCATTATAGAACTTGGCTTGTATATTCCTACGATGGGCTTCCTCAAATGCCCTAGGTCTTCATGAGCAAGCAAGTTGGATGCACACCCACTAGTTTTCTTTTGTTGAGCATTCATAGCTCTAGTGCATCCGTTGCATGGCAATCCCTACTCCTCATGTTGACATCAATTGATGGGCATCCCCATAGCCCGTTGATTATCCTCGTCAATATGAGACTTTCTCCTTTTTTGTCTTCTCCACACAATCCCCATCATCATATTCTATTCCACCCATACTGCTATATCCATGGCTCACGCTCATGTATTGCGTGAAGGTTGAAAAAGTTTGAGATTATTTAAGTATGAAACAATTGCTTGGCTTGTCATCGGGGGTATAGAAAGTTGGGAACATCTTTGTGTGACGAAAATTAAGCATAGCCTAACTATATGATTCTGTAGGGATGAACTTTCTTTTGCCATGCTATTTTGAGAAGACATGATTACTTTGATTAGTATGCTTGAAGTATTACTATTTCTTTTATCAATATGAACTTTTATTTTGTATTCATTCGGATCTGAATATTCATACCACAATTAAGAAGATTTACATTGAAATTATGCCAAGTAGCACTCCGCATCAAAATTATCTTTTTATCATTTACCTACTCGAGGACGAGCAGGAATTAAGCTTGGGGATGCTTCATACGTCTACAACGTATCTATAATTTCTGATTGCTCCATGCTATATTATCTACTGTTTTAGGCAATATTGGGCTTTATTTTCCACTTTTATATTACTTTTGGGACTAACCTATTAACCGGAGGCCCAGCCCAGATTTGTTGTTTTATGCCTATTTCAGTGTTTCGAAGAAAAGGAATATCAAACGGAGTCAAAACGGAACGAAATCAACTGGAGAAGTTATTTTTGGAAGGAAAGCCACCCGATGGACTTGGAGTGCACGTCAGGAAAGAAGGGAGGTGCTCACAAGGGTGGGGGGCGCCCCCTTCCTCGTGCCCCCCCCCTTCCGTCCACCGACGTACCCCCTGCACCCATATATACCTACGTATCCTAAAACTTCCAGAACAAAAGATAGATAGGGAGTTCCGCCGCCGCAAGCCTCTGTAGCCACCAAAAATCTCTCGGGAGCCCGTTCCTGCACCCTGCCGAAGGGGGAACCCATCACCGGTGGCTATCTTCATCATCCCGGCGCTATCCATGACGAGGAGGGAGTAGTTCACCCTCGGGGCTGAGGGTATGTACTAGTAGCTATGTGTTTGATCTCTCTCTCTCTCTCTCTCTCTCTCTCTCTCTCTCTCTCTCGTGTTCTCTCTCGTGTTCCCTCTATGGCACGATCTTGATGTATCCCGAGCTTTGCTATTGTAGTTGGATCCTATGATGTTTGTCCCCCTCTACTCTCTTGTGATGAATTGAGTTTCCCCTTTGAAGTTATCTTATCGGATTGAGTCTTTTATGAGAACACTTGATGTATGTCTTGCCGTGTTTATCTGTGGTGACAATGGGATATCACGTGCCACTTGATGTATGTTTTGGTGAACAACTTGCGGGTTCCGCCCATGAACCTATGCATAGGGGTTGGCACACGTTCTTGACTCTCCGGTAGAAACTTTGGGGCACTCTTTGAAGTACTTTTATGTTGGTTGGATGAATCTGAGATTGTGTGATGCATATCGTATAATCATGCCCACGGATACTTGAGGTGACATTGGAGTATCTAGGTGACATTAGGGTTTTGGTTGATTTGTATCTTAAGGTGTTATTCTAGTACGAACTCTAGGGATGTTTGTGACACTTATAGGAATAGCCCAATGGATTGATTGGAAAGAATAACTTTGAGGTGGTTTTGTACCCTACCATAATCTCTTCGTTTGTTCTCCGCTATTAGTGGCTTTGGAGTGACTCTTTGATGCATGTTGAGGGATTTTTATATGATCTATCTATGTTATTATTGTTGAGAGAACTTGCACTAGTGAAAGTATGAACCCTATGCCTTGTTTCCTAGCATTGCAATACCGTTTACGCTCACTTTTACCACTTGTTACCTTGCTGTTTTTATATTTTCAGATTACAAAAACCTATATCTATCATCCATATTGCACTTGTATCACCATCTCTTCGCCGAACTAGTGCACCTATACAATTTACCATTGTATTGGGTGTGTTGGGGACACAAGAGACTCTTTGTTATTTGGTTGCAGGGTTGTTTGAGAGAGACCATCTTCATCCTACGCCTCCCACGGATTGATAAACCTTAGGTCATCCACTTGAGGGAAATTTGCTACTGTCCTACAAACCTGTGCACTTGCAGGCACAACAACGTCTACAAGAAGAAGGTTGTGTAGTAGACATCAGCGGGCGGCCATGGAAGTCAAAGGGCTCGCTTCCCAGTGAGGCTGCGCAGCGTACAGCTCGCACGCTCCCCGATGAGCCTGCGCATTCGAGGATGGCTTGCAGGCCTCTCAGTCAGCCTATGCACCGGACTGCGCTCGCATGCCTCCCATTCAGTCAAGGTCAAGCAGCTGTCCGCACGGCACCTCCTATAGCCATTAAAACCAAGACACGTGGCGTCACGTGAATGGTTAACAGAACGCACACAGTTTGAATTATACAAACGTTAGCGATATTAAAGTGGCAGCTATTTCTTCAAAATGCCTTTGTTGGCTGTCATTATTTGAGTGCGCCTTCTCTCAAAATGGACACGAAAAATACCACAACATGTCGGGTGCCATTGTATGATAGCATGCCAAGTTTCATGAATTTCAGACGAGTTTTGGATTTACTAGAATTTAAAAATAAAGTATCTCAACATTTTACCGGCAATCAATGGTGCTCTGGTGTTTGAAATTCATTCCCATTTCTTGCATGGGACCTAAGCATGCACCCAAGGACACATATTTGATTTTTCAACCAATTATATGCACTGGAGCATGTGCATGTAGTTCAAATTTGAATTATGCACATAAATGCATTGAAAACTCAGTTAATGCATAAAAATGTCCAAACGAACCCCAAAAAATCACAAAAATTGACACAACACTCCTGTTGTTCTATGTTGAGACGAGAAATTTTTTGAAAGCAATAAGAGGAAATGGATATCGTTTCGTCCCCAAAGGTGGGACGTTCCCTACCGAAACCATCATGCTTATTGTGAGAAGCTCTAGTTTGTGAGAAGCATATACCCAAACCTGCCCCAAATGGGACAATTTTTTTACCACGACATGTTGATGTCGCTCCATGATAGCATGCCAAATTTCATGAATTTCAGACGAGTATTGGATTT
This sequence comes from Aegilops longissima, assembly GCA_021605205.1. Taxonomy (NCBI): domain Eukaryota; kingdom Viridiplantae; phylum Streptophyta; class Magnoliopsida; order Poales; family Poaceae; genus Aegilops; species Aegilops longissima. The sequence goes on along the minus strand of CM038677.1, from coordinate 690,074,659 downwards.
ACTAGAATTTAAAAACAAGGCATCTCAATGTTTTGCCGGCAATCAACGGTGCCCTGGTGTTTGAAATTCATTACAATTTCTTGCATGGGACCTAAGCATGCACCCAAGGACACAGATTTGATTTTTCAACCAATTTATATGCACTGGAGCATGTGCATGTAGTTCAAATTTGAATTATGCACATGAATGCATTGAAAACTCAGTTAATGCATAAAAATGTCCAAACGAACCCCGAAAAATCACAAAAATTGACACAACACTCCTGTTGTTTTATGTTGACACGATAAATTTTTTGAAAGCAATAAGAGGCAATGGATATCATTTCGTTCCCAAATGTGGGACGTTCCCTATCAAAACCATCATGCATGTTGTGAGAAGCATATACCCAAACCTGCACCAAATGGGAAAAAAAAATTACCACGGCATGTTGATGCCGCTCCATGATAGCATGCCAAGTTTCATGAATTTCAGACGAGTTTTCGATTTGCTGAAATTTAAAAACCAGGTATCTCAATGTTTGCGGCCGAGTGACAGTGGCAGGGTGCGTGACATTCATTCCCATTTATTGCATGGGACCTAAGCATGCAACCAAGAACACATATTTGAATTTTCAACCAATTTATATGCATTAGAGCATGTGCATGTAGTTCAAATTTGAATTATGCACATGAATGCATTGAAAACTCAGTTAATGCATAAAAATGTCCAAACGAACCCCAAAAAATCACAAAAATCGACGCAACACTCCTGTTGTTCTATGTTGACACAAGAATTTTTTTGAAAGCAATAAGAGGCAATGGATATTGTTTCGTCCCCAAATGTGGGACGTTCCCTATCGAAACCATCATGCGTGTTGCGAGAAGCTCTGGTTTGTGAGAAGAATATACCCAAACCTGCCCCAAATGGGACAAAAAATTTACCACGGCATGTTGATGCCGCTCCATGATAGCATGCCAAGTTTCATGAATTTCAGACGAGTTTTGGATTTAAAAGAATTTAAAAACCAGGTATCGCAATGTTTGCGACCGAGTGACGGTGGCAGGGTGGTTGACATTTTTTTTTCGCGAATACGAAAGTTGTGTATCTTTGTATTGATAGAAGAAGGAGTACAAGCATGGGGTTACAACGCTAACGAGTCCATGTACGCACTAGGCATGGTGTACAAGCGAAGGAGCACAACAGAAAGGGGGTATGCTCAGCCCCACTACTGAAACTAGAGGCTAAGCACTGGGGAGAATGTGTTGTAGTCCGGTGGCGCCCGCCTTGGCCCATAGGCGCGCCTCGTCTTTGATGATCTCAGAGGTGAAGGTGACTGATGGTGTCGCTCCGTCAAATATGCAGACGTTGCGGTGCTTCCAAATCCACCAAGCAGAAAGGATGATGAGGGAGGATAGACCCTTGCGCATAGGAGCGGGCGCGAGGTCGAGAGAGGATTGCCACCATAGCTGAAAAGGCGTGTCCGGGGCAGGGAGGCCAATGGGCACTCGTGCCCAACCGAGGATCTCGTGCCAAACCTGGCGTGAGAAAGAGCATCCGGCAAGTAGATGGTGCATGGTCTCCTCCTCCTGGCCGCAAAGGACGCAAGCATCGTCATGGGGCAGTCCGCGGCGAGCAAGGCGCTCTGCGGTCCAGCAGCGGTCCTGCATGGCCAGCCATAGAAAAAACTTGACTCCGAGAGGAGCCCAAGGTCGCCAGGTGAGCCGCCAGAAGGGGTCTTCACAAGCTCCAATGAATAAAGCTTTGTAGCAGGAACTTGTAGTGTAAATAGCGGAAGAAGTCCACCGCCAACGCAGTTTGTCCGACTCGCTGGTGAGAATAGTGTGCCGCAGCAGGTGCCAAAGCTCGACGTACTGCACCATGGCTGCCGGCCCAAGCGCCCCTCTGATGTCCTACACCCAAGAGCACTGATGTAGGCCGTCACGTACACAGCGCTCCTTCCAAAGACGCGTGGGAACGAGAGCGAGAACAAGGGGAGCGATCTAGGCCACAGACCTGCCATCGATCCAGTGGTCGGTCCAAAACCTGCAAGCATCTCCAGAATCGGGCTGCCACGTCGTGGAGGCTCTGAAAATAGCACTCGCGTCCGCGTCATGGGGGATATGAAGGTGGCTCCAGGGGCGAGAGGCGTCAGTACGCTGCAGCCAAAGCCAGCGAACACGGAGAGAAATGCTCGTACGTTGAATGTCATGGATGCCTAGGCCACCGAGAGAGATGGGCCGGCAGACGCGCTGCCAGTTGATGAGGCACTGACCACCGTTGGCCTTGTCGGATCCTGCCCATAGAAATCCTCGGATGATCCGGTTCACCTTCTTGATGGCAGTGGTGTTGAAGGCGATGGCAGTGAGAAAGTGCGTAGGAATGGCACTGAGGACATGGCGCACAAGGGATAGGCGATCTCCCTTGGAAAGCATGGATGCTCGCCATGTGGAGAGCTTACGTCCAAGCTTGTCAATGATCGGCTGTAAACTCGCGGAAGAAGCCTTGCGAACTGAGAGGGGCAGCCCGAGGTAGGTGATAGGGAAGTGAGCAATGGGGCACTGCATCTCCGCGGCGATCGTAGCAATGTGGTCGTTGGTGCATTGGATCGGGGTGGCCGAACACTTGGCAAAGTTGGTATGTAGTCCAGTAGCGAGGCCAAAGACATGAAGGAGTCTGCGAACCGTGGCGAGATCGTGGGCATCCGGGTGGCAGAAAATGACCACGTCGTCCGCATAAAGGGATATGCTCGAAGCCGCATAGCGGGTGGTCAGGTGATGGAGGAGCCCGATCTCCACCGCGCGTAGCAGCATGGAATTCAAAATGTTGATGACCAGGGTGAAGAGCATGGGTGAGACCGGGTCTCCTTGTCGAAGGCCGTGCGCATGGTCGATCGGGGGCCCTGGATGGCCGTTGATGAGAACTATCGTGGAGGCCGTGGAGAGGAGCATGGAGATCCACTCGCGCTAGCATGGGCCAAACCCGAGGTGCTGGAGAAGTTGGAGAAGGAAGGGCCATGACACACTGTTGAATGTCTGGGCAATGTCCAGCTTGAGGAGCATGCGCGGCGCCTTGAGGTTATGCAAGAGGCGAGCCGTCTCCTGCACGAGGAGGTAGTTGTCGTGGATACAACATCCCGCAATAAACACACTTTGGTTGGTGGAGACCATGGTGTTCAACTGTGGAGCAAGACGAAGGGAGAGAGGCTTCGCAACCAGCTTGGCGAAGATTTGTATGAGACTGATGGGTCTGTAGTCGAAGAGGGAGTGCGCATCTGCATGCTTGGGGAGAAAAGTGAGGAGGGCTTCATTGAGTTTTTGCAGGCCTCTACCATTCATGGCATATAATTTGTCGAACGCCGCAAGGAAGTCAAGCTTGATCGTGCCCCAACAAGCGACCAAGAATTCTGAGGTAAAGCCATCGGGGCCGGGTGCCTTCCCGGACGGAAGACTCTTGACGGCATTCCAAATCTCCTCCTTGGTGAATGGCGCATCGAGCGCAAGCAAGTCAAACTGCAGCACACGAAGGGCATGGAGATCTAGCGTGATATCACGCTCGGAAGTGCTGCCAAGGACGCTGGAGAAGTGAGCGAAGGCGGCCTCAGTCATCTCATCATGGTCAGAGATAGTGCGGTTGTCGACACGCAAACTAGTCATGAGGTTTCTTTGCTTGCGATGAGCAGCATGCACTTTAAGGTATGAGACAGCCACGTCATCGCTCCGGAGCCAGGAGAGGCGCACCTGCTGCCTAGCGATGGATCACTCGAGGGAGGCAAGACCAAGGTAGGAGGCCTTGAGTTTTCGACGGAGCCAGGCCTCGAGGGGAGATAACGACCGTGAATCTTGAGCAGCGTCAAGTCTAGCAATGAGCTCGCGGGACACCTTAAGCTGTAAGGACACATTGCCGATCGAGCGCGCACTCCAGCTTTGCAGCTTCCTAGCTGTCACCTTAAGATGTGTCACGATCCGCCGGAATGGATCAGCGTCAGGCGGAATAGAAACCCAGGACTCGGAGACCACCTGGTGAAAGCCCTCCAACTTCGGCCAAAACCTCTCGAAGTGGAATCGGCGCGCTCCCGGAGGGCGGGCCACGCAGTCAACAAGGAGCGGGCAATGGTCGGATGCCGCGGAGGAGAGGCAGCGGAGTAGGAAGTGCGGGTGGGCGATCTCCCATCCAGAGGTGCAAAGGATGCGGTCATTGCGGACCAGCGTCGAGGCATCGCGCTCGTTGGACCAAGTGTATCGCCGGTCGTGCATGTAGAGATCACGGAGTTCCTCATCGGCAATGAAGCGCCTAAATCTGTTCATGGTGCGACGGTTGATGTTGGGGTTGTTCTTCTCCGAGGCCGAAGTGATCATGTTGAAGTTGCCACCAATAAGCCAAGGGCCGATGCGGGACTCACGCACATCGTGAAACTCAGCAAGGAACTCGAGCTTGGCATCATCATCTTGTGGCCCGTACACCCCAGTGAGCCACCAATGACCATCGCCGGCCAAGGAAGAGACCAAGGCCATAACATGGCACTCGCCGATGAGGGGATTAGAGAGGGAGATGGTAGAGCGTTGCCAAGAAAGGAGGATGCCACCGCGTGTGCCATCTGCGGGGAGGAAGTAGTAGTCCTCGAAGGACGGCCCAAGAGTGTCCAAAACAATGGCGTCAGAAACATGAGCGAGCTTTGTTTCCTGAAGACACACGATGGTAGGAGCGGCAGCGGAGATCACGCTGCGGACGGCCGTGCGTTTAGCGCCGGAGTTAAGACCACGAATATTCCAAAAAATGGTTTTGAGGTTACAATCCATAGGAAGGGGGGGAGCACATTAGAGATGTCGCGAGGCAACCAAACTAGGCCTCAATGAGCTGCCCCTGGGTAAAAGGCAGCATGGTGGGAAGTTGCCATCCGAAGAAGTCGACGAATGCTTGCATCACATCCAAAGCTAGTGGTTGCTCAAAGAGACGAGCGTATTTGCCCAGCACCTCATCGGAGATGGGCGCATCATCACTTTTGATGAGGCCGAGACAGTGAAGCAAAACTCTTTTGGCCTTCATTTCAGAGTTGAGCCCCTGGTCCGCACGTGCGATGCGGAAGCTGCAGCGAGGAGTGAAGTCGGCTAGCAGCTCCTTGCCCCGCCGAGGCTTAGGCGTGGGCAGTAGGGAGGAAGCACTGATAGCGATGGCATTGACGAAGGAGGAGAGAGGCACGTCGGGCGCGTGGACGTCCATGGGCTGCATGGGCTGCATGGGTGGTGGGGCCGACCTATCATCTGGAGAAGCATCAGGTGCAACATGCAGCACGACATCCAGACAGGAAGGCGGGCCCGCCGAAAACATGGGATCGGCGCTGCCCAAGAGGCTCGGCGCCAGCGCGTGGGCGTCGTGGGAGGATGCGGACAGGCGGGGCGTGGCCTCCAAAGCAGACTCGGGATCTGGTCCGCGTGGGGACAGAGGGGAGGAGATGCGGGATTGGCCGCGAGGGAATCATCCGCGCCGGTCTCGACAGGCGGGGTGACACGGGCGGGCCCCCTTTGTCTCCCAACGGCAAGCGCGGTACGGGGTCCGTGGCAGGTGGAGGTGGGGTGTCGACATCTGGTTGGCTAGGCAGGATCACCAGGGACGACACAGCTGGACTTGGAGAGGAACACATGACGCTGATTGGCTGGTTTGAATCGCTCATGTCCCGAACCACCTGGGACCCAGAGGTCAGCACATGGTCGGACGGGCTGGCCTCCACAGCAGGGGAAGGCGCGTCACGTGGCCCAGCCTCGATAAGCAGAGGCAAGGCACCCAATCGGAGCCGTGCGGAGACCCGGTCAGCGGAGGAAGAGGTGCCGGGGTGGGGCCCAAGATTCCCTCCCATCCATGGCACAGGGGAGGCACATGCGCGTGGCGACGGCCGCGCCAGCAGCCGCCCTGGCCAGGGGGTCGCCGTGAGCCACCGAAACAGGCAGGAGGGAACTGGTGGTGCTGCCGCCAACGTGGAGGGAGCAGGGGAGAGTCTTGCACAGCCCCGTCCTCGGACGCAGGCGGCGGCGGAGGCGGCGGAGGCGGCCGGCGGTATTCGACACAGGAAGCCACATGGATATGGATGGGGAAGCGTGCGAGCCCTGGCGCGAGGCGTTCGACACGGTCTGGGTCGGCGTCCGGCTCCACGGCGTCGTCACCTGGCAGTAGGAGCTCGGAGGAGCGCGGGATCGCATCCTGGTTGATGGTCCATGCCGACAACCGAAAGACGGACATGTCGGCGCAGCTGCGGGTCTCGGGGGCGAGGTGCTCGACCTTGCAGAACAGGGCGAGCAGGGTCTCGGCAGCCGCCCGGTGCCAAGCGTGGTCGGGGTTGCCATAGAGCTCGAGAGACACGAGGAAGAGCGCCTTGACGGGCTCGGAGCCAGCCTCGCGGCCCCAGGGATGGAAGATGAGCCTGAACCGGGGAGTGCGCACACGTCACAGGGCGACGCGAGCACGCTGCTCCATATTGGAGAAGCGGAGGAGGAAATCCTCAGGAGCATGCTTGTGGATGGTGAAGTCGTCGGCGGCAAGGTCACATTGGGAGCATATGGCATCGGCAACCTCCTCACGGGACACGCCCGCGTGGCTACCCGCAACGATGACGAGCAGCGCACGCTCCAGCGCACGCTCCGCCTCGACGACGTCCTGGGAGCGCGGAAGGTAGCACATGGCCGCAGCAGGGCGAAACGAAGGGTGCCCAGAGAGTGGAGTGGCGACGGAAGAGGCCACCGAGGCCGGCGAGGAAGGCCGCGAGGAAGACGCAGGAACAGAGGAGCTAGGTGACGGCAGAGTGGCCCAGGAAGAAGTAACCGCAGTCCACTAGGAGGACATGGGGGACACGAGGTCAGGAGACGCTCAGGCGACCTGAGCAGATCCGGAGAGCACGGTTGCACGGGCATCGTCCGCAGCATCCAACGCGGGCGTGAGCAAGCCCGAGGAGGAGCGTGTGGCGGCCGCCGAACCCGAGGATGAAGGGCGACCGTCCGCGGCGACCAGATCAGTTACACGACGCCGGAGCGGAGGGGGGGGGGGGTGGAACCGTCGGAGGAGGACATGACGGCCCGGGGGAGGGTGCAAAACTTGGCCTTGTGGCCAAAGAAGCGACAACGAGCGCAACGGATGTCCTTCCGGTAGTCAGAGAGGGGGTGATCGGATCCCAGACACCAGGGACAATCGCCCTCGCGGAGCCAGGACGGTCTGGGGCGGGGTCTCGCGTCCGGGCCATGCCGGCGGCTGCCCTGCGTGCGTGGACGAGGCTGCTTACGACTCACCACGACATGCCAAGGCTCGCGCGCATCCACCACCTCTGAGGGCGTCCGACAGATCTTGAAGCGCAGGGGTGGGCGCGGGGCAGGCGGAGGAGTCGGGCCCGTCGGCAACCGCGAGGGAGACGGCGAGCGGGAAGGGGGCGCCTGGGAAGCGGGGGGGGGGGGCACGGGGCAGAGGGCCTGACGGTAGGTGGGTGGCGACCCGGCGGAGGAGGGGCTAGACTCGAGCCATCTGTCCTCGCGTGAGCACCCGATGGCGGAGGGAGGAGGGGACGAGGCCATGGCCGCGGGCTGGGCGGCGTGGCCGGAGTGACCGACGCCGAGGGAAGTGGACGCCGGGGCTGGAGTGGCCGCCGGTGGGAGGGAGCAGGCGGAAGGGAGCAGGTGGGAGGGAGCAGGTGGGAGCGGGTGTTTGACATTCATTCTCATTTCTTGCATGGGACCTAAGCATGCAATCAAGGACACATATTTGAATTTTCAACCAATTTATATGCATTAGAGCATGTGCATGTAGTTCAAATTTGAATTATGCACATAAATGCATTGAAAACTCAATTAATGCATAAAAATGTCCAAACAAACCCCAAAAAATCCCAAAATTTGACACAACACTCATGTTGTTCTACATTGACACTAGGAAAAAAATTGAAATCGAAAAGAGGCAATAGATATCGTTTCGTACAGAAAGGTGAAAAGTTCCCTACCGAAACCATCAGGCTTGTTGTGAGAATCTCTGGTTTGTGAGAAGCATATCCCCAAACCTGCCCAAAATGGGACAAAAAATTTACCACGACATGTTGATGCCGCTCCATGACAGCATGCCAAGTTTCATGAATTTCTGACGAGCTTTGGATTTACCAGAATTTAAAAACCAGGTATCTCAATGTTTGCGGTCGAGTGACGGTGGCAGGGTGTTTGACATTCATTCCCATTTTCTTGCATGGGACCTAAGCAGGCAACCAAGGACATAGATTTGAATTTTCAACTAATTTATATGCATTAGAGCATGTGCTTGTAGTTCAAATTTGAATTATGCACATGAATGCATAGAAAACTCAATTAATGTATAAAAAGCAAGTACGTCGGGTTTCATGAATTCTGGACGAATTTTGATGCAAAACCACGGCATGTTGATGCCGCTCCATGATAGCATGCTAGGTTTCATGAATTCCGGACGAATTTTGGATTTACTAGAATTACAAAAGCAAGTACGTCGACGTTTGCCGGAGAGCCACGGTGCCGTGGTGTTCGAATTTCATCCCCATTTCTTACATCGGATATAAGCACAAACCCATGGACACATATATGATTTTACAACCCATGTTAGTGCACCGGAGCATGTGCAAGTAGTTTAATTTTGAATTGTGCACCTGAAATGGCTAGAAAACCAATTTAATGTATAAAATGTTCAAACGGACCCTGAATAATTCTAATTCTTTTACGACACACATATAGTTGCATATTCACTGTAGATAAAAGGTCTAGCAATTCAAACACCGTCCATTGCCACTGCGACCCCATTATGTAATTCAAATTAAGATGAAAAATCAAGTAGATCACACACAGTTTATTATCACCAATCGTGTGAGATGCAACACAAAATATCCTGGAGCACCGTCGGTGTATAGTACGCCTATGGCTTACGCGGTCGGCTACAGTCCACAGCTGGCGTCTGAAGCACACTAGCTCGCTCCCCAAATATCATTTCACTGTTCAATCGTCGTCGGTGAAAGATGGGCACGTGGGCCCGCGTCGTGAGGGCAACTTCGGTGGCCCACTCCGGGAGAGCGCGGTCGCAGCCGCCATGCGCGTGCTAACAAGGTGCATGAGCATGGCCGCAATCTGCGACCTGGCGGCAAAGGCAGCCCAAACGGCCACTGTTGCTTCTCAGGTGGCGACAGCAACATCTGCCTCGCGGATAGCAACTAGCCAGAGCGGCACATCAGCTGTCCATTCTACAGCGGCGGCCTTAGCCCTGATGGAGGCCGCCCACGACCATGTCAAGGCTGCACACGCCTAGCTCGTGGCGGCCACCTCACAAATCAAACGAAGCTTCTCCGACAATGGTCGGCAAACCACGGCCGAAGAGTTGGCAATCGCCGAGAGCGTTAGAGCAGCCGTCCAATCCTCCGCTGCATACCTTACGACGACGGAGCCCGTCCAAGCCCAGATCATGGCCGCCGACGCCCAGCTCATGGCGACCTTTTCCAAAGAGATGGCGAACGCGGATGGCGAGATGCTTGCTGCTACCTCTTGAGCACTGCGTTGGTTTTCCCTTGAAGAGGAAAGGGTGATGCAGTAAAGTAGCGTAAGTATTTCCCTCAGTTTTTTAGAACCAAGGTATCAATCCAGTAGGAGGCTACGCTCGAGTCCCTTGCACCTACACAAACAAATAAGAACCTTGCAACCAACGCAATAAAGGGGTTGTCAATCCCTTCACAGCCACATGCAAAAGTGAGATCTGATAGAGATGATAAGATAATATTTTTGGTATTTTCATGATAAGATTAAAAGTAAAGAAAGCAAAATAAACGGTAATAGAAATAATGGTAGATTAATATGATAGAGAATAGACCCGGGGGCCATAGGTTTCACTAGTGGCTTCTCTCAAGATAGCACAAGTATTACGGTGGGTGAACAAATTACTGTCGAGCAATTGATAGAATTGAGCATAGTTATGAGAATATCTAGGTATGATCATGTATATAGGCATCACGTCCATGACAAGTAGACCGACTCCTGCCTGCATCTACTACTATTACTCCACACATCGACCGCTATCCAGCATGCATCTAGAGTATTAAGTTCATAAGAATAGATTAACGCTTTAAGCAAGATGACATGATGTAGATGGATAAACTCATGCAATACGATATAAACCCCATCTTTTTATCCTTGATGGCAACAATACAATACGTGTCGTTTCCCCTACTGTCACTGGGATCGAGCACCGCAAGATTGAACCCAAAGCTAAGCACTTCTCCTATTGCAAGAAAGATCAATCTAGTAGGCCAAACCAAACTGATAATTTGAAGAGACTTGCAAAGATAACCAATCACACATAAAAGAATTCAGAGGAGATTCAAATATTGTTCATAGATAATCTTGATCATAAACCACAATTCATCGGATCTCGACAAACACACCACAAAAGAAGATTACATCAAATAGATCTCCAAGAGAATAGAGGAGAACTTTGTATTGAGATCCAAAGAGAGAGAAGAAGCCATCTAGCTAATAACTATGGACCCGAAGGTCTGAGGTAAACTACTCACACATCATCGGAGAGGCTACAGTGTTGATGTAGAAGCCCTCTGTGATTAATGCCCCCTCCGGCGGAGCACCGGAAAAGGCCCCAAGATGGGATCTCACGGCTACAGAAGGTTGCGGCGATGGAATTTGGTTTTTGTGGTGCTCCTCGATGGTTTGGGGGTATGTAGGTATATATAGGAGGAAGAAGTTGGTCGGTGGAGCCACAAGGGGCCCACGAGGGTGGAGGGTGCGCCCAGGGGGTTAGGCGCACCCCTGCCTTGTGGCTTCCTTGTTGGTTGCTTGACGTCCACTCCAAGTCCTCTGGATCACATTTGTTCCAAAAATAACGCTCCCGAAGGTTTCATTCCGTTTGGACTCCGTTTGCTATTCTTTTTCTGCGAAACACCGAAATAGGCAAAAAAACAACAATTTGGGCTAGGCCTCTGGTTAAAAGTTTAGTCCCAAAAATAATATAAAAGTGTATAATAAAGCCCATTAAACATCCAAAACAGATAATATAATAGCATGGAACAATCAAAAATTATAGATACGTTGGAGACGTATCAAGCATCCCCAAGCTTAATTCCTGCTCGTCCTCGAGTAGGTAAATGATAAAAACAGAATTTTGATGTGGAATGCTTCTTAGCATAATTTTCAATGTAATTCTTTTTATTGTGGCAAGAATATTTAGATCCGAAAGATTCAACATAAAGTTTAATGTTGACATAAAAATAATAATACTTCGAACATGCTAATCAAGCAATTATGTCTTATCAAAATAACATAGCCAAAGAAAGCTTATCCCTACAAAATCATATAGTTAGGCCATGTTTCAATTTTGTCACACAAAACGTTCTCATCATGCATAACCCCGATGACAAGCCGAGCAATTGGTTCATACTTTTTAACGCGCTTCAGCCTTTTCAACCCTTACGCAATACATGAGCGCAAGCCATGGATATAGCACTATGGGTGGAATAAAGCATAATGACGGGGGTTATGTGAGAAGACAAAAAGGTAGAAAGTCTCACATTGACGCGGCCAGTTAATAGGCTATGGAGATGCCCATCAATTGATGTCAATGAGAGGAGTAGGGACTGCCATGCAACGAATGCACTAGATCTATAAATATATGAAAGATCAACAAAAGAAACTAAGTGTGTGTGCATCCAACTTGCTTGCTCACGAAGACCTAGGGCATTTTGAGGAAGCCCATCATTGGAATATACAAGCCAAGTTCTATAATGAAAAATTCCCACTAGTATATGAAAGTGACAACATAGGAGACTCTCTATCATGAAGATCACAGTGCTACTTTGAAGCACAAGTGTGGAAAAGGATAGTAAGATTGTCCCTTCTCGCTTTTTCTCTCATTTTTTGGGCCTTATCCTTGTTTTCTTTGGCCTCTTCTCCCTTTTTTTTAGTCCGAAATCTCATCCCGACTTGTGGGGGAATCATAGTCTCCATCATCCTTTCCTCACATGGGACAATGCTCTAATAATGATGATCATCATACTTTTATTTACTTACAACTCAAGAATTACAACTCAATACTTAGAACAAATTATGACTCTATGTGAATGCCTCCGTGATGTGCGGGATATGCAATGAATCAAGAGTGACATGTATGAAAAAATTATGAATGGTGGCTTTGCCACAAATACGATGTCAACTACATGATCATGCAAAGCAATATGACAATGATGGAGCATGTCATAATAAACGGAGCAGTGGAAAGTTGCATGGCAATATATCTCGAGAATGGCTATGGAAATGCCATGATAGGTAGGTATGGTGGCTGTTTTGAGGAAGATATAAGGAGGTTTATGTGTGATAGGCGTATCATATCACGGGGTTTGGATGCACCGTGAAGTTTGCACCAACTCTCAAAGGCGAGAAAGGGCAATGCACGGTACCGTAGAGGCTAGAAAATTGTGGAAGGTTGTGAGTGCTTATAATCCATGGACTCACATTAGTCATAAAGAACTCATATACTTATTGCAAAAGTTTATTAGCCCTCGAAGCAAAGTACTACTACGCATGCCCCTAGAGGGATAGATTGGTAGGAAAAGACCATCGCTCATCCCCGACCGCCACTCATAAGGAAAGTAATAAAAGAACACCTTATATGTCAAAATTGTCACACAACTTTTACCATACGTGCATGCTACGGGACTTGCCAACCTTAACACAAGTATTTCCCAATTTCACAATTACTCAACTATCACACTCTAATATTACCACATTTATATCTCTGTCGGGGGTTGGGTGCGACATATGCCAAAGGATGGCTTATCATGGAGGGGGCGAGTAGAACGTCGCGGTGCACAGAAAGCAGGATGAGGCGAAGGCATGCCGCCGTGAATCTTACCCAGCTTGAGGGCTCTCCGGGAGATAACACCCCATTGCTGCTGCTGGGGTCTCCGCATGATCACTATGGCAAAGTGAGTACAAGGTTGCTCCTTGAGCTGTTCGGGGTGAGGAAGGAGAAGGGCACGGCTAGCTCCTCTCTTCCCTCTATGTGTGTGTCAAACTACTAGGTTTCAACCCCTTGCATGGGTGCCCCGGGGGGTTTATATAGGCCTACCCCCCGGGGGTACAATGGTAATCCGTCTGGGAGCGGGTCCCAGGCGTCAGTCTCTTTAGTCGCCGTCTTCTCCGCCGACTTCTGGGGCCCGCCGACTAGTGGGCCCCGCCGATGGTCCAGCATGGGGCCGACAGCCCTTGTCACTTGTGGTAGTCTTGCCGGCTGCGGGTCCTTGTAGTCGCGCTTCTAATGACGTGAGCTTGGTCGTGGGGTTATGGCAACAAGGATGCTGCTGTCGGCGGGCGACCTTGTTGCCATTCCTGTCTTATGCGGTTAATGGCGCTTGGAGCCGTGGGAGGGGCGGCCGACTCTCGGAGCCGACTCCCAGCAGGTCCGTCTGGGATGCTCGTCGTCTTCTACACTCCCGCCGACAGCAGTAATCCCGCTATCTTCGAGTAAATGCAGACGAGGCCGCCGTGGATGCGAGGATCGCCCCAGGGGCTAATGTCGAGGCGGCGTGGCAATAGTGCCGCGCCGGACGGAGATCTCCGTTAGTACGGCGCTCTGTGGCCATGCCTGCCCTTTATGAGCGGGGCAGGGGTGGGGCCACGAGGCGGCCCCATCCCGTCCCGTTAGTAGTCGCATCGGTAGGAGGCGGTTGGAGTCGCCGGCCGACTCCCCGTAGCCGGCTTCATCGGAAGTCGGTGGCTTGGAGTCGGCTTGTCTTGAGGCCGTCTCTGGGACTTGGCTGGGAGGGGCAGTCGGCGGCTCTGTCGCCGACTCTCAGAAGGCGGCTCTTTGTCTTGGGTTCTTGAGGGGCGCAGTCTGCCCCGATGTTTTGAAAGGTCCAGGGGCTCGGGGTTGCCTACCCGCGGCCCATTACTCCGACAGTAGTCCCCGAAGCTGGTGAGGCGCCGAGGGCAACATGTCGAGGAGCCTCAGCAGTTTCATCCCTTCAGTGGAAGAATCTGGGCTCGGCTCGCCGTCTCCATCTTGAGCCGACTAGCCGGAGTTGGCCTCGCAGGAGGCCGTCTTGCTCCTTAAAGGTTTCGAAGGTCGCGGTGGGATCCGGGCAGCGTGCCTGATAAGCTTCCAGGCAGCTGCCCGTTTCGGGCCTGCCACGTGACGCCACTGGCGAGGCGATCTGCCCGCCCGCAGCGTGACTAGACATGCCCGTCAGGCGGGGCCCGCCACTACCGCGCCTCGGCGCACGGGCGGATCCGCTGCGTCCGTGCGGGCGGTTGGGCTCCCCACGCCGTTCTGCGCGATAACATCGTGGAATTAAATCGTGAAAGCGGCGGGGCGTGGGCGTGAATTAATCCACGCCCGCCCCTCGTCTTCTCAGCCTAGGCGCCTATAAGTAGGCGGGGAGGAGGCGGCGGCGCTGCGCACCCTCTCCTGCTTCCTCTCGCTTCCTCCCCTTCTCGCTTCGTCTTCCTCCTTGCTTCCGCCGCACCGAACCACGCCGCACCGACCAACGCCGCGGAGATGAGCTCCTCCTCCGCCGCCGCGCCTCCCGCCGCGCGCTCCGGCGTGTGGGATGGCTCCATCGTCGACGACGACATCATCGAGCTTCTCCGCCAAACGCGCCGCATCCCCGGCAGCCACCTAGTGCGGACCCGTGCCGCTGCCGCGGGCGCGGCTCGCGCCCGGCGCGGAGGAGGCGAGCTGGTCATATTCCGCTCGCACCTCATGCGCGGGCTAGGGCTGCCGGCGAGCGGCTTCTTCCGCGCGTTTCTGGAGTTCCACGGGCTCCAGCCGCAGCACCTCACTCCAAACACAGTGGTGCTGCTGGCCGGCTTCGCATCTTTATGCGAGGGCTTCCTTGGCGTTCTCCCCACCATCGAGCTGTGGGGGGAATTCTTCCAAGCCAAGCTCGGAACCCACGTCGCTCGCGTGCCGGCTCTGTGTGGCACATTCATCGCAATGAGGAGGCCGGTGCCCGAGAACCCCTTCCCTGCCATCCCACTCATCAAGTCGGTGAAGATGTGGCAGCGCACGTACTTCTACGTCAAGAACGTCGCCCCTAAGGGCGACTGGGTCAACTTGCCGCCTTACGTGGCGGCAAGTTGGCGGCGAATCCCGGCTGGTCCCGCCAGACCGGACGCTAGCTCCCACAAGCGGCGCCGCCCGTCGCGCTGACTCCGTGTGATGGCGCGATCGGAGGGCTGGCTGGGGCCGACTTGCTGGCGCCGCCGTGGCGCGCGAGTCCTTCCTCTCAAGGCCGACCTCATCGATCATCGGATGGCGGCCGCCGAGATCAACCGGCTGTGCTCCAAAGATATGCCCCACGCGGAGGTCGTGGACACGGTGAACTTCCTGGCGAATTGCGGCCTCACGGAGGAATGCCAGTTCGGCAAGGAGCCGTACTCGCGCGCCAACCCCCCGCATGTGGTAAGTCATTTCTTGCTTTTCTGTTTCCTTCTTCAGCCGAATCCGACTCTAATTCTCTTTGGTCTTTTCCGCGTCAGAACCCCCTCATGCAGCCCATGGCCGGCACTGCGGGGCCGGCTCGTGAATTCGTCCCTGACCGGGTGGAGAGCAACGTCGACGACCGGCGATGGAGACCGACGCCAAGGGAGGAGGAGGAGCCAACGATTTCAGGCCTTCGGCAACCTTCGCCGACTAGCCTGATGACGACGGCGAGAGGGAAGTCGTCCCTCACCGCCAACCGAAAGCCGGCCATCCAGGCGCGAGCTCCTCCGCCGTCTTGGGCGGTCGAGGCGGTGCGAAGAAGCGCCGGGCCGGGCCGAGCCTACCAGGCGGCCGGGCGAAGAAATTCAGGGGCGGCCGCCGCGACCCAGCGCGAAGAGGCGGTCGCGAAGGCTAACCGCTTCCGCAAGGAAGTGAAGAAGCCGCCGCTGGTCTTCGCGTAAGTACTTCTTGTTTTGTCTTGTTTTCTTCTGGTCCGTCTTGTCGAAGTCTTTACATGTCTTTTTCTCATCAGGGCTCCCCTCACCTTGGAGAGGGTCGCCGCCGCCTCCGTCATGGGGTCGGCAGAGACGTCCGCCAATACTCGGCGAATTGATCCTGCGGCCGCCCTCCGGGAGGCGACGGAGCAGAATGCGCAGGAGAAGCGCGATGAGGAGGAGGCCGCCCGTCTGGAGAAGGCGGAGGCTGAGAAGGCGGCGGCTTCCGCCCAGAAGAAACTGGAGGAGGTCGAAGCCGCCGTTGCAGCCAAGAGGTGAGCCGAGGAGGCCGCGCTCCTCCAGTCGGCGCTGCTTGTCACCCCGCTGACCTCTGCGCCGCCGCCGCCGAAGTTCACGGGGCAGACGGAGGGTGTCGGCGGTGAGGTCCACGTCGCAGAGAAGGAAGGCGGCGAGGCCTCCCTATCGAACGCAGCGAGCCATCCCGCCGCCTCCACTTGATCGAAAGCGCGAGGCAAACAGCGGCGGATCCGCCCGTGCCGCCGACCGGCAGCGAGCCGTGGCGAAGTTGCTTCTTCAAGTCGCCTCGCCCGGCGACGCCGTCTTGAAAGCGACTTGGCGCGCGCCCTGGAGACCGGCGCTGCTTCGGGTATTCGAGCGCCGAGGCGACAAGCGCCTTGACCATTGGGTGGGTGCAAGGAGGAGGCACGAGCCCGCTGAATCGGTGCTTACGGGCGTCGGTGAAGCTGCGAGTGAGGCGGCGCCATCGAGAACCTCTCAAAGCGCACTGGCGTCGCGAGCGCCCGTCTTGGTATGTTTCTTCTTTGAATTTTTCTTGCTCTTCTCGTAGAGGCGGCAGCACCCACTGAGTGTAATCCCGAGTTTGGGCGGGTGCTGGAGGCGGCTCGGAACTTCTATTCTTGACTTCAAATTTTACCTTTATGCGAAATTCTTGTCGCGGGAGTATCACAACCTCCGCGCCTTGCCTTCAACCGCAACATTGAGGAGCTGAGCAAGCGGACTGCCGACTTGGCGAGGCGAGGTGAGTTTTCTTCTTGGCGGGGCCTTATTTGGCGCCTACAGCAGGATGTAGTCCCGAGATTCGGGCCGGCGCTGCTGTGATCGGGCGGATCTTCTGGCGACCTTCTTAGGCGAGCGACTTGGCGTCCTTCTTCTTTTTATTCTTGAGCCAGCGCCACTCTTGGCGGCAGCTGAGTGCAGCCAACACCTCCTTGTGCACCAAGGAGGAGGAGTGCAACAAGCTCGCCCTTGAGCGCGACCTGCAGCTCTGGTGGCGGAGCGAGAGGAGCTGCTTAAGGCGGCTTGAGGCAGGCGCGGAGAAGAAAGAGGCCGCTCTCTGGCGAGTTTGAGGCGAGTGCTCCTCTGGACCCGACAAGGAAGCGCTGCTGACCTCCGGCTTCCATGAAATCGAGGACATCGTCGATGGTGAGTTTGCTTTTACTTCTTCTTTTGGGTCGCCGACTATGGGTCAGGCTGACTCCTGTTTTTCTGACTTGCTTCTTCTTTTTCTTGGCAGACTTCTTCCCCGGCCACACGCAGGCGGCCAATCAAGCCATCAAGGCTGATCGCGAGGCGCAAAGGGCGGGTGGTGCTGAGATCGCTGCCAACGCCCCCCGGACTCTTGACGAGCAGCTCCTAAGCATTGAGGCTCGTCTGCGGCCGGCCCATCGGATGCTGCGCCGGCTTCAGCGTGTCGGCGCCCAGGCGATCGCTGCTCTGTGGCTGGACATGCCGATTCTGCGCACTCCCAGCCGGACCGTCGACTGGCTGGAGGTCGCGGCTGGCCGTCTTAAAACTGGAAGGGTTCGCGGCTCGTCTTTGAGCTTCGCCGGTCCACAGAATTCGTCAAGCGTGGTATCAAAGGCTGGATCTGGACCGGCTGGCAGCGTTCGGTCGAAGGCCCGGCGGAGTTGCTGGCTGCGGAGGGCGCCCTCGTCGGCGTCTGTGGCGATTACCGACTACTACGGACACCAGCGTCTTCGTCCTGGCGGGCTGAAAGGCGTAGGGAGGCACCGCCGGAGTGGTTGAGATGAACCGGACTCTGACGAAGACTCGGCGGAGGTGATCGACTCGAGCCGAGGAGGAAGATGTGGCGAAGGGCGGAGGCGACATGGGGGCACCGGAAGGCGGGGCGGGCGACCAGCCTCGGCTCGACCGCGCCTCCAGCAACGAGCCGCGCCCGTCTGGGCGGCCGCCGCCGGAGACGATCAAGCGAGACCGCCCGGTGGCCACCCGGCGCTGACGCCGCCTTCGCCTCCGGCCTTCCGACCTTCTACGCCGCTTCTTAGGCCATTGTCTGCGCCTTTGTTTTATCTGTTTTGCTAGTCTTTAAAAGAACTTGTTAATTCACACAATTCCACCCGCGGGGTGTATTCTGAACCTCTGTCGAAGATTCGGCCAAGGGCCTAAGCTATGTAAATATTATTCTAATTTCCTTGCTTATTGCTCTTGTGGCTTTTTCTTTGCCGCCTTCCTTGGTTGCCGCCTTGCCCATCGAGACAACCGTTCTATGAATGTAAATGCAGGTCAAGTGCTTGGCTACTTTTGAGAAGGCAAGTACTTGGCCATTTTTAAGTCGTTAAGCAAGTTGGGTAAGCGGCAAGCCGACTACTTGAGTCGGGTTTTTTTGCAAAAGCAGGGCTGGAAGCGATTTAAACTATGCTTAGCTTTGGGTCCTTAGCCATTTTTTCGTGTGGGGCGCCGTTCTTCCTTACTCCTGCCCACCAAGCGAGTCGCTCTGCGACTGCGGCTTCGACAGAGAGGCGGCTTGGGCACCTGACGTTACTTGTTTGATTGCAGGAAGCATTTCATAGCCAGTGGCGAGTCCCGGGCCGACTAGTCGGGCGGTGCCAAATAGCATGACAAAGAGTAACATACTCGAAGGCATAATTCTTATCATCTGAGATAACAAAGAGGCAGTCCCGAGCTTGTCTCGAGGGCGAAATCTTGGTACTTTAGACACAAAAGGTAGCATGGTACATCTGCATCAAGCTGTAAAATCTTGGAGGAGATTAGCATTCCATGGCCGTTCCGTCTCTTTGCGGAGTCGTGCCTCTTGCGTGCTTTCGGGGCTTCGGCGTCGATCGGGTAGTAGGAGTCGTTGCCTTGACACTTTCTTGATGATGAATGGGCCTTCCCAAAGCGCCGACAGCTTGTGCTGGCGGCTGTTATTTGGATCAGCCGGAGCACAAGGTCGCCCTCTAGGAATGATCTTGGCTTGACTTTCTTGTTGTAGTAGCGGCGCGAGCTCTGCTGGTAGATGCTAGACCGGCTGAGTGCCAACAGCGGCCCTCTTCCAACGGTCGGCGCCGTCTTGGCGTGCTTCTTCGCTTCCTCTTGGTGTACATGGTGACTCGCGAGTCGAACTCTATATCCGTTGGGATGGCGGCTTGGCACCGTAGATGAGGAAGAAGGGTGTGAAGCCAGATTGACTTGTTTGGAGTCGTGCGCGAGACTCGGAGGACGGTAGCAACTCCTCAAGCCAAGACCGGCCGAGCGCTCGGTGGTTCGACGGATCGAGCTTGATGCGAGACGAGGATGAGGCCGTTTTCTCGCTCCACTGGCCGTTTGACTGCGGATGGGCAGCGGACGCTAAGTCGGTCGGATGCCTTGTGTCGCGCAAAAAGCGGGCGAGGCGCCTTTGGCAAAATTTGTGCCATTATCGGTGATGATGTTGTGTGATACGCGCCGTGCGAGTCGTGATGTCGGCGATAAAGTCAACGCAATAGGACCATTCAACTTTTGATGGGTTACGCTTCTATCCACTTGGTGAACTTGTCCACGCGACAAGTAAGTGAGTTAGGCTGCCGTGCCATTTTGAATGGTCCCACCATGTCCGGGCCCCAAACAGCAAAGGGCGGCGATGGGGATAGTCTTGAGTCTGAAGCGGCTGAAAGCGGCTTGGAGGCGGACACACAGCACCTTGCATTTTGAACTAATTCGTTGGCCTCTTATAGGGCAGTCGGCGGAAGAAACCGTGTCGGAAGGCTTTGGCGGCAGAGTGCTCTTGAGGCTGCATGATGGCCCTTTTCATACGATGGATGTCTTGAGAATCGCTTGGCCTTGCTCGGCTCGGCCTTGGCGCTTGTAGACACCAGTGATGCTGCGCCTGACCAGCTCTCTGTTGACTATAGTGTAGGCTGCTGCTCGGCGTTGCACTTGCCGAGCCAAGGTCTCATCGGTTGGTAGCTCTCCGCTTACTAAGAACTTCAAGATGGGCTGGGCCCATGAGGTGCTACTATTTCTTGATTGCCAGTCTGGCTACTTGGACAAAGGCGGCTGGGCTGGGAGGCGGCGGGTTGGAATCCATAACAGCTTCTTTGGGTTGAAGAAGTCCCAGACCCGTGGCGCGATCCCTAGGCCAGTCTTTGGAGTCTTCACAATGGTCGCCGCAGATCCCGGGCAGGTTACGAAGTCCCGGGCGGCCGACTGCAGCGTTCTTGGGGCCGTTGCGGAATTCTTGTGCCGTCTGCTGAGGCTTTGAGTCAGATCCGACTTCTTGAGGAGCGGCACAAAAATGAGTCGACTCTGGTGGACGGCAGCCGGACGGGTTGAGGGCTGAAGAAGGCGGCGCGGATGTTATTGCTTGGCGGGTGGAGCCGATTCTTGCAGAGTATCTGCTTGGTCGTTGTCGTTTCTTGCGCGTGGAGGAACTCGCACCCTCAAAATATCCACTCAGCTGCTATACCAGAAGCGGTAGCTCGCCATGTTTCATCTTTGGCGTCGATCGCCGGATATTTGTTGGACCACCAAGTCAGATCGCCATAACACAGGATCCGGCGAATGCCAAGCTCTTTGCAAGCGGGCCGTGAATGGCGCCTCGTATTGGCGACATTGTTGCGGCGAAGTGGATCTACTGCAGCGTACTTGAGCTTGTCGAATTTGGGGAAGTGAGGACCACGCGGCTCCCAAACCGGTGTGCATCTTGGAGCCATCGAAGTGCATCCGCCAATGGGTGGAGTCGGTATTGGCGGCGAATCTTGAGTCTCGGCCCGATCAGCGAGAAATCGGCGATGCTTGCGACTTGATGGCGGTGCGGGGCTGGTAACGAGATGGTGTAGGGGGCCAACTCTATGGCCCATTTACTTTCGGCGAAGCGTCTCGGCTTCCGATGATCTCTGCTAGTGGGGCCGTGCAAACCACGGTGATTGGATGCTCTTGAAAGTAAGGCTTCAACTTCTTGGCAGCAAAGTGCACGCCGTAACACATCTTTTGGTAGTGAGGGTAGTTCTGCTTGGAGGTCGACAGTACTTCGCTCAGGTAATATACCGGTCTCTGGTGTTGGGGAACGTAGTAATTTCAAAAATTTTCCTACGATCACGCAAGACCATGGTGATGGCATAGCAACGAGAGGGGAGAGTGTCCGTCCACGTACCCTCGTGAACCCGAAAGCGAGGCGTTATAACAACGCGGTTGATGTAGTCGTCGTCTTCACGATCCGACCGATCCAAGCACCGAGCGTCGGCACCTCCGAGTTCTGCACGTTCAGCTCGATGGCGATCCCGGACTCCGATCCAGCAAAGTGTCGGGGATGAGTTCCGTCGACCCGACGGCGTGGTGGCGATGATGATGTTCCACCGGCGCGGGGCTTCGCCTAAGCTCCATAGCGGTATATTCGAGGTGTAGTTTGGTGGAAGGGGCACCGCTGCGGCTAAGAATCGATCTCAATGATCAACTTGTGTGTCCTAGGGTGCCCCCTGCCCCGTATATAAAGGAGCAAGGGAGGGAGGAGGCCGGCCCTATGTTTGGCGCGCCAGGGAGTCCTACTCCCCCGGGAGTAAGATTCCCCTTTCCTAGTCAACTAGGAATCCTTCCATGTAGGGGAGGAAGGAGAAGGAAGTGGAGGAGTAGGAAGGTGGCGGCCCCTTTTCCTAGTCAATTCGGACTAGAGGGAGGGGGCGCAGCAGCCTTTTCCTCTTCCACTAAAGCCCATCAAGGCCCATTACTTCTCCCGTAACTACCGGTACTCGAAAAATACCGAATCACTCGGAACCTTTCCGAACTCGAATATAGTCGTCCAATATATCGATCTTTACGTCTCGACCATTTGAGACTCCTCGTCATGTCCCGATCTCATCCGGGACTCGAACTCCTTGGTACATCAAAACTCATAAACTCATAATATAAGCATCGCCGAAACCTTAAGCGTGCGGACCCTACGGGTTCGAGAACTATGTAGACATGACCTAGAACCATTCTCGGTCAATAACCAATAAGCGGAACCTGGATGCCCATATTGGTTCCTACATATTCTCTGAAGATCTTTATCGGTCAGACCGCATAACAACATCGTTGTTCCTTTGTCATCGGTATGTTACTTGCCGAGATTGATCGTCGGTATCAATACCTAGTTCAATCTCGTTCTTGGCAAGTCTCTTTTCTCGTTCCGTAATACATCATCTCACAACTAACACATTTAGTTGCAATGCTTGCAAGGCTTATGTGATGTGCATTACCGAGAGGGCGAGAGATACCTCTCCGACAATCGGAGTGACAAATCCTAATCTCGAAATATACCAACCCAACATGTACCTTGGAGACACCTGTAATGTACCTTTATAATCACCCGATTCACGTTGTGACGTTTGGTAGCACCAAAGTGTTCCTCGGGCAAGCGGGAGTTGCATAATCTCATAGTCATAGGAACATGTATAAGTCATGAAGAAAAGCACTAGCAACAAACTATACGATCAGGTGCTATGCTAATGGAATGGGTCATGTCAATCAGATCATTCAACCAATGATGTGATCCCGTTAATCAAATAACAACTCCTTGTTCATGGTTAGGAAACATAACCATCTTTGATTAACGAGCTAGTCAAATAGAGGCATACTAGTGACACTCTGTAGGTTTATGTATTCACACATGTATTATGTTTCCGGTTAATACAATTCTAGCATGAATAATAAACATTTATCATGATATAAGAAATAAATAATAACATTATTATTGCCTCTAGGGCATATTTCCTTGAGTCTCCCACTTGCACTAGAGTCAATAATCTAGATCACATCACCATGTGATTAACATCGATAGTTCACATCATCATGTGATTAACACCCATAATTCACATCGCCATGTGACCAAGACCCAAAGGGTTTACTAGATTCAGTAATCTAGTTCACATCGCTATGTGATTAACACCCAAAGAGTACTAAGGTGTGATCATGTTTTGCTTTGTGAGAGAAGTTTAGTCAGCAGGTGCGCCACATTCAGATCCGTATGTATTTTACAAATCTATATGTCAACAATGTTACTGCAGAGCTACTCTAGCTAATTGCTCCCACTTTCAATATGTATCTAGATTGAGATTTAGAGTCATCTAGATTAGTGCAAAACTTGCATCGGCGTAACCCTTTACGAACTTTTATCACTTCCATAATCGAAAACATATCCTTATTCTACTAAGGATAATTTTGACCGCTGTCCATCGATCTACTTTTAGATCACTATTGTACTCCTTGCCAAACTTAGTGGTAGGGTATACAATAGATCTGGTACACAACATGGCATACTTTATAGAACCTATGGCCAAGGCATAGGAATGACTTTCATTCTCTTTCTATCTTCTGCCGTGGCGGGTTTTGAGTCTTACTCAATTTCACACCTTTGTAACACAGGCAAGAACTCTTTCTTTGGTGTTCCATTTTGAACTACTTCAAAATCTTGTCAAGGTATGTACTCATTGAAAAACTTATCAAGCGTCTTGATCTATCTCTATAGATCTTAATGCTCAATATGTAAGCAGCTTCACGAGGTCTTTCTTTGAAAAACTCCTTTGAAACACTCCTTTATGCTTTGCAGAATAATTCTACATTATTTCCGATCAACAATATGTCATTCACATATACTTATCAGAAATCTGTAGTGCTCCCACTCACTTTCTTGTAAATACAGGCTTCTTTGCAAGTCTGTATAAAACTATATCTTTGATCACACTATCAAAGCGTTTATTCCAACTCGAGATGCTTGCACCAGTCCATAGATGGATCATTGGAGCTTGCACATTTTGTTAGCTCCTTTAGGATTGACAAAACCTTCTGGTTGCATCATATACAACTCTTCTTTAATAAATCCATTAAAGAATGTATTTTGACATCCATTTGCAGATTTCATAAAATGTGGCAATTGCTAACATGATTCGGACAGACTTAAGCATCGCTACAGTTGAGTAAATCTCATTGTAGTCAACACCTTGAACTTGTCGAAAACCTTTTGCGACAAGTCGAGCTTTGTAGATAGTAATACTACTATCGGCATCTGTCTTCCTCTTGAAGATCCATTTATATAATATGGCTTGCCGATCATCGAGCAACTCCATCAAAGTCCACACTTTGTTCTCATATATGGATCCCATCTCAGATTTCATGGTCTCAAACCATTTCGCGGAATCTGGGCTCATCATCGCTTCCTCATAGTTCGTAGGTTCATCATGGTCTAGTAACATGACTTCTAGAATAGGATTACCGTACCACTCAGTGCGGATCTTACTCTGGAAGACCCACGAGGTTTAGTAACAACTTGATCTGAAGTTTCATGATCATCATCATTAACTTCCTCACTAATTGGTGTAGGAATCTTTGGAACTGATTCTGTGATGAACTACTTTCCAATAAGGGAGAAGGTACAATTACCTCATCAAGTTCTACTTTCCTCCCACTCACTTCTTTCGAGAGAAACTTCTTCTCTAGAAAGGATCCATCTTAACAACAAATATCTTGCTTTCGGATCTGTGATAGAAGGTGTACCCAATAGTTACCTTTGGGTATTCTATGAAGACGCATTTCTCCGATTTGGGTTCGAGCTTATCGGTGAAAACTTTTCACATAAGCATCACAACTCAAACTTTAAGAAAGCGACGACTTAGGTTTCTTGCTAAACCATAGTTCATACGGTGTCATCTCAGCGGTTTAGATGGTGCCCTATTAAGCGTGAATGCAGCTGTCTCTAATGCATAACCCCAAAGCGATAGTGGTAAATCGGTAAGATACATCATAGATCGCACCATATCAAAATAAAATGCAGATTCTGACGTTCGGACACACCATAACGTTGTGGTGTTCCGGTGGCGTGAGCTGTGAAACTATTCCACATTGTTTTTATTGAAGACCAAACTCGTAACTCAAATATTCATCTCCACGATCAGATCGCGAAACTTTATTTTCTTGTTGCGATGATTTTCCACTTCACTCTGAAATTCTTTGAACCTTTCAACTATTTCAGACTTATGTTTCATCAAGTAGATATACCCATATCTACTCAAATCATCTTGTGAAGGTCAGAAAATAACGATACTTGCCACGAGCATCAACACTCATTGGATCGCATACATCGGTATGTATTATTTCCAATAAGTCAGTAGCTTGTTCCATTGTTCGGAGAAGCGGAGTTTTAGTCATCTTGCCCAAAAGGCACGGTTCGCAAGCATCAAATGATTCATAATCAAGTGATTCCAAAGTCCATCGGCATGGAGTTTTCTTCATGCGCTTTACACCAATATGACCTAAGCGGCGATTGCCACAAATAAGTTGCACTATCATTATTAACTTTGCATCTTTTGGTTTCAATATTATGAATATGTGTATCACTATGATCGAGATCCAATGAACCATTTTCATTGGGTGTGTAACCATATAAGGTTTTATTCATGTAAGCAGAACAACAATTTATTCTCTTACTTAAATGAATAACCGTATTGCAATAAACATGATCAAATCATATTTATGCTCAACACCAAATAACACTTATTTAGGTTCCACACTAATCCCGAAAGTATAGGGAGTGTGAGATGATGATCATATCAATCTTGGAACTACTTCCAACACTCATCGTCACTTCCCTTCAACTAGTTTCTGTTCATTACGAAACTCCGTTTGAGTTACTACTCTTAGCAACCGAACCAGTATCAAATCTTGAGGGTTGCTATGAACACTAGTAAAATACACATCAATAATCTGTATATCAAATATACCTTTGTTCACTTTGCCATCCTTCTTATCCGCCAAATACTTGGGGTAGTTCCGCTTCTAGTGACCAGTTCCATTGCAGCAAAAGCACTTAGTCTCAGGCTTAGGTTGGGCTTCTTCACTCGAGCAGCAACTTGCTTGCCGTTTTCCTTGAAGTTCCCCTTCTTCCCTTTGCCCTTTTTCTTGAGACTAGTGGTCTCGTCAACCATCAACACTTGATGTTTTCTTGATTTCTACCTTCGCCGATTTTAGCATCGCGAAGAGCTTGGGAATCTTTTCGTCATCCCTTGCATATTATAGTTCATCACGAAGTTCTAGTAACTTAGTGATGGTGACTAGAAATTCTGTCAATCACTATCTTATCGGAAGATTAACTCCCACTTGATTCAAGCGATTGAAGTACTCGGACAATCTGAGCACATGCTCACTAGTTGGCGATTCTCCTCCATCTTTTAGCTATAGAACTTGTTGGAGACTTCATATCTCTCAACTCGGGTATTTGCTTGAAATATTAACTTCAATTCTGGAACATCTCATATGGTCCATGGCGTTCAAAACGTCTTTGAAGTCCCGATTCTAAGCCGTTAAGCATGGTGCACTAAACTATCAAGTAGTCATCATATTGAGCTAGCCAAGCGTTCATAACGTCGCATCTGCTCCTGCAATAGGTCTATCACCTAGCGGTGCATTAAGGACATAATTCTTACTGCAGCAATGAGGATAAACCTCAGATCACGGATCCAATCCGCATCATTGCTACTAACATCTTTCAATACAATTTTCTCTAGGAACACATATAAAAACATAGGGAAGCAACAACGTGAGCTATTGATCTACAACATAATTTGCAAAATACTACGGGACTAAGTTCATGATAAATTAAAGTTCAATTAATCATATTACTTAAGAACTCCCACTTAGAAAAATATCCCTCAATTCTCTAAGTGATTGCGTGATCCATATCAACTACACCATGACCGATCATCACGTGTGATGGAGTAGTTTCAATGGTGAACATCAATATGTTGATCATATCTACTATATGATTCACGCTCGACCTTTCGGTCTCCGTGTTCGAGGTCATATCTTATATGCATAGCTCGTCAAGTATAACCTGAGTATTCTGCGTGTGCAACTGTTTTGCACCGTTGTATTTGAGCGTAGAGCCTATCACACCCGATCATCACGTGGTGTCTCGGCACGAAGAACTTTCATAGCGGTGCATACTCGGGAGAACACTTCTTGATAATTTAGTAAGGGATCATCTTATAATGCTACCGTCAATCAAAGCAAAATAAGATGCATAAAGGATTAACATCACATGCAATCAATATAAGTGATATGATATGGCCATCATCATCTTGTGCTTGTGATCTCCATCTCGAAGCACCGTCATGATCACCATCGTCACCGGTAGCGACACCTTGATCTCCATCGTAGCATCGTTGTCGTCTCGCCAACTATTGCTTCTCGACTATCGCTACCGCTTAGTGATAAAGTAAAGCAATTACATGGCGTTGCATTTCATACAATAAGCGACAACCATATGGCTCCTGCCGATTGCCGATAACTTCGGTTACAAAACATGATCATCTCATACAATAAAATATAGCATCACGTCTTGACCATATCACATCACAACATGCCCTGCAAAAACAAGTTAGGCGTCCTCTACTTTGTTGTTGCAAGTTTTACGTGGCTGCTACGGGCTGAGCAAGAACCGTTCTTACCTCGCATCAAAACCACAGCGATACTTCGTCAAATAGACTCCGTTTAACCTTCTCAAGGACCGGCGTAGCACTCGATTCAACTAAAGTGAGAGAGCAGACACCGCCGGTCACCTTTAAGCAGCGAGTGCTCGGGCGGTGAAACCAGTCTCGCGTAAGCGTCTGGCGTAATGTCGGTCCGGGCGCTTCATCTCACAATACCGCTGAACCAAAGTATGACATCTTTGGTAGGCAGTATGACTTGTATCGTCCACAACTCACTTGTGTTCTACTCGTGCACATGACATCAACGCATAAAACCAGGCTCGGATGCCCTTTGTTGGGGAGCGTAGTAATTTCAAAAATTTTCCTACGATCACGCAAGACCATGGTGATGGCATAGCAGCGAGAGGGAGAGTGTCGTCCACGTACCCTCGTGAACCGAAAGCGGAGCGTTATAACAACAGCGGTTGATGTAGTCGTGCGTCTTCACGATCCGACCGATCCAAGCACCGAGCGTCACGGCACCTCCGAGTTCTGCACCGTTCAGCTCGATGGCGATCCCGGACTCCGATCCAGCAAAGTGTCGGGGATGAGTTCCGTCGACCGACGGCGTGGTGGCGATGATGATGTTCCACCGGCGCAGGGCTTCGCCTAAGCTCCATAGCGGTATATTCGAGGTGTAGTTTGGTGGAAGGGGCACCGCTGCGGCTAAGAATCGATCTCAATGATCAACTTGTGTGTCCTAGGGTGCCCCCTGCCCCGTATATAAAGGAGCAAGGGAGGGAGGAGGCCGGCCCTATGTTTGGCGGCGTAAGGGAGTCCTACTCCCGGGAGTAGGATTCCCCTTTCCTAGTCAACTAGGAATCCTTCCATGTAGGGAGGAAGGGAGAAGGAAGTGGAGGAGTAGGAAGGTGGCGGCCCCTTTCCCTAGTCAATTCGGACTAGAGGGGGGGGCGCAGCAACCTTTTCCTCTTCCCACTAAAGCCCATCAAGGCCCATTACTTCTCCCGTAACTACCGGTACTCGAAAAATACCGAATCACTCGGAACCTTTCCGAACTCGAATATAGTCGTCCAATATATCGATCTTTACGTCTCGACCATTTGAGACTCCTCGTCATGTCCCGATCTCATCCGGGACTCGAACTCCTTGGTACATCAAAACTCATAAACTCATAATATAAGCATCGCCGAAACCTTAAGCGTGCGGACCCTACGGGTTCGAGAACTATGTAGACATGACCTAGAACCATTCTCGGTCAATAACCAATAGCGGAACCTGGATGCCCATATTGGTTCCTACATATTCTCGAAGATCTTTATCGGTCGAGACCGCATAACAACATCGTTGTTCCCTTTGTCATCGGTATGTTACTTGCCGAGATTGATCGTCGGTATCAATACCTAGTTCAATCTCGTTCTTGGCAAGTCTCTTTTCTCGTTCCGTAATACATCATCTCACAACTAACACATTTAGTTGCAATGCTTGCAAGGCTTATGTGATGTGCATTACCGAGAGGGCCGGAGATACCTCTCAGACAATCGGAGTGACAAATCCTAATCTCGAAATATACCAACCCAACATGTACCTTCGGAGACACCTGTAATGTACCTTTATAATCACCCGATTCGTTGTGACGTTTGGTAGCACCAAAAGTGTTCCTCGGGCAAGCAGGAGTTGCATAATCTCATAGTCATAGGAACATGTATAAGTCATGAAGAAAAGCACTAGCAACAAACTATACGATCAGGTGCTATGCTAATGGAATGGGTCATGTCAATCAGATCATTCAACCAATGATGTGATCCGTTAATCAAATAACAACTCCTTGTTCATGGTTAGGAAACATAACCATCTTTGATTAACGAGCTAGTCAAGTAGAGGCATACTAGTGACACTCTGTAGGTTTATGTATTCACACATGTATTATGTTTCCGGTTAATACAATTCTAGCATGAATAATAAACATTTATCATGATATAAGGAAATAAATAATAACATTATTATTGCCTCTAGGGCATATTTCCTTCATCTGGACATGTAGCGCCTTGCCTTCCTCCTTGCGTTCAACTACAATGACTGTGCTGACTACCCTGCTGGTGGCGGCAATATACAGGAGCATGGGCTCCTTGGGAGTCGGGGCCGCCTTGACACGAGGGGAGTAGTCAGCATTTTCTTCAAGCTGGAGAAAATCTTCGTCCGCTTGGAGTTCCATTGAAGAAGGTGGTCTTCTTCATGAGCTGATGCAGAGGAAGAGCTTTCTCGCCCGGCCGGTGACGAATCGGTGATGGGCGTAAACAGCGGTGAACTTTTGCACATCTAGCGATCGTTGAGGTACTTCCATCCTTTCGATTGCCTTGATCTTCACGGAGGTTGCACTCTATGCCATGTTCAGAGACCAGAAACCAAGGAGCTGGCGGTGGTACTCGAGCGCACTTCTACAGGTTGAGCTTGATCACGGAATCGGCGCAGACTTTCAAGCGTCTCCTTGAGGTCTTCCAACAGCGTTCCTCGCTTCTCCGTCTTCACCACCACGTCGTCCATGTAAGCGTGGGCGTTTACGTAAGCTGCTTGAGGAGGCACTTACGCATACAGCGCTGAAAGGTGGCGCGGCATTCCTTAAGCCGAGCGTCATGGTCGGTAGCGAGAAGGCTCCAAGCGGCGTGATGAAGGCGGTCTTCAGTCTGTCGGCCGGGTTCAGCTTGATCTGGTGATATCCTGAGTATGCATCTAAGAAGCTCAACAACTCGCATCCGGCTGTGGAGTCTATCACCTGATCAATTCTTGGTAAAGTGAATGGGTCCTTGGGGCAGGCTTTGTTCAGGCTTGTGTAGTCAATACACATCCGCCAATGCTTGTTCCTCTTTAGTACCAAGACCGGGTTTGCTAACCACTCTAGAAAGAACACTTCCATGATAAAACCGGCTGCGAGGAGCCGGGCTATCTCTTCTCCAACAACTCTTCTTTTCTCTTCTGACAGACAGTGCAAGGGCTGCCTGACGGGCTTCACATCAGATCGGACATGTAACTTGTGCTCGACGAATTCCATCGGTACACCTGGCATGTCTTTGGGAGACCATGCGAAAATGTCGATTCTCACGGAGAAATCGGCAGGCTCGCCTTCCTATTCTTTGTCAAGGTTTGCACCTCTGACGGCGTATCTCTTCAGGTGCTCGGGTCCAAGGGTATCTTCTTGGTCTCTTTGGCGGCTTGAGCGAGCCCTCGACTTCGACTCCTTGGGGTTGGGCGACATCTCGGCTGCTTGCGGCCATTGCCACAACCGATCAAGAAGCGCTTCTCATTTGCGATCACCGAGGGACTCGGCCAACCGGCGCTCTCAGCTGCCTGCAGCGGACGACTTTCTGTAGTTGCCGGCTCGGTGAGAATCCTTGGTACTCGGCATCTTCATCTTGAGGTAGGCGTGGTGGGGGGCGCCATGAACTTGGCTAAAGCAGGTCGGCCGAAGCGAGCATGGTAAGGGCTTTCAAGGTCCACCACTTGAACCGGGCGGCTTCGGTAGTGATCTTTGTCCCCAAAGAGGGCGTCTATCGAGGATCTTGCCGATCGGTGAGCAGGAAAGGCGGTACAATTCCGTGTAACACAGTCGGCTGTTACGAACTGTCTTTGCTTGATTCTAACTTCTCCATTGTATCCTTATGCACGGGATGTTGATGTTGCTGCCTCCGTCTTTCAGCACTAGCGAAGCGGCGGCCCGCCTATCCAGCGGCAAGGGTGGCTCCCAAGACCGAGGCGTGGGAGCCGGTTAACATCACCTACGGGTGATCAGCCCGGCTCAAGCGATAGGTTTCTCGGACGGTGCATGAATGCTGGAGTATCGATGCTCTGCATTCACTTCTTGTTATTTGCAACCGCTGCTTCTGCGGCGATCGTCGGCCCACCTGTGGTGAACACTACATAGGCTCCATGCTCTTACGGGTACTCGTCTTGTCTGCGCCGGGCTTTGACAGCCGACTCTTTGGGGGCGATGGTGGGCGGCCCGGCCCGGCGAAGGGCGAGGATGAGGCCGTCTCCTTGGCAATCTGGTGAGCGGTGGCACTTCGGGTGGTGTGGTTCGGCGGACTTGGCGCCGCTATGGAACTGCGAGGTCCGTCTAGAGTCTACTTGTAAGAAAGGCGGCAACCAGTTGGACTTGCCGCCTTTACGCCGCTTGGCGAGGCTGCCTTCCGGCTGTTGGTCTTATTTGCCGCCCGCGTGTCGGCTGTTGGAAGCGGCTGCGGGGCCTGCGCGCTGTGATCATTACTGCTGCCGCGCCGGGCTGGTGTCGCCACCGGAGTTACGAGGAAACTGTGGAGCCACCTTGCGGTCGCGCGACTTGATCTCCGACTTCATGGAGAGTCGGCTGTCAGCGTACTTATGCGCTATGATCGGCAGCTCGTCGAGGTCTCGGCTCGTCGCAAAGGAGCTTGTGCTTGAGGAGGTGCCTTCTACGCACCCGGTGGTGAAGTACTCGATAGCCTGCACCTCGTGCACTCCCTCGCAGGAGTTAGGAGCTCGGACCAGTAGCGTGAGGTAGTCGCGAGTGGACTCGTTGGGGCCTTACGCACAAGGAAAGTTGGCAAGGCTTGGGAGGTCGCTTGTATGTGCTCGTGAAGTTGCGGACGAAGGCCTCGGTGAAATCGACCCAGCTGTTGATGTTGCGGGGCTTCAAGCTGTTCAACCACGTCCGGGCGTGCCACAGAGCATGAGGAACATACTTTCTGACAGCAGCGCTTGTTGCCGTTAAGCTATCTTGACGGCCGTGGGTAGTCCACTAGCGATCCTCCGGCTTCCACGGGCGGTGTACTTAGGTGTATCTCGGGGAGTGTGAATCCTGCGGGAAGGGCTCGTCTCGGATCGAGGTCGAAACAGGCGGGCCAACTTCGTCTTCTTCTTCCAGCGCCCGAGATCGGTGGAGTCGCTCGATCCGGTGGCGGCGTCGTTTTCTCCGACTCCCTCTCGGCGGCGCCAAAGCGGTCGCCGAAAGTCGGATCTTCGGCGGGTGGCGGGGAGACTTCGCCTTTCTGCGAGGAGGGCAGATAGTCGTCCCGCCGCTCCACTGCTCTCGGGCGGCCGTCTTCATCACGCTCGATGGAGATGTGGGTCCGACTATGGCTGACAGCGCGATCCTTGTTTTTTCTTCCACGGACGCCGCCAGACGGCGTCCGAGACGTCGCGCCTTGATCTCGGCGGGGAGGCAGGTCGCCGTGTTGTCGTCGCGGCGCCTCCGTGCGGCAGCCGGCTTCATCTTGCGCGGCAGCCGCATTGAGGAGCTGCTGGACTCGCTCCGTCATCAGGCGGCGCTCCTCGCCTTCGAAGTTATCCAGCTCGTCCTCCGCCGCCTGGGCGGCGCGGATATTCTCCACAGGCGTGGCGTACACGGGGCGATTTGCCCCGAACAGGTTAGCGATAGCTACGCGGCGCTGCTGAATCGCGCCTGGCGGCTAGGCCCGGTCGGGGCGGCGAGCGCCTGCAGCGCGATCCATCTCGCGCTGGTAGGCTTCGACAAGCGTCTCATGCTTTCCGGCTTCTTGGCGCCTACGAGGCTGAAGGCGGCGTGCCTCGGCACCCGGCGTCGGCGTCTTCTGGAATGGGCGCGGTCAGGTCTTCGCGAGAACGCGTCGAGAGGGTCTGAACTCCCTCACCGGAAGGCTCGCTGTGACCGATACCGAGCACCTCCGTGGCGGTGCTTCCGCCCGCTCTCTGCGAGGCGGCTCATCGTGAACCACCACGTTGGTGGGGAGCAGCGTCGGCGGCGGTGTCGGTCGACCAGCGCCGGGTCGGTGGAGCCCACGGACTCAGTCGGTGGCGAGCTCGCCCGGCGGCGTGGAGCTGCTTTCGAGAGGCCAGCGAGGAGGCTCTCGGGGCTGTCCATACCTGCGTCGGATGCAGGCTCGTCGGGCGAACCTCGCCCGACAAGTTGGCGAGCAGCTCGCCCGCGCAAGCGACCTCAGCGCCATGCAGCGCGTCGTATGAACTCCGTCTGGCGTGCGGGCTGGCTCGCTTCGCCGAGGGAGGAAGAGGTTCCCGTCGAGCAGGTCTCCGGACGGCGGTGCACCTAGCCCGATGGGCGCCAAATGTCGAGGGTTGGGTGCGACATATGCCAAAGGATGGCTTATCATGGAGGCGGTAGAATGTCGCGGTGCACAGAAGCGAGATGAGGCGAAGGCATGCCGCGAATCTTACCCAGCTTGAGGCTCTCCGGGAGATAACACCCCTCTGCTGCTGCGGGTTCTCCGCATGATCACTATGGCAAAGTGAGTACAAGGTTGCTCCTTGAGCTGTTGGGGTGAGGAAGGAGAAGGCACGGCTAGCTCCTCTCTTCCCTCTATGTGTGTGTCAAACTACTAGGTTTCAACCCCTTGCATGGGTGCCCGAGGGTTTATATAGCCTACCCCGGGTACAATGGTAATCCGTCGGGGGCGGGTCCCGGCGTCGATCTCTTTAGTCGCCGTCTTCTCCGCCGACTTACAGGGCCCGCCGACTAGTGGGCCTGCCGACGATCCAGCATGGGGCCGACAGCCCTTGTCGCTTGTGGCGAGTCTTGCCCGGACTGCGGGTCATTGTAGCAGCGCTTCTAATAGCGTGAGCTTGGTCATGGGGTTATGGCAGCAGTGCGCCGCTTTGTGGCGATCATTGTTGCCATTCCCTGTCTTGTTTGGTTAATGGCGCTTGGAGCCCGTGGGAGGGGCCAGCCGACTCCCAGCGGGTCCGTCTTAGGATGCTCTCGTCGTCTTACTGCACTCCCCGACGGTGAAATCCCGCCGTCTTGGTCATCTGAGACGAGCCATCATGGGTTCAAGGATCGCCCACAGGGCTGATGTCGAGGCAGCGTGGCAGCGATGCAGCGCGGACGGAGATCTCCGTCGATCTGGGCTCTGTGGCCATGCCGCCCTTTATGGCCAGGGCGGGGTGGGGCCTGGCGGCCCCATCCGTCCCGTCGATAATCGCATCGGTAGGAGGCGGTTGGGTCGCCAGTTGACTCCGTGGCGGCTTCATCGGAAGTCGCTGGCTTGGAGTCGGCTTGTCTTGAGGCCGTCTCTAGGACTCGGTTGGGAGGGGTAGTCGGCGGCTCTGTCGCCGACTCTCAGAAGGCGGCTCTTCGTCTTGGGGTCTTGAGGGGCGCAGTCTGCCCCGATGTTTTGAAAGGTCCAGGGGCTCGGGTTTGCCTACCCGCGGCCCATTACTCCGACAATCTCAAAACACTTATCAAGTATCAAACTTCTCATGATATTCAATGAACTCAATATAGAAGTTTTTTTTATTATGCTCATTTTGGATGCCTATCACATTCGGATTAATTTCACAATTGAAGCAAATTAGCATGCTGTTTAAGACTCTCAAAGTAATATAGTGAAGCATGAGAGATCAATAATTTCTATAAAATAAAAACCACCTCCGTGCTCTAAAAGATATAAGTGAAGCACTAGAGCAAAAACTATATAGCTCAAAAG
Source organism: Aegilops longissima (assembly GCA_021605205.1). Classification (NCBI taxonomy): domain Eukaryota; kingdom Viridiplantae; phylum Streptophyta; class Magnoliopsida; order Poales; family Poaceae; genus Aegilops; species Aegilops longissima. The sequence continues at coordinate 690,039,619 of CM038677.1, read as the reverse complement.
ATATAAGTGAAGCACATAGAGTATTCTAACAAATTCCGAATCATGTGTGTATCTCTCAAAACGTGTGTACAGCAAGGATGATTGTGGCAAACTAAAAAGCAAAGACTCAAATCATACAAGACGCTCCAAGCAAAACACATATCATGTGGTGAATAAAAATATAGCCCCAAGTAAAGTTACCGATAGACGAAGACGAAAGAGGGGATGCCTTCCGGGGCATTGAGGGAGTCCTGGACTAAGGGGTCCTCGGGCATCCGGCCTGTTAGCCATGGGCCGGACTGATGACTGTGAAGATACGAAGACCTAAGACCACACCCGTGTCCGGATGGGACTCTCCTTGGCGTGGAAGGCAAGCTTGGCAACCAGATATGTAGATTCCTTTCTCTGTAACCGACCTTGTGTAACCCTAGATCTCCCCGGTGTCTATATAAACCGGAGGACTTAGTACGGAGGAGATATCCATTACCATAGTCATACAGGCTAGACTTCTAGGGTTTAGCCATTACGATCTCGTGGTAGATCAACTCTTGTAATACTCATATTCATCAAGATCAATCAAGCAGGAAGTAGGGTATTACCTCCATAGAGAGGGCCCGAAGCAGGGTAAACATCGTGTCCCTTGTCTCCTGTTACCATCGACCTTAGACGCATAGTACGGGACCCCCTACCCGAGATCCGCCGGTTTTGGCACCGACATTGGTGCTTTCATTGAGAGTTCCACCGTGTCATCGATGAAAGGTTCGATGGCCCCTTCAATCGTCGATAGTGACGCCGTCCAAGGCGAAACCTTCCTCCCCAGACAGATCTTTGTGTTTGGCGGCTTTGCATTGCGGGCCAACTTGCTTGGCCACCTGGAGCAGATCGACAGCTATGCCCCTGGCCACAAGGTCAGATTTGGGAGCTTGAACTACGTCGCGGACATCCGTGGAGATTTGATCTTCACCGGATTCGAGACCGCGGCAACCGCTCCCGGTCACCTCGACGAACATGACCTAAATCCGTCGTCAGACCGCATACAGGAGATAGCTCCTGTAATCACTTTGGCCTTAGATCCAGAGCACACTACGACATCCAAGGACTGGAAATTCAGCCCCACCATGGAGGCCACAGATTCTCTGGCGTTGGAGCCGCACATGGATTTAACCTCACGCAATACTCATGTCACCGGAACTCCGAACTCCTTTCCGGGTATAAGTTCCGAACTTGATTGCTTATCGATCTTTGAGTTCGACACCGCAGACATCTTCCAGCACTCGCCCTTGGGTGATGTGCTAAACTCGTTAAAGAACTTTTTCCTTGGCGGGGGACTCACAGCCGAACTATGCACGGTTCAAACTAGGGGCCGATGATGGGGAATTTTGCTTCCCACCCGCCACCCACTTCGTAGCCACTGTCCAAGACTTAACCGACGCACTTGACTATGACTCCGAAGACATCGACGGTATGGACGATGATGCCGGAGACGAGGAGGCCCAAAACCCGCCGTTCACCGGACGATGGACGGCCACCTCCTCATATGACGTCTACATGGTAGATACGCCAAAAAATAACAACGGCGATGACAAGGAGAACCCAGCAAAGGAGGACCCTCCTAAAACACACCCAAAGCATCGGCGTCAGCGGTGCCGCTCTAAATCCTGCCGCTGCAGGGATAGCAACACCGGCATAGGAGACGACAACACTCCGGATGATGCCGAAGACATAGAAGAACCCGATGAACAAACTGCCGAATAAGACCATCGGGAAGATGGGCAAGTCAGCCCTGACAAACAGGCAATGGAAGAAGACTTGGAGGATGGCAGTTACCATCCGCCCTCTAAGGAGGAGGTGAGCCTCGGCAACCAAGACTTCATCGTGCCTGAGGAGCCCCTGGAGCAGGAGCGCTTTAAGCTTCAGCTAATAGCCACCGCGAGGAGCCTGAAAAAGAAGAAGCAGCAGCTTCAAGCTGATCAAGACCTACTCAACGACAGATGGACCGATGTCCTGGCAGCCGAGGAATATAGCCTTCAACGCCCAGCCAAAAGTTACCCGAGGTGCAGATTGCTACCTCAGCTTGATGATGAGGCGCCAGATCCCGCACTAGCATCTCGCAACACGGTTGATCGGCTTCTCCGCGGTCGGGATAAAACTGCAACCCGAGCCGAAAACCAGACTGTCCCACTCCACCGTAAAGGCAGGGATAAGACAACTCGGGGCCATACATATGACCTCCGTGAAGAACTGGACAGTAGAGCAGAGCACACAAGATCGATCTACGGACCGCGAGGACGTGACTTAAGGCGCGGGGACAGCTATCTATTCGGGCGTGACAAACCTAGTGACGCCCGAGCTGAATGCCGCAGACGGACTCCATCAGAGCTACGTCACGATGTGGCCCGATATAGAGGCGCCGCGCACCCTGTTTGCTTCACTGATGAAGTAATGGACCATGAATTCCCCGAAGGGTTCAAGCCCGTCAACATTGAATCATACGACGGAACAACCGATCCCGCGGTATGGATCGAGGATTTTATTCTCCACATTCACATGGCCCGTGGAGATGACCTCCATGCTATCAAATACCTCCACTAAAACTCAAAGGGCCAGCTCGGCCTTTGGTTAAACAACCTGCCTGAAAATTACATTGGCAGCTGGGAAGACTTGGAAGAAGCCTTTCTCGACAACTTCCAAGGTACATATGTCCGGCCGCCGGACGCCGATGACTTAAGACACATAGTTCAACAGCCCGGGGAGTCAGCCAGGAAGTTCTGGACTAGGTTCCTAACTAAAAAGAACCAGATCGCCGACTGTCCGGATGCCGAAGCCTTAGCGGCCTTTAAACACAACATCCGTGACAAATGGCTCGCTCGCCACCTCGGCCAAGAAACGCCAAAATCTATGGCAGCCCTCACGGCACTCATGACCCGCTTTTGCGCGGGTGAGGATAGTTGGTTGGCTCGCAGCAAAAACACAGCCAGCGAGGCAGGCCCTTCCGAGGCCAAGAACAACAATGGCAAGCTCCGACGTAACAGACACAAACGCCGAAGCAATGGTGATAATACCGACGACACTACAGTCAACGTCGGATTCAGCGGCTCCAAGTCCAACCAGCGGAAGAAACCATACAAGAGAAACAATCAGGGACCATCCAGCCTGGACTGCATACTCGATCGCCCGTGCCAGATACATGGCACCCCAGAAAAACCAGCCAATCATACCAACAGAGACTGTTGGGTTTTTAAATAGGTCGGCAAATTAAACGCTGAGAACATGGAAAAAGGATCACAAAGCGAGGACGACGATGAGGAGCCCCGGCAACCAAACACAAGGGGACAAAAGAAGTTTCCCCCTCAAGTGAAAACAGTAAACATGATATACGTCACAGACATCCTCAAAAGGGAACGCAAACGCGCACTAAGGGACGTCTATGTGATAGAGCCAGTCGCCCCCAAATTCAATCCATGGTCATCATGCCCGATCACCTTTGATCGTCGGGATTATCCGACCAGTATCGGGCATGGCGGATTAGCCGCACTAGTCCTGGACACAATCATTGACGGATTCCACCTAACGAGAGTCCTCATGGATGGTGGTAGCAGCCTCAATCTGCTCTATCAAGACACGGTGCGCAAAATGGGCATTAACCCATCAAGGATCAAGCCAACAAAGACTACCTTCAAAGGAGTCATACCAGGTGTAGAGGCCCGCTGTACGGGCTCAATCACACTAGAGGTTGTCTTTGGATCCCCCGACAACTTCCGCATCGAGGAGTTAATCTTCGACATCGTCCCATTCCACAGTGGTTATCACGCACTGCTCGGACGGACGGCATTCGCTCAGTTCAATGCGGTGCTGCACTATGCTTATCTCAAGCTCAAGATGCCTGGCCCACGCGGCGTCATAACAGTCAATGGAAACACGGAGCGCTCCCTTCGAACAGAGGAGCACACCGCCGCCCTAGCAGCAGAAGTACAGAGCGGCCTTCTCAAGCAGAATCATAATTCGGCTGCCGAGCCCCGGGACATTGTAAAGAGGGTCCGGACTATGCTGCACTAGGACGGCGCGGCTCATCAAGAGCTCGACTAGCAATTTGGCCTCTGTCCCAGCCCCGATCAGGCAGTGGCATTCGTACCGCGCGTACATAATTACGCACTCAAAATTCCATGGGTATCGACGGAGGCACAGAAATATTGTGATCCACAGTTCGCCTTGACCGAACCCGGACACACATATACTTTTATTATTTCCTTTTTTCCTTTTCCAGGTTTCTTTTACATAGGCCTTCCTGGACGGCCTAATTATCAGTCCTGTAAAAGGCTAAAAACACCAGGATGGCAAGAAGCACAGACATATAGGGGAAGTTCTAGAGGTCGCTCTACCTGTTGTCAGGACCCACACGCAGCCCGCCTCTAGTCATTGCATGTTAAATAGCCGGTTGCCTATCGCACTATTTGTATTAATACGCTTTGACGCATTAATCGAATTATAATGAAACAGTTCGTGGCTCAAGTTTAAGGGCCCAATATATCACCTCTGCTTTCTTTCTGTTTTTTGTCAATAATTCATTTTCTAGCACCCGTACACTCTGGTACATTTCATATTTGCCAGGGGCTCCCAGGCGCCCCACAATACAGCAACAAAGTCCGAACACTTTTTATAGTATAGTTCGGCACCCCGGATTTAGCATTATATGCATTGGCTCCGAATCATGTCTTTGGTCAATAGTTGGGTTGCCCGGCTCCTGTGCTTACTACCTTACATTCCTCTATATCGGCTAAGGTAGTAAAGGGAGAACTACTGCGATTGTGCCCTGGTTTATCCAAAGGAGCACCTCAGTAGAGAAAGCCGAAAACGGACTGTCATGATGTGGCGAGAGCCGGTCAGCTGTTCGGAGGTTACAAATCGTTGGAGATTTCTCCCGCATTACGCGAAGGATCGGTACTTCCCGATCAGGTGCCCATCGCACTCTGGTTCGAAAACTAGGGGCTGCGCCTATGTTTTATTGTAAAACTCCTATGGCTAAGTGAGGGCGTTTAAGACGCATAGTCTGATTGCTTGGTTCGTTGCGCTAAGCAACTCCTTCAAGGACCATATAATTGGATCAAGATTGTTTAGATTCCATCCCGAACACCCCCGTACTACCTACGTGGGGGCAGAAGCCGACGACTGGCCAACCCCCAGATTCCATATAACAAAATATAACAAAAATTATATTACAAACTGACTTTGTTTCATCATACAAGGCAAAGACAACACAAATGTATTCATTCAAAAATAATGTCCTGCCCGCACTGTGCTGCTACAATGCGAGACCCCTCCAGGACATCCGCGAAATAGTGCTCGGGTGTGCGGTGCTCCTTGCCCTCTGGCCGCCCTCGGGCCAGCTCGACGGAGTTCATCTTCGCCCACCACATCTTGCAACGGGCGAAGGCCATACGAGCACCCTCAATACAGGTCGATCACTTGACGATATCCAGCCGAGGACAGGCGTCCACCATTCGCCTCACGAGTCCGAAGTAGCTGCTGGGCATAGCTTCGGCTGGCCACAGCCGGATTATCAAATCCTTCATGGCTAGTTCGGCCACCCTATGCAGCTCCACCAGCTGTTTCAGCTGATCGGTGAAGGACACCGGATGCTCTGGCACAAGATATTGCGACCAGAATAGCTTCTCCGTAGACCTCCCTTTTTCGGCTTGGAAGAATTCCGCGGCGTCGGACACACTTTGCGGCGAAACAACAAAAGCCCCTGGAGAACTCCGAATCTGGGTTAGTAAAAGATACTTTTTCTTTGCATATTTGCTTTGCATACTGAATGCCTTACCTGCCGCGATCTTCCTCGCCTCTTGGATCTCTTGAAGGGCGCCCTGGGACTCGTTCCGGGCCGTCTCTGCGCTCTGGCGAGCCTTGGAGAGTTCGGCCTCTTTAGCTGACACATCACGTTCCAAGGTCTCACACTTCTTCACCGTGTCATGGAGCTCTTGTTGGACCTCGTTGACACGGGCCTTGACCTTCTAACGGGCAGCCTGCTCCTTGACGGCCTTCCCCTCGACTTCGCCCAGGGCCTTTTTCAGGGCCTCAACCTCGGTCGTCGCTCCTATACATATCATAACACTTTGGTCAATATATATTTTACTCCTTCCGAGTACTTCTTGGGTTATTACATACCTTAATTCTCCTGGAGCTGCCTCTTCACCTGGCCGAGCTCCTCCTCGGCCCACTCCAGCCTCCGCTTTAGATCGGAGACTTCGACAGCATGTGAGGCCGCGGCCAATAGCGACGCCTATATATTTATTCCAGACAAATTTAGTTAGTTTCCTGCCATAAAAGGATTGATCCTCTGTCCGACTTTTTCTTTCCGAACACCGGGCAGTGTCTCAGGGGCTATTGTCTATATGGGGATTTTCTCCTTTTGCGTCGCCTACCTCAAAACCTGTCAGCAGGCTGCTGCAGGCTTCGGTTAGTCTGCTCTTAACGAACTGAGCCCTTTCAATCACCGTGCTCCTAATAACACGGTGCTCATCCGCAATGGAAGCGCCTCGCAGCGCTTCCAGCAGATCACCTGGTGCCCCTGGTTGGACAGGGGTCACCGGTGGAATAGGCATACCCCCTTCTTTCAAAGGAGGCTGCATGCCGGATTCGGGAGCCCTCCTCCCCCTTCTCCGGAATCAAGTCTGGTTGAGGGCCGAACTGTGTACGACCCTCCTCCCTAGTCTTCGGGGGATTGGTTCCCCCCGATGTTCGGCGACAGGGGCTTCGCCTTTCGGCACCTCTTGATCCTCTCCCCGAGCTGGGAAGGTCCATGGGGAGAGCACCTTGTCATCTCCTTTGACCGTGGGAGAATAAGCGGCCAACGGTGTCTCGCTGGCCATCGCCTTCATGTCCAACAAACCCTCTGACGAGGATCACTGGGAGCTGTTATGGGTCGGACTGTAATAGCATGATTGATCATGTCAATACGACAAGGAGGAAGGGTTAGATCTATGGGCATACACGAGTCTTAGCACTTACGAGGCGTCCCGGGGCTTAGTGCGGGGGCGTCGCTCCGGACTGCTACCCACGTCCCACGCGGTGTTGGCCGCAAGGGCGCCCTTCCCCTTCTTGGGCGTTCTCGCCTCCAGATTCGTGTAGGCCGTCCTCTTCTTCTTTCCCTCCTCAGGGGGAGGGTTGTTTTCCTCGTCCTCCTCTTCCTCGTCGTCGTCCTCAGGGATGGAGGAATGGGTTTCTTCATCTTCGGACATTACGTCTGAAGTACCCTTACGACGGGGGCCACCTTTGGCCCCCTTGGCCTTCTTTTTGGCCTGCTTCTCCGACGCCTTATAGGGCGCCGGCACCAGCATCTTCGCCAACTGCGGAATGACCGGCTCTTGAGCGGTGGGCGGACCTTTGGATCGCGCCGCCCTCTCCACCCAGTCCTGAAGAAGGAATGATGATAAAAGCTCAGACATCGCCCTTGAAGCAAGCAAGTAGGGGATGCGTTAAAAATAACTTACCTCGCTCGCGGGGTGGTTAATGTCGTGCCCATGGTCTGAATCCGTGTCCGGCGGTTTCTCGTTGCCCTTAAAGAGCAACCTCCAGGCTCCTTCATGAGTAGTTTCGAAGAGCCTCTTGAGGGTATGGTGCTTCTCCAGGTTGAACTCCCATAGAGGGCGGCTTCGGCTTTGGCACGGGAGTCGACGAACTAGCATCACCTGGATTACATCGACAAGTTTGACATTCTTGTCCACCATGCTCTGAACGCGCGTCTGTAGCGCTATCAGCTCGTCTGGCGAACACCAGTTTGGGTCTTCTCGACCCAGGAGGTGAGCCGCATTGGGGCACCAGGGTTGAATTCGGCAGTTGTGGCCCAGTTGGTGCCGCGGGGTTCTGTAATATAGAACCATTGTTTCTGCCATTCCTTGACAGTCTCGACGAAAGTGCCTTTAGGCCAGGAGACATTGGACAGCTTGCTCACCATGGCTCCTCCGCACTCTGCGTGCTGGCCATCCACCACCTTCGGCTTCACGTTGAAGACCTTGAGCCACAGCCCGAAGTGGGGTTGGATGCGGAGGAAGGCCTCACACACGACGATGAACACTGAGATGTTGAGGAAGGAGTTCGGGGATAGATCATGAAAGTTTATCCCGTAATAGTACATCAGCCCGCGGACGAAAGGGTGGAGAGGAAACCCTAGCCCGCAGAAGAAATGAGGGATGAATACCACCCTCTCGTTGAGCCCCGGCGTGGGGACTATTTGTCCCTGGGCTGGAAGGTGGTGGGAGATTTCCTTCGCCAAGTACCCGGCCGCCCGGAGCTCGGCAATATCTTTCTCCTTAACGTAGGAGACCATCCACTTGCCCTGACCTCCGGATCCGGACATGATTGAGTGCTAGCTTCAGTGGAAAGAAGATGAGAACTTGGGCGCTGGAGCTCGAGATTGGAAGGGCGGAGAAAGAGAGAAGGCGTAGGAGAAGAAGGGAATCCTTATCCCCTTATAAAGGCAGTGAATATCGAACGCCTCCCCATTTGCCTTGAAACTCGCCTATTCCCAAGGCCTGTGTAAACAACACGGTTGGGTTACCCACACCCGTTTTGATGAGAATCCCATAATAAAGGGGACACGATCTCTGCTTTGACAAGATGTGCCAATGGCAACCGCGTCTCGAACGTGGGGCAGTAGATGAAAAACGGTTCGGAATTATGACCGGGCAGACGTGATGTCATGTTGTAAAAGTTGTCAGCGGGTTGGACTCGTGAAAGTATTATATTCTCTCTGCGGTTGTGTGGGGTGTGTGTTACAGGACCGGACACAATCATTGCGTCTGAAGACTATCTTGGAGTTCGGAAAGAGGGAACCCGCCTTGTAATGCTGAAGACAAATCTGTGCACCGGGCTCCTCGTCATTGAAGCCAGGTTCAGGGGCTACTGAGGGAGTCCTGGACTAAGGGGTCCTCTGGCGTCCGACCTGTTAGCCATGGGCCGGACTGATGGGCTGTGAAGATACGAAGACCGAAGACCGCACCCATGTCCGGATGGGACTCTCCTTGGCATGGAAGGCAAGCTTGGCGGCCGGATATGTAGATTCCTTTCTCTGTAACCGACGTTGTGTAACCCTAGATCTCCCCGGTGTCTATATAAACCGGAGGACTTAGTCCGGAGGAGATATCCATTACCATAGTCATACAGGCTAGACTTCTAGGGTTTAACCATTACGATCTCGTGGTAGATCAACTCTTGTAATACTCATATTCATCAAGATCAATCAAGCAGGAAGTAGGGTATTACCTCCATAGAGAGGGCCCGAACCTGGGTAAACATCGTGTCTCTTGTCTCCTGTTACCATCGACCTTAGGCGCACAGTTCGGGACCCCCTACCCGAGATCCACCGGTTTTGACACCGACAGGCATCCCCAAGCTTAGGTTTTTGGTTGTCCTTGAATTTTACCTTGAGGTGCCTTGGATATCTCCAAGCTTAGGCTCTTGCCAATCCTTGTTCCATAGCCCATCAAATCTTTACCCAAAACTTGAAAACTTCACAACACAAAACTTAACAGAAAATCTCGTGAGCTCCGTTAGCGAAAGAAAACAAAACACCACTTCAGGGTACTGTAATTAACTCATTCCTTATTTATATTGGTGTTAAACCTACTGTATTCCAACTTATCTATGGTTTATAAGCTCTTTTACTAGCCATAGATTCATCAAAATAAGCAAACAATACGCGAAAAACAGAATCTGTCAAAAACAGAACAGTCTGTAGTAATCTGTATCAAACGCAAAACTCTGGAACTCAGAAAAATCTACCAAAATAGGACGACCTAGGTAATTTGTTTATTGATCTACTGCAATTGGAATCAGTATTTTATCACGTTCTGGTGATTTTTAACAATTGTTTTCGTGAACAGAAAGTTTCTGGAATTTTCAGCAAGATCAAATAACTATCATCAAAGAACATCCTATAGGTTTCACTTGGCACAAACACTAACTAAAACATAAAAACACATCTAACCAGAGGCTAGATCAAAGATTTATTACTAAACAGAAATAAAAAGCAAGAAAAATAAAATTGGGTTGCCTCCCAACAAGCGCTATCGTTTAACGCCCCTAGCTAGGCATAAAAGCAAGGATAGATCTAGGTATTTCCATCTTTGGTAGGCAATCCATAGGTGGCTCTCATAATAGATTTGTATGGTAATTTAATTTTCTTTCTAGGAAAGTGTTCCATGCCTTTCCTTAACGAAAATTGGAATCTAATATTCTCTTCCTTCATAATGATTGCACCAATTGTTCTAAGGAAAGGTCTACCAAGAATAATAGGACATGAAGGATTGCAATCTATATCAAGAACAATGAAATCTACGGGCACATAATTCCTATTTGCAACAATAAGAACATCATTAATTCTTCCCATAGGTTTCTTGATAGTGGAACCCGCAAGATGCAAGTTTAAAGAACAATCATCAAATTCACGGAAACCTAGCAAATCACACAAAGTTTTTGGAATCGTGGAAACACTAGCACCCAAATCACACAAAGCATAGCATTCATGATCTTTAATTTTAATCTTAATTGTAGGTTCCCACTCATCATAAAGTTTTCTAGGGATAGAATCTTCTAACTCAAGTTTTTCTTCATAAGATTGCATCAAAGCATCAACGATATGTTTAGTAAAGGCTTTATTTTGACTATAAGCATGAGGAGAATTTAGCACGGATTGCAACAAAAAAAATACAATCTATCAAAGAGCAATTATCATAGTTAAATTCCTTGAAATCCAAGATAGTGGGTTAATTGCTATATAAAGTTTAACCTCTTCAATCCCACTTTTACCAATTTTTGCATCAAGATCTAAAAACTCCAAATTTTTGGGACGCCTTCTAACTAAAGTTGACTCATCTCCAGTCCCATCATTATCAAGATTCATATTACAAAGTAAAGATTTAATAGGGGACACATCAATTACTTTTAGATCTTCATCTTTATTCTCATAAAAACTTTCCGGTTTGGCTGCCATCTTATTAACTAAGGTGGCCTGCTTATCCGAAATTTCAGCAATTAATTTTTCAAAACGAGCAATTTGAGATTCCAAACCATAAAATTCCTTAGACATGTCATCAAGTTCTTTATTCATGTACTCCATAAAGCCTTTTTGTTCCTTGAGCTCGTTTCTAAAGAAATTATTATGCTCAAATTGTAAAGTCATAAAGCTTCCGACATTGCTTTCAATCTCTTCCAACCTTTTAAGGTGAAGATCACCAAATCTAGGCAGGGCCATAAGGGCAACAAGCAACAAGAAGCAAGCGAAAAATAGGCGAACGAAAAGAGAGGGCGAATAAAACGACAAGGGTGAAGTGGGGGGGGGGGGGAGGAAAATGAGAGGCAAATGGCAAATAATGTAATGCGAGGGATAAGAGTTTGTTATGGGTACTTGGTATGTTGACTTGTGCGTAGACTCCCCGGCAACGGCGCCAGAAATCCTTCTTGCTACCTCTAGAGCACTGCGTTGGTTTTCCCTTGAAGAGGAAAGGGTGATGCAGCAAAGTAGCGTAAGTATTTCCCTCAGTTTTTGAGAACCAAGGTATCAATCCAGCAGGAGGCTACGCTCGAGTCCCTTGCACCTACACAAACAAATAAGAACCTTGCAAACAACGCGATCAAGGGGTTGTCAATCCCTTCACGGCCACTTGCAAAAGTGAGATCTGATAGAGATGATAAGATAATATTTTTGATATTTCTATGATAAAGATTAAAAGTAAAGAAAGAAAAATAAACGGTAATAGAAATAACGGTAGATTAATATGACAGAGAATAGACCCGGGGGCCATAGGTTTCACTAGTGGCTTCTCTCAAGATAGCATAAGTATTACGGTGGGTGAACAAATTACTGTCGAGCAATTGATAGAATTGAGCATAGTTATGAGAATATCTAGGTATGATCATGTATATAGGCATCACGTCCGTGACAAGTAGACCGACTCCTGCCTGCATCTACTACTATTACTCCACACAGCGACCGCTATCCAGCATGCATCTAGAGTATTAAGTTCATAAGAACAGAGTAACGCTTTAAGCAAGATGACATGATGTAGAGGGATAAACTCATACAATATAATATAAACCCCATCTTTTTATTCTCGATGGCAACAATACAATACGTGTCGTTTCCCCTACTGTCACTGGAATCGAGCACCGCAAGATTGAACCCAAAGCTAAGCACTTCTCCTATTGCAAGAAAGATCAATCTAGTAGGCCAAACCAAACTGATAATTCGAAGAGACTTGCAAAGATAACCGATCATACATAAAAGAATTCAGAGGAGATTCAAATATTGTTCATAGATAATCTTGATCATAAACCCACAATTCATCGGATCTCGACAAACACACTGCAAAACAAGATTATATAGAATAGACCTCCAAGAGAATCGAGGAGAACTTTGTATTGAGATCCAAAGAGAGAGAAGAAGCCATCTAGCTAATAAATATGGACCCGAAGGTCTAAGGTAAACTACTCACACATCATCGGAGAGGCTACGATGTTGATGTAGAAGCCCTCCGTGATCAATGCCCCCTCCGACAGAGCGCCAGAAAAGGCCCCAAGATGGATCTCACGGGTACAGAAGGTTGCGGCGATGGAATTAGGTTTTCGTGGTGCTCCTCGATGGTTTGGGGGTACATAGGTATATATAGGAGGAAGAAGTAGGTAAGTGGAGCCACGAGGGGCCCACGAGGGTGGACGGCGCGCCCAGGGGGTAGGCGCGCCTCCCTACCTCGTGGCTTCCTCGTTGGTTGCTTGACGTCCACTCCAAGTCCTCTGGATCACGTTTGTTCCAGAAATAACTCTCCTGAAGGTTTCATTCCGTTTGGACTCCATTTGATATTCTTTTTCTGTGAAACACTGAAATAGGCAAAACAGCAATTTGGGCTGGGCCTCTGGTTAATAGGTTAGTCCCAAAAATAATATAAAAGTGTATAATAAAGCCCATTGAACATCCAAAACAGATAATATAATAGAATGGAACAATAAAAATTATAGATACGTTGGAGACGTATCACTTGCCGAGTATGGTGCGATGGATGCCATGGAGCCCCTTCCCCAGGAGACCGTCGGGCGCGAGCTGGACATGGAGGCGGCGGCGGAGATCGGCGAGCACCAGCCGTAGTACTAGTACTCTTTGTTTTGTTTAATTAAGAGAGCCGGTCTTTAATTTGTTAGAGTAATGTTTAGGTCAGCTAGCTCTGTTTAATTGGCGAACTTGCTCGATTAAGAAGTGTGGGTGTGCTGTAGTCTCCTTTGTGTACCCAAATTATGCAATGACGTGGATGACCACTGTAACCATGGAAATTTAAACCAATTTTTTTGACGTTCAAACTCATCACACACGGGTTAAGCTATCTGAATCGTTTGTGATGTTCACATATCATACACAGTTCTGAATAAGGGACCGTGTTTGATGACACATTGCGCGCCAGTTTTTTCAGTGAAGCGATTCCAAATTTTCGGCTTCCGCAGAAATATGTACCTCCCAGCCCCCTCCCCCTTACCAAAAGCCACATTTCCTCTGTTTCCGCCTTCCTTTCCAAGTTGAAACCTTCATTCCTTGTTTGTAGTGTCGCCTCCTGTAACACCCCGGATGTAACTTTCCATATTTGTAACTCCAACTCTTGCCATTTTCGGCATTGTGATATGATATTCCCTCCGTGGTTGGGTTTTTCTTCTTTTTGCATTTTGTCCATGTCATGCATTTTATATCATGTCATCATGTGCATCGCATTTGCATACATGTTCGTCTCATGATTTCGAGCATTTTTCCCGTTGTCCGTTTTGCAATCCGGCACTCCTATGTCCCCCGGCGTCCCCTTTTACGTTTTTCCGTGAGCGGGTACTAAACCTTCTCGGAATGGACCGAGGTTTGTCAAGTGGCCTTGGTATACCACCGGTCAAGTTTCGGGTCATTTGGAGCTCGTTTGGTACTCCAACGGTTAACCGCACTCTCGCAAAGGCCTCTTTTAAGTTGCAGCCCAACACCCCTTCAAAATATTCCAATAACCCATCTAAGTCACTTCCATGCTCTCCGTCGTTCGATCAGGATCGTGTGGGCGAAAACTACACCTCATTTGGACTCTCCTAGCTCCCTCTATGCCTATTTGAACACCTTCCCCGTCCAAATCCGGGTCCAAACCCTAGTCTTCCCCTACCTCGCGCCCCCGGACACGTCCGGTCTGGCCGGACGAAAATCCGCCGCCGCGCCCGGCTAATCGGGCGCGCCACCTGTCCCGCCGCCGCCTGGCCATGGGCTGGCAGAGCCACGGCCCAGCCCTCCCGCGCCATCCGGGCGCGCCTCCGCCCCAGCCCATCCTCCGCCCGACCGGCGGTTCCCGCCGCCCCAGACCAGCTGCCCGCACAAGACTGCCGGCCCCGCCGCCGCCGGACCTCGCCGCCCGTCGCCGCCCGGACCTTGCCGGCCGCCCCTGCGGCCCGCCGCCGCGCGCGGCCGCCGCCGCCTCCGGCGCCGGCCACCACTGCCAGCGGCGCCTCTTCCCGGCCCCCGCAGCTCCGGCCCCGGCCTCCCCTCTCCTCCCCGGCCGAGCTCCGGCGAGCCTCGAGCTCCGGCCAGATCGGATCTCAGATCCGCCGCCGCGGTTGACTCTCTCCCCCTCCAAATCTCGTCTTAGTTTTTTCATCCGGTGATTATTTTGTGGCATTTTCAATGCATCATAACTTTGCATCTGTAGCTCCATTTCGTGCGTGTAATATGTCAAAATGTTCGCCTCGAAGAGTAGATCATTTCATCTCACTGCATCATTTTCATTTGAGCTCATCTTGATGCCCGAAATGCTGTTAGAAGAGGGCTATGTGATGTTAGTTTCGCTTTCTTAATGAACATGCACTTTTGTTATTTTTGCTATGATTGATGTGTGCACCCTATGAATTTGAGTCCTACATGTGCTTTGTAATATGCCATGCCATCTTTCCAGGGGTGTATGCCATGTATTTTTGTGATCTATGTGGTGACTAGCACAAGCATGCAAAGTAGGTGTCCTGATGTTGCTGTTTTAAGCCATGTTTAGCTGATATTTTGATGCCATGTTAACCTGATGCTACCGAGAGATCTATGCATATTTTGAGATACTTCAGTAAGGATGTTTTGAACATGTGGTTATGCTCTATCCATCCATGCCTTTGTTTGCAATTATGGAGTGCCATAGCTTGAGTCAATCGAGCTCTACTTTTGCTATCAAATGTTTCCTGGCAGATTGTTTACATGTTATTCAATTTTGCCAAGGTTGTTGTAGTTGATCCGTTTATGCTTTGATGTTGTTCTTGCCATGTATGTCTTCTATGCCATGTCTTCTTGATGTATGTATGCTTATTTCATCATGAAAGGCTCTGTAGGGAGTGCATCGAGCTCCTAAACATGCCTACTTGTTATCAGTTTTTGACATGCCATGTTCCTGAATCTGTTAACGAAACTTGCGATATTGACATGGGTGTTACTATATTTTCTGATCCTTTTTGGCTTATGTTCAGTAAGGGACTTTTGTTATATGCTTTGAGTAGATTCATGCCATGCCTTGTTTTGCTATTATAAGTTCCTGTAGCATGTAGTTTTCTTGCTCTGAACATTGCTACCTGATCCTGTTTTTGCCATGTCCAGCCTGATATTTTTTGCACTTTTGCCATGCTTGTTTGGACCTGTTGTAATGTTTTTTAGCCGTAGCTCAGTGTTCATCTTTTGTCAAGCATCTTGAGTAGATCACTGCCATGTGCTTTGTTGGTACGTTTGGGTGCAGTAGCTTAATTTCTTGTTGCTTGCTAAGTGGTATCATGCTGTTAATGGCAGATTTGTGCCATTCTTGTTTTGCTTGTCATTTGCAAACCGTGCATCCGTTTCCGGTGATCTTTATATCGATTTCAACCGAAATAATCTCATCTTTCCAGTGGCATACTTGGTTTGCCAAGTTGATGCCTGGTTCATCATTTTCCTTCCGGAGCGCGCATACGCATTGCATATCACATCCCGCATGTCATGTCATGTTTTGCATCATGTTGTTTGTGCATTGCACCGTGATTTATTGTGGTTCCTTTGTTTGTGGTCTTGCTTTGGGTAGAGACGGGAGACGAGTACGTGTACGAGGAACCTGTTGAGAACGCTTACGAGGATCAAGCTTTCGACAACTCTGAGAACATTGCAGGCAAGATGACCATACCCTCGAAATCACTTCTATCTTTGCTATGCTAGTTGCTCGCTCTTTTGCTATGCCTATGCTACGATGCCTATCACTTGCTTATCATGCCACCCATATTGCCATGTCAGCCCCTAACCATCCTTTCCTAGCAAACGGTTGTTTGGCTATATTACCGCTTTGCTCAGCCCCTCTTATAGCGTTGCTAGTTGCAGGTGAAGCTGAAGTTTGTTCCTTGTTGGAACATGGAGATGTTGTTCCTTATTGGAACATGTTCACTTGTTGGGGATATCACAATATATATCTGCTATAATTAATGCATCTATATACTTGGTAAAGGGTGGAAGGCTCGGCCTTATGCCCAGTGTTTTGTTCCACTCTTGCCACCCTAGTTTCCGTCATACGGTGTTATGTTCCTTGATTTCGCGTTCCTTACGGTTGGGTGATTTATGGGACCCCTTGACAGTTCGCTTTGAATAAGACTCGTCAAAGAAGGCCCAACTTTGGTTTTACCATTTGCCACCTAAGCCTTTTCCCCGGGTTTTCGCGAGCCCGAGGGTCATCTTTATTTAACCCCCCCGGGCCAATGCTCCTCTGAGCGTTGGTCCAAACTAGAGCCACTTGCGGTGCCACCCTGAGGCAACTTGGGACATCTTCGGTTGCCGTACGTTGTGTTCATCCGGATGTGCCCTGAGAACGAGATATGTGCAGCTCCTATCGGGATTTGTCGGCACGACCGGGCGGCTTTGCTGGTCTTGTTTTATTGTTGTCGAAATGTCTTGTAGTCTGGGATTCCGAGATTGATCGGGTCTTCCCGGTAGAAGGAATATCCTTCGTTGACCGTGAGAGCTTATAATGGGCTAAGTTGGGACACCCCTGCAGGGTATTATCTTTCGAAAGCCATGCCCGCGGTTATGAGGCAGATGGGAATTTGTTAATGTCCGGTTGTAGAAAACCGAAGTTGACCTCAATTAAAATACACATCAACGCGTGTGTAACCGTGATGGTCTCTTCGGCGGAGTCCGGAAGTGAACACGGTGTTGGAGTTATGCTTGACGTAAGTAGTTCAGGATCACTTCTTGATCGCTACTAGCTTCACGACCGTGCTTTGCTCCTCTTCTCGCTCTCTTTTGCGAATGTAGCCACCATATATGGTAGTCGCTTGCAGCAGCTCCACCTTACAACTCTGTCCTTCCTATAAGCTTAAATAGTCTTGATCTCGCGGGTGTGAGATTGCTGAGCCCCGTGACTCACAGATTCTACCAAAACAGTTGCAGTGCCGATGATGCGGTGCAGGTGGCGAACCGAGCTCAAGTGGGAGTTCGACGAGGAACGTGGTCGTTATTATGTGTCTTTTCCCGATGATCAGTAGTGGAGCCCAGTTGGGACAATCGGGATCTGTAGCATTTGGGGTATCTTCTTTTATTTTGGTTCCGTAGTCGGACCTTGAGTGTACTCTGAATGATGGATGTTTATTTATGTATTGTGTGAAGTGGCATTGTAAGCCAACTATGTATCTTTTTCCTTATGTATTACATGGGTTGTGTGAAGATTACCTCACTTGCGACATTGCTTTCAATGCGGTTATGCCTCTAAGTCGTGCCTCGACACGTGGGAGATATAGCCGCATCGAGGGCGCTACAAGTTGGTAATCGAGCCTTCCCGACTTAGGAGCCCCTACTTGATTGTTTGTTTGGCGTTGTTGAGTCTAGAACGGAAAATGTTTTGAGTCTTAGGATTATATATATCGGAGAGTAGGATTCTTTTTACTCCCGGTCCTTAAATCAGCTCTGTGAGGTCTCTGACGAGAAGTTTTGACTCTCCTCTCCTCAAATTTCACTAAAATAATTTTAGGATCACGCTGGTATCTTGGAATCGTTCGATGGTTTTGTGACGAGAACATTGTTCTTGGTGCCTCGACATTTAGGGGTTGTGGCGGTGTCCGGGAGTTGAGCTCCGAGGTGTTGTCGTCACAATTTTATCGTTGAAGTTCTGGAATACCGAGTTTTACCGACATCGAAATCTCTTTTGTGCAGTTGTTGGTGAGATAACCCGATAACCCAAAGATCGGGCGAGCTCGAGTATTGCCATGACTTCGTATAATGGATGCTTTTGAAGGTCGAGGTACACGATTTCGAAGGTTTCTTGGTTATGTGTTGACGGATGGATACAATTGGATCTAGGTATTGCTAGTTTGGGTGATATATTTTGTGTCCCTATATCCCCAACACCAGATTGCATAACCGAAAGTTTGGGAGTTTATAGGTGGGAATTCTAGTAGCTTACGGGATATCTTTCCGACGGATGTATGATTTGAGATTGGGGTCCAACGTCTAGTGGTCCGCCCATTCACGGTCGATTTACGTGGTCGCGAGGCGCCTTAAAGAATCCTTGGCTATGCTGATTCGGGACGTCTTGTTTGTCATTCGTGACGTCCATATGACGTCGTGTCGTGTGGGCCCCACCACTAACACTTTGGGCGTAAATCTCTATCATGTGTTTGTTCCGGCTTATTCTAGAAGCCAATCTTTTGTTTTCAGTTGTGATATTCGAGTTGTTTCAAAGGCAGATGGTGATTTCATACCTTTATCTAAGTGGCTTCTCACCTTAATGGACGTGTGATGTTAACTTTGGAATTCATTCGTTCATTCTTGTTCGAATGTTTATTGTGAAGACTATATGTTGCAATTTCTATCCGTTGATTCTACTTATCTATTTGTCTATCAAGTGCTAACGGATGTCACCCTCTTCAGGATGGCTCCGCCAACGCGTCTGAATCCGGATCGTGATGATGGGAATCATCGAACCTCCACCTCCACCTCCGCCTCCGGAGGCCCGGCAAGCTATCATGGCAGCCACCAATGCCAATGCTCGATGATTTTGCAGCTCTTGCAAGAGCGTACTCAAGGGCAAGGCAGTCAAGGAAATCAAGGTCAAGGCAACAACCAGCCGCACTTTGCTACTCTCAGTCAGTTCCTCGCTAATCAGCCGAAGTCTTTCAGTTTCTGTGTCGAGGCCATAGACGCTGACGATTGGCTTGTGGACATCTGCAAGCATTTTGATTGTAGCAATGTCAGACCTGAGGACTTTGTCAAGTTTGCATCGTTTCAACTCAAGGACCAAGCTGCTTTGAGTGGTACCAGCAATACAAAGATTCCAGAGGAGTTCGTGTCATTACAGGATGAGTTCCGCCGAGATTTTGAGCTCACCACATTCAAAAGTGTTGTTGAGAGCAAGCGTGAGGAGTTCCGCAATCTCAAGCAAGGCAACATGTCGTGTATCAATACAATATCCAGTTCGAAACTCGCTCGCTTTGCTAAGCAAGACGTCCACGATGAAAAGAGTATGATCTATCAATTCAGAGGTGGCACGAGAGAAGATCTGCATTTAGCTCTTGTGCTTTTGAGCGAGAAAAGTATGATGAATTCTACAACATGGCACTGAAGCAAGAAGCTGCCCAGCTCAAATGTGAGGCTTCTAAGAAGAGAATCAGGGATGCAGTTCAGTCTTCTTCTTCCTCTCAAGTGGCAGCTAAGCAGCAGAAGTTCTACCTTCCTCCTCCTCCGTTCCGTCGGCCTTATCGCCAGAAGAACTCAGGTGGTCGTGGATCTTCCCACCCGCCCAACCCAGGCTATCAGAACAAGTCTAATTCTCAAGCTCCAAGGTCAAGTGCTCCTTACCACCGTCCGCTCTCTGAGGTGACTTGCAACAAGTGTCAGCAGAAAGGTCACTATGCGAACAAATGCTTCAACCAGAGGCGCCTTCCGCCTCCTCCTCCTGTGAAATCTTCCAGCAATGCAGTGGTCAAGCATAATCCAAAGCATGCCAAGGTCAATATGATGAATGCAGCTCAAGCAGAGGAATCTTCTGATGTGATAATGGGTAATCTCTCAGTTAATGATATTCCTGCAAAAGTCTTATTTGATACTGGTGCATCGCTTTCTTTCATTTCAAGACCTTTTGTTGCCAAACATGAGTTTGTGACGGAAAAGATTCCTATTCCGTTGAAGATTGTGTCCCCGGGTAAGCAAATGACATCTAATGTTTGCGTCCCGGATGTTTCTATCAAGATGGGCGATTATAGATTTCTGTCTAAACCAATTGTCCTTGGTGACTCGGATATTGATCTTATTCTTGGGATGGATGGCTTTATCAAGACAAAGCTCAGCTTGATTGTGCTGCTGTGGAAATTCAATTGACTCACTCTTCTAATGATGTGATCATCTATGCCGCTTCGTGATGAAACCATTGGTTGTTTTCTCTCAATGAGAAGGGCGAATTGGATGCTATCTCTCGATTCGATCGTTTGTGAGTACCAAGATGTCTTTCCGAAGAGCTTCGGGTATGCCTCCTCATCGCCGATTGAGTTCGTTATCGATCTTGAGCCCGCATCGAACCCGCTTGCAAGCGTCCATACAAGCTTGGACCTGATGAGCTGAAGGAATTGAAGAAGCAGCTCGATGAACAAGAGCGTCTGGGTTTGATCGGACCGAGTTCATCTCCTTGGGGTTGTGGTGTTCTTTTGTCGGAAGAAGGATGGCACGGACCGACTTTCGCCGATTACCGTCCATTGAATAAGAAGACAATCAAGAACAAGTATCCACTTCCCAACATCAATGAGCTTTTCGAGCAACTCAAAGGTGCTAAAGTGTTCTCCAAGCTTGACCTTCGTATGGGTTATCATCAGATTCGCATTCGTGAACAAGATATTCCCAAGACAACATTCAGAACAAGCTTTGGTTCTTATGAATATACGGTCATGTCTTTCGGCCTTGTCAATGCTCCTCCAACATTCTCTCGGATGATGAACTTCATCTTCAACCCCTACATCAACGAATTCGTCTTGGTCTATCTTGATGATATTTTGGTCTTCTCCAAGAATAAGAAGGATCATGCCAAACATTTGCGATTGGTGCTAGACAAGCTCAGAGAGTATCAATTCTATGCAAATTTCTCCAAATGTGAATTTTGGCTTGATGAAGTGCTTTACCTTGGTCATATCATCTCCGCCAAGGGCATCGCTGTTAATCCTGAGAAGGTGTCCGCAATTGTGAATTGGGAACCTCCTCGAATGTCAAGCGACTTCATGATTTTCTTGGTCTTGCAAGCTATTGTCAAGATTCGTTGAGAATTTCTCCAAGATTGCAAAGCCTCTTTCCAACCTCCTCCGAAGCATGTGAAGTATGTCCGGTCTCCCGAGTGTGATGTTGCTTTCAATACCCTCAAAGAGAAACTCGTCACAGCTCTGTGCCTTGACTCCTCCGATGAATCCAAGCCATTTGAAGTTTTCTGTGATGCTTCTCTTCAAGGTCTCGGTGCTGTGTTAATGCAAGAGAAGAGAGTTGTGGCTTATACCTCTCGTCAACTGAAGCCCAACGAAAAGAACTACCCCACTCACGATCTTGAGTTGGCGGCAGTTGTCCATGCATTGATAACATGGAGACATCTCTTGTTGGGAAGGAAAGTGGACATTTTCACCGATCACAAGAGTCTCAAGTATATCTTCACTCAACCCAACCTCAACCTCAGGCAAACTCGATGGGTCGAAATGATTCAAGAGTACAACCCAAGTATTGAATATACTCGGCAAGGCCAATGTGATTGCAGATGCTTTGAGCGGGAAGGCTTATCGCAAGCAGTTTAATCCTCAAGCCCTTCCAACCGGATCTTTGTGAAGCTTTCAAGCTGAATCTTCAAGTTGTTCCTCAAGGCTTTCTTGCCAACCTCATAGTCTCTCCTACTTTGGAAGATCAGATTCGTGAGGCTCAACTCCTGGATACCATGGTGAAAAAGGTGAAACGTGGTATCGACAAGGGAATTTCAAGTACAAGTGCTTCCACGTTGATGACAAAGATACTCTTTTCTTCGAGGACCGGATTGTGGTTCCTAAGGGTGATCGAGAAAAGTCATTATGAACGAGGCTCACAATTCGCTTCTATCCATTCATCTGGAAGTGCGAAGATGTACCATGACCTCAAGCAATCATATTGGTGGACTCGAATGAAGCGAGAAATTGCTCAATTCGTGAATGAGTGTGATGTCTGCAGAAGAGTGAAAGGTAACACCAATGACCAGCTGGTCTCCTCCAACCTCTTGCTATTCCGAATGGAAGTTTGATCATATTGAAATGGACTTCGTGACTGGTTTTCCTAAGTCCAAGCGTGGAAATGATGCTATCTTCGTTGTCATTGACAAGCTTACTAAAGTGGCTCATTTTCTTCCTATCAATGAATCGATCACAGCAGCTCGGTTGGCGAGCTATACACCTCGAGGATTGTCTCCTTGCACGGCATTCCACAAGTGATCTCTTGAGACCGTGGCAGCATCTTTACCTCCAAGTTTTGGGATTCTTTTGAAGGCCATGGGCACCAACATTCGTTTCAGCACAGCTTTCCATCCTCAAACAAGTGGCCAAGTCGAGCGAGTAAATCAAATCCTTGAAGATATGCTCGGGCTTGTGTCATTTCTTTCGGTATGAAGTGGGAAGATTGTCTTCCATATGCCGAAGTTCTCCTACAACAACAGCTTCCAAGCGAGTTGGGCAAGGCCCCATTCGAAATTCTCTATGGCAGAAAGTGCCGTACTCCTCTCAATTGGTCCGAGACAGGTGAACGCCAACTTCTTGGCAACGACTTGATCACAAAAGCGAAGAAATGTGCAAAGTCATTCGTGAGAATCTCAAAGCCGCATAATCGCGCGGAAGAACTATTATGATGATAAGCACCGTGATGTGGCTTTTGAAATCGGAGACCATGTCTACCTCGCGTCTCTCCAATGAAAGGCACTCGTCAACCCGGTATCAAAGGGAAGCTTGCCCCTAGATACGTGGGTCCTTTCAAGATCATTGGCAAAAGAGGCGATCTCGCCTATCAACTTGAGCTTCCGTCCAACTTCGCGAACGTGCATGATGTGTTTCACGTGTCACAGCTTTGCAAGTGCTTCAAGACTCCTGAACGCACTATCAACTTCGAAGAAATTGACCTTCAAGAAGATCTCTTATCATGAGCACCCCGTTGCTATTCTTGAAGAAACCGAGCGCAAGACTCGCAACAAGTCAATCAAATTCCTGAAAGTGAAGTGGTCACACCATTCCGACCGTGAAGCCACCTGGGAGCGCGAGGATCACCTCCATTCCGAATATCCGGAGTTCTTTCAGTCCTAGATCTCGGACGAGATCCTCTTGTAGTGGTGGAGTGTTGTAACACCCGGATGTAACTTTCCATATTTGTAACTCCAACTCTTGCCATTTTCGGCATTGTGATATGATATTCCCTCCGTGGTTGGGTTTTCTTCTTTTTGCATTTTGTCCATGTCATGCATTTTATATCATGTCATCATGTGCATCGATTTGCAT
Organism: Aegilops longissima; assembly: GCA_021605205.1. Lineage (NCBI taxonomy): Eukaryota > Viridiplantae > Streptophyta > Magnoliopsida > Poales > Poaceae > Aegilops > Aegilops longissima. Next base: position 690,016,123 of record CM038677.1, on the reverse strand, counting down.
ACGTGTTCGTCTCATGATTCCGAGCATTTTCCGTTGTCCGTTTTGCAATCCGCACTCCTATGTCCCCGGCGTCCCCTTTTCCGTTTTTCCGTGAGCGGTACTAAACCTTCTCGGAATGGACCGAGGTTTGTCAAGTGGCCTTGGTATACCACCGTAGACCACCGGTCAAGTTCGGGTCATTTGGAGCTCGTTTGGTACTCCAACGGTTAACCGCACTCTCGCAAAGGCCTCTTTTAAGTTGCAGCCCAACACCCCTTCAAAATAGTCCAATAACCCATCTAAGTCACTTCCATGCTCTCCGTCGTTCGATCACGATCGTGGGCGAAAACTACACCTCATTTGGACTCTCCTAGCACCCTCTATGCCTATTTGAACACCTTCCCCGTCCAAACCGGGTCCAAACCCTAGTCTTCCCTACCTCGCCCCGGACACGTCCGGTCCGGCGGACGAAAATCCGCCGCCCGCCGCCAATCGGGCGCGCCACCTATCCCCGCCGCCGCCGCCACACCATGGGTCTGCTGAGACCACGGGCGGCCCTCCGCGCGCCATCCGGGCCGCGCCCCCGGCCCCAGCCCATCCTCCGCCCAGACCGGCGGTTCCCGCCGCCCACAGACCGCCGCCGGCCGCCGGCCTCGCCGCGCCGGCCGCCGCCTTGCCGCCGGCCCCCCGCCGCCCGCCGCCGGCCGTCGCCGCCGCCCACGGCTGGCCACCACCTGCCCCGCCGGCGCCCTCTCTTCCCCGGCCCCCGCAGCTCCGGCCCCGGCCTTCCCTCTCCTCCCCGGCCGAGCTCCGGCGAGCCTCGAGCTTCGGCCAGATCGGATCTCAGATCCGCTGCCGCGGTTGACTCTCTCCCCCTCCAAATCTCGTCTAAGTTTTTTCATCCGGTGATTATTTTGTGGCATTTTCAATGCATCATAACTTTGCATCTGTAGCTCCATTTCGTGCGTGTAATATGTCAAAATGTTCGCCTCGAAGAGTAGATCATTTCATCTCATTGCATCATTTTCATTTGAGCTCATCTTGATGCCCGAAATGCTGTTAGAAGAGGGCTATGTGATGTTAGTTTCTGTTTCTTAACAGAACATGCACTTTTGTTATTTTTGCTATGATTGATGTGTGCACCCTATGAATTTGAGTCCTACATGTGTTTTGTAATATGTCATGCCATCTTTCCAGGGGTGTATGCCATGTATTTTTGTGATCTATGTGGTGACTAGCACAAGCATGCAAAGTAGGTGTCCTGATGTTGCTGTTTTCAGCCCTGTTTAGCTGATATTTTGATTCCATGTTAACCTGATGCTACCGAGAGATCTATGCATATTTTGAGATACTTCAGTAAGGATGTTTTGAACATGTGGTTATGCTCTATCCATCCATGCCTTTTTTTGCAATTATGGAGTGCCATAGCTTGAGTCAATCGAGCTCTAGTTTTGCTATCAAATGTTTCCTGGCAGATTGTTTACATGTTATTCAATTTTGCCAAGGTTGTTGTAGTTGATCCGTTTATGCTTTGATGTTGTTCTTGCCATGTATGTCTTCTATGCCATGTCTTCTTGATGTATGTATGCTTAGTTTATCATGAAAGGCTCTGTAGGGAGTGCATCGAGCTCTTAAACATGCCTACTTGTTATCAGTTTTGACATGCCATGTTGCTGAATCATAAGCGAACTTGCGATATTGACATGGGTGTTACTATATTTTCTGATCCTTTTTGGCTTATGGTCAGTAAGGGACTTTTGTTCTATGCTTTGAGTAGATTCATGCCATGCCTTGTTTTGCTATTATAAGTTCCTGTAGCATGTAGTTTTCTTGCTCTGAACATTGCTACCTGATGCTGTTTTTGCCATGTCCAGCCTGATATTTTTTGCACTTTTGCAATGCTTGTTTGGACCTGTTGTGATGTGTTTTAGCCGTAGCTCGGTGTTCATCTTTTGTCAAGCATCTTGAGTAGATCACTGCCATGTGCTTTGTTGGTACGTTTGGGTGCAGTAGCTTAATTTCTTGTTGCTTGCTAAGTGGTATCATGTTGTTAATGGCAGATTTGTGCCATTCTTGTTTTGCTTGTCATTTGCAAACCGTGCATCCGTTTCCGGTGATCTTTATATCGATTTCAACCGAAATCGTCTCATCTTTCCAGTGGCATACTTGGTTTGACAAGTTGATGCCTGGTTCATCATTTTCCTTCCGGAGCGCGCATACGCATTGCATATCACATCCCGCATATCATGTCATGTTTTGCATCATGTTGCTTGTGCATTGCACCGTGATTTATTGTGGTTCCTTTGTTTGTGTTCTTGCTTTGGGTAGAGCCGGGAGACGAGTACGTGTACGAGGAACCTGTTGAGAACGCTTACGAGGATCAAGCTTTCGACAACTCTGAGAACATTGCAGGCAAGATGACCATACCCTCGAAATCACTTCTATCTTTGCTATGCTAGTTGCTCGCTCTTTTGCTATGTCTATGCTACGATGCCTATCACTTGCTTATCATGCCACCCATATTGCCATGTCAGCCCCTAACCATCCTTTCCTAGCAAACCGTTGTTTGGCTATATTACCGCTTTGCTCAGCCCTCTTATAGCGTTGCTAGTTGCAGGTGAAGCTGAAGTTTGTTCCTTGTTGGAACATGGAGATGTTGTTCCTTATTGGAACATGTTCACTTGTTGGGGATATCACAATATATATCTGCTATAATTAATGCATCTATATACTTGGTAAAGGGTGGAAGGCTCGGCCTTATGCCTGGTGTTTTGTTCCACTCTTGCCACCCTAGTTTCCGTCATACCGGTGTTATGTTCCTTGATTTCGCGTTCCTTACACGGTTGGGTTTATTTATGGGACCCCCTTGACAGTTCGCTTTGATTAAGACTCGCCCAAGAAGGCCCAACTTTGGTTTTACCATTTGCCACCTAAGCCTTTTCCCCGGTTTTCGCGAGCCCGAGGGTCATCTTTATTTAACCCCCGCCAATGCTCCTCGGCGTTGGTCCAAACTAGAGCCACTTGCGGTGCCACCCGAGGCAACTTGGGGCATCTTCGGTTGCCGTGACGTAGTGTTCATCCGGATGTGCCACGAGAACGAGATATGTGCAGCTCCTATCGGGATTTGTCGGCACAACCGGGCGGCTTTGCTGGTCTTGTTTTATTGCTGTCAAAATGTCTTGTAGTCCGGATTCCGAGATTGATCGGTCTTCCGGTAGAAGGAATATCCTTCGTTGACCGTGAGAGATTATAATGGGCTTGTTGGGACACCCCGCAGGGTATTATCTTTCAAAGCCGTGCCCATGTTATGAGGCAGATGGGAATTTGTTAATGTCCGTTGTTGAAAACCGAAGTTGACCTCAATTAAAATACACATCAACCGCGTGTGTAACCGTGATGGTCTCTTCTCGGCGGAGTCCGGGAAGTGAACATGGTGTTGGAGTTATGCTTGACGTAAGTAGTTCAGGATCACTTCTTGATCTCTACTAGCTTCACGACCGTGCTTTGCTCCTCTTCTCGCTCTCTTTTGCGAATGTAGCCACCATATATGCTAGTCGCTTTCAGCAGCTCCACCTTACAACTCTGTCCTTCCTATAAGCTTAAATAGTCTTGATCTCGCGGGTGTGAGATTGCTGAGCCCCCGTGACTCACAGATTCTACCAAAACAGTTGCAGGTGCCGATGATGCCAGTGTAGGTGACGCAATCGAGCTCAAGTGGGAGTTCGACGAGGAACGTGGTCGTTATTATGTGTCTTTTCCCGATGATCGTAGTGGAGCCAGTTGGGACGATCGGGATCTGTGTAGCATTTGGGGTATCTTCTTTTATTTTGGTTCCAGATTCGGACCTTGAGTGTACTCTGAATGATGGATGTTTATTTATGTATTGTGTGAAGTGGCGACTGTAAGCCAACTATGTATCTTTTTCCCTTATGTATTACATGGGTTGTGTGAAGATTACCTCACTTGCGACATTGCTTTCAATGCGGTTATGCCTCTAAGCCGTGCCTCGACACGTGGGAGATATAGCCGCATCGAGGGCGTTACACCTCCTTGCCAGCGACCCTCCTTCACGCTGCTCGGCCTCGTCTATCCAGGCAGGTAATCCACACCCGACCCCCATCCTCCTGCTCCTTTAACATCCCACATTCCCCGACCGCCGGCGCGAGCGCGACACCTTCCACCCAAATCACTGACCCCTCCACCAAATAAGCGCCGCCTTAAGCCATGGTGCACGCAGTTTAGGCAGGGTCTCAAGGAGCATTTGGCAGCGGAGAAGCAAATCGCGGCCGCACACGCGGATGAGGTCGCGATGACTCCTTTCGTGTCGACCCCCAGATCTTGGAGGAGCACCTTGCCATTTGCTAGCTACGCCGGTTAAGCATGCTCGGTTTACCCGTTGCATGTGCTGCTCCTGCCTTTCCTTCACAAATTCTAGTGAATTGTGCTATCTAATTTACCATGCAATCTGTTGCTCTAGTGTATATGTTCTATATGTCATGCAGTGTGGTGCTCACTTATTAACTGTTTTGTTAATTAGTTGTTGTCTTCAGTTAACTATTTGGTTTAATTCTGCAAATGTGATGATCAATTCTTTAGGCTGCAATTTTGTATTGTCTTCCATGTGAGAAATAAATCAAATTTATCTTTACAAAATACATGAGAAACAAATACAATTGCTATATTTCCAAGTTGTCAAGCATGCTTGGTTTGGTTATACATTGTGCAATGTGGTGCTCAGTTAACGTTTGGTTCATTTGTGTTGTGGTGTTTACTTAACTGTTTGGTTCAATTTTGCAATGTGATGTTCAATAGTTGTGGGTGCATTCTATTATTGTATACCATGTGAGGAATAAATTGAATTTGGTTGTAGTAAATACATGAGAAACAAATACAATTGGTATATTTCCAAGTTGTTAAGCATGCTTGGTTTGGTTAACTGTCTGATCTTCTATTAGGAGTATGTTATATTGTGCAATGTGGTGCTCAGTTAATGTTTGGTTCATTTGTTGTGGTGTTTAGTTAACTGATTGGTTCAATTCTGCAATGCGATGTCCAATTGTCGTAGGTAGAATTTTGTATTGTCGTGCATGTGAGAAATAATTTGAATTTGGCTGCACTTAATACATGAGAAACATATAGAAGTGCTATATTTCCTAGTTCTTAATCATGCTTGGTTTGGATAAATGGGTTTTCCATGTGACTTGAATTAATCTGATGAATCTGTAATGTGCTTATTTTTCATCAACATATTTTACTAATAGCATGCGAACCCTTACTTAACCTGATGACTAACTACCTTATATGTGTTGCAGGGAAATAATGGGAAGCACTAAGGTTTACAATCGAGGTTAGCACATGCATGGTCCGTTGTCTAATAGCACATTATTGTGCAATTGCAGGAACCATTCTAATATTTAGGTTTTTAACAATTTGGTCTTGCACATGTAGGTCCTGCTGTCAGAGGTTTTGACCCACTGTTCAACCCTTTTTGCATATGAGGAAATGAGTTGTCCATGAATATCAATCAAATCAAGAAACTCAGAAAGATTGTTAGGATAAATAAATTAGTGACAAAAAATAACGATATCTTTGTCTGCACAATGAAGAAGACATCAGTTCACGACAAGATGGTACTAACTATTATACCTTGCCTTTTTTTATTTCTTTGCCCCATTTCAATATAGAGAAGATATTTATGCACATCGTTGTTTTCAGGCCTTTCCAAAGCAGTTCACTAATGATTACCTCTCAAACCACCTCTATGGTCAGGAGGCGAGGAAAGGTTTTCATACAACACCCACGGTTCAATATTAAAGTGTTCCTGAAGAGGACGAAGGACAAACGGTCAATCATCCACAGGCACTGGCCTAAAGTTGCAAAGACCTTCAACATGAATGAAGGCTCAATATTAGCCTTCCGCTTCAACAGTTTTCCAAATGAGATGCATCTGTCTATATACCGTCTATGATGCTAATTTTGAAAGGTTCTACATGTTGCATGTGAAACTTGATGCTGGTGCAGTTGTGTAATGGGGTAGCTGAGTTCTGAAGCTATATCATGTTGTACTCTGATGTATTTCAATTATGAAATTCTGCTTCCTTAATATGATGGAAATGAAATATATTATGTGCTTAATATGAATGTCAATTAGATTAATAAATGAATTATTAATAATAGGGCAATTAGGCTGCTAATGGCAAATTAGCCTGCTAATTGGGTTTTGCTATTGCAAACGGTTATTGAAAAAATACCGTGGGCGATGACTTCAGGCAACACACACAGTTTCTAGGAATAAGCCATGTTGGATCAATGAACAATCATACACGACTTTCTCTTGAAAACTGTTTGTGTTAGGCCACCTTGCACAAACGTTTACCACTTAAAAATGTGTGTGATGGACAACCTTTGCCACACAGTTTCTTCTATGGATCGTGTGTGATACATTCAATAACGCAAACGATAAAATTATTAATATCAAGAGCAATGGCAACGCTATCACAAACGATTTAACGGGAAAAATTGTGTGTGATGTACATGTGAACGGAAACGTTTTCCTTGAAACAACGGTGTGGGATGTACATATGAACGGAAACATTTAGCAGGGACTAACTGTGTGGGATGTACTTGCGACCGGAAACAATTTCGCCTATATAATTGTATTTTTTTTTAGCTCTACTGTACGTATTTCAGTATTTGAGCGCTCGCCGGTCGCACACGACCTCATTTTGCCGAGCGTGTGTGCCAGGAGGGCATATCCCCGACGGTTTCTGGGTCGTGTGGAAGGACCCCCTATCGCCGTCACTCACTAGGCGACGGTTCCAAACGCTGTCATGGAAAGGGGTTAAAACCGTTTGTATAGCACCGACGCATACTAGTGAAAAGACTTTTTTCTAGCGCCGTTGCCGGGGAGCATAGCTTTATTCTCTGAGTCACTTTGTATTTATATATGTTGATCCCTATGAGGAATCCGAAAGATCCGAAAACCAAGATTTATCCCTTAACTACGAGGGGAGGTAAGTGCCGGCATTCTGGGAACCGGGGTATCCAGACTTGCCTGCCTGCGGCCCACCGCGTGGCTTCATCGGCGGCCTGATATGGCTCATTCAGCACCAACAACACAAGACCCGCGGACGACGCCAAGACCTCCGGAAGGGGCTACATCCTTAGGCTGGCTCCTGAGGAGCAGAGATTTCTATGCAGGCCTTTACCTCGTGAGGTTCGGATGACGCAAGCCATGACGACCAAGGCCAGACGGGCGCCAGCGGGCACAGTACAACAGGTTTCCTCTTTGGTGCTAAAGAGGCACGCGCAGACACTGAGTTTTGAGGCATCAACCAAAGGTTTTCATTTCCATGTAGCAACACCAAGACCGCCAGGACTATAGGACGGAGGTCATCGCCGAGCCCACCATGGCGTCACGACTAGAAGCTTTGCAGGCAAACACCATCTTTCATCAGGATAAGATGTACTAGTTGTCTCCCTTCGAATTTGGCCGTTGTGGGATTCCTTCCCGCCTTCATTTTGGGAAGAGGACCAAGGGATGTGGATTTATCCTAACTAGTTGCGCGCACAACTTGTATCTCTGCCGTCGATCCAGGGTGCTGTCTAATCGTCCTGCCCCACCATGTTGTCAGCATGCACTGTATTTCCTGATCATGTGCTATTCTATCGTGCGTATAAGAGGTTGTATTTGAACTGATGCAGGGCCACTGTCCTATAGATTCCTCTGACAACGTGTCTTGTAGTGCCACGACCTATGGATTCCTCTCTCACCGTACTGCGCTTCTCTTAATCATTCTGTGCTCGTGTTTTGGTAGCATGCAAGCCCATGAAATAATTTTTGTTACGCCTAACCATCCAGCTTGTTAGTTAGCACCGGACACGCAGTTGTTTAATCCTTCGATGATTATCTCATATCACTTTTTTTGTTATGTTAAATATAAAGTTCTTCGATCGTGATGCCGAAAGTTCTTCGATCGCAGCTATTTTCAATATGCCGCATAAATTTCTATTGGATTCTACTCCTTCCGTTCCTAAATATAAGTCTTTGTAGAGATTTCACTATGAACCACATACGGATGTATGTAGATGCATTTTAGAGTATAGATTCACTCATTTTGCTCTGTATGTAGTCCGTAGTGAAATCTATACAAAACTTATATTTAAGAACGGAGGGAGTACCATGCATGTGATGAACAGATAGCTCCTTGTTGACGTATAATGTGCTGCCTAGTCTCTTACATCAGATCGGTCTTTTGGTTGCATTGGCTAGAGCATGCATTTCTACATGGTATCAGAGCAAGAGGTCTCAAGTTCAAGACCCGGCTGGTGCAATTAAATTGCAGTCCATTTTCGGTCCACGTTTAGGCCTGAGGGAGCCACACATGAGGGGGAGTGTTGACGTATAATGTGCTGCCTAGTCTCTTCCATCAGATCGGTCTTTTGGTTGCATTGGCTAGAGCATGCACTTCTACACTCCTCCCCCGGTAGATGCATCCCTTGTCACCCTTGGACACTCCATCACCAGTGTGTCATCTCATTTTTAAATGGGCACCAGCTTTATGACTAACATGCATCTCGCCCAAGCTTTGGTCGTACCATCACCTGTGCAGTGATCTCAAGTTGCTTCGCAGCGCACTTGTGCTAGCCAAGACGCTTTTTGGTATTTTTTTTGCCATACCATCAAATGTGCAGTGATCTCAAGTTTTTTGGTATTTTTTCACAAAATTTCACACAAAGTAGATCGGGGACCCAAGTTTAGTATCCCAAAATTCAGATTTTTTGATTTTTGGGTATTTTCTATGATTAATTTTCGTATAGGGGTGTGGAGCATCCAAGAGCTCCTGTGTATTTTTCGTATATTGTTACTATATATGAAAATACTTGTCAGAGAAATAGATATATTTAGAACTAAAATATGTCTAGATACATCCATTTCTACGATAAGCATTTATGGACGGAGGGAGTATACAAATAAAAAATAGTCCGTAAAGAATCTCATGAAGCTAATTTGATGTTTCAGATGTTAATATTTTTTAATAGGATTGATCAAACATAAACTGGGTTTACTCGTGCAAAATCCAAAACTTCAATTCGTAGTTAAAGGTGGCGCTACGAATCCTTTGTAGTTGAAGTTCTTCTACCTTGGAACGAAGATAGTAGTATAATATTTTGGACATGCCAGTGCTTCATGATTTGTAGTTGAAGTTGATGAGATCCAACTCGGACTTCTACCTTGGCACTTTATATCCTTAGTTGCAGGCCTTTTGTCGTAGACATCGCTATCATTGTAGAATTTGTTTCCGAAGAGCCTGACTAAAATGACCAATCACTATAGCATTAAAGTTACTGGTTGGTCGAGTGCAAGAGGCATGCATCAACGGTGATATAAGGTTAGTATCCGAATAGCCCAATGCATGGAAGTTTTCAAGAAATTGTTATATAAATGCCCTCTAGATAAATAACCACACTATAAGGAAAAGTCCTTCGTCGAACACCATATGAGTGTCCGGTGCTTTTAGAAAAGTCCTTCGTGTTTGAACACGAAAGCACCGGACATGCTATCTTAAAGTTTGTCATGTGGGGATCTATCCTCGTGCAGTCGTCGAGTGAATTATGTAAAGTCCTTCGTGTTTGTATACGAATGCATCGGGTATGCAGGATTAAAGTTCATTAAGTGGGGGATTATCTTTGTGCAATCGCCCTGTGCTTTCAGTAAAGTCCTTCGTGTTTGAACACGAAAGCACCGGGCATCCTATATTAAAGTTTGTCATGCGGGAAACTGTCCTTGTGTAGTTGCCCAGTGAATTATGTAAAGTCCTTCATGTTTGTACACGAACACACCGGGTATGCAGGTTTAAAGTTCATTAAGTGGGGGACTATCTTTGTGCAATCGCGCGGTGCTTTCAGTAATGTCCTTCGTGTTTGAACACGAAAGCACTGGGCATCCTATATTAAAGTTTGTCATGCGGGAAACTATCCTTGTGCAGCCGCCCAATAAATTATGTAAAGTCCTTCATGTTTGTACACGAAGGCACCAGGTATACAGGATTAAAATTCATCAAGTGGTGGTCTATCTTTGTGCAATCGCCCGGTACTTTTAGTAAAGCCCTCCATGTTTGAACACGAAAGCACCGTGCATCCTAGATTAAAGTTTGTCATGCGGGAAACTATCCTTGTGCAGTCGCCCAGTGAATTATGTAAAGTCCTTCATGTTTGTACACGAACGCACCCGGTATGTGGGATTAAAGTTCATCAAGTGGTGGTCTATCTTTGTGCAATCGTCCTGTGCTTTCAATAAAGTCCTTCGTGTTTGAACACGAAAGCACCGGGCATCCTATATTAAAGTTTGTCATGCGGGAAACTATCCTTGTGCAGTCGCCCCGTGAATTATGTAAAGTCCTTCATGTTTGTACACGAACACACCGGGTATACGGGATTAAAGTTCATTAAGTGGGGGACTATCTTTGTGCAATCGCCCGGTGCCTTCAGTAAAGTCCTTCATGTTTGAACACGAAAGCACCGGGCATCCTGTTCGTGTGCATTTACTCGAACTACTTGATGAAGTCCTTCGTCTCGAATCATATGAGCTCCAGATATGATTAAGTATCATAGCATGGCCGAGCGGTGTTACTTATTGATAAATTCTGATGGGTACTTGGGTAGTTTGATGGGTGCTTATGTGCTCCGAGATGAATGACTTTATCAAACGAAATTTGTGTGCAGTTTATCGAACTACTCACTAAAGTCCTTCATCTCGAATCATATAAGCTCCGGATGTGCTTAAATATCATAGCATGGTCGAGCGGTGTCACCTCTTGATAAAGTACTTCATCTTGAAACACATAAGCATCAGTCAAACATAAGTAAAGTATTATAGACGAGCAATGTCACCTCTTTTTAAAGTCCTTCATCTCGGAACACATAAGTACCAGACATACATAAGTAACGTATTATAGTAGAGCAATGTCACCTCGTTCTAAAGTCCTTCATCTATAGCCATAAGAGTACTATTCATGTGCAATTACTCGAACTAATCACTAAAGTCTTTCGTATCGAAACACATAAGCATCGGACATACATAAGTAAAGTAATATAGTCGAGCAATGTCACCTCTTTCTAAAGACCTACATCTCGAGCCATGCCAGTACTCAGGCGTGGTTACGCAAACACTTGAGCACCACATGTGTTTGAACAAAGTTCTCGAACTGGATGTGAAATTGACACACTTTACTAATGTCCTATGTGTCTGGTCACTTAAGTTCGGAGAATGTCAAGTCAAATTTCTTTGTTTGGATAACTATCTTCGAATTAACATTTACAAAGGTATAATAGAATCACCGATAGATAAAAATTGTCAATTGACAAGGTAATCATTAGGAGCGATTAGTCTGCCAGTTGCTAAAGTACTTCATCTTAGAACACTTGAGTAATATGTGTTTTTAAACAAAGTTCTCAACACCGTGGCAAATCAAGGATATTATGTTGAAAATAATTTTAGAGAGCATCATAATAAGAGTGAGTGAATGACAACAAGCACGTGTAGCTTTGTCAGAAATGAACAACAAAGGTTAAATTTGAGTTGCACTTGGTACTCGAATCATGTAGAAAAATAACTTCACAAAGGATCATAATATTACTCGAATCAGTACTATGGCTAACTTTACACATCCTTGTCACCCTGGCAAGTTTACACGACTTGACAGAGCATCATAATTATGTTTACATGTCTCTTTTAAACAAATGTGTCTAATTCTGCTGAAATGTGCGATATAAGTCAGTTTGCACAAACCAGTTTCTATGGCAAATGAAGAATATTATGTAGAAAAATAACTTGACAGATCATCATAATAAGAACGACAACAAGCACGTGTAGCCTACAACAAAGGTTGAATTTGAGTTGCACTTGGTACTCGGATCAGTACAATGGTTTACTTTACACATCCTTGTCACATTGCCAAATTTATATGACTTGAATCAAATTGTTCAGTACTTGGCCACAAAATAACCTAATTTCTGATAACAACGGATAGCCTACGTACAACAATGATTTCATCTTTATTAATAACACATCAAGTACTACCAAAAAATGCACAAGCCGAGCGTAAAACAAATTCTATGGCAAGTGCTATCTCCAACAGGATATTTTCATCTATGGGTTTATTCCTGGAAGACACTGCCCATTCTTCCCGGGCAGGAATTCCTCTTGTGGCCAACAAGGCCGTACCTGGTTTTGGAAGTTTCCTTTGTTTCTTTGATGCACATCCATATGAGGGGCATCCAGATAATGTGGCGCGGCTGTCGGGTATATTGCCAAGCCAGACCCTACGTATATTGGAGATGTTTACTGCAATAGAAATAAAAAAATTCTCTAATATATTGTCTGAATGTGCATATCACTCTGACTTGGGTTCAGAAGTAGTTGTTTTCACTGTTTAAAAACAGAATGAGGATTTCAGAAATATCAGGTTGTGTATCATCATGTGTACATAGTCGGCAAGTGTTTTGAATACTGTATGCATCCACTTCTGAGAAAAATAGTGGCAAATGTTTTGAGTGCTGTATGCATTCACATGGCATACAAAATAATTAACATTTTAGCATCAATAATTGTTCGCTCTTAACTGTACATGTCAATGCCTACATCAATTTGACTATATAAATGCCTGAAAAGCAAGCGTCAAAATCTGACAACATGTTTTACTGAAACCAAAAGCCGAGTTACATGATTCCTTGACATAATAAGAAATTTGAATAATGTACTGTTTGCGAACGACATATTTATGATCAGTGATAAGAACAGGAGATTTTGTAACAGGATCTGAGTACTCGGCAATAAAACAATTTGCTCCAAATAATCAAACTTTTGATAGCAAATAATTGAACACGATCAAAATTATCTTACTCCATGATAAGATTGAACTAACCATGCTTACATAATATTGGTCCAGACTATTTTTTTACAATACGACACCGGCCTAGATGGGAACAATCATGTATATAAATACCAAATATTGAACATGTCAATGACCATGCTAATTTTGAGCATAGACAGTTTGACAGATCATGGTCAAGCCAACTTTAGGAAGAATGGAATTCATCGACGAGGACAACCAGGAGTGCGAATGAGTTAGTACCTTTTAGGCCACGGATCTGGTGTGCGTTGCGATTCAGATGAGCGCTCTTTGTGGCTATCAATGTTTTCAATATTTGGGACGTTGGAAAAAGCTTGCGTGGCCTCAGGAACTTGAGATCCAGAATCCATAACACCATCTTTCTCTCCATCTTGGCTTGAGGAAGGCGAATCCCTCTGGAAATTCGGAGGAACGCACTAGTTGCCCTCCTCCTCCTCCTCTAGCAGGTCGTCCTCCTTCTTCTCTAGTAGTCCCAGATCTGGGACGCCCTCGGCTGGGAACAGAAGCTGCACATGGACACGACAAGATGGAGTTTGAAGGATTTGACGGAGAAGACGATGCAAGCAAAAGAGGAGCTTATGAGAGGAGAAACCTGAACCGGAGATCCGTGAATGACTCTGCACCAAGATCCATTGGGAAAATTGAGAAGAAATCTGTAGATCCGGGCGCTGATATGGATGGAAGGTCGGTCTGGTTCCCGGCGACGAGCCTGCGTGCCGGAGGGGATTCACATTTTGAATTGTGCCCCGTTTGGGCAGATGGGGCAGCTGGGTCACGGGGATGAGCGCATCGCCCCATAGGCGAGTACAGTGCGTGCGTAGGTTGCCAGATACGATGGGACTGTATTCCTTCAGTATGTGGCTGGGAAAACTGGAATCGCTATATTTGGGTGGGGCCATGTGGGGTAGGCTTGCGCTGATCCACATGAGGAGCGACGACACTGATTCGCGTTGCGCACGCAATCAGTTAGGAATAGCCTTATTCGACTATAAATATAGCTTAGCAACCATCATAGAGGGGGATCCGGATCCAGTCGATCCTCACCCTCACCAGTTGGCTAAATTTCGTGTTTTGACCCTTTTTGGTAAGAAATTCAGGATCTGACCCCGTTTGAAATTATTTCGAGATTTGAACCTTTTCCCTACCGCCAGAGCTCCTGGCGGTAGGGTTAGACAGCCTACCGCCAGAGTATCTGGCGGTAGGGTGTGACGGAGGGGGACGGCGGCCACACACACGATGTGGATAGAACTTATCGCTGTGAAACTCGGCGGTAGGTTGTTTAACCCTACCGCCAATGACCGGGCGGTAAGGTGTGGCAGGTTTTTCCAACCAGGCATTCTCAGAACAAAATATGCTACTGCCCTGGCGGTAGGTCCACCCTACCGCCAGACCTGTATGTAGGTTGTTCGATCCTACCGCCGGGTCTCCTGGCGGTAGGGTCCTGCGTTTTGCCGTATAAATTTCCTGTAACGAAATATGTAAGGGCCTGGCGGTAGGTTCACCCTACCGCCATGGATCAAGAGTTAGGGGAACCCTACCGCCAAAGTTGCCCGGCGGTAGGGTCCTCTGCTTTTGTTTTTCCAAGTTCATTTGGTTGCTTGTTTTCAAATTCAATATCACAACAAGTTTCACAAAAATGACAGCAATATCATAGATTTTAAAACAATTAAATTTGGGCATCACGTAGATCCTTATTAAGATAACTTGAAGTGCATAGAACATTTCAAACACATAGATCCACAAATAGCAAACATATAGTTCCACATAGTTTCACAACCACCCACTAGACAAGTTCAACCAAACTAAAAGAGCCAAGTATCGAAGAGCATAATCACTTGCTCCTTCCCCTCTTGGAGGTACGGTCCTCGTTACTCTTTGAACGAGTCTCTTCGGTCTTCTTCTTGGGCCGTTGAGGAATCGGGCTCTGGAAAGGGTCCGGACTCAGCAAATCCTTCTTCTTCGGATTCCTCTTCGGCAGCTGAGATTCCTGCGATGTTTGAGTTGGTGGAGGTCCATAATCTTCATCGTACTCCTCCTCCCCGTTGCTCTCATCCTCCTCCTCCTCCTCTTCTTCATGTGTGGCCTCCTCATCCTCATCCTCTTCATCCTCCTCCTCCCCAACCAACCTGGACGATGAGGGAGCATGGCTCGATGAGCCGATGAGACCTGTGTGGCTACAGTCGATAAGCTTCAACTCGACCCAGCCCAAAGACACCCAAGCAGCCCTACCAGCCATGCATAACGCTGCACCTAACTTCTGCACTCACAATGAAGCAAGGTCATAATAAGTATCAGATCGACCGATCGCAAGTGAACAAGATGCATTTGTTACGAGGAGGCTGAATTGTACCTTCATCGCCCCCGACTCGGGTCTCCGATTGTACGCTCCCGAAGATCACCTAGTGCATCCGAGGCTTCAAAGATGCATCTGCTCAGCTCACCGGACTGCAACGGCATAAGTCACCACGATGACGAATAAAATATTTTAAATACGACCGCCGGTTCAAACTTACCACTGCTGATGAGGGGTGCAAACTCCCTAAATCCACTGTGCATGTCTCGATGCCGCCCGGTATGCCTGCTCATCGGGTCATCCTCTCTAGCTCGCGATGTCTTCCGCCGCCCATCGAGGCTCGAGACAAAGACGGTGCTTCGCCATCATCGCACCACCTCATGTGTCGCCTGTAATCATCCCGCTTAGTCACTCTCCTCTCCACGCCTTTACGGTACCTCCATCGGTTCCACTCCGTCACATGAGTCTTATGCTCCTCTCCCTAGTATAGATCGATCGATTCTTCGCCGCTCATCCTCGCAAGGCATAAGCAACAAGAATCATCATAAGCGCAATGAGATCATCATAAGCAACAAGAAACATGATAATCACGGAGAAAAAGAGCTCACAGGTGGAGCGCGGGTCGCCGATATCGGTGGGCTGGCCCGGTGGGTATGCCGATAATCCCAAACTGTGTGGCTAATGCGTTGTGGCAAATGCCACTGACGCGCGACACACAGATCATGGGCACGATGCACCGCCAGAGACCACGGTCCGCATTGCACATCACGTTCAGATCAAAGTCCCACTGTCGTTCTTCTCGATACAGCCACCAGTTTACCTATTACATATACCTTGGTAAGTTCGCACTCTCGGTCAAAAGTGGAATCAAAGAGAAAGGTGTTGGGCGAGTTCATATACCTGCGTATGTGAAAGTCCTAGTTATCGACTAGAGGGGGGTGAATAGGCGATTTTTATGAAAGTCTTCAAGACGTGGAAGTTTCGAAAACAAACAATACAAATGACCTAATTGATATGCAGCGGAAGATAAACTACAACAAGCAAACCATAGTCAAGTATGCAGTAATGTGTAAGTACAAAGACTAATAGCAGCTCAGTAGTAAGGATCAGGATGGAAGATAGTATGAAGCCAACCAACGATAGTAGTCAAGCAATGAAGTCAAACAGATACGACAAATAGGCAATGACTTCACGAAGACAAACTCTAAGTAAAGGGAGGAGCGGATAGAACCACCACTTGTTGAAGACACAGATTTGTTGGACCAGTTCAGCTTGTTGTGACAACTGTGACGTCTGGGTTAGGGAGGCTGAGATTCAACTCAAGACCGCATCTTCACCTTATTCCCTTGAGCTAAGGACACACAGTCCTCGCCTAATCACTCCGTAAGTCTTCAAGGTAGACTTTCAAACCTTCACAGACTTCGTTCATCGGCGATCCACAATGACTCTTGGATGCTCAGAACGCGAGGCCTAACCGGCTGGAGGATTCACAGTCCTCAAGTGTAATAAGTCTTCGGTCACGCAGCATGTAAAGACTTCAGTGATGCCTAACACTCTTTGGCTCGGGTGTTTGGGCTTTGTCCTCGCAAGGATTTCTCTCTCAAAGGCTTCGAGGTGGGTTGCTCTCAAATGACAAAAGCTGTGCACTAACTCCGAGCAGCCACCAATTTATGGTGTAGGGGTGGGCTATTTATAGCCACTAGGCAACCCGACCTGATATGTCCGAAATGACCCCGGTCACTAAGGAACCGACATGTGTTCCAACGGTCGATTTCAAACACACACGGCAACTTTACTTGGGCTACAAGCAAAGCTGACTCATCCAGCTCGATAAGATTTTCTCTCATTGTCTTCGTCAAGACATAGGATTTGGGTTGAGCATCACTTTAGTCATTCTCGACTTTGTTCACTTGGACCCCACTTAACAAGACGGTGGTTCCTATGACTCAACAGAGAAGAAAAGGAAACAACGAAACAACATGCCTTCAAGGCCCATAGTCTTCACTCAATGTCTTCTCATGTCATAGTCTTCAATATGAATATCTTCATATACCACCATTGTGGTCAATGTCTTCATACATTTTAGGGTCATCTCCGGTAGGTAAACCGAATCAATGAGGGACACTACCTGTTATCCTGCAATTCTCACAAACACATTAGTCCTCAACCAAATTTGTCGTCAATACTCCAAAACCAACTAGGTGTGGCACTAGATGCCCTTACGTCTCCCCTTTTGGTGATTGATGACAAACTGGTTGAAGTTTTCAACGGGATAAAGTATGTGAAATTGTAAAGGATAGGTATTGTCTTCATAAGTTGCAAAGGCTCCCTCAAGATGTGCATATAAGTAATTTGCTTTTGGAATGCAAATGCACATGGCAGGTTGTACTTGTGGAGATCCTCTTCAACTTATGAAGATAATTCATCATGCATGAAATGATATAACTAAGAGAATGACATGCATAATGAAAAATGGACGTCTGCAGAATGATCTAAGTGCGGAAGTTATGATCGCACATGCAGAATTTATCATCGCATCACAGAAAAGCAAATAAGTAGCAGACGACCATCGAGTTTAAGTGTTACAACTCAAAGAACCAAATGTATCAAAAGCGAGAGTTGTAAACACTAGGCAAAATATAAAGCAACCGCCCATATGAACCCGCTTGAAGACTATCAAACTCATATGCTTCTCCCCCTTTTGTCAGTAAGGACCAAAAAGGTTTGAAGACATAGAGCATCTACTCGTCCTCATGAGGAGTAGGTGAAGCAGCAGGGTTGTCGTTGTTGTTTGGTGGCGCAGACGAACTTGGTGCAGTGTCGATGCGTGCAGATGTAGGGGGCGGTGAAGTAGCATCGTCTTCATCATCGACCACTCTGGCATTCACAATTGCCGTGGAGGAAGAATAGTCAGAGTCTTCAAGGGATGGAGTTTGACGTAGGACCGCATTCCGTGGAAGAGTGGAGTCAAACTAGAATCTTTCAGTGAAGCCATCGTCTTGAAGATCTGCTTTAGCACTGAGCAGCGTCAAACTCTTCCATGATCGACGACAGGTCTCGTGAGTGACAAAAGCATTCTTGGTGGCAAGATTTCTAATGCGATTGACGTCCACCAAGAGGCTTTGCATCTGTCTCTTGAGCCAAAAGTGATGCTTGTCTTGTTTCTGATGCAGTGCCACGAGAAGTTCTCGGTCATTTAGGACACGAGAGCGCTTCTTAGGCCTTTGGGCTATTGTGCTCTCAAGAGCTTCAGTTTATGCACGGTGAGGCAACGAGTGTTCCCAGCCATTGATAGACACGAAGTTATCGCTTGACTCCTTCAATGGGTTGAGTGAAGCTATGGTGATCCGCATTTTGAAGACAAAGAGGCTTCTTGGCAGGCTCGTGGTATATGGCTTCAATCGACATATCAACCTCTCGTAGAAAGATCCGATGATTGCAGCAGAGGGTTGATAGTTGATAGCAGAGTGTAGCTTGATGAGGCGATGACCCATGGAGCATAGAATTTCGTGCCAAAAGGTCGAACCAGACGCAGCCAATTGTCGGATGAAGAATTCTTGTGTATTGAAGCTGATGCCATTGAGGATGTAAAAGACCAATGTCTTCATGGCTCCTTCAAGTTTTGCAGCTGATGAATGCCCTTTGATAGGCCATAGAGTTTGCTTGATGATGTGATATATTGTGCGAGGCAGATACTCAAGGTCATCAACAGAACTCCTTTGGGTATTCAGCGTCAGGTGGCAAAGGCTTCATCATGCTCAACATCTGGCTCATGTTGGGCTCTGGCTTGTGGAAGATGCTCTACAGTGCATTGCGATGGAGTTGACAATCGGGTTCGAACAGCTCTCCGGGAGTGGGTAGGCCTGTAAGCTCAATGACGTCAAGAGCTTTGGCTTCATGATGAACATTTCCTGTCATCCACTCGAGAACCCATGTCTTTGTATCTCTGTAGTAGCCGCTGAATGTGGAGGGTAGCATAGAATTGAAGCAAAGTTCCTCATTCCAATGTTCTTTGTCCGTCACAAAGCCGAGCAAACCTGCATCACGAAAAGCAGCCAAGTGCTTCTTCCAAGCATGGCAGTCCAAAGAATGGCTTCAAGGTCGAGGCGATATGAGGGAAAATGCGCCTTGATCATACAGTAACGCAGGAGTAATAGCTTCACTGCCGATAGCTCCGAAGCGATCCGATGATATTCTCGGCCTTGAGTAGGGTTCTTTGCTCACAAAGAAGGTGTTGTGGGCTTTGAAGCCATTTGCATTGAAGGACCCTGTAGAGGTGGCAGTACTTGGAAACCTTGACAGTCTTGGCTTTGGTTTCTGGATCAGAGGCCTATGCTCAACATGATAGTCAAACTGAGGACCAGAGGCATTAGGCGGAGGGACCAGAACGGGCCATCTGACAGTGATCAGCTGACCATAGTTGTAAGCTTGCTCAATTGTATAGGGCCTTGGCGGCGAACAGAGCAAAGGGCAACAACAGAGGCTTCAGCTGCACAACAGATGCTTCAGAGCAGTTGCATCATTGGCTTCGCACATTGATTGGTGCAGCTCACATTTGCTTCAGCCATGACTACGTCATTGGCTTCATTTGTGTTGGTGGTGGCAGCCTCAAGATTTTCAACCTCCACTTGATGAGCTGGAGGGTCGGGCACTGTCACGTTCAGTTCAGGAACAACTTCTTCAGTAATGGGGGGAGTAGGGACACGTTCTTCTACTGGGTTGTCATCGACTGATGCAGCCGGATTGTCTTCAGCAGCTTTGGCTTCAGACACGGAGACATTCACAGTTGGAGTGGCTTCTGGAAACACTTGACATGCAACAGATTGGTGGTGCACTTCACCTTCTGGAACGCTCGAAAGAGGGATGTGAGGCCTTGGTCCTTTGCGAAGCCTGCGGAATGCTGGCGACGCCTTTGGAGATGGAGTTGGCTGGGCCTCAAGGTCATCCTCTTCTTCTTGCACAGGTGGTGTGACTTGTTGTTGTTGTTGGGGAGTACTTGGGGAGTCTTGTTGTTGTGGGTGATCAGCCCATGATGCATCCTGAGCAATTGGCGTCAGAGGACGACCAATGCTGATGTGTTCGCTGTTCGTGAGAACAGGCGATGATACCAAGTTGTGTTCGATCTGAGGAAGAACTTCATCATCTTCAACATTGTCATTGTGACCAATGTCTTCAGCAGTGATGGGATCAACTGCTGGAATGTCTTCAACTTCAGGAGCCTCTGTGGAAGCAGGCTCATGAACTATCATTTGTCATTCTTGGTGTTCAGATGCAGGTCGAACCATTGAGATAGGTTCAACAACTAAGGGCTCTGTGGAAGCAGTCCGATTCTTCTTGGTTTTGCGCTTCTTCTTGGAGGGAGCAACATCAGAGGCTTCAAGATTTTTCCTTTTTCTGGCTTCAGCCTTAGCAGCCCTCGTCTTCTTCTGTTCTGAAGCGGTTGACCTGACCTTTGACTTCGAGCCAGTCATGCTGCTTGGGAAGACTATGCGAGGTTCTTCCTGCCTTGAAGGTGCAGATTGGTCAGTTGATTGCTTCTTCTTCTTTGCAACCATTCTGGGGTCAATGCCAAGACGACCAAGAGCCTTGCGCTTCTCAGCCTCATTGTAGGCTAGTACACACTTGTTAGCCAGACTCTTCATGCGCTCACGAGAGCCTTTAGCTTCGTCGCGCTTCTTGTGAAAGGCTTCTTTGAGCTCGTGCAGCATGGTCTTGAAGTTTTTGACATCTTGCACGCTGAGCTTTGCCACATGCTTCTTGAACTGAGCTTTCTCATAGTCGATCTTGTGCTTCAGTTCAACGATGCGCTGAGCAAGAGCTAGCTCAGAAGCAATTGCACCATTGAAGGAGACGCTGAGGCCAATGGGAAGTTGCAGATCTTCAAAGCTGAGATTTGGGTTGTCAAACCACTCATCAATGAAGTGATGGATGATTGCCACATCAAAGAGAGGCAAATCATTGAAGATCTCGCTTCTTCCTTGCTCTTGATCGTTGCTCAAGAGCATCATCTCGCAAGATCTTCATCATTTGGATAGATCAATGTGCTCTTCTCGCAGAATGGCAGCAGGAGTCAATGTCCGATCGTAAAGTTTGACGATTTTCTTTTCTTCTCTGTCTTCTTGGAGATATGTGATTGATCTTCGATCGCATAATCGCCTTCGTGGAGGTGCAGTGGGCTGGCTTCAGCGTGAAGCTTTTGGAGGAGCAATGATCTTGAAGCCTTAGCCTTCTTTGGCTTCGCGGCTTTGGAGTAGGAGCCGGGCTTCATCGTGTCGATCATCATCATCGTAATGATCCACTTTGGCACCTTGGACTGAGATGTGAGTGATGAGGCCATCAAGGTTGTAGAAAGGACCGATGACATTGGGTTCGCATCACGTGAGCCGTCAAAGACGGGGAGCAGAGGGACCGTGGTTGAAGTCTAATCCAAATGACTTCTTGTTTTCCTTGGCCGATGCCTTTGCGCGGCTGGAAATTTCGCTTGAAGAGATTATCGCCACGACACCGTGAGCAATGACGATGGGTCGGCATATTCAGCCGAGGTCCACGGACCATACAAGGATAGAAACCTTGTGCAATAGCTTCACTGTTCTTTGGTGGAAGGCCTCGAAAGAGAATATCACCCCAAGGACTTTTGATAGCATTCTTCTCAGCGTATTCCTGGGTCACGAACTTGTATTTGAACCATTGTTCAGCCCAATATCGTCGAATCCATTAGATTCGTGTCTTGCGCTGATTATAATTCTCTTCAGATCTGTCTTGTAAAGCTCGCGAGGTAATCAGCAAATCTTTGATGTCCCCCACGACACCGCTCGCCACCCTTCCTTACAGATTTTCTCGCAGCCATGAACTTCAAACTGAATGGCTTCAACACGCTCAAAGGCTTCAAATGCTTTCGCTTGTCGGACAAACAGAGGCGCTTCGGAGAGTTAATGTGATGTTGTAAGAATTCGCAAACGAATGCAGACTATGAGAACCAAGGGATTCTCCCATGGACATGTACCTGTGATAGCATTAGAGATGCGAGGGAAGGGGAAGAGGTCATATGCATTCTCAGAAGATTTTGAAGATAAATCAGTTTGAAGACATTGACCTCATGATGCGAAGACATTCACTTATACGTTGAGAGTTGGTTCCAGATTTGTACGAATCCGTGAACAAGTACAAGTGAGGAATCAACTAGATATGAAGCTTAAGTGAATATACTAGGCAGTATGAGATGCAGACAGAATAGATCTAACATTGTATAGGCAGAAACCAGTTTTGGTAAAAAGGATGAATCTTTGAGGATCAAAAAGATGGTAAAAATAGAGTTATATTTACCACACGAAGAACTGCTAGAGGGGATGAGTAGGAGACCGAGCAGTTCAATCCACCGTGCCCTAGCTTGGCGACGGAGGACACCTGCGGCGGCGGCGGAGAGGACGATGTTCGCGGCCGGCGTGAGGACGGCGTCGGAGAAGTCGCAGCAGCTAAGCGCTTCGTCGCCGGCGTCGTCGAGAGCTAGCGGTGGCGCTTAGGGTTTTGACGAGGTGGAGAGGTGGAAGAAGGTTTTCTTTACCGCAGGGACATGTATTTATAGGAAGTATGCGACACAACAAGCATTACTCAGTGTGCTCGGGCGGTTCACATCTCGAGGGGTACGTGGCAAGCATGCAACATACTCAGAGTTGTCCCACGCTCCCACGCCTCCGTGTTTGTTTGATGGTCGCTCCGGCTTCTCCGGATTTCAAACAATAAGGACGAATCATTTAAAACATATTTAATGTTTGTCTCGTGTCTTCTCACGACAAGGACGCAGAGAAGACATTCGACAGCTTCAATAGAATGCATATGATTTGGACAGATAGAGTTTGAGATAGAAAGCATAGAGAGATTAGGGTTCGATCACATTCACTTAGTTCAAAAGATTCAACTAGGAAGACATAGCTATAAGTGAATGTCAGAGAGGGCGTAACACTAGTGTGTGTGTGTATATATATATATATATATATATATATATATATATATATATATATATATATATATATATATATATATATATATATATATATATATATATATATATATATATATCGAAAACAATCAAATCAACGTAGTGAAGAAAATCATGAAGATAAGTTGAACTTTGAAGACAAACCAAATGTGAAGACATAGCTAAAATAACGCCATGAGTGAAACACTTCAAACAGAGAAATTTGGTGGTGGCGTTACCCACCGTATAGGAAGTATTAAACCCAGACACGATGCACAATTATCGTGGCGCTCCAGAGTCAAATTCCACGTTAATGTATTCACACTCAGAATGTAAGTCTTCATTGATTGAAGATATACTTTACTTCGTGTGTTGCACATCAAAGTCATCAACATGCATGAGTGGTAGGATGTGTGCCTGATCATAGGACATTTGAGGATTCCAAGATATTTAGCTCACACCGTAACTTGCAAAACCTTTTCTCATCCAAGGGCTTTGTGAAGATATCTGCCAGTTGCTCTTCAGTGTTCACGTGAATGATGTCAATATCTTTCTTCATGACATGATCTCTCAGAAAGTGATGACGAATTTCAATGTGCTTTGTCTTCGAGTGCTGGACTGGATTGTTGGCAATCTTGATGGCGCTTTCGTTGTCACAGAAGAGAGGTACTTGTTTCAGATTTATGCCATAGTCCTTGAGAGTTTGCTTCATCCATAGAAGCTGAGCGCAGCAAGATCCAAAGCAGCAATGTATTCAGATTCAACAGCTTGAGAGTGATACGAGCTCGCTTCTTTGAAGACCAATGTAAAAGTGATCGTGCGAGTAAAGTGACATGTGCCCGATGTAGACTTGCGATCCACCTTGCCACCAAAGATAATCAAGATCCGAGAATCCAACCAGATCAAATTCTGAGCCCTTTGGATACCATAATCCGAGTGTTGGGGTGTGAGCCAAATATCGAAGAATTCGCTTCACAGCTAAGTGATGCGATTCCTTTGGTGCCGCTTGAAATCGAGCACACATGCAAACACTAAGCATAATATCTGGCCTAGATGCACATAGGTAAAGTAAGGAACCAATCATGGAGCGGTATACCTTTTGATCAAATTCTTTACCATTGTTGTCGGGACCGAGATGGTGTTTGGCTGGCATTGGTGTCGTGTAACCTTTGCAATCTTGCATTCCAAACTTCTTCAGACAATCTTTGAGGTATTTTTCTTGAGATATGAAGATGCCATTCCTTTGTCGATTTAATTTGAAGACCAAGGAAGAACTTCAGCTCACCCATCATGGACATCCGATATTGCTCTTGCATCATGTATCCAAACTCATCACTATACTTCTTGGTTGGTGCACCAAGATAATGTCATCCACATATATTTGGCACACAAACAGTTCACCATCATATGTCTTCGTGAAGAGTGTGGGATCGGGGATCCAGGTTTGAAGCCTTTGCTCTTCAGAAGTCTTTGATCGATCATACCAAGCGAGGAGCTTGTTTGAGGCCATCTGATTGCTTTGTTTAGCTTGTACACCATATCGGATGTTTTGGATCTTCAAAGCTAGGTGGTTGAGCGACGTATACTTCTTCAATTTTTGCCGTTGAGAAATGCACTCTTCACATCCATTTGATATAGCAAGATGTTGTGGTGGTTAGCATAGGCTAGCAGTATGCGAATAGCTTCAAGCCTAGCCACAGGAGAAAATGTTTCATCGAAGTCAATTCCTTCAACTTGAGTATATCCTTGAGCCACAAGTCTTGCTTTGTTTCTGATGACTTGACCATACTCATCTTGCTTGTTTCGATATATCCATTTTGTGCCAATAATGTTATGCTTGCGAGGGTCAGGACGCTTGACAAGTTCCCAAACATTGTTCAGCTTGAACTGTTGAAGTTCTTCTTGCATATGTAACATCCCAAATTTTCAATTTGGAATGTTATACATTAGGTCATCATGCATATCATATTTTCTTGCATTTTCCGATCCTAAAATTTCACGCAACTCAAGGACCCTGAGAGAGTTGGAAGTTTCATAATTTTCATATTTGGGATCTCTCAAATTTTGAAATAGGATCATTTGGATTTATTTAAATTATCTTCATAAAGTTTTCCTATAAAAATATCTTGAGAGGGAATAATATGACTTTCCCAAACAATTAGGAAAATGAAGAAATTATAAATAAACCAAATTTGGGTTTTGGAGATTTATTTTGCTTAGGCAAAATGAGCATTTAAAAATATTTTTGCATGTATTTTGTTTTTAAAGTTCATTTTGTTCGATCTATTTTAGGAGTCGGAGAAAATTTGTTTTAATTAATTTGGAATTCATTTGATATTTATTTTATTTGTTTTGTTTTAAATTTTATTTAAAAAAAACAGCTGCTTCGGACTGAGGCTCACCTGCCTGGCCAGCACAGTGCCCAGCCCAGCCCGCCTCCCGCCCACCTCCCTCTCCCTCCCGCCTCCAGGCCGAAGTCCCGCTCGGGGGCAGCCGCCAGCCGAGTCCGCCCCGCCTGACTCCTTGCCCCTCCCAAGCCACCCCGCCGCCTCTCCTTCCCCCTCTAAATAGCCCCGCCCCCCTCTCTCCTCGCCTCGCCGCCCGCCTCTCGACCCGAGCCGCCGCCGCCTCAAACGCCTTGCCTGCCGCCGGAGCCGACGCCGCCTGGCTGAACCCGCCGCCCCGACGCTCCCCGACGCCGAGCCTCGGCCGAGACTCGCGGACTCGGCCAAGAGCCGGAGGTAGCCGCCCGCCAGCGCCCGATCCGTTTTCTTCCCGAACCGTCCGTTTTTCTTAAAAAATAGATGTTCGGTTTTTTTTTAAAAAAACTAGATCAGTTTTATTTTTCTCGGTTTTCTTATTTAACGGACGCCATCAACTGCTCGCTTCAAGTGAACGCGCTCGTTAGATTCGCTCGTTAACTAACGCTCGCTTTTAACTCGCTCGTCGTTTTTCTTTTTAATCGGAATTAATCCGTTATTTTTCTAATTTGATTTCAGATCTGATTTTCAAAACTGTTTTATTTCTCGCCGCTTATCGGAATCAGTGATTCAAGCGCCGAGTTTCAGAACTAAACCGCCGTTCGATTACCCTACTTTCACAGAGTTTTGCCACTGTGAAATTTTGACCTAATTTCAGATTGCTAAACCGAGACGTTCTTCTCGAAGTTTCGACTTTCGATGCTTTATTTGATTCGATTCTTTTGCCACCGTGGTTCTTAAGTTGAACTTTCTCGTTAGATCTTTTATTCGAGATTTCGCATTAGATGAATACTTATTGTATGCTTGTTGTTTGTCTCGTTAGATCACCCGGAGTGCGCCGCTTGTTACTTCAATCTCTAGGACTCATGGATCATCAAGAAGGCAAGTAACACTTTGATCATACCTTCTCATACCCAGTTTTGTGCATTAGATCTATTCCTCAAACACTTGCATGATTAGGATCTAATTAAATTGTGGGTTTGGGAAGTAGATTGAGGTAGTACCTATTACCTGCTTTTACTTATGAAACCTTGGGAGTTACTTCACGCTTGCTATTTATGCCATGCTATGCTAGTAGACGTGGATTGGGTGAGTGAATATCCATGATGATGTGAGATTGTTTAATTAATGGTTTATCTAAGGTGGCAACCTAACACACATCCTGGGTGGATTGAGGCACCTGGTTTCTATCAGACTTGCTCAGATTTCTTCGGACCGCCACCTGTGCTCTAAGGGATCATAAGATTATTCAAACCGAAACTTCCGTGCAGCCACAAGCCAATTATGGGCTCAAGCGAGTTGACTAAGTCGTGCGAACTCTTACGGGCAGACTAGCTGATGTAGGGGATATAGGTTGGTACGGTCTACCCCCATGTAAGGTGCTAGCGCTTCGAAGACTATGTCTTGGCCATCCGCTTCTCAAACACCATGTAGTGCGAGAACCAAGCGGAGGCGATCGAGTCTTGTGGGGAAAAGTGCAAACCTCTCGCAGAGTGTATAAACTAATCATGATTAGCCGTGTCCCTGTTATGGACGATTTGAGTATCCGTACTTGATTATCATGTGAATCTCAACATGTTACTTTTAAATAAAAGATATTGGGTTTTGATGAGTACTTTTAATTGGGATTGAGGATGTGTCAACCATCTTCAATGTTTAACAACCACCATGATAGTTAAATAAAATTATTCCTTTGATGTAGGGAAAATCAGCTTTATGCAAAATCAGAGAGCCTTACCACCAGCCAAATATGCATGTAGTATAGGCTTATTCATTCATTGCTTTTATGTGTTACATTGCCAAGATATTCCATGTGTCGAATTTTTGGCTGCAACTTTTCACGCTATGCACTTTTCGCATTTATTTAGTAAGGTGTTAGGTCGTGGTTCTATACTCAAGGATGCCGTTGGAGTTGATGGACTCGCTTATCTTCCAAGCCTTCCGCTGTTATCATTAGATGGCCTTAAGCCATATTTTGTATTCAGTTCCCTTGTGGACAACGATGTAATAAGTGTGTGATTGCTACTCGCTATAAATCCTTCAAGTACTGTGGTGTCAAGACATCGATCCAGGATGACATCGAGCACGAGCGCTAGATCCATTCGGTCTGGTCGCACAGAGAATGGTATCGAGCACACGCCGATCGAGGACACGCCACTAAGTTAAAGCCATAGATCACTCCCTCTTCTCATTTTCTAAACTCCTCATCTTTTCTACTCTCTTTAGGATGACGGACGCTAAGATCAAGTACACCCAACCGGATGAAGGCACACCTTTTGATTTCACTTGAAGGAAGTTACTAAGCACCGAACATTGACTACCAAGCTTCACCGACTTTCAACGCCACTCGCTCAAGAGGAGCTGGAAGATTCATGCTCACGCTCCAGAAGGACATTCGCCCCAATCACCAAGCCAATAGATAGTGTTTTCATTGCACCCACTTGAGTCCGGGAAAGAGCATGGCAGCTCACATCACCATGGGACGATTGGAGAAGTCTATCAAGAAGATCTCAAGGACACCATCTACCAGATTTGCGACGCCGAGATGACAACTGGACGTCACAACACCAAGAAGGATAGGTCCATTGCAGCTTTCATCCAGAGTTAAATCAGCACATTCGACGCCAGAGAATCAAATGTGCAATGACATGTTGGAGTTGCGTAAGACGAAGGAAAGGATCATCGAATTGGAAGAAGAACTAAAGACTACACGCAAGGACTACATGGACGAGATCGTAGCTCGCAAGACACAATAACGATCTTAAGTACGAGATCAAGAACTCAAGAAGAAGTTGGCGCCAGAATGAAGACCAGATGTCGAGCATCAAATCGACTACATCAACATCGACGACTCGATTCGGATCCAAGTGAACCCGACTTTGAAGACGGTTGAGCAGACATCATGGAGTCTTCCACCGTTCAAACTAGTAGAAGTCCCCACATATTAGTAGTATTCCTCCATGTAAACATTATAGTACACGCACTTTTGCGATAGTTAGATCGTTGTAACCCTTGTTTGATTGAATGAAGTGAATTTGTGTGCATTTGCTCATGTGCATTTGGGTAGTGATTTCTTAGACCTCATTCTATTCTACTTTCTCCTTTTCTAAACCCTTCAGATGCCTCCAGACGCGACCCGGATTCGCTTTTCCCGCCAGAAATCACCCAATTGATCCAGCAGTATCACCCGATTCAAACATTGGTGCAGTAACAACAACAACAACAACAACCCACCGCCACCACCACCACCGCGGATCATCCGACTCGCTTCTTAGATCGAACCCGCCGTGTATTCCAAAGAGCACCGAGCCAATTGTAGCAGTATGACCGGATCCGCAAGATAGGAAGGAGCTGACCATCGCAGGATGCACGGATGGTGAAAGAGTGAAGTTTGCAGACATCAGCTTGAAGGACCCGCAGCAAAGATGGTGGGAGAATTTCACAGCCACTTATCCCGTGAGACACCGCCACATGGGACCAGTTTCAGAAGCTTTTCAGACGCCCATGTTTCAGCAGGAGCCATGGCTATGAAGAAGCGTGAGTTTCGCAACTTACGCCAAGGAGGAAGGATCACACAAGACGTGGATGACTTTAGCAAACTAGCACGTTATGCCCCTGATGACGCTATATCGATGCAGCTAAACAGAGAAGTTTCTAGAAGGACTGAATGATGAGTTCAAGATGCCGCTGATGGTAGCAAGTTTCAACAACTACCAGGAGTTAGTAGACCGAGCTCTCATGATTGAGGGAAAGCAAAGAAGAATTGAGAACTGCAAGCGGAAGTATGGACAAGGGAAGTATAACTCAGATCCCAGCAGGAAGCCTCAAGTATACCCCTAAATCAGGAATTCAGTTTCAGATACCCATGGAGGAGGTAATTCAGACAACCATAATGGCACCAAGAATGGGAACGGAATGGAGGAAGCAACGACAGAACCGCACCAACCCGCTTCACACCATCCAAGGTAGACCTGAGTCACATTACTTGCTTTAAGTGCCGCAAGATCGGGCATTATGCAAATGACTGTCCGTAGGCCGTAATGGAAATGGCAATGGAAGCTCGAAAGAAGCCCAACCCTTTCAACAGGGGACAAGTGAACCACATTGATGTGGAGGAGGTTGAAGATCAGCCCGATGCAAGAATCGTAAGTTTTTGGTTAAGTCATTTATCGCAGCTTGTTCTTTTTGATACCGTGCATCGATTCATACATATCAAGGGATTTGTGGATAAGTACCGTTACCAACCCAAGCCCTTAGGTCACCCATGCTAGTAACCTCACCCGAGCAGAGTACATGGCTAGTAAATGGTGTGATCGACCGCCACTAAGGATTGGACACTATGTTTTCCCTCGCATCTAATAGTTCGGAATTCCAAGGATTGATGTGATATTAGGAATGGATTGGTTATCAAAGTATGGAGGAAACATAGATTGTACCACAAGGTCAATTTTGCTCACCACACCGTAAGGAAGAAGGATTAAGTATGTATCACGGCACGAGTCGAGGAGAGCACAAGTTAATTGCTTAACAGAGTGGTACAGAAGAAGTACCAATGGTGAAGGATTATCCCGATGTATTTCCTAAGAGTTGCTGTGAATGCCGCCGGATAGAGACATTGAGTTTTGATCGAGCTGTTGCCGTGAACAGGCCCGATATCGAAACGATCAGACAGGATGCCCGCAAAGGATTTGGCGGAAATCAAGAAGCAGATTAAGGAACTACTGGATAAAGGTTTTATTCGCCCAAGTTCTTCACCTTGGGGATCACCCGTTTTGTTGGTGGAGAAGAAGGATGGATCGTTGAGAATGGTTGTTTATTATCGTGGATTGAATGAAGTAACAATCAAGAACAAGTACCCACTACCGATGATAAATGATCTGCTTGATCGCTTGCAAGGAGCCAAAGTGTTCTCCAAGATCGACTTGCATCGTGGTACCATCATTGAAGATTCGGGAGCAAGACATACCCAAGACAGCATTTACCACAAGATATGGACTGTATGAGTATACCGTTATGTCATTTGACTGACTAACGCCAGCCTATTTCATGAACCCGATGAACAAAGTGTTTATGGAGTTTTTGGGATAAGTTCGTCGTGGTGTTCATTGATGATATTTTGATTTTTTCAAGAATGAAGAGGAACACAAGGAACATTTGCGATTGGTTTTGAGAAACCGAGGAACACTAGCTTGTATGCCAAATTCAGCAAGTGTGAATTTTGGTTAAAGGAAGTTGGATTTCTGACATGTTATTTCCGGAGAAGGGATAGCAGTTGACCCCACAAAGGTTGAGACCAGAACTAAATGGGAAGCACCAACGACAGTTGGAGAGATTCGAGTTTCCTTGACTCGCAGGATACTACCAAGATTCATTGAGAATTTCTCAAGGATTGCAAAGCCTATGACAGAGTTGTTGAAGAAGGAAAACAAATTCATATGGACCGAGGACTGTGAGGCAAGTTTTCAGGAGTTGAAGAAAGATTGGTTACCTCACCAGCTTTGATATTGCCGATCAAACTAAGGATTATGAGGTGTTTTATGACGCTTCACGCCGAGGACTTGGAGCAGTGCTTATGCAGGAAGGAAGAGTTGTTTCAGATGCTTCACGACAACTTAAGCCCCATGAGTTGAATTATGCCACTCATGATTTGGAGTTAGCAGCCGTTGTACATGCCTTGAAGACATGGAGACATTTTCTCATTGGAAATCATTGTGAAGTATATACGGATCACAAGAGTTTGAAGTACATCTTCACACGTATGAATTGAATCTCAGACAGAGGAGATGGTTAGAGCTAATCAAGGATTACGATATGAGATTGCATTATCACCCCGAAAGGCTAATGTCGAAAGGCATTTATTGAGCCGAAAGAGCCACGCCAATACCCTAATGATGGGAGAAATACCCAATGAGTTAGCCGAGGACCTTCGAGAGCTATGTTTGGAAATAGTTCCGAGAGGCTATGTAGCAGCATTGGAGATTCAAATACATCGATGGAGAAAATCGAGAAGCCCAAAAGGCGATAAGGAAGTTGCCTCTATAAAGGAGAAAATAAGCAAAGGAAAAGCTAAAGGATTTCGTGAGGATGAGCACGATACCCTATGGTTTGAAGACCGTGTTTATGTGCCCAATGACCCGTAGATCGGAAGTTGATTTTACAAGAAGCCCATGATTCACCCTATTCGATTCACCCAGGAATACCAAGATGTATTTGGATTTGAAGAATATTTTCCGTGGACCGGAATGAAGAAGGATATTGCGGAGTATGTAGCAGTTTATACGTATGTCGAAAGTAAAGGCGGAACATCGAAGCCAGCAGGATTGTTACAACCATTGCCGATACCCGAATGGAAGTGGGATAAACTAGGCATGGATTTCATCACAGGTTTGCCAAAGACCCGCTCAGATATGACTCGATTTGGGTCATAGTCGATCGCTTGACCAAGGTAGCTCATTTCATTCCAATAAGACTACCTATAGCAAAGTGCTAAGTTGGCAAAAATATACATGACCAGAATTGTGTGTTTACACGAATCCCAAGGAGCATTGTATCGCATGAGGAACCCAGTTTACTTCAAAATTTTGGAACCAGTTGCACGAAACATTGGGAACCCGATTGAATTCAGCACAGCTTTCCACCCACGCATCGATGGACAAACCGAGAGAGTCAATCAGATTTTGGAAGACATGTCGAGAGCTTGTGCACTAGATTATGGATCTAGTTGGGATGATAATTTGTCAGATGCAGAATTTTCCTACAATAACAGCTACCAAACCAGCTTGAAGATGGCACCTTCGAGGCTTTGTATGGAAGAAGGTGCAGGACACCGTTGTCATGGGACTAAACCGAGATCGCCGCTTGTTTGGACCAGATTTGATTAAGGAGTCTGAACAGAAAGTTAAGTTGATTCGAGACAGGCTCAAGGTAGCCCAGTCTGCATGTAAGAGCTATGCCGATTCAAAGCGCAGCGATTGAGTACGGTTGGAGACAGAGTATATCTCGAGTATCCCCGCCGAGGAGTTAAGCGCTTTGGAGTTAAAGGAAAGTTAGCACCCTGCTTGCTGGACCATATAAGATTTTGCAACGCATGGGAGAAGTTGCGATAAGTTGGAATTACCGTAAGGACTGTCAGAGTTCATGATGTATTCCATGTTTCTCAGCTTGAAGAAATGTCACCCGAGATAGCAGAGGTACCGCTAAGAGACACAAGCCACCGGAGGCAATTCAGTTGAAGGATGACTTGACATATGAGGAAAACCGTTAAGATTCTCGATTATGCCAAGAGAGTTACCCGCAGCAAGGTTATCAAGTTTTGCAAAGTTCAAGTGGAGCCACCACACCGAGGATGAAGCCACCGGGAAAGGGAGGAAGCTTTGCTTAAGGACCACCTCACCTATTTTCTAGTTAACCCAATCTCGAGGGCTAGATTCATCTTAAGGGTAGGTTTGTAACATCCCAAATTTTCAATTTGGAATGTTATACATTAGGTCATCATGCATATCATATTTTCTTGCATTTTTCGATCCTAAAATTTCACGCAACTCAAGGACCCTGAGAGAGTTGGAAGTTTCATAATTTTCATATTTGGGATCTCTCAAATTTTGAATAGGATCATTTGGATTTATTTAAATTATCTTCATAAAGTTTTCCTATAAAAATATCTTGAGAGGGAATAATATGACTTTCCCAAACAATTAGGAAAATGAAGAAATTATAAATAAACCAAATTTGGGTTTTGAGATTCATTTTGCTTAGGCAAAATGAGCATTTAAAAATATTTTTGCATGTATTTTGTTTTTAAAGTTCATTTTGTTCGATTCATTTTAGGAGTCGGAGAAAATTTGTTTTAATTAATTTGGAATTCATTTGATATTTATTTTATTTGTTTTGTTTTAAATTTTATTTAAAAAAAACAGCTACTGGACCGAGGCTCCAGGCCGGCCAGCCACCAGCCCAGCCCAGCCGCCTCCCGCCCACCTCCCTCCTCCTCCCGCCTCCGCGGCTGAAGTCCCGCTGGGACAGCGCCGCCGCACGAGTCCGCCTCGCCCGACTCCCTTGCCCCTCCCAAGCCACCCGCCGCCTCTCCTTCCCCCTTAAATAGCCCCCGCCCCTCTCTCACCTCGCCTCGCCCGCCTCTCTCGACCCGAGCAGCTGCCCGCTCAAACGCCATTGCCCTCGTCGCTGAGCCGACGCCGCTGAACCCGCCTCGACGCCTCGACCTCGCCGAGCCTCGCGAGACTCGCTGACTCGGCGAAGAGCCGCTGGAGGTAGCCGCCTACCGCCTCGATCCGTTTTTTCCCGAACCGTCCGGTTTTTTTAAAAAAATAGATGTTCGTTTTTTAAAAAAAAACTAGATCGGTTTTTTTTTTTGGTTTTCTTATTTAACGGACGCCATCAACTGCTCGCTTCAAGTGAACGCGCTCGTTAGATTCGTTCTGCTAACTAACGCTCGCTTTTTAACTCGCTCGTCGCTTTTTCTTTTTAATCGGAATTAATCCGCTATTTTCTAATTTGATTTCAGATCTGATTTTCAAAACTGTTTTATTTCTCGCCGCTTATCGGAATCAGTGATTCAAGCGCCTGAGTTTCAGAACTAAACCGCCGCCCGATTACCCTACTTTCACAGAGTTTTGCCACTGTGA
The DNA here is from genome assembly GCA_021605205.1 of Aegilops longissima. NCBI lineage: Eukaryota > Viridiplantae > Streptophyta > Magnoliopsida > Poales > Poaceae > Aegilops > Aegilops longissima. The sequence continues at coordinate 689,981,840 of CM038677.1, read as the reverse complement.
AATTTTGACCTAATTTCAGATTGCTAAACCGAGACGTTCTTCTCGAAGTTTCGACTTTCGATGCTTTATTTGATTCGATTCTTTTGCCACCGTGGTTCTTAAGTTGAACTTTCGTTAGATCTTTTATTCGAGATTTCCTGCATTAGATGAATACTTATTGTATGCTTGTTGTTTGTCTCGTTAGATCACCCGAGTGCGCCGCTTGTTACTTCAATCTCTAGGACTCATGGATCATCGCAAGGCAAGTAACACTTTGATCATACCTTCTCATACCCAGTTTTTGTGCATTAGATCTATTCCTCAAACACTTGCATGATTAGGATCTAATTAAATTGTGGGTTTGGGAAGTAGATTGAGGTAGTACCTATTACCTGTTTTACTTATGAAACCTTGGGAGTTACTTCTACGTTTGCTATTTATGCCATGCTATGCTAGTAGACGTGGATTGGGTGAGTGAATATCCATGACAGATGTGAGATTGTTTAATTAATGGTTTATCTAAGGTGGCAACCTAACACACATCCTGGGTGGATTGAGGCACCTGGTTTCTATCAGACTTGCCTCAGATTTCTTCGACCGCCACCCGTGCTCTAAGGGATCATAAGATTATTCAAACTGAAACTTCCGTGCAGCCACAAGCCAATTATGGGCTCGCATAGTTGACTAAGTCGTATGAACTCTTACGGGCAGACTAGCTGATGTAGGGATATAGGTTGGTACGGTCTACCCCATGTAAGGTGCTAGCGCTTCAAAGACTATGTCTCGGCCATCCGCTTTCAAACACCATGTAAAGCGAGAACCAAGCGGAGGCGATCGAGTCTTGTGGGGAAAAGTGCTAAACCTCTCGCAGAGTGTATAAACTAATCATGATTAGCCGTGTCCCCTGTTATGGACGATTTGAGTATCCCAGTACTTGATTATCATGTGAATCTCAACATGTTACTTTTAAATAAAAGATATTGGGTTTTGATGAGTACTTTTAATTGGGATTGAGGATGTGTCAACCATCTTCAATGTTTAACAACCACCATGATAGTTAAATAAAATTATTCCTTTGATGTAGGGAAAATCAGCTTTATGCAATGTAAATCAGAGAGCCTTACCACCAGCCAAATATGCATGTAGTATAGGCTTATTCATTCATTGCTCTTTATGTGTTACATTGCCAGATATTCCATGTGTTGAATTGTTGGCTGCAACTTTTCACGCTATGCACTTTTTCGCATTTATTTAGTAAGGTGTTAGGTCGTGGTTCTATACTCAGTGATGCCGTTGGAGTTGATGGACTCGCTTATCTTCCAAGCCTTCCATTGTTATCATTAGATGGCCTTAAGCCATATTTTGTATTCAGTTCCCTTGTGGACAACGATGTAATAAGTGTGTGATTGCTACTGTTATAAATCCTTCAAGCATTGTGTGGTGTCAAGACATCGATCCAGGATGACATCGAGCACAGAGCGCTAGATCCATTCGGTCTGGTCGCTACAAAGATAGCTTGTATCCATTCAGTTCCATAAAGGCTTCAGCTACTTTCTTGGGTTCGATATTGACACAAAAGAAAAGTGTCCACAGAAATTTGCTAACTGTGTTGCTCTTGAGCGAGTAAGTGGACCAGTGCATTGATGTTATCAATTATCTTCTCAATTTGTACTTCATTTGCGACTCGAGGATGAATTGGACGTAAGACTTTGCTCTTGCCGATCATTGTCATCATTGGGAGGATTGTCTTCATTCCGAGCATTGTCTTCAAAGTTGGTTAGGTGCAGAAATGATAAGTTCCTCTTCAGTGTGCTTTGAAGGCATGATTTCACCGCCCCATCAGCTTGATAGATTCATTGGCGGAGCTTCGCTGCTGCATTTGGCAGAGCTCTCTTTGTGAACCATTGGTTTCATCAAATCACACGCCCACAGCTTCGATGATTTTGTAGAGATAGAGGTTGAAGACTCAGAAGAGTGTGAGTCCTTTCCGTGAATCGAGCATGAAGCCTTCGTGAGCTTTCGTGCAAATTTTGACTTGTGATGGGGATCCTTGATCCAGCACCTAGCTCCAAATACTCAAGTAGCTGATATTTGGCTTCTTGCCAAGAAGGAGCTCATAGGAAGTTTTGTTCAGAATCTTATGGATGTAAACACGGTTGATGACGTGACATGTCAGATCAATAGCTTCAGCCGTAACTTTCTTGGTGTTCAGGTTGGGGAACGAGCAGAAATTCAAAATTTTCCTACGTGTCACCAAGATCTATCTAAGGAGAAACCAGCAACGAGGGAAGGAGAGTGCATCTACATACCCTTGTAGATCGCTAAGCGGAAGCGCTCAAGAGAACGGGGTTGAAGGAGTCGACTGTCAGGATCCAAAACACCGGAGATCCTAGTGTCGAACGGATGGCACCTCCGCGCTCAACACACACGACAGCCCGTGACGCCTCCCACGCCTTGATCCAGCAAGGAGAGAGGGAGAGGTTGAGGAAGACTCCATCCAGCAGCAGCACAACGGCGTGGTGGTGGTGGAGGAGGGTGGCATCCGCAGGCTTCGCCAAGCACCAAGGGAGAGGAGAAGGAGAGAGGTAGGGCTGCGCCAAGAGGGAGAAGTTCTCATGTGTATGGCAGCCCAAAACCTCAAGTATATATAGGGGAAGGGGGCGCCTTTAGGGTTTCCCACCCCAAGGGTGCGGCCAGCCCTAGATCCCATCTAGGGGGCGGCCAAGGGGGAGAGAGGGGCGCCCACCAGGTGGGCCTTAAGGCCCATCTCGACCTAGGGTTTGCCCTCCCCACTCTTTCCCACGCCTTGGGCCTTGGGGGGCGCCCCAGCCCACCTAGGGCTGGTCCCTCCCACACTTGGCCCACGCAGCCTTCGGGGTTGGTGGCCCCACTTGGTGGACCCTCGACCCTCCCGTGGTCCCCAGACGCTACCGAAAAACTCAAACTTTTCCGTGACCAAAACAGACTTCCCATATATAAATCTTTACTCGACCATTCCGAACTCCTCGTGACGCCCAGATCTCATCCGGACTCAACAACATTCGCAACCACATACAAACTTCCTTTATAACCCTAGGGTCATCGAACCTTATGTGTAGACCCTACGGTTCGGGAGACATGTAGACATGACCGAGACGCTTCGGTCAATAACCAACAGCGGATCTGGATACCCATGTTGGCTCCTACATGTTCCACGATGATCTCATCGGATGAACCACGATGTCAAGGACTCAATCAATCCCAGATACAATTCCCTTTGTCTAGCGGTATTGTACTTGCCCGAGATTCGATCGTCAGTATACCGATACCTTGTTCAATCTCGCTACGGCAAGTCTCTTTACTTGTTCCAGAACACATCATCCCGTGATCAACCCCTTGGTCACATTGTGCACATTATGATGATGTCCTACCGAGGGCCCAGAGATACCTCTCCGCTTACACAGAGTGACAAATCCCAGCCTCGATTCGTACAACCCAATGTACACTTTCGAGATACCTGTAGTGCACCTTTATAGCCACCCGCCACGCTAGACGCTTGGTACACCCAAAGCATTCCTACGGTATCCGGAGTTGCACAATCTCATGGTCTAAGGAAAAGATACTTGACATCGTAAAAGCTTTAGCATACTAACCACGCATCTTTGTGCTAGGCTTAGGATTGTCTTGTCCATCACATCATTCTCCTAATGATGTGATCCCGTTATCAACGACATCCAATGTCCATGGTCAGGAAACCATAACCATCTGTTGATCAACGAGCCAGTTAACTAGAGGCTTACTAGGGACATGGTGTTGTCTATGTATCCACACATGTATCTGAGTTTCCTATCAATACAATTATAGCATGGATAATAAACGATTATCATGAACAAGGAAATATAATAATAACTTATTTATTATTGCCTCTAGGGCATATTTCCAACAGTCTCCCACGTGCACTAGAGTCAATAATCTAGTTCACATCGCCATGTGATTAACACTCACAGGTCACATCACCATGTGACCAACATCCAAAGAGTTTACTAGTGTCATTAAACTAGTTCACATCATCATGTGATTAAGACTCAATGTGTTCTGGGGTTTGATCGTGTTTTGCTCGTGAGAGAAGTTTTAGTCAACGGGTCTGCAACATTCAGATCCGTATGTACTTTGCAATTCTCTATGTCATATTGTAAATGTTGCTTCCACGCTCCACTTGGAGCTATTCCAAATGGTTGTTCCACTATACGTATCCGGTTTGCTACTCAGAGTCATTCGGATATGTGTTAAAGCTTGCATCTACGTAACCCTTTACGTCGTACTCTTTATCACCTCCATAATCGATAAACATGTCTTTATTACTCCAAGGACAATTTTTTGACCGCTATCTGGTGATCTACTCCTTGATCACCTTTGTACCCTCTTGCCAGATATGTAGCAAGGCACACAACCGGTGCGGTACTTAGCATAGCATACTGTAGAGCCTACGTCTAAAGCATAGGGGACGACCTTCGTCCTTTCTCTCTTTTCTGCCGTGGCCGAGCTTTAAGTCTTAACTTCATACCTTACAACTCAGGCAAGAACTCCTTCATCGACTGATCCATCTTGAACACCTTCAAGATCACGTCAAGGTATATGCTCATTTGAAAGTACCATTAAGCGGTTTTTGATCTATCTTCATAGATCTTGATGCTCAATGTTCAAGTAGCTTAATCCAGGTTTTCACTTGAAAAACACTTTTCAAATAACCCTATATGCTTTACAGAAAATTCTACATCATTTCTGATCATCAATATGTCAACAACATATACTCATCAAAAATTCTATAGTGCTCCCACTCACTTCTTTGGAAATACAAGTTTCTCATAACCTTTGTATAAACCTTAAATGTCTGATCATCTTATCAAAGTGCACATTCCAACTCCGAGATGCTTACTCCAGTCCTTAGAAGGATCCCTGGTGCTAGCATACCTTTTAGCATCCTTAGGATCGATGTAACCTTTCTCGATTGTATCACATACAACCTTTCCTTATTTAAAACCGGTAAGGAAACTCGCTTTGACATCCATCCGCCAGATTTCATAAATGCAGCTAATGCTAACATGATTCCGACGGATTTAAGATCGCCACGGATGAGAAAATCTCATCGTAGTCAACTCCTTGAACTTGTGAAAAAACTCTTCGCCACAAGTCGAGCTTCATAGACGGTGACATTACCGCCCACGTCCGCCTTCTTCTTAAAGATCCATTCATCTCAATGGCTTGCCGATCATCGGGCAAGTCCACCAAAGTCCATGCTTTGTTCTGATACATGGATCCTATCTCGGATTTCATGGCTTCTAACCATTTGACGGAATTTGGGCCCGCCATTGCTTTTCCATAGCTCGAGGTTCATTGTTGTCTAGCAACATGACCTTCAAGACAGGATTGCGTGCATCACTCAAGTAGTACGCCCTTGTCACCCCACGAGGTACGTTAGTGACTTGATCCAAACTTCATGATCACTATCATAAGCTTCTACTTCAATTGGTGTAGGTGCCACGGAACAACTTCCCGTGCTCGCTACACACTAGTTGAAGTGACGGTTCAATAACCTCATCAAGTCTCCACCATCCTCCCACTCAACTTTTCGAGACAAACTTTTCCTCGAGAAAGGACCCGATTCAAGAAACAATCCTTATTGCTTTCGGATCTGAATTAGGAGGAATACCCAACTGTTTTGGGTGTCCTATGAAGATGCATTTTATCCGCTTTGGGTTCGAGCTTATCAACCTGAAACTTTTTCACATAAGCGTCGCAGCACCAAACTTTTAAGAAACGACAATTTAGGTTTCTCCAAACCATAGTTCAAACGGTGTCGTCTCAACGGAATTACGTGGTGCCCTATTAAAGTGAGTGCGGTTGTCTCTAATGCCTAACCCATGAACGGTAGTGGTAATTCGATAAGAGACATCATGGTACGCACCATATCCAATAGGGTGCAACTATGATGTTCGGACACACCATCACACTATGGTGTTCCAGGCGGTATTAATTGTGAAACAATTTCCGCAATGTCTTAATTGCATGCCAAAGCTTGTAACTCAGATACTCATCTCTATGATCATATCATAGACATTTTATCCTCTTGTCACGATGATCTTTAACTTCACTCTGAATTTACTTGAACCATTCAATAATTCAGACTTGTGTTTCATCAAGTAAAATACACTCAAGATCTACTTAAATCATCCGTGAAGTAAGAACATAACGATATTCATCGCATGCCTCAAAGACTCATTGGATTGCACACATCGAATGTGTTACTTCAACAAGTTGCTATCTTGTTCCATTTTATCGAAACCGAGGCTTTTCACCATCTTGCCCATGTTGTGTGATTTGCATATCTCAAGTGATTCAAAATCAAGTGAGTCCAAACGATCCATTTGCATGGAGTTTCATCATGCGATACACCAATAGACATGGTTCGCATGTCTCAAACTTTTCAAAACGAGTGAGTCCAAAGATCCATCAACATGGAGCTTCTTCATGCTTTTACACCAATATGACTTACATGGCAGTGCCACAAGTAAGTGGTACTATCATTACTATCTTATATCTTTTGGCATGAAAATGTGTATCACTACGATCGAGATTTCAATAAACCATTCATTTTAGGTGCAAGACCATTGAAGGTATTATTCAAATAAACAGAGTAACCATTATTCTCCTTAAATGAATAACTGCATCGCGATAGACATAATCCAATCATGTCTATGCTCAACGCAAACACCAAATGACAATTATTCTGGTTTAATACTAATCTTGATGGTAGAGGAGCGTATGATGTTTGATCACATCAAACTTGGAAACACTTCCAACACATATCGTCGGCTCACCTTTAGCTAGTCTCCGCTTATTCCGTAGCTTTTATTTCGAGTTACTAACACTTAGCAACCGAACCGTATCTAATACCCGGTGCTGCTAGGAGTACTAGTAAAGTACACATTAACATAATGTATATCCAATATACTTCTATCGACCTTACCAGCCTTCTCATCTACCAAGTATCTAGGGTAATCCGCTTCAAAGGTCCGCTCCTCTCATTACGTACACTTAGTCTCGGTTTGGGTTCAACCCGGTTTCTTCAATCGAGCAAAGAATCGATTTGCCGCTTCATGAAGTACCCCTTCTTGCCCTTGCCCTTCTTGAAACTAGTGGTTTCACTAACCATCAACAATTGATGCTCCTTCTTGATTTCTACTTTTATGTGTAGAACATTGCAAATACCTCAAGGATCATCATATCTATCCCTGATATGTTATAGTTCATCACGAAGCTTCTAGCAGCTTGGTGGCAATGACTTTGGAGAAACATCACTTATCTCATCAGAAGATCAACTCCCACTCGATTCAAGTGATTGTTGCACTCATTAATCTGAGCACAAGCTCAACGATTGAGCTTTTCTCCCTTAGTTTGCAGGCTAAGAAAATCGCCGGAGGTCTTATACCTCTTGACGTAAGCACGAGCCGAAATCCCAATTTCAGCCCTCAAACATCTCATATGTTCCGCGACGCTTCAAAACGCCTTTGGTGCCTCTACTTAAACCATTTAACCGAACTATCACGTAGTTATCAAAACTTGTATGTCCGATGTTCGCAACATCGACAAACGACGCTTGGGGTTCAGCACACTAAGCGTGCATTAAGAACATAAGCTTTCTACGTCCACATAATCGCCATCACAACTTTCAACTATATTTTCTCTAGGAACATATCTAAACAAAGGAACTAAAACGCGAAGCCACGCCATAATTTGCAAAGATCTTTGACTATGTTCAGGATAATTAAGTTCATCTTATGAACTCCCACTCAGATAGACATCCTCTAGTCATCTAAGTGATTACATGATCCGAGTCAATTCAGGCCGTGTCCGATCATCACGTGAGACGGACTAGTCATCATCGGTGAACATCTTCATGTTGATCGATCTACTATACGACTCATGCTCGACCTTTTGGTCTCGTGTTCCGAGGCCATGTCTGTACATGCTAGGCTTGTCAAGTTAACCCTAAGTGTTTTGTATGTGTAAAACTGTCTTACACCCGCTGTATGTGAACGTAAGGATCTATCACACCCGATCATCACGTGGTGCCAAACCATTTAACTTTAGCAACGGTGCACGCTTAGGGAGAACACTTCTTGAAATTGTTGTAAGGGATCATCTTATTTACTACCGTCGTTCTAAGTAAACGAGATGCATAAACATAATAAACATCATATGCAATTATATAGTAGTGACATGATATGGCCAATATCATATAGCTCCATTGATCTCCATCTTCGGGCTCCATGATCATCATCGCCACCGCATGACACCATGATCTCCATCATCATGATCTCCATCATCGTGTCTTCATGAAGTTGTCTCGCCAACTATTACTTCTACTACTATGGCTACCGGTTAGCAATAAAGTAAAGTAATTACATGGCGTTGTTTAATGACATGCAGGTCATACAATAAATAAAAGACAACTCCTATGGCTCCTGCCGATTGTCATACTCATCGACATGCAAGTCGTGATTCCTATTACAAGAACATGATCAATCTCATACATCACATATCATTCATCACATTCTTCTTGGCCATATCACATCACATAGCATACCCTGCAAAAACAAGTTAGACGTCCTCTAATTGTTGTTTGCATGTTTTACGTGGCTACTATGGGTTTCTAGCAAGAACGTTTCTTACCTATGCAAAACCACAACGTGATATGCCAATTGCTATTTACCCTTCATAAGGACCCTTTTCATTGAACTGCTCGACTAAAGTGGAGAGACGGCACCGCTAGCCACCTTATGCACCAAGTGCATGTCACCGGTGGAACCTGCCTCACGTAAGTGTACGTAAGGTCGGTCCGGCCGCTTCATCCCACAATACCGTCAAGCAAGATTGGACTAGTAACGGTAAGCATATTGAACAAAATCAACGCCCACAAATACTTTGTGTTCTACTCGTGCAAAGAATCTACGCAATAGACCTAGCTCATGATGCCATTGTTGGGGAACGAGAAATTCAAAATTTTCCCACGTGTCACCAAGATCTATCTAAGGAGAAACCAGCAACGAGGGAAGAAGAGTGAATCTACATACCCTTGTAGATCGCTAAGCGGAAGCGCTCAAGAGAACGGGGTTGAAGGAGTCGACTGTCGTGATCTAAAACACCGGAGATCCTAGTGCCGAACGGACGCACCTCGCTGCTCAACACACGTGACAGCCCGGTGACGTCTCCCACGCCTTGATCCAGCAAGGAGAGAGGGAGAGGTTGAGGAAGACTCCATCCAGCAGCAGCACAACGGCGTGGTGGTGGTGGAGGAGGGTGGCAATCCTACAGGGCTTCGCCAAGCACCGCGGGAGAGGAGAAGGGAGAGAGGTAGGGCTGCGCCAAGAGGGAGAAGTTCTCATGTGTATGGCAGCCCAAAACCTCAAGTATATGTAGGGGAAGGGGTTGCGCCTTTAGGGTTTCCCACCCCAGGGGTGCGGCCAGCCCTAGATCCCATCTAGGGGGCGCCAAGGGGAGAGAGGGCGCCACTAGGTGGGCCTTAAGGCCCATCTCGACCTAGGGTTTGCCCTCCCCACTCTTCCCACGCCTTGGGCCTTGGTGGGGGCGCCAGCCCACCTAGGGCTGGTCCCTCCCACACTTGGCCCACGAGCCTCTCGGGTTGGTGGCCCCACTTGGTGGACCCCTGACCTCCGGTGGTCCCAGACGCTATGTGAAAAACCCAAACTTTTCCGTGACCAAAACAGACTTCCATATATAAATCTTTACCTCCGACCATTCCGAACTCCTCGTGACGTCCGAGATCTCATCCGGACTCAACAACATTCGCAACCACATACAAACTTCCTTTATAACCCTAGCGCCATCGAACCTTATGTGTAGACCCTACGGGTTCGGGAGACATGTAGACATGACCGAGACGCTCATGCGGTCAATAACCAACAGCGGATCTGGATACCCATGTTGGCTCCTACATGTTCCACGATGATCTCATCGGATGAACCACGATGTCAAGGACTCAATCAATCCCGTATACAATTCCCTTTGTCTAGCGGTATTGTACTTGCTCGAGATTCGATCGTCGGTATACCGATACCTTGTTCAATCTCGCTATCGAAAGTCTCTTTACTGCTCCCTAACACATCATCCCGTGATCAACCCCTTGGTCACATTGTGCACATTATGATGATGTCCTACCGAGTGGGCCCAGAGATACCTCTCCGCTTACACAGAGTGACAAATCCCGCCTCGATTCGTGCCAACCCAATGTACACTTTCGAGATACCAGTAGTGCACCTTTATAGCCACCCGCCATGCCAGGACGCTTGGTACACCCAAAGCATTCCTACGGTATCCGGAGTTGCACAATCTCATGGTCTAAGGAAAAGATACTTGACATCGTAAAAGCTTTAGCATACTAACCACGATCTTTGTGCTAGGCTTAGGATTGTCTTGTCCATCACATCATTCTCCTAATGATGTGATCCCTTATCAACGACATCCAATGTCCATGGTCGAAACCGTAACCATCTGCTGATCAACGAGCCGCTTAACTAGAGGCTTACTAGGGACATGGTGTTGTCTATGTATCCACACATGTATCTGAGTTTCCTATCAATACAATTATAGCATGGATAATAAACGATTATCATGAACAAGGAAATATAATAATAACTTATTTATTATTGCCTCTAGGGCATATTTCCAACATCTTGTACTCGTCGAGCATTGTTCGAGCCATCTCAATGAGGGTTCTGTTCTTGCACTCAACGATGCCATTTTGCTGAGGTGTGTATGGAGCAGAGAACTCATGAGTGATTCCCATTGTATCCAGATAAAGATCAAGTCCGGTGTTCTTGAACTCAGTGATGTTGTCACTTCTGATATGCTTGATCTTGACGCCATAATTGGTCATGGCTCGATTGGGGTTGCCTCAAGACATCTTGCACTTCAGTCTTGTAGAGAATTATGTGCACCCATGTATATCTTGAGTAGTCATCAACAATGACGAAACCATAGAGACAAGCAGTTGTTGTGAGGGTAGAGTAGTGAGTAGGGCCAAATAAGTCCATGTGTAGCAGCTCGAAGGGTTGAGATGTCGTCATGATTGTTTTCGAGGGGTGCTTTGCCCTAGTCATCTTTCCAGCTTCGCAGGCACCACACAAATGATCCTTCTTGAACTTGACACCCTCGATGCCTATGACATGCTTCTTCTTGGCGAGTGTGTGTAAGTTTCTCATGCCAGCATGCCCTAGCCTCCGATGCCAGAGCCAGCATTCTGAAGCTTTTGCAAGAAGACATACGGCAAGCTGTGGACCTGCTGAGAAATCTACCATATATAGATCATCTTTCCGATACCCTTCAAAGACTAGAGACTTGTCAGATTCCATTAGTACAAGGCAACGATATTTTCCGAATAGCACAATCATGTTCAAGTCACAAAGCATCGAGATGTACATTGTTGAAACCAAGGATTCAACAAGCATCACTTTATCCATGTGTTGATCCTTTGAGATTGCAACTCTACCTAGACCCAATACCTTGCTTTTACCAGTGTCAGCAAATGTGATGTGACTCTTGTCTGATGGACGTAAGGTTGAGTCCATGAGAAGACTTCGATCACCAATCATATGACTAGTGCATCCGCTGTCCATAATCCATTCTGAAGCATGAGGTGTCTTACCCTACAGTACAGTTAGGGGGATAGGCTTCACCAAGAGTATTGTGAAGCATAAACATTTGACGGACAAGAGGATTATTGAAGCTCAGATCAAGATTAGGACTGATAGGATGAATGGCAAACAATTCAGGAACAAAATACATAGTGAGACCATTTGGGCATTTGATCTTGTGCCCTACAAGATGTTTTAGGTCCCCAGCAATAGCATCAGACGTCTTTGAATTTCGGCTGGAGACCCTTTCCTGCAAAACAAAGTTAATTATTCTTAACCACCCACATCTTCAGGGGTGGCTTAGAAGCAATGAGTCTAAGTGCAGCATCTGAAAACTTCGGCTTTGGAGCCCTAGCAAATAGCCTTGCAGGAGATGAATGATACTCACATGAATAAGCAGAAAAGTTCATTGTTCTATGAACATAGCGGTTTGAAGACACACGCTCATATTCATAAGTTTGAGTACGGTTTCCCTGCAAAACATTGGCGTTAGGGTGACTTAGGTGAGTCCTCTGTCTGTATGAAGCTTTTGGACCATATGACGCCTTAGGTCTGGGGTTTGTCTTCTTCCCAGGTGGTGTCATGATCACATTCACTGGAAGATTCTCAAGACAACTTTTGGGAACCCAGATCTTCCTCATAGGTGGTCCATTCCCGCAGCTTAGTACCAATATACCGCAAACACTTCACCATTCTCGATTCTTGAACAGCTTATAGTTTGCATCAAGGATTCATCAATGATAATAGGATTAGCACATATAAAGCCATATAAGGTGGATGGATCCATGAAGGTCCCTTTAGCAGCAACCCATGTGGTTTTGGGATACCGCTTAGGCTTCCAAGAGGAACCATCAACATTCATTTTCCTCTCTAACCCAACACCCTCTTTCCTAGGGTTTCGTTCAGAACTGCTTTTGAGGACATCGCAGTGTTTGATGTCCTTTCAGACTTTTATACATCCCTGTTTCAAGCAATGTCTTCAACCTAGCATTTTCATCAGCAATAGTAGTGGTATCCTCCGCAGAGGGGTTAGTTACCACATTAGTAGTTGAAGACAATGCAACAGTAGCAGCAGTGGAACATTCAGCAACAGAGGTAGCGATATCACGCCAAGGCATTTTAGACATGGTGGTTCAAATCCATCCCGAGCGGAACTGATCCGTTGAGCCAAGTGACTCATTCTCTTTTTGAAGATCTTCATGAGCCGCTCTCAATTTCTCAAGCTCTTGCTTCCTTTGAAGATAATCATAGGAGAGCTTTTCATGAGTGGTTGAGAGCGTTTCATGACGACTTTCAAGTTCTTGGTACTTAGCATGAAGATTTTTTATGTCTTCAACTAAGGACTGTGAACGTGTCATTTCCGCGTCCAACAGGTCATCGCTTTTGTCTAACAGTTTTTAGTATGTTCCATAGCTTTTTGTTGTTCTGCTGCAATTTTAGCAAGTGTTTTGTAACTGGGCTTGATTCACAATCGAGTCATCTTCACTTGATGTTTGAAAGTAAGCATCACGTGATTTTACCTTGGCACCACGTGCCATGAAGCAAGAGGTGGGAGCAGGGTCGCCCATGTCATCAGCTTCAGCCACAGTGTGGAAGTCATTGTCTTCTGTTGAAGATGGACTTGGCAACATAGGCTGTGGGTAAAGCCGACTTGCAACGCTGTGGTCGGACTCCTCTTCGACTCCACCTCCGCCTCCTCGTATGCACTCCTCCTCTAATCCATTTCTTGCCAACAAAAGCACGAGCCTTGCCTGATGAGCTCTTCTTATGAGATGAAGACTTTGATGAGGACTTGGAAGAAGACTTTGAAGATTTCTTCTTCTTCTTGTCATCGTAATCATATTCCTTGCTCTTCTTCTTCTTCTTCTCATTGTCCCACCGTGGACACTCGTAGATATAGTGTCCAGTTTTCTTGCACTTGTGACATGTTCTCTTCTTGTAGTCATGAGTGGAAGCTTCATCATTTCTTGAGCTAGATCGTGAAGACTTTCAAGCCCTTCTTCTTAGTGAACTTCGAACTTCTTCACAAGCAAAGCAAGTTCCTTTCCAATATCTTCGTGGATCATCGAACTGCAATGATTCTTCTTCGATGAGGAAATAACTTTTGCCTTCAAAGCGAGTTTGTCCATAGTTGGGACCATAGATATCTCTTTTCTCGTAAAGCTGGAACTCATGTGTGTTGAGCCTCTCAAGTATATCGACGGATCGAGTGTCTTGAAGTCGTATGTTCTTGTATCATGAGAGCAAGGGTGTCAAAGGAGCTGTCAAGGATCTCAGAGTGTCTTGACGATTTCATGCTTGGTAACCTCAAGGGTTCGAGAGCACGAAGCTCATTTGTGATGTCGGTGAGGCGATCAAACGTGAGCTGGACATTTTCATTGTCGCTTTCTTGAAGCGGTTGAAGAGGTTGCGAAGAACACCGATCCTTTGATCTCTCCGGGTTGAGACGCTTCGCTGACCTTGGATAGCCAGGCCCTGCACTAGCTTCGACGCTTTAGAGCACTCACACGGCCATACTGTCCTTTGGTCGATGACCACGATAATGTTCTTAGCAATGAGTCTAGTTGAATGAACTTCTTGACATCGCAGGGTGACACCTTCACCAGTTTTGGGAACGCCGTTTTGACGACATACCGTAGGTCGACATCATGGCTTCAAGATGCATGCGATCTTATTCTTCCAAGAGGGATATTCAGTTCCATCGAACGCGGGCAAGCAGCGGAGACTTTGATTATCCCCGCAATGACATAGCTAAAACTCCGTGGTTAAATCAATCACACGTAACAAGGAGTACCTTGCTCTGATACCAATTGAAAGTGCTAGTTATCGACTAGAGGGGGAGTGAATAGGCGATTTTTATGAAAGTCTTCAAGATGTGGAAGTTTCAAAAACAAACAATAGAAATGACCTAATTGATATGCAGCAGAAGATAAACTACAACAAGCAAACCATAGTCAAGTATGCAGTAATGTGTAAGTACAAAGACTAATAGCAGCTCAGTAGTAAGGATCAGGATGGAAGATAGTATGAAGCCAACCAACGATAGTAGTCAAGCAATGAAGTCAAACAGATACGACAAATAGGCAATGACTTCACGAAGACAAACTCTAAGTAAAGGGAGGGAGCGGATAGAACCAGTCACTTGTTGAAGACACATGATTTGTTGGACCAGTTCCAGCTTGTCGTGAAAACTCAGACGTCTCGGGTTAGGGAGGCTGAGATTCAACTCAAGACCGCTTCACCTTATTCCCTTGAGCTAAGGACACACAGCCTCGCCTAATCACTCGTAAGTCTTCAAGGTAGACTTCAAACCTTCACAGACTTCGCTCACCGCGATCCACAATGACTCTTGGATGCTCAGAACGCGACGCCTAACCGGCTGGAGGATTCACAGTCCTCAAGTGTAATAAGTCTTCGTGTCACGCAGATGTAAAGACTTCAGTGATGCCTAACACTCTTTGGCTCGGGTGTTTGGGCTTTGTCCTCGCAAGGATTTCTCTCTCAAAGGCTTCGAGGTGGGTTGCTCTCAAACGACAAAAGCCGCACTAACTCTCGAGCAGCCACCAATTTATGGTGTAGGGGTGGGCTATTTATAGCCACTAGGCAACCCGACCTGATATGTCCGAATGACCCCGGGTCACTAAGGAACCGACACGTGTTCCAACGCTCAAATTTCAAACACACACGGCAACTTTACTTGGGCTACAAGCAAAGCTGACTCATCCAGCTCGATAAGATTTGCTCTCATTGTCTTCGCCAAAGACATAGGATTTGGGTTGAGCATCACTTTAGTCATTCTGCCTTTGTTCACTTGGACCCCACTTAACAGTACGGTGGTTCCTCTGACTCAACAAAGAAGAAAAGGAAACAACGAAACAACATGCTTCAAGGCCCATAGTCTTCACTCAATGTCTTCTCATGTCATAGTCTTCAATATGAATATCTTCATATACCACCATTGTCGCCAATGTCTTCATACATTTTAGGGTCATCTCCGTAGGTAAACCGAATCAATGAGGGACACTACCGTGTTATCCTGCAATTCTCACAAACACATTAGTCCTCAACCAAATTTGTCGTCAATACTCCAAAACCAACTAGGGGTGGCACTAGATGCACTTACAAGATGCGCCAAAGCGCCCAAACTCGTTGGTGTAGGTCTTGTACTAAGTCTTGTTTAGGCCCGTAGAGTTTGACAACGCCCCACTCGTAAGCTACGGTGGGGTTTTGTCTCGCCGCTTTCTTCGCCATAGTCTTCCCATGGGCGCTTTCAAGACTTCTCCGACGCCCCACCGGCAGCCGCCCCACATCCAAATGGAGAAGGCCTGCATAAAGCCACCCATATTGACTTGTCTCCGCCCTTCGCGCTAAGGCGCCAAGCTGCAAAACATCAAATGAGGATCGATATAAGAAAATGTCGTGGACACCGAGGGAGTCTCGACTAGGGGTGTCCGGATAGTCAACTATCATCACGGCCGGACTCCAAGACTATGAAGATACAAGATTGAAGACTTCGCCCCTGTCCGATGGGACTTCTTGGCGTGGAAGGCAAGCTTGGCGATACGGATATGTAGATTTCCTACCATTGTAACCGACTGTAACCCTAACCTATCCGGTGTCTATATAAACCGGAGGGTTTTAGTCCGAGGACTAACAACAATCATACCATAGGCTAGCTTCTAGGGTTTAGCCTCCTTGATCTCGTGGTAGATCTACTCTTGTACTACCCATATCATCAATATTAACCAAGCAGAGTAGGGTATTACCTCCATCGAGAGGGCTGCACTGGGTAAAAACATCGTGTCCCTTGTCTCCGTTACCATCCGCTTAGACGACAGCTCGGGACCCCTACCCGAGATCCGCCGGTTTTGACATCGACATTGGTGCTTTCATTGAGAGTTCCTTCCGTCGTCACCTATAGGCCCGATGGCTCCTTCGATCATCAACAACGACGCGGGTCCGTGGTGTGACTTTTCTCCCGACAGATCTTCAGATTCGGGCGGCTTTTGCATCGCGGGCCAATTCACTTGGCCATCCGAGCAGATCGAAGCCGCGCTACCGCCATCAGGTCAGATTTGAAGCCTGAATTATACGCCGACATCCGCGGAGACTTGTTCTTCCACGGATCCGAGCCACAGCCAAGCGCCGCAGACCGTCTCGATGGGCATGATCTAACTCGCCCGAACAAAGGTCCCGGAGGTCCGACTAGTGTCCGCCCCAACATTGATTCAAGCCGATCTCGCCGACGAGGATGGCTGGTTGACACCACCGGGGCTGAAATCTCTACGGCGATTAAGCTGAACACAATCCCGTCCTTTGCGAAGACCGTGACTCCTGTGTGCCGGACTCCTCTCCGGACTCAACCTCCGCGCTTCTAGCTAATCGAATCCGATCGGGCGCCGTCATGGAGTTCACCGCCGCGACATCTTTCTCGCACTCGCCTTTGGCGACATCCTGAATTCACTAAAGTCTCTCTTTATCCGAAGAGCCATGGCCGGATTACGGTCGAAGGTTGGGATGCGACGTCAAGAAATTCAACGCCCACCCACCACCCACTTCAGAGCTAATCGCCGAAAGCTTACACGACGTGCTCGATTTCGATTCAAGACATCGACGGTATGGACGACGATGTAGGAGACAACCATGAACCAGCGCCTATAGGGTGCTGGACAACCACCTCATCCCATGATGTATACATGGTGAATACACCTAAAGGAAATGAAGACGAGGAACAACGGACGCCACGAAGGATAAATCCTCAAAAGCAGTCAAAACGGCAACGTAAACGCCAACCAAGTCCCGCCAACAAAGACCCAGCCATAGAGCAGGGCTAACCGGTGGACGCATTTAACATGCTATCGAGCAATCGTCCTAACAGACAACTTGATAAACAACCTGCCCCCGGCGAAGACAACAGTCCGGACGATCTCACGCCGGATAAATTGTTGGAACATAATAACCTCCACAAAAGGCTCGCCGCCATGCGCGTAGCCTGAAAAAGCGAAGCGAAGCTCAAAACAGCGGAAGATGCACTCAGAATCAGATGGAGCAGAGTATTCAACATCATAGACAAATACGGCGACAAATACGAACAAAGAGCTACCCAAAGAGAAAACTATCGCCTGATTTGATGAGGAGGCCATAGAGCCCCACAATCAAAAAATAAGAAGGCCACCCGGTCGGATGGACGACCCCACGGTAAAAAGAGAGCGGCAATTGGCGCCGACACAAGCCGTAAGCGATCCGCATAAGGATTCACATCAAAAGGATGGCCCAGCTTAGGTCCGCCTATGGGCCGAGAAAGCAATCTCTTCAAAGCAATGCAACACGCCAAATATCCGAACATCACAAAGACACCCAATATAGGGCGCCAGACATCCCCTATGTTTCATCGATGAGGTGCCGGATCATGAATTTCAATGATTCAAACCCGTAAACATAGAGGCATACGACGGAACAATGCACTCGAGTCTGGATTGAGGATTACATCTCCACATACACATGGCTAGAGGAGATGATCTCCACGCCATAAAATACTTACCCTCAAACTCAAAGGGCTAGCTCGGCATTGGCTTAAAAGCCTCCCGAAAACACCATCGGAAGCTGGGAAGAGCTCGAGGACGAGTTTCGCAAATTTCGGGGACCTATGTCCGCCCCCGATGCGCATTTATCTAAGTCACATAACTCAACAGCCCGGAGAGTCAGCCCGAAAATTCTGGAACAGGTTCCTTACTAAAAAGAACCAAATAGTCGACTGTCCGGACGCCGAAGCCTTAGCAGCCTTCAAACACAACGTCCGAGACGTAATGGATCGCTGCACACCTCGCCAAGAAAAGCCAAGAACAATAGCCGCATTAACAAGCCTCATGACCCGCTTATGCTGGAGAGGATAGCTGGCTAGCAAGATGCAGCACCAGCGACCCAAGTACATCCAAGTCGGATGGAAACGGAAACCACGGCGCAACAAGGACCAGCGCCGGATTAAAGGGAATGGTCCAAAGAGCGCCGCGCCAATGCCGGATTCAAAAGCTCACGGCGAACAATAAAAACTGCCCTTAAGGACAATAGCGATGAGCTATCCAACTTAAACAAAATCTTGGACAAGATATGTCAAATCCACAAGATTCCCGGAGGCCCGCAAACCATACCCACGTAAATTGTTGTGTCTTCAAACAGTCCGCAGACTCAACGCCGAACACAAGGGGCTCGACACACCAAGTGAAGACGATGACGAGCAACACCAGCAGAGCCCCGGAAAACAAAAGAATTTCCCACAAGAGGTTAAAACAGTAAACTCACTTCACGTGATCAAAGGAAAAACAGAGCGAGCCCACTAGAATGCGCGCACGACAAACTACCCTAGCGGAGTACCAACACCGGTTGTCAAAACCAATCACCTTCACCATCGTGACTATTCCTAAAGTATCCGGAACGCAGGATGGACTAACCTTGATATTGGATCCTATAATCGACGGATTCCAATTTACACAAGTCCTCATGGATGGTGGCAGTGACATAAACCCGATATATCGTGACACAATCCGCAGGATGGGGATAGACCCAACCAAAATTTGCCAGAGTAACACCTCCTTTAAAGGAGTAATGCCAGCCCATATGCCCATTGTAACGGCTCCATACCGTAGAAGTTGTGTTCGTTCATCCGACAACTTCCGCCGTGAAAAGTTAATCTTCCATGTCGCCCGCTTAAAAGTAGCCATCAAGCACTATTGGGACGCCAAGCTACCGCTTTAACGCAATACCGCATTATGCATCTCTTATACTTAAAATGCCCGTCCACGCGCATCATCTCATTAAAAGGAGTATTATGTTACTCGAAAGACGGAGGAATGTGAGACTGCCTTGACAGCCCCACACCCATCCGGCCACGCTTAGTCAAAGAACCTGAATAGGTCATTCAAACACCGGACACGGCTAGACGAGTCCGCGCTTACTAGCGCATGCCCCCATACAAGGGGTTGCATGCATGTACAACAAGAGACAATAAAGCTCAATTTTATTCACCTTCGAACTGCATCGCTTATTTAATATAAAGTACATTCTTTTCGCACGATCTTTTTCTTCCAAACTAAGTTCTCTCTTTACAGATGAACAACGCTACACCCGGCCCGTGATACGACACAACGGAGACACGGGCGCAGACGCAAGAGGGACCCGCTGTAAGGATTCTTTTCAGATTAAGACCCGCGTAAACCTTTTTTACTGTCTCTTGTTGATATACATCCCCGGTTTCTTACTATAACCGAGGAGGAGGCTGGCGCTTTTGGCATTGGCCGCACCGAATTTTCGCGCTGCACTGGACACCAGGGCTTAGGGCACTATTCTGCCTGCTTTTATAAAGACCTAATACCTAGGGAGTATTCGCGCCTCGAAGTTAGGCCTTATATGCATCAGCTCAATCATGTCTTTGGTCAAATGTTGGGTTTGTCTGCCCTGTGTTTTGCTGCCTTACGCCCGCTCTATCGCTAACGCGGCACTGTGGAGAACTATCGCGACAGTGCCTCGTTCGCCGCAAGCGAGCACCTCAAGAGAGAAAGCCAAAACCGATCGTCATGATATAGCGAGAGACTGGTCAACCACTGATGACTCACCGAATGTTTAGAATTCCACCGATTAACGAAGGACCGGTTTTCGTCAGCACATACGCACTCAATTCGGGAGAGTGCGGTTCTGTGGGCTATATAGTAGCCCCACCTCAACTCCTATGGCTAAGTGAAAGTGATAAAGCATTATAGTCCGTTGCCTAGTTTGCTACGCTACCACCTCCTTAACAGGACCAAGACGTTGATTATGTGAAAAAGCGCTTTCTTTGTAAACACCCCGACTATGTGCATGGGGCTGAAGCCAAGGACTGCCATCTTTCGTGTTATATATACATATACATAAACGGCCGACATGGAGAAGTTTACTACTTGAACGCACAAGTATAAAAAGCTCTTATATTATATTGAAACATTGTTTTCGCAAATCATACATGTCATTTAAACATAATATCCTTCGAGCATCGCGCTCTATTAAACGAGCGCCTGCAGACTTCCTCAAAGTAGTGCTCGGCAGTACTCGACTTCTGTCCAATCTTGGGATGCAACGTCGGTGGCCTTCATCTCGCCCAAGATGTCTTGACACGGGCCAAAGCCATCCGCGCTCCCTCAATACACGCCGACCGCTTCATTGCGCCGACACGCTGTACCGCACTCAAGGAACCGCTGCACTAAACCAAAATAACTCTTCGGCCGGGTCCGCCGCCACAAATGAGTCATGACATGCTTCATGGCAAGTCCGGATAATCGATTCAGCTCGCCCATTCGCCAACCGATCGGTCAACGGAAGAGGACGCCCAACTATGGAATTGCGACCATTATAGCTCTTCCTTCGTGCCCCTTCCGCCTCGAAGTGCTCAATCGCGCCCGCAGCCGCCGCTAAGTCCAGATAAGCATCCTCCGAACTCCACAACTTGTCCAACCGAGCATACTTCGGATCCAGATATTTCTCCGCAGCGTAAACGATTTTCCAGCCGCAATAGCCCCGGCCCGACTCAGCTCCTCCTTCGCAGCTCTCAAAGCCGAACGGCATCCTTGATTCGCGCGCCTTTTTCAGTTCTTCTTGTTCGCTTGACGCTTTTTTTCAAGAACCTCGCAGCGATCGGTAGTATTCTTCAACTTTCCGCCATATCGACCATTTCCTCTTTGCTTCGGCAAGGAGCAGCCCGCTCGCTTTAGCTCTTCGCCGCCTTAAAGCGTCCGACATTATTTCTCGCTTGCTCTTTCGCTGGCGAGTTCCGCCCGCAGCTCCTCCACAAAGAGCGGCACCATCTGCATTAAGCATACAAGTAGTAAGGCATGGGCCAAGCTCCCTTACCAGGTCTCCGCGAGAAGTCGTGATACCTTGTGACTCACAAACCGCTTATTGACCAAGCGAAGTCTCGTGATCCCGCCAAGTTGCCACTCTAGTTCGGCATATTCATCAGCCCGCTGGCCACGGACGCCCGCCACCTGCTTAGGAACGGCGATATGTTATAATCGAGATTTGATCTCTCGCACGCTGTCAATTTTGACAACATACCGAGTCTCGTGCAATTAGACACTCTCTCACCGAACGGTATAGGTAGGCGAGATGCGTCCCCAACTGCACTCTCGCATCCCTACCGGCTAGGAAGAACATATACGACCAGCCGGCAGAGTTCCCTGAGCTGTCTGAAAACACGACCTCCGTGAGAAGATACCACAGATAGGCCCTCGCGTACCACTCCACAGTCGCCTCGTCTGCGCCTTCGGGGCATGTCTTCCGGTGCTCCGAGAGCCAGATCAACGGCACAACAGATGTACGGTTACTCTTGGCACCGAGGCAGTCACCGATGAGGGTGGTGACCCTCTCCTACCAGTTGGTCCTCTCCACTCGACCGATGAGTGCATGACCCTCGATCGGCATGGCAGTAATCATCTCCCAGTCCTCGAGGGTCACCGCCATCTCCCGCATGGCGATGAAAAGAATGGGTCTCCGTCGCCACCGTCAATCAACGCCGTCGAGCTGCGTGAACAAGCGCCGGCGGCCGACGCTTGAACTGCAACACAAAACCCAACAGCCGGGTTTCTTGAAGAACGGCGCAGAAGCGCCGTCAGTAGTCCATATGCCCATGAACCCCATGACCCTCATGCGCAGGGTGGAGCATCCACAAAATTGAACGCCAAAAGTTAGGAAATTATTTTGTCAATCCAAAACTTGGATCAAAATTTCATTCATATAACTTACCTCTCCGTTTTCTATGAAACGGGCACGGTGACCTTGTCGAATGCCCAGTCCAGCATGCAGTACTGTAATGATGTTGTCCGCAAGAGGTGGCCGCTTTAATAAAATTTCATAAACAAAAGCACCATAAGCGTAAAGCACACATAAGCAAAAGATGAACTCAAATCATATCAACATGCATCATATCAAAATAAAATTTTAAGCATATTTCTCCAACAACATCTACTACACATGATGGATCAAATCATATCAACATGCATCATATCAAAAAATCCTCCAACATACATCATATCATCATATTTTAAATAATTTTTCCAAACAACATCTTCATATCATCATATCAATATGAATCATCAAACTAGGGTTCAGCTTCACACTAGATCATATCATCATATCAACATGCATCATCAAACTAGGGTTCATCCTCATATCAACATTACATCATAATTTTTTTAACAAAATAAATTATGAACTAGGGTTCATCTTCACACTAACATATGAACTATTGATTTGAGTTCATATCCAATACCACGAGGTACTAAAGAACTAAGAACTACAACTACAATCAATCTTAGGTGAAAAAAATCCAATCTAAGTTCAAAAACATGAGGGATTTCAAGCAAATAATGCATCGAATCGGAAGCAAGTTTGCAAAAACTAATTGAAGGGATCGGAGGAGCTTACGTTTCTCTCTTCGGGACCACCTCGATCCGCCAAAACGGTGAAGAAACGGTGGAGATCGGAGGGGGAGAGTGGAGGAGATGAGAGAGGGAGAGAGGGGCGCGACTTGAGGGAGAAAATGGATGAACCGCCGACTTGGGGGGGGGGAGGGGAGAAGGAAGGGCGCTGGGGTCTCGGACCAAATAACTATCCGGACCCTTCCGCCAGGGGCTCCGGCGGTAGGGTTACACAGCCCACCGCCTGGCACTGGCGATAGGGTGCGACGAGGGGGGGCGCTGCCTCCGCTACCGACGTGGATAAGTTTCCTACCGTCAGGAGAAGTGAACCCTACCGCCAGAGCTCGCGGTAGGGAAAAGGGTCAAATCTCAAAAAATTCAAACGGGTCAGATCCTGAATTTCTTACCAAAAGGTCAAACACGAAATTTTGCCTCACCAGCTCACCCAAGCACAAGAACACATCTCTTGAGGTTGTTCTTTATTATACTAGTTTATCCTCAGCCCACCTGGAGGCCGGAGCAGCCTTATTGGAATGGGAAGAAAGCACACAAAGATTGTCGATTTAGTTGTAGGCGTCCGGGTTGGCGATGAGGTACGCCTCGGCGGCCTTGAAGATGGCGGTGACGGACTCCTTGGCCTTGCCGACCTCGTACTGGGCCTCCCCCACGCCCGGCAGCAGCTTGTACGTGGACTTCACCTTGACGACGCTGCCGCCGCCTGCCGCCGGCTCCACCTTGATGCACGACGTGGCCGTCTCGATGACCGTGCCGACGTGCCCGCCCTCGAGGAGGGTCGACCGGCACTCGCACCCGTCCGCGTCCAGGAAGTCCAGCCTCCTTCACCACGCTGAAGGGCATGGCTGCATGCAAGTTCAGCCAACTTGCGTGTCACCATGCCTGCTGACGCTGAAGTTGAACTGAATGTACGTGGTACGTACCTGAGGTGAAGTTGAACTGCCTGACGCTGCCGACGCCGCCCTCGCCCTCGACGGGGTGGGCGCTGGCGACGACCTGCGGGCGAGCTTTGGCGCCAGCGTGTGCCAGTCCATGACGCCGGCGCGGAACAGCCGTGGCGCCGCCACGGACGCCTCGATCTCGTGCGCCCAGCTCTTGGTGGAGGCCATCGCCCGCCGTTCGTGCCTGCGTGTGTGATGATCAAGTCAACTAGTGCTGGTCTGCCTGGGGAGTGGATGTAGCCGCTATAAATAAACTCAGGCGACTCCAAAGCCGGGGTTGGTGGTGAAGCTAGGTTTGGCCGGACGGACCGGTCCGGTGAGCGAGGCGCCATGCCGGGCCGGGCGTCCAGTTTTTCTGCATTGATGTCACACAAAGCTTTTAGTATTATGAGAGATCACGATTCTGTCAATATTTGCTTTAGTTAAAGGAAGATTGTTTTGACGGGCCCGAGATAAGATTACCTGGGGTTGGTGTGGTCAGAGCCAAGGAACGAACTGAATTACTGAACTGATTGGAAGCACGCTTGCATAGTCGCATATGCTTGCGTAGTCAGCAGTGCAAGGTTACATCCACTTCATTCGGTTTCTTTGGATAATGACTTGGGGCGCCAGGGAAGGAAAAAGTCAGGGGAAGAGATGAGATAAAGCCTGTTGTCGAAACAATGCGGATCCTTGACGGCATTGCTTGTTTTACCAACTCTACTATCTTCAACAAGGCTGGAAAATGCAGTAAGACATACTAGCAAGGATACTGCAGGTGACGCTTTTATTCAGCATCAACACTATTTTCAGACAACTTCTTCATGGCACACCATTTCATCAGTTTCTTCTTCTTCATCTTCATCTTCATCAGACTGGGTTGTGGGGAATCCGGCTTCTTCTCTCATAGCACATCATTTGCATCCTTGTCAACCTGACAAAAGAGAAACACACGATCAATTATAACATTATAACTGAAGCGTTAAGACTGTTGACAACTTGCATACTTTTAGCCTTATAGATGGATGAAAACAAAAGAATCTGTGCCAGTATCAACCAAAGACGACCAGGAAGAAAGCTTTTGCTGGGTATATTTCTTTCTGCAACATCTGCAAACTATACAGAGATCAGTTCTACTAGATGTCTTACTTTTAAGTGTACTTACATGCTGTAGCCTCAACTTGCAAGCATCACTGATCCAAGTTTGGTTTTGTTGACCAGATTGGGTCGGTGCTGTGCCTGTGGTAGATCATGGCATGCCAACTCGGGTCATATTTTGGTCAATTCACAGCCAAACAACCTGGCAGATAAAGACCGCTCCTAATTTGCACCTCAAATTTAACCACATTGCTCAAATCCATCATGAGACATACAATAAATACAATTCACAATGTCGATGAAATTACAGTGAGGCACTGATATTGCATTTCTAGCCTAGATAGATTCAGAAGTGAAAACACATGGGGTTGTAGTTACTGAGCCAAACAGAACAGTCAGAATGAATGCAGGTGGAATTAACACATGCACCCCAAAAGAAACACCAGCTGTTATTCCAGTGCATTATTATGCTTATTCCAGCACCTCCGATTTATTGGCACTCATAACTTTAAATCCAACATGCTGTGTGCACAAGTTTTTAAGAAATTGTCGACTCAATCTGCCCTCATCTTGCCTCAATTATCCAATCCACCTCGTACAGCACAGGCTTGTTATACGCGCAAGGACTGATCTTCCCCCAGCTGCAGTGAAATCCACTACACCAACTACTACTACAGCGATGCATTGGAAACCTGCAGATGCCCCTGACATGCTCCATTTCCTCGCCTTTGAGATCGACCAACGCCTTTTCCTTACTCTTGAGATCAATGGTGAAGAAAGCACCACCCTGCTCGACGAGCATGGCACCTCTCCTCTCCGCGAAGAAGACAAGGTTTATTTTATCACCGCTTCCTAGATTTATCAGTTCAGAGCGCAACCACCCTCCTGCACCTCCATGATCATTGTCATCTTGCCCTTGCTTGGCCCAAAGCTCTAGCACACCATCATCTCGTATGATCACAAAAGAAAGCTTTCTTTCTCCGGTGACACATGGAAACGGCACTCGCCGCCGCTGCTCACCAGCGTGGACGTTGATGGGGATCTTGGTCAATGAGACATGTGCCGTGGCGACACTGACATTGAGTGTGTAGAAGCTTCTCTGGTCTGTGAACAGCCAGTGCACGGTGCCACAGGTGACGACGCCGGCATACGGTCCACACCTGACGAGGTGTGAAACCTGGTGGCACTTGATGGGCGTGCTCCAACTGTCTGTGGCAGAGGAGTACCCACAGGCATACATGACTCTGTTGGCGGCTGAGTAAGTCAAGACGACCTGAAACGACGGATGTTGTCGTTGCTGATCCAAATCATCAATGGCTCTGTGGTCCTCATCGGTGAGAAGAGCACAGCCAGTTAGGTGCCCTCTCACAAATCCATGGTTTACCAAGAAGGGAGGCTGTGGGAGCAAATGCCTACCCCGCTTGTCGATCAGAGGGCGGCACACTGCAAGATGGAGCTTCTCACGGCGTTGGGGGTCGGCCGGGGTAGGCAGCAGGATGCGCACGAGGAGAAGACCACGGCGTGATGCCAGTGGCCTTGCAAAGTTGAAGAGCCCGTCGTCGTTGGCGACGAAGGAGTCGAAGGTGAGATGGCCGCCGCCAGCCTGAAGGCTCAAGAATTGGGGAGGACTGTCGGGTATCCTTCTCACGGGCTGAATCGCGCTAGCCGCTACGTTCTGGTAGAAGATGCCGACGAGGACCGAGGGCGGGCGCTGTCTCGGCCAGAGGCCGATGCGTCGGAGGAAGACCGGGTCTTTGATGAGGCAGAGCCACTGTTTGCACGTGGCTGCGCAGCGGAGGAGGTCCTGGACGCCCGGCAAGCGCTCGAAGACGAGGAGGAGGAGGTCGTCCAGGAGTTCGCCGGCGGCGCCCACGCATGCGGCCTTGGCCATCCGAGGTCAGCGTCAGGCTGCGGGGTCTGGCGGCGCGACACCGCGACACGGCGCGGGACGAGGTCGTCGGAGGGAGGTGGTCAACGGCGCGGCGGAAGGTGGGAGCGGCGGATCTGATATGGAGGAGGAGATGGGTGGCGGCGGACCTGGGTTGGTGAAGAGCGCGGCCGGGGAGAGGGGGGAAGGGCGCTGAGGGAGCTCGGCACGGCGATCGGGGAGAACGGCTCGGGGTCGTTCGGTCGTTGTCGGCGACCCCCGGATCTGGATGGAGGAGGTGCAAGGTGGGGCACAGGAGGTTGGCATGAACTATGGAAGCATCATCACTATATAGCCACATCTTTTCCATAATAGATAAATATAAATGGAAACGTTTGTCACCGACTCCCCAAGCTTTGATCGGTAGCATCGCTCACCCACAAGCGTCACGCTACACCCACCAACGCCAGAGCGCCACGCTACACCGACCAACGCCAGAGAGCCACGCTACACCGGCCAATGCCAGAGCGCCAGCGTCCTGAGAGCCGTGCACCGGCCCGACGCACGAGCAGCGGGAGCGCGTGGCATACCTCCATCGACCGGGGCGAGTTGGAGTACGCGGTGAACGGATGAAGCTTAGTAGCTTACCATGCAAATGGGCAGGTTGGCTTGCTAGTGGGTTTCGGTGCATTTGGGACTGGTATAGTGGTATGAGTTGCAACACAAGTAAACAGGAGTTGCTGAAGTTTAGTGAACTAAAACAGTTAGATTTTTTGTGTGAGAACAAAAAATCAGTTGGATTTGAAGTGCACTATATTGCACCCCCATAACCTTCGATATAGAAGCTCTACCCTCTTTTTGGAGCTCCCTCCCAAAATTATGGAGATAGAGGAAGGTATGGAGAATCCGCTATAGTAAATTCTCGCCTCTAGCCTTCATGTTAACAATTATTATGTAGGGATGGAACGATGACTCTACCAGAGTTGCTCTTACAAACTGAATTGCTAAATGCCACATATGTAGCAACATAGATGCTCTACTTGCTCCGACTTATTATCCTATTAATACAACATTGATCACAACATGCAAGAAATTAGCAAATTGATAGACAAGTGCATGCATGTCCTGTAAAAATTAAAAACAATCATTTTGTTCGGTACCACATCATTAACGTATTTGATACAAAAGAGCCAACACAAAGTGCTAACACTAGCAAAATTAAGTGATCTTACTGCCCACAGATCCCATGAAGACAATTTATTATGGGATTTTGAGTTGAATCGTAGTAAATAATATTAGCATGTCAGTGATCTTTGTCCGTTCTAACTAAATTTTCTTGTCAATGCTCATCAAATTGTTGGCTAACATAACTTCAACCAAACTTTCCACTAGACAAAAATCTGGCAAGGTAAGCTTAGGCCAAAACCAAACGCCATCTTATAATACTGAAAATGGCACGGTGGGAGCCTCTACTGCTACTTTTGCTAAAAAAATAATGTCTTACACATCATTATCAATAAAATATCCAACTTATCTTGATTTTCCTAACGTAATTAATTACATACGGGACAATGTGATGAGATTTTCCATATTTGTGTTTTAGTGCTTAACTTGGTTATTCTGCAAACACAGTTTTGGACAAAATTCATTATAATTATTTTGGAGAACACATCACATCATCCAGTTGATACGAAGCTCGCATCGGTCATGTGCGTGGCCGTCGAATTGAAGCTAGATCATGTGTTCCTGGTTTTCCACCTCATCCGTTCGGCAACCACCCATGCGTCCCAATTTGCAACCTTATCCACCCCCTTTGCATCGTCATCTCCCCACCGACCCCCACACGTATACAGGAGCAATCGCCTCCCTGGCTCAACCATGGCCTAACAACCAACTCCAACTTCATGTGTTTGTGTGCCTTTTCTAGCCGGTGCCTAACGTGTGTGTGCCTCTTCGCCATGGCCCACCAACCACTTTTGTTGCTGCTCCGCCAGAAAAATGCGAGAAGATGTGCCCCTGTTCTAGGCAAGGTACAACAAGACGGAGGTGCCTTCCGTCCATCGCAGCCGCGAACTAGGCAACGCCGCTGCAATGGCAACATACACAACCACGATCCGGAGATGCTTTTGCAACAAGGGTCCCGTTGCAATGAAGTTTTCCAACAAGGGTCTTATTGCAATGGTGACGAACATGGCCGGAGATGCTTTTGCAACCAGGGTCTTTTTGCAATGAAAGTTTGCAACAACGGTCTTGCTACAATGGCGACAGACACAAGCGAAGATGGTTCTGCAACAAGGGTCCTGTTGCAACGAATGTTTGCAACAAGAGTCTTGTTGCAATGGTGACGTACAGTCGGACATGATCAAGTGCCAAAAATGATTGATGGGAGATTGCAACAGGGCTCCTGTTGTAGAGGGTCGAGCGGAACCTGAGTCTTGTTTCAAAGGGAAAAGACGGTTTGGGGAAAGATTGCAACAAGGCTCTTAGGGCCAAGCGCAACACTAGCCTTGTTGCAAAGGCTTGGCAGAGATAAGATGGCTATTCAAGGCTCCCTCCGATGGCTGCCGAGGTGGTCGATTTTTTTAGATTATCACCCAACTGACGTGTTGCGCTGCTGTAGTTATTTCCCTTAGGAGTAGTCCATAAACAAAAAAAAACTTTTGTATAATAGTTCATCAACATAATAAGCCTAGAACCACATCCGTTAACTTATTTAGCAAGCAACATAAGAAGGAATAGGGAAGGAGGCGGAGGCGGAAGCACACAAGCCTCAGAGAGTCCAGAGGATTTTTTAGCCGGAGAGAATTTTTTCAATAAAGGGTGAATTTTATTGGCTCAAAATGGAGCATCAAGAGGATACAAACACAATGAGCACACCCGGCCTCTGCATAACTAGAATGCACACAGCCAACACTAACACACGCACACAAAAACCTGCCAGCAAATAGCAAAGTCATATAAGACCAAAGCTATGTGTAAGCGAGGAAAAAAATACAAAGCGATCAGATCCAATCAGCAAAGTACATTAATGATCATATCCGCCCAACCATCTGATGTCTACTATGCAACTTTATTCTTGTAGAATCTTGTTGGGCCTCCAAGCGCAGAGTTTTGTAGGACAGTAGCAATTTTCCCTCAAGTGGATGACTGATAACCCACAAGTATAGGGGATCAATTGTAGCCTCTTTCGATAAGTAAGAGTGTCGAACCCAATGAGGAGCTAAAGGTAGAATAAATATTCCCTCAAGTTCTATCGACCACCGATACAACTCTACGTACGCTTAACGTTCCTTTACCTAGAACAAGTATGAAACTAGAAGTACTTTGTAGGTGTTTTTGGATAGGTTTGCAAGAATATAAAGAGAGCGTAAATAAAAGCTAGGGGTTGTTATGTAAAGACACACTAAAGTTAATATAGCGAGTGTGAAAAAGTGGTGGTAGGAGTTGCGAAATTGTCCTTAAGCAATTGAGTACTTTACTAGACCGATAGCAAGTTTTATGTGGGAGAGGCCACTGCTAGCATGTCATCCCTGACTTGGAATTCTATGCACTTATGATTGGAACTATCAGCAAGCATCCGCAACTACTAGCGCTCATTAAGGTAAAACCCAACCATAGCATTAAGTTATATTGGTCCCCTTCAATCCCGTGATGCATCGCTTTTATGCTAGGTTGAAGCTTCTGACACTCTTGCCTTCCAATACATAGTCCTATCAACATACAACTAACCCTATGGTGTGATCCACGCGCGCGCTCATATGATGGCACCAAAGCACATCAACATAACCACAAGCAAATTAAATTAATCATAGCAATTCATCAACCACCGATAGGACAACGAAAATCTACCCAAACATCATAGGATGGCAACACATCATTGGATAATAATATGAAGCATAAAGCACCATGTTAAAGTAGAGGGTACAGCGGGTTGCGGGAGAGTGGACCGCTGTAGATAGAGGGGGGAAGGTGATGGAGATGTTGGTGAAGATGACAGAGGTGTTGGTGAAGATTGCAGTGATGATGATGGCCCCCGGCATGTTCGCGCCATCGAAGCGAGGGAGAGAGCCCCATCCTTCTTCTTCTTCCTTGACCTTCTCCCTAGATGGGAAAAGGGTTTCCTCCGTCCATGGTCTCCATCGTGTGGTGGGGCGAGAGCCCTCCGAGATTGGATTTGTCTCTCTGCTCTCTCTCTTGCTGCGTTCGGTGTTCTCGCCCTCTCACCGCTTTCGTATATATATGGAGATCCGTAACTCAATGGATCTGAAACCTTCGCCGAGATTTTTTTCTTCTGAAAATTAGCTTTTTCTTGCCAAAGAAGAGCAGAATCACTTTATGGGGCCCAAGAGGGGGCAGGCGTGTTCTCTGCCTCATGCCCCCGGGCACCGCCTCGCCTTTGATTCTTCTTCCCATATTCTCCAAATATTCCAAAAATATTCTCCGTCTGCTTTTATCCCGCTTGGATTATGTTTGATATGGGTTTCGAAACATAAAACATGCAACAAACAGAACTGCAATGCTGTAATCGGATCAATATGTTAGTCCCAAAAATAGTATAAAAAGTTGCCAAAAAGTATAAGAAAGTTGAATAATATTGGCATGGAACAATCAGAAACTATAGATACGACGGAGACGTATCAGCATCCCTAAGCTTAATTCCTGCTCGTCCTCGAGTAGGTAAATGATAAAAAAGATAATTTTTGATGTGAAATGCTACCTAGCATAATCTTGATCATGTATCTAATCATGGCATGAATATTAAGACACGAGTGATTCAAAGCAATAGTCTATCATTTGACATAAAAACAATAATACTTCAAGCCTACTAATAAAGCAATCATGTCTTTTCAAAATAACATGGCCAAAGAAAGTTATCCCTACAAAATCATATAGTCTGGCTATGCTCCATCTTCACCACACAAAATATTCACATCAGGCACAACCCCGATGACAAGCGGAGCAATTGGTTCATACTTTTTAACGCGCTTCAGCCTTTTCAACCCTCACGCAATACATGAGCGCAAGCCATGGTTATAGCACTATAGGTGGAATAGAATATGATGATGGGGGTTATGTGGAGAAGACAAAAAAGAAGAAAGTCTCACTTAAAAAAAAGACACATCCGTGACATTTTGGGTCGAACGAAATTTTTTCTCATCATACATATGACACTTCTATGACGATAATTGTGACAAAACCCGTATCATTATAGATATGGTGGGCTCCTACTTATGACAAAAATCATGACAGAAAATGGGATTTTCGCCCCGGCGGGCCGGAGACGCAGCTGCATGACATTCTTTGGGCCGCCCATGACGGAAAAACCGTGGTAGAAGCGAGGGAGGAAAATTTCGGGAGTTCCTGTTACGGTGGGAGGTCGGGGCCGAGCGATGCGCTGCTTTCTCTTGTACACGACACTGCTGTAAAAGTGGGTGTTGGCTCTAATCAACCCGAAGCGAGGCGTTGGGCTCTAACTAAACCCGAAGCGACAGACCGCAAGCTACACGTTATCGAACCCGAGCGATCGCTCGATGGCTGTTAATCGAACCCGATCGAGCGATTCTTCGCTATTATCGCTAATCAAGCGATCGATGCTGCCTCGATGAACAAAGGAGCGTTGCGGGGGGGAGGGGGGGGGGTTGATGAACAAGAAGCGATGGCGTTGCCTCTGGATGAACAGGACCCCGTGGTGTGGTGGAGGGCTGGATGAACAGTAGACGGTGGAGGGGTGCCCGTGGAGGGGTGGTTGAACAGGGCCCAGTGGTGCGGAGGGCTGGATGAACAGTAGGCGGTGGAGGGATGCCCGTGGAGGGGTGGTTGAACAGGACCCCGTGGTGTGGAGGGCTGGATGAACAGTAGACGGTGGAGTAGCGCGCGGTGGAGGCTGGATGAACAGGAGCCCGTGGAGGCTAGAGGAGGTCGACAGTAGCCCGTGGAGGCTGGAGGAGGTCGACGGTGGAGATGAACAGTATCCTCGAGTCCCATTTTATGGTACGCCACACCCTCCCGGCGAACAGACCCTGCTTCGACCGTGAGCGCCCAACACAAGTCCGCTTTGGTCTGCTTTTGCGGTACGCCACACCCTCCCGTCAACAGGACCCCTGCTTTCGACCGTAGGAGGTCCGCTTAGTCCGCTTTTGCGGCACGCCACACCCTCCCGATCAACAGACCCTGCTCCAACGTAGGGGTCCGCTTCTCCGCTGAGCGGTACGCCAAGCCTCGCTTCCATCGCCTGTTCCGCCCAAGCCTCCCGGCGAACACGACCACGCATTCCGCTTTTCGACCCAGCCGGTTGGCTCCCGCGCTCGCTGCCTCCCGATGAACACGACGCATTCCGCTGCCTCCCCATGAATACGACGCAACCCGCTGCCTCCCCATGAACACGACGACGACATGCAAGTTTCTCCGTTCCGACCCAGCCATGTACACGAGCCCCGGCTGCACGATGCGCCGAGTAGGCGTTCGAGACCCCGCCAGATGTACACATACGCGGGTCAGATTTTCTTTCTTGCACCCTGGCCGCTGTATGTACGTGTACATGCTACGTGCACGCCTCTACAACGACCAGTATGTACGTACACATTCTCGACCAGAATGACAACGCTACGTACGCTTCGACCAGGTGGGTCCCGACTATCAGGCACTTCCTTGCGTGCGAAGATGTAGCTGGTGGGTCCCAGTAGTCAGGGGACGAATTGTTTTTTTTATCCGGACGCACTTCCTTGCGTGCGAAGATGTAGCTGGTGGGTCCCAGCAGTCAGGGGGCGAATTGTTTTGTTTTGTTTTTGCCCGGACGCACTTCCTTGCGTGTGAAGGTGTACCTGGTGGGTCCCAGCAGTCAGGGGGAAACATTTTTTTCACGAAATACGGTGGCCCGTCCGGTGGGTCCCCGCTTTCAGGTGGAGGAATAATTATTTTGCGCATAATAAGGAGGCACTTCCTTGCTGCGACCGTGGACCCAGCTGTCAGCATCTCCACGCACAGTACTCTTCCGATTGAAGTCGGTCGTTGACAATATTGACCACGCCGCGCCGAGAGCACCACGGCGGTGGACGACGCCGAGGCCTAGGAAGGGGATGACACGGATGCAGGGAATACTCGGCAGTTGTTTCCCACGCGGAGGGGAGTACGACTGTACGAGGGTTTCATGGTTCGTCTGCCGTCCGGAGAATAACAGCAGTGTGGGTGAGTAGAGGGATGGCTAGGCCAGCGATGGGAGTCTGATGGGGGCGGTGAGGCTGCTGCGCGGCAAGACAGCCGCCATGGGAGGAGGGAGCAGGAAGTCCCACGGCGCTTGTTTGAGCGGCCGGAGCAGAAGAGCAGAGATTGAAGAAGACGACGGCCGTTGGATGGCCATCCAACAACCAACGCTTGTGCATCAACCTTTTTAGGAAAGCCTCAAATCTATGGAAAACAGATACAGCCCATCTGCCATTATTTCTAATAATTTACAGCCCATTTGCTAATTCTTATGGTTTTTTTGGAGCCCATATTCTTTTTGTTAGCATTACAGCCCATATTGTGGCCACAGTTAAAAAATTATACAAAATTTTGCATATTTCTCTGTGGTCCGAACTGTTTTGATCCCAAATTTCGACTCACATTCAAACTGATTTTAAAAATAAATGTATATCAATATAAAATCCAACAAATTCTCCACCCATAAAAATTAATGTAATTTAAAATCTTGAAATGAAAAAAAAGATATTTGAAACTAATTGCCGGTTTGATGTGTTTTAAAATGTACAATCCATTTCTCATTATCGATGGGCCATTTTCTCGCCACCAATGAAAGCTCTCCTCGTTTTGAAAGATTTGCAGCCCAACAGTGCCTGCCAAAGCGACTTACTTGGCAAATCATAAAAAACTGGCTGTGGCCGTGGACCCAGCTGTCAGCCTCTCCACGCACAAGATTTCTTCCGTGGAATGTCGTTGACCACATTGACCACGCCGCACCGAGAGCACCAAGGCGGTGGACGACGGTGAGTCCTAGGAAGGGGACGACGCGGAGCCGGGGAAGACGCGGTAGTGGATTCCCACGCGAAGAGGAGTACGAGGGTTCACCGGTTCGGCTGCGGTGTGAGGCTGCCTTCGCCGCAGGCTCAAGCTAGCGGTGGGAGTAGTAGGGGCGATGAGGCCTCAACGGCAAGACACCGCCACCGGAGGCAGGAGCAGCGGTCTCCCCGGCGCTGGTTTGGGCGGTTGTGCAAGAAGAGCAGCGATTGAAGAAGCAGCAGGACCGCTCGATTCAAATCCAACGTTATCGCTGCTAGAATCGCTTTGTTGACTAAGTTGACAAGCTCGCGAAGCGCCAACGTAGTAGGCCCACTGTGTCAGCCTCCCAACCGCGCGCCCTGATGTCGATGGGAGGAATCATTTTTTCGCGTAATAAGGAGGTAGTTGATTGCGTGCCGCCAGCCAGCGTGGAGGGAGTAGGGTGGGTCGGGAAGCTGCAAGGCATCACAGCGGGCCACAAGAGGAGGGAGCAGCAGTCCCACGGCGCTTAGTTTAGGCGGCTAGAGCAGAAGATCGAGATTGAAGAAGACGTCGGCCGTTGGATGGACATCCAACAACCATCGCTGCTAGAATCGTGTATTAATCGGCAAAGCCTTCATGTAAACAAGTCAACCATTTTCTATTATTTTTACAATTTTTACTCATTTTCTAATTCATATGGAATTTATTGCAGCCCGTTTTCCATTTTTAGAATTGCTGGCCATTTTCTGGTCAGTACCAGTGTCAACAAATTAACTAAATATGTGGGAAACTTTTAAAATTCGCAAATTTTTGCTGGGGAACGAAATATTCTTAATCCAAAAATTAATAGCCATAATATAAAAATAACTTAGTACTATGTAATGTTAAATCTAATGAAATACGTATAAGATATCAGTGAAGAACAAAAACAAAAAAAAACTAATATCCCATTTGCTATAAATTTTTTGGAATTTTCAACCACTTTTGATATTACTTTTAATGACATTGACCATACTCTTTGGCCAGGACGGAATGCATCCTCCTCGTCATGAAAGATTTGCAGCCCAAGAATTCGGAGAAAACAAATAGGCCTAGCTTGGGTATTCTTCAAAAAGAAATATTAGGCTACCTATTTTCCCAAAGAACTGTGCATGAGCATTTAGCTTTATTTATTTATTTACTTATTTATGTTTAGGGACCATGAGCATGTACCGGGCCGGATTCATGTGAGAGCCTCCTTCCAGCTTAATTATGGGCTTCTATTGGGCCTTCATCGGTGGGCTGCATCTTATCAACAAGTGGAAAATGTGTTCCGCATTTAAAAATAGTATGAGCTACATATGGTACGGGCACTAAAGGATCGAACTGCAACGACTTCCAAAACATTGTGTTTGTCGCTCTAACAACACATTTATTCAACCAATGTATCTAAATATACTACTAATTGTACATTGAAAACAGCAGCAGCAGCAACCAGGGCTGGGGTGCAATGTATAAAGAAGCAGGCCGTAAGAGTGAAGACGCAGCTCTCTTCCAAACCAAACATCAGCCATCATTACAAAAGGGCTACCAAAAAACAAGTGTATGCATCAAACTAAATAAAGATCCTAATACACCAAGTGTACGATCTAACTAACTGGCTCGGCTTAGACGTTACTATTTATTAAGCTATGGAGATTGAACCGATGGGTAAACGGGGAAAGCCCAATAGGTCAAGTCCGATACTTCATGACCTCTCTCCTACTTTGGGCTGCAGAGCGTGGCGGCACATATCAGGGTATGGTGCATGCAGAGACGCATGGTATGCTGTGTACACACAGTTTTGCCTGATGAACGAAACCGCGCTGCCATCATGATCCTTGCTGTCGGTTATCTCCTAGTTAATCGGATAATTCAGTCCGACAAACAGAGAGCATGCACCAAGGCTACTTACCAGCCTCCAACAAAAATTCCTGAAGGCCTAGAGAAGCTGGGATCCCGCTCAAAGACCTTGCAAAGGATCGTGATTGTATTCCACTAAACAACACGTCCGGTATGTGCGAACGATCATCAATCTTTCGCCATCGTCTCGATCGAGCCAGAACCACCGCAATCGCCATGCCGCTTTTCTTTGAAAGGTTCGGGATTAGGAAGGGTAGGGACACCAAAGCGCCTACAACATCATATCAAGTTGAGTCAAATAAAAAGGGCTCTTGATTTAGTCAATCTTAAGAACAACATGTTATGAGCATGAATATTTTTTCATAAATGTTGACAGATAATATAAGCAAGCCATCATGATATCATAGGAAAGTAACATACCGCTGTAACAGCCGCTTGTAGCGATGATCGAGTAGGCCA
Organism: Aegilops longissima; assembly: GCA_021605205.1. Taxonomy (NCBI): domain Eukaryota; kingdom Viridiplantae; phylum Streptophyta; class Magnoliopsida; order Poales; family Poaceae; genus Aegilops; species Aegilops longissima. The sequence goes on along the minus strand of CM038677.1, from coordinate 689,944,510 downwards.
GCAATACGCCCAGCCATAGAAGGAGTCGACAACAGTAAATGAAGCCCTTGTGTTCAATGGCATCAGAGAACCATGGAGGATGTATGATCCTCCGATGGACGTGCAGATTTATCCACTTACCGCAGTGACTCATCCGATAGGCGAGACCGCGGTTGAAGAACGCAATTAGCCTCAAGTCTTTATAATTCGCAGATCTTGTGGGCACTTGGCAGATTACAACCTTGAGCAAATCAAACTTGGTATCATGTTGGCTACCGAAGATTCCGAGTATTCGGGTCGCGTGCCAAAGCAAAGGCAGTGTTAATCGAAGGAAGGGGATCAATCGCCGGTGTAGACCTCCACGAGCATCCAGCTGCCGCGACCGCCGACGCAGCACCATCCAAGACGTGTTCATGCCAACCCAAAGACATACCGTTAATGTAGCCGAGGCTGACGGGATCGGATCGCAGTGAAGGGGTTGATGCTTGCCACCCCACGATCGTTATGCTGCGTGACACGCTGTTTCTGAAGATCAGGCGGCATAGCAAGCAAGGAGATGGCTTAAAAGCTCGCCCGAGGGCTTTGAGTAAACGGTACAGCCCCGACGAGCACGCAGTGAGCGGCATGGTATCGAGATTGTCCACACGCCAAACAATGAGCTTGATTACCTCGTGGGGAGCGAATTCCAGCCACTTTTTCGGCGGACGCTGCTCGGTTCTCGCCATTGTTAGTGCTTGGGTTTTTGGACGAGGGGAGGCGCCTTAGCGGGATGGAAGCTTGACGAGATTATGCGGACAAAGATGGAGAAGCTTAATATGTGTCATGGAAGTGGACAGTGATGATGACTACATCACGCCGCTTGACTTATTTAGACACATACCAGCAGAGCGAGGGTCATATCGATGCCGCATAACTTGCTTGAGTGATCACAAGATCGGTACTCCCTACAAGACTCTACTACAAGATTATGCCCTAGCTTGCTAGAGTAGAGTAGTAGAGTAGGACTCGCCTACTACTAGCACCGGAGGAGTAGTAGTATATTCTAATCTAAAATAGTTACAAACTTCAATGCCCGAGCGTGGAACCACTATGAACCGTGCTCAAAGACCGTGGTTCACGTGGTGTTTGGACTTATATGCAAAACATAGCAAGATGCATGTGCATTGCACGGCACACCATCATCACCAACTCGGTTTTTTCTCTACTCCTACTCCTATAAAAGACTCAGTTGGTGATGATGGAGGCGAGGAGGCGTGTTCAGCCGGGCGCAGCGGACGGCGTGAAGCACTATTCGATTTGTTATAAAAAACAAAGAAGAGTAGTAGAGATAGAGACATAGGAGGAGCACGAGGTTGTGGGAGATAAGGATGAACGAGGCAAGGCCTTATCTGTAAATGTGGAGAGAGGTGCGGTATCTTTTGTAAAATTGTCATAGTTGGCTTTCTATCCGCCGATATAGATCGGACGGTCTATATTACAAGATGGCAGGCATACCATCATCACCAACTCGGTTTTCTATAAGAGTAGATATATATAGATATAGATAGATAGAGACTAGGGAGTACTAGTAAGGACACCATCTATCGCTTCGTGTGCTACTCCTGCGCTCCATTCGCGGCCGCAACGCCCCTACAGCCACCCTCCTGCGCTCCATTCAAGGGGCTGTTGAAATCTGGGAGCACACTCGCGATCGCTGGCAGCCACGACTTCACCGACGACGACTTCTTCCCCGACCTCGCAACCTCTTCCTCAACGACATGGGCGATAACTCAACGCCAACGGCTGCTGCCCTGCTGCACCGTATGTGTTTTTGTCCTTCCTGTTCAAATCGTGGTAGAATTCATGTTTCTACTCAGATCCTACTACTATGCTAGTCCACATGATTAGTTTCATCTCTGTTATAGCCGCCATGATTTATTTTGTGCTTATTCGGATTAAATCTCGTAGTAACTTGCTCATATATTCAATCGCGCAACGCCCCTACAGCCACTCCCTGCTTTCATGGACGGCCTGGTCGATGCCTCCAAGGAGCCCTTCGCCCATCGCTATGAGTGCCCGATGCCATTTTGTGGCTCGCCGCGGACATGGTGCATCACCATGGATGCGCAGCGGTCACCGCTGGCCCTTGGCGGAGAACATCAAGCACGACACGTGCTACCGGTTCACCATGCCGGAGTCGCTGGAGGATCACCGCCGCCTGCTAGTCTCGGAGGAGGACGGCAATGTCTTCCTCTTGATCGTGGGCACCGGCGAGGCCCGCGCAGGCCGCCGCCCCATCTCGTAATGTGCGCTGTGGGCGCCGCCACGACGCCGCCAATCGACACGAGGCAGATGTACGGGTGCGTGGTCATCGTTATTACCCTCCGGTCGCGTGGGCGGCGACACCGGCCTCATCGGACGGACTTGGACTCTGGGGAGCTGGGACTATCCCGCCAATGTGGACTTGGAAAACCCATGGCATCCGTTCCATCCTTTACCCGCCGACGCGGTGCACGGGGACTCCAAGGAGGTTCACCTGGACATACACATTATCAAGTGCACTTAGAAAACATGTGTGTGTGTGGGCGCTATGGCCCGTGTCTTTGCCGCTTTTGATTCTGTAAGCTTGTCGTTAAACTTGAGTGGCTTTTGCCGCAGTCCTTCCTTTGAACTGCTCCTCTCAGTGAGCTGATGTAAGACACTTTGGGTTTCATTTGATAATGGAACCGGGGAGGAGCCTCCCTGTTCTTCTAAAAAAATTACGCATTATCAAGTTAAATGTTGATCATTAGTCTTCGCTCAATGTAATCCGCTGTCTAAGCATGTGGAGACTTCCATGCAGGATCTTGCTCTATTGGAGTATCGCACATGAATAAAAGTGTATCCGCTTATGGTTTAGTCTAGAATCTTCCATGTATGAATTTTTACTACAAGATCGGTGAAAGACTTACGATGAACCATTTCTTACATCTCCTCCGCCCCTTGCAAGTCATCCTGATTTAATCCTCCGCCTAGGTGTATAAGGGCATGGTTAATATTACTTAATAGTATAGCCAACTGTTGACTATAAGAAAGTGCCATGTCATCTGAGCCAACATGTATAACAATCGATACTCAAAAACTAATTTTAAAGATCATTTCTTGCAAAGCACAATAAGTGTTATTTCTTCACAAGTTTTGGATGCAGGTTGAACAGTTGAACGCTTTTGTTTGCAAAAGATACCTTTTTATCTATTTCACCCGGATGTTTGTGAGCTCTAGAGATGAGATAATATCCAAGAAACCTATCGACACCAGCTACACATGAGATGACCCCACATCCTTTGTCAAAATAAACAACTCCCCGATCAATGCATTTCACTCTTCGGTGCAACGCACGGGCACCTTACTACTATAGATTAGTACGACCAAAAATTGAACTAACATTATATATAGTACGATAAATACTGATGCATGTCACCTAAAATTATATCATTCAAAACTATGTTCAAATACTAATCCAACGATATAGTTTTTGTTGACATGCACTAACATTTTGTCGCTTAAATCTTCACCAAATTCAATGGGGACTAATAAACCACGACCGATGTAGTACAAGTGTAGAGGGCGGCGCTGCACGGAGTCTCACCTCTCACCCCGCTGTGGCGCGGCAAGTAAAGCCGCATATCACAAAACCCAACCACTCCCAAAGAATAAGTGGCCTGGTAAAATAAACGGACAAGCAACCATCACATCCTCCGCCTTTTTGCATTTCATCTCTCTCAGATTTACTTTCTCCGGTTCATCTCGACACTCGATCCCTAGCTACTACTCCTAGGGCCAGTTCTTTGGCGGCTTCCCAGCTTTTCCCACAAGACTAGTCACAGTGGAGAGTAACAATAAGGCGCCTCACTCATTTATTTGGGCTTCTAAACTACTACTCCGTCCTGGTTTATTCCTCACCATTGTAATTTGTGCTAAATTTTGACCAAAGATTTAGCAAATAAACATTAACGCTTCTCGCTTTTCTCCTCCTCCTTGGTCACGGTGCACAGCCTAAGATGACTTACTCACCTAGACGGATGGAGTAGTGCATGTGACATGCACTAACATTTCATTAGTTAAATTTATGATCAAAATTTGACACAGACACAATGGGGACCAATAAACCAGGACGGAGGTAGTAGTTATGGGATTACTAATCTAGAAGCCTAAAAGAACTGGCCTCGGTACTCCTACTAGTAGTAGTACTCAAGTTGGAATTCCAATTGCACGACACAACTTGTTAGGCAAAAAATTCGATACAGGTGTAGGAAGCGGTTTGGGAATTTGCATGCCTTTCCAACCAATGAGATACTCCGCATAAAGTGAGAAATAACGACAGAGAAGGAAGCTAAAAGTAAACAATCAAACGAGCATTTTTGCATTTGTTTTGCATTGAATCGCTTCACAAGCTTGACTAGTGATGTTTTTCTACTTTTACAAAAACCGCATCGTAATGTTAAAACGCATTTGCACGCACATAAGTAATAGTAGTACTCCTCCGCCTAGGTGTACAAGTCTTCCTCCTTGGTCACGTGCACAACCAAAGATGACTTATTGACCTGGACGGAGGGAGTAGCACAGTCTGCAAGCATATATCGAGAGAGACGTAGTGCGATAGTATATAGTAAAGTTTGTGCTATATGCACGCATTTGCAAAATGCGCATTTAATACACAAGGTTTCCAAACTTTCCCTTTACATACTTAATTAAGGACGCTAAAATTCCTGAACGCTCGATTTATCATTTGCGCCCCAAAACTAATGAGATCGCTTTATGAAACAAAAATTATACTCCTCCTAAAGCCACGGCGCCGCAGAGCGCTATGCGCGCCACGAGTGCCCCGGTGCGCGGTTATTTTCCCAACGCCGACACAACGCTTCTTCCTCAGCCTCGCAACTCGCGAGGTGCTGATTGGCGGCTTGTCGGCGGGCGAGCGCGATCTCACCGTGTGGTGATCCGCGCCAACAGTACTACTCGCTGGAAGCATGCACCCGTCCACGTACCGCCAAGCGAGATGAGGCGCTTGGGCCCGATCGCACGCAGGCATCGGCACGGGCGCCCTCCGCCACCCTCACGCCCTCCCACGAGCCTTCCGCCAAAGAGCCAATTGCTCGACTCTCTCGGACGCGACATAGGCCTCCTGTGCAGCTTGTTCCATGGTGCGCTTTCTTCCTCGGCCTTCTTCTCCGCTTATTTTAGCGCTCGCTGGAGGCAAAGCCTCCCACAAGGCGACATCCATTTCTTTCCAAAGCTCCTCAAGGCTGGGGGCTCGGCGGCGGCGCGGCGTTCTCTTGTAGAAGGGAGCCGACACGCCCTCCGACGCGCGGCCGGGCGAGATTGGGAACGCCGACGGCCCACCTCGACGCTGTCACGGCGAGGAGCGAAAGCCGACGCGCCCTCCTCGACTAGTGGCGGCGAGGAACGGAACGGCGACGCGCCACGCCACGGGCGAGGAGCGAACACCGACGCGCCCTCCTCGACTAGTGGTGGCGAGGAACGGAACGGCGACGCTGTCGCAGAAGTGGCGAGGAGCGAACACCGACGCGCCCTCCTCGACTAGTGGCGGCGAGGAACGGAACGGCGACGCGTGACCGCCCGCTGGTGCAGCGAGGGGCCTTAGGGCTTGGGAGGCGATGCCATGGTGGTCGACGTGAGAGGGAGGGGAGGAGATAGCGATGAACGTGAACGTGAGGGGAGGAGATAGCGATGTCGCCGGAGGCGCAATATTTATAGCGAGCAATGGCACACCCACGTAAGATATGGAATGAGTTGCATCGACTTAATCGCAGTTCAGTTGCATCACTGACATGTGGGCCAACACCTATTGGGCCCATATGTCAGTGACCCAATGCACCTGCAGTTAAGTAACAGCTACGTGGGCATATTTGTTGGAGTAAATTACGGGGGAGCGAAGGGGTGGAAATATTGCTGGTCACAACGGATTGGACGAGCGTGGGGGAGGAGAGTCATGCATGCAGATTTTTTCACACGGGTGGAGTGGTGGGACCACGGAGGGAGAAGGAGAGTTTGGCAGGCATATTGTTTCCACACATGGAGAGGAAAAGATTTGGAGACGAACGGGCTTCCTGCAGGTATGGGGAACGTGCATAATAAGTCATCTTGCATGCCGGGCTAGGTATAGTCTCAAGTCATTAAAACATACACGCCCACACATGTTCATATTTCAAGGTGCACTAAATTATTGCATGCGATGATTAAGGCTGGCCATAATGGTGGTATCTTAGCTGGTATCATGCACACGGAATAGTAGCAAACATGCCGATGTGGCAAAGAATTAAAGAAGAGAGGGGGTTAGAGTAACTAGTGTTCATGCATGCATTGGTAAACACATTTTGTGTGAAGAACGACAACACTAGTTGAGTACTTTTGCAGACTTCAAAACTATTCCACCGCTCTACTATCTTGCTAAGAGTAGGTGAAATTTTGAATCGAGCCCTTTAAACTAGAAGGGAGGTAGTGGTACTCTAATAGCTAACCTTGTTGTGATGACAAGATAGGACATGGCACGACCGGACGGAGGAACTAGTCTGCATTGTGCATTTAAGTTTTGTCTCAAGTCAATGTACCTCTACTTTCACCAGACTTATAGAAAATGTATCAACATTCACAATGTCAAATCAATATTTTTACACTCATTATAAAACGTAGTTCTTATACTCATTATAATCAGTATTGTAGATATTGATATTTTTAGTATAAATTTGGTCGGGATTTCATTGATGCCTGTCAAAGCATGGAGGAAGCGGAGCTTAGGGCTTGCATTGCCGGTCTCTACATAGGTATTTCTCTTCATAATCCTGTAATTTTAGAGACTGATTGCGCTTTTGTGGTAGCGCCTCTTGCATCGGGGACTATGACAGTCTGCTATGCGTGACTGAAGATGAAAGTGTTGAGCATCTCGGTTGATCAACAATCTTCAATTGTCAAAGATTAGCCGTTCGGCCAATAAGGTGGCACACTTAATCGCTAAGTATAGCTTTGACAATAGATTAGATGGTATTCTTGTAAATAACATACCACCCTGTGTGGTGAATATTGTATCGAATGAGTGTACTGGTGTGGCTGGTTAATTAATATAAGGTGGTGTTCAAAAAAAGTATAAATTTGGTCAAACACTTTGCAAACGGTTGACGGGAGTAAAAAGGACCAGAGGGAGTATCATGCATGCGGAGTAGGCAAAAAAAATTGCTCATTTATAGCCGGTCGAAGTCTCAAAGGGCCCGACCGCGCGAGGGAGGCGAAGGTCGTGGGAGGCGCGCGGTTGACGGAATTAAGTGAAGTTACATCCACGCGCCGGCATGGCGCATGTAACAACAGCAGAAGCTATACCGTCAGCCTACGATATGGGTCTAGTAGACATGACATCTAGTGGGTCCCGATAGTTCTCGAGAACTCTTTGGGGCTTGCAGCCGCTTATCCACCGGCAAGCCAGCAACCCCACGCGCTTTGCACGCCCTACTCGTCCCCGCCTTCTACTACCTTACAACAGTTCGCCTTCCAAGTCTCCGCCCTTTCACATTAGTTCGCTCCCGTTTTTATGGGTACAACAGTTCAACTTCTCCTAACCTCCTCCAAAATCCATGGCCTCCCAAATCTCCATGGTCGCCGCTGAGTACCAGGTTAGAGCCATCACCGCGATCAGTTCATCGTCATCTACACACGTGGATCCGCGACGGTGAAAGCATGGCTTGCTCGCTTCCTACGCATGTTCAACAGTTCAACGGATGAGTGGGTCGCTGGGCTAGATGTTGAGTACACCACAGTCCCGGGACGAGAGAAGGATCTAAAGGACTAAGAGAGGAAGAAGCCCGCCGTGATCCAGGTTTGCGACATAACGCTTGCTTGGTCTACCACATATGCCATGCCGACGTTGAGTGCCAGGATTTTAAGAACTTCCTCAAGGACAAAAGAGTGAAATTTGTTATCAGAGGCTTTAAGAATGACAGGATGTCCCGCGTCGGATAGGTCTCATTGTAGGCCAGCCCTTCGATCTCCGTAAGGCAAGCCTGGTGTCCTCCTCTCAACCTTCAATGCTGACCCGGCAGCAGCCATGATTGATCCTTCAGACGCTAAACTCAAGAAACCTCATCACGAAGTTTCATCATGCATGGGAGTCAAGACATTAGATGAAGATCACATCCTGTACGCAGCAATGGATGCCTACCTTTGTTTAAATATCTACAAGGGTTGGATGAAGAAGCAGAGCCAAAGTGTCCGTTCAAGCAAAGAAGGCCCGCGACGAGGAAGAGGAAGAGGGACGAGGACAAAGTCGAGGACGTGGACTCGGACCGAGTAGGTGGCAGTGTGCCGCTCATGCTGGTTCTACCGCAGTGTCAAGCGGACTAGTTGCTTAGTTTATTTTCAAGGGTGTGTTGTGCCGAGGCCCCAGCAGAACTATGTTTAGTATGTTCTTTCTCGTTATTTGAACTCTTTAGTACGCATAGTAGTACTAGTACTATGTCTTACTACTGTTCTTCTTGCAGTTGGTACTATCGTCAGATCTTTGTGTTCCTACTGTACTTAATACGCTCGCATTAGTAGTATAATTTGGGTCACCGATTTGTGAAAGAAGTTCGACGGAGCGAAGGAAGAAGACGGAGAAGAGGTGGAAGAAGCCCTTCTAGCCATCCATGTTGCATCAAACGGCTCACATGAGTCGATCGACCCAAATTGCTCCATCGATTGCAGGATCCACGTGGCATTCAAGGTCTCAAGGTAGATTCCGCGTCCGCACCCGGTTTATGGCTCGACGCGCTGCTGCGATCGCTTTCGCCGCGACAGCCACCATGCGCGCCTCCTCCGCTGGGCGGAGACGACAATGACACGCTAGTTCCTCCTCGCCCGCATGCCGGAGCACGCGCCGTCCTCCTCTTTGTACGCTGTGTGCATAGACGCGGCTCCACCAGCTGCTCGCGTGCTTGGCAGCACGGCGGCATCGCGAGGAGGGACTGCAGACGACGTGAGCGGGCGAGCCTTCGGCTTCATGGCACAGGGATGGCGGCGACACGGCGGTGATGGGCGAGAAATTGTTGGCCGGAGCAGGCGGGCGCCGGCATGCGCAACGGCGGCGGCGGCATATTGATGAGTGCGCGTGTGGGAGCTTACTTTAGTTTTATATAAGGTTGGTCAAACTTAAAAGAAAACCGTACTAGTACACGTAAACATTAGACTTAGGCAGCGCTTTTATTAGTTAGTACCACAGCCACGATACGGAATCTGTGTAAGCGCGTGAACTGCTGGCCGCTGGTCGATCGAACGTGCAAGGCCACCGTGTCGCGCCAAGGACATCCACCGAACCTTTTGTGTGTGTGAAAACAATCCTAATATTACTCAACTTTTTTTCCCGGAAAGTTCTTGACGCTGCAATATTTCCATATATTTGAATTTAGCTCCAGTTCAGTGTTTATTTGGATTTGGACGCTTTAGGTGCGCCTAGTTTTTTTAATACTGATTTTGTGTGTGTGACTGAGAGAGAACGTGTGTATGTGTCCATATGTGTGTTGTATGAAGGGCAATGTGGAGACGGTAAAGCGGTGATATGTATATAGAGAGGTGTGAATGTGCAAATGATCATGCATGAGTGAGACATAGACAGATATGCCGATACGCTGTGTATACATGAGAGAACGGTCTTCTAGTTTACTTGTGTGTGTGTGTGTGTGAGAGAGAGAGAGAGAGAGAGAGAGAGAGAGAGAGAGGAGCATCCGTAACACAACAACCATCTCTCTCGATTCGTCTGGCCCTCGACGGTCGCATGCAACACATGCATCAACGCGCACATTTTGACACCTCACCCGCCCCCGCCCACCTCAAGGCCCGCACAATCTCTTTGTGAATACCCATTTCTCTCCTTAGGTTTGTTTTCTCTATATATCTCTCTCTCTCTCTCTCACACACACACACACACACACACACACACACACACACACACACACACACACACACACACACACACACACCCCGAGCACACAATTCATCCCCATCCAAGGTTATACGGCGACCACTCGCTTGTGCTTCTTTGCACCCCAACATGCACAACACCTCAATCTTCAAAGAGGGCATCGAGCAGATCAAGACGGTGACCACACCGCGCTAGAGAATGCGGGTCATTTGGAAGGTGGTGATGTGACGACGGCCGACCGACTCCTCCCCACCTCTCTCTCTCTCTCTTGCACAAAATTACCAATCCTCTCTCCCCCCACAAAATTGTCAATCCTCAACCCACGAGATCCTTCCCTCTCGTCCATGTTTTTCCAGCTCTCTCATCAAACATGTTGTCTCTTCTCCTTCCACGATACAGTAATCTGGATGCACACGCATCTCACGATATTACATGTCTCCATCTTTCTCATGCACCTAACTTCTTCCTCTCTCTTTCTCTCTATCTCTCTCCTCTATCTCGTTAGGTTTGTCTCCTACTCTCTCGCCCACATACATACAATCTTTCCCACCCTATCTGCTCCATCTTCAAAAGCTCTCTCTGCACGTTTCATTCACACATTGGGATATGTCAAAATGTTGCTTCTATAATGGCCCTGTTTGGATCATGGGTTAGAGCTAGTTTGGGTTAGTTGGGGCTCAAATAACCCAAAAGTATCCAAACAGGAGGGTTAGAGGGTTAGTTCCATCTAACCCAACTATCCCGATGGAGAGGTGCTTATTTGGGTTAGAGTGGGTTAGAATAACTCTAACTCTAACTGTGTTAGAGTATCCAAACAGGCCAATGGCTGATGTAGAGTTATGGTTGTTTTTGTTGCATCCTACAAAGTAATAACTATGAAATGCATTTAGATTCTCATTTGACTGGGATTATGTGAGTTTGAGCATGTTGTGAAGTACTATAGACCTTGTATACATCTTGGGATTCACAATGATTGTAACTATTGAATTGTATAGACCATTACATTCAAGTCAATAGCCTAATATATTTATTTCACAATTTCAACAAATGATTAGTTCACTACAAACTAAGAAAACAAATGTGTACTCCTCCATTTTTATTTAAGTCCGCAGATTAGCATTGGTCAAAGTCAAGTTTTGTAAACTCTCGAAAGTTTATAACAAAAATATTAACATATACAATAACAAATAAATACCATTAGATTCATTATTGAATGTACTTTCACATCATACATATTTGTTATGGTAAATGTTTATATTTTTCTATAAACTTGGTCAAACTTTAGGAAGTTTGACTTGGTCAAACCTAATATGCAGAGTTTACTACTACTACTCGCTAGTTGCTTAGCCGAATCACTCAACACGCCACACGGGAGTCCAAAGGTCACAAAATTTTGAGGTCGGCGGAAAATCTCCCGCGACCCTGATTCGAGCAAAGGAAGTTACCATCATAGCCTTCGAACAGGCCTACGGATGACGCTTGGTAGGGGCTGTTTTCAGAACTTCAGTTCACCCTACCCAGCCAACCCCACCCCGCACCCAGAGTAGTACACCTGAATACTCCCCATTTTCTATCCCCACCGCAAAATAGACTTCTCCACGGCACCGCAGCCTTCGTGCTCCTCCCTTTACATCGGCGACTCGCCCACCGCAGCAAGATCTCGCCTCATCGACGACCTCAGACGCCAGACCGAGCCGGTCCACCGTCGTGTGTCAGACACGGAGCCTCTTCCCGCATCGCCTTCCACGGTCTCGGATCTGCTTCCCGAAGCGACGCGCTAAGCGCAGAAGTACCACCGTCGTGGACAATGAACTGACTTCGCTGTCGATTATGACTCACAGAGGCCGCCCACCATCGCTCTCCTCCTCGATTGGTAATGTGTGTATTGAATCACTTAGCAAGACATGTGCAGTTCCAATTTTGTTCATACCTACCCTTCAAATTTCCTGGGTGCTATTGTTCCCGTAAAAGTAATTGGTTATAGCCCATTGTCCAACAGAATATCAGCTTGTAATTGTGCGTCCGCCCCAGATCGCTACTGTGCTTGGTAGGTTTTTCATCCGCAACCAGAGTGTGGCAAATGATGGAAAGGTTTTAGAACTAGCAAGATGCCCATGCGCTGCACGCATCAAGATGCATTTGTATGAGTAGTTTATCTTGTGGGAGAAAAGGATGAACGAGGGAAGGCCTTATTTGCAACTGGAGAGGGTATGGGTATCTTTTGCAAAATTCCATTTGTTTCCTTCCTATCCGCCGATATAAATCGGACGGCCTATATTGCAAGAAAAAAGTATAGAGAAAAAAGTAGACAAGTAAAGGAAGTAGAGATAAATATTAAATATTAAATATAAATAAATATAACAGTAGAGAAGAGAGTAGAGATAGCAGAGACATCGGGAAAGGATCGCGCTGCTGAAAAAGCGGCCGGGCGGCGCTTAGTTTTGGCGCTGCGCGGCGTCCGCGCGCTTTATAAAATCCAACGCCTCCCACCGCTCTGCGTTTTGCCACCGCTCTCTCCCCACCATTTTTTCGCCGCCGCCGCCACCATGCCGCTGCCGCCGCCGAAACTTGGGGATACCGCGCGCTCGCTCGCCTTCGGCGGCTTCTCCGCCGAGATCCGTTCGCGGATGCGCTCGCCTCGCAATTTCGACACCGCTAACGAGGCCGCCCCAGCAGACGACGCGGGCGGCGGTGGCGACTCGTGGCCTCATAGAACATTGAACTTCCCAACGTGCCGACGGGAGCGGGCGCAGAGCTCGCGCTCGCCGCTGGCTTAGCACCGACGAAGATCGCCGCGACAACCGGAGGCGGAGCACCGCCTCGCATCGCCGAGATGGACGAGGAAGCCATGGCATTGTGGCGCCAACACTTCCCGCAGGACATCATCAACGAGCGCAAGTTCTACGCGCAAAGGAGGGCGGAGAGGGATAAGAGGAGGGCGGAGCGAGCCGCCTATCGCGAGGACAAGCGTAGGCGAAAAGCGGACGCTCAATTCAACATGAGGCTAGGAGCAGCGTCGCCTTGGGAATCCGACGACGATCGGTATCTTCACGCCTACAGTCAGACGTCGGAGGAGGACATCACCGAGGAGTCGGACGACGAGGAGTAGTTGAATTATCTTTTTTTATCTATCTATGCTGAGAACTATCCTCTACTCTATCTACTTTCGATCTCAAGATCAGTAAACGCTTTTTAAAGCGCGCGCTATGATTCTGTTGGAGATGCTCTAACATGGCGATTTAGTGCTTTAATGTTGCCCACAAGATGCGCGAGTATTACTAGTAGTATATTTTTCTTGCCATGTTGAGATTTTAAAACCACGAAAGTAACATGCAGAGGAGCAATGAAGACCAAACACGGATATTCGGGACATCTTCAAGGAGCGTGGCAAGTTAAAGAGGAGCTGCACCAACCTGTAAAACGAGCTTTGGTAAGTAACACCCTTTCAATTACTTTCGTAGCCTCGTGTTCTTCGATGTGTATATGTTGTAGTTTCGCTTTCTTAAGCGTGGTGTTCTTCGATGTGTAATAAGAAGAGTCTTAATCGTCCTAATGCTTTCGCTTTTAGCTTGATGTAGGAAGTGGGTGTTCTCACCTTGTAGTCTGTTTTTATTTTTTTTCCTTTGAATTCACTTCTCCGAGTTCTGCTTATCCGCTTCTACTAAATGGATCTAGGTTGCTCGAGTATTGATCTAAAAAGAAGTAACTTCATGTCGATGCAGTTCCGCGAGGAGGGAAGTATGGTCAACCTCGAGATCATGTTTCCAAAATGAGGCTGGATTACACACAAGGTTCCAGCTTCCCTAATGATGCTGGATTAGACACAAGGTGCAAATTCCTGATGATGCTGGATTACACACAAGCCGTGGAGTCGCCACTGTTCGTGTCCTCGTGGCATTAGTAAAGGCTGAAAGAAAGCGCAGCAGCCCTTGAGAATGTAGCTGAGTTCTCAAGAAGTTAAAAGAGCAATCGATGCTCTTCACCCAAGCCAAAGAAGAGATGGAAGAAGCCAGAAATAAGCTAGCAGAGGCAGAGCAGGCTAGGCGCCTCCTGCTATCTAAAACTGTTGTCAATACAAAATTTCCTTCATAATAGCTAGGTTCAAATGTTTATCCAACAAGATGCCTGTTGTGATGTCCGTGCATCTACCGATGTGGCACAAAATGTTTTTTTGGGTCATGTAATAACAACAATTACTTTCCAAACAATAATGATTTAAGCATTGACATGGTATAGTTCACGCAAGCCCGACATTCCAAGTTCAACTTCCACATCAAACTCATGTTCACAGATATCTCGCACATTTCATACATAATGTCCACAACCATGATTCATTTCAAAGCAAAAAAATGTGAGGAGAGTTATAAATAAAGAAAACCTCTACTAGTTCCTGCTACTAGTGCGAGCACAACAAGTCAAGACCATGCGTAAATTAATTATATTTTAGTCATTTTTGTGTTCTAAAATGCCTGCCGCTCATGGAAGGACGGACGTGTTGCCGCACACGCACGGATTCAATGAAGGCAAAGGGCAGTCTTAAGCTGGTTGCACGCGGCGAGGAGGCGGTTTCACCGGGCCTGCAGCGAAAAGTGCCCTCTTGGTCGGGCTACCGTTCAATGCCTCGCGCTTATGAGAGGTCGCGTCTGTCGTGTCGAGCAATCACTCCCTCCAGTCTTTTTTGTTTGGGTATAACAAAATCTGCTTTTCCATTCACATTTTACAAGTAAAATTCATGGACAAACTTTGACCCAAAGTACGATGGGGACTAGTAAACCAGAATGGAGGTAGTAGTTTTTTTAATCAAAGAAGGGTTTCCCCTTCCGATTTTCATTACTGAAAACCAGCATCTAAATCTAAACCATAGTATTTGCCCTAGAACTACCAGGTTCAACATCTCGCAACATAAACCCATACAACCTCCATCGCAAAAAAACCATACAACCATACGCCAAGGAGGTACGTAGTACTATGAATTCCATTTTCGCCCATACCAATCGCTCAAAACTACTTACTACTTATAACGCGCCATTGAAAATCGGAACTCTTAACCCCGCTAGAAAACGATATTTTAAACGTGGCTACTCGACCGTGGCAACCGGCGAGCCACCGCGCCCAAGTCGCTCACCGTGGTCCCGACCATCAACTCCTACGGATCAAATTATCACGCGAGCTGACTATTCCTACAAAGGTGCTCCACCACGCACCCGCACCGCGAATGCAGCAATCATGCACCTAGGGTTTTAGGGTTTATTTGTTAACGCCGCTTTACGTAACACTCATGTGTGTGAGACAGCGAGAGGTCAATCGCATGAGTGCGCCTCTTCTCTTCAGATATGTACTCCACCGCTTGTCTGGTGTCCAAAAATTATAATAACTACTAGCAATGTGCCAATGCGCTGCCACACGATCAAAGTAGATTATTACATATTCACCGATTTGATAGAAAAAAGTCTAGTTTTGAAATACGATATCACTAAAAATATGTTATGTTTCACTCAAAATATATTCCTTTGGCGCTTTTGATGAGATAAGGGAGGAATGTTGTTGGTTTCAAGATTCGAGAAGTGGTATATGTCTAATTTCTACTCTTACTAGCAAGATGCCCGTATGCTGCACGGAACATCAAGATCTTGTGGGAGAAAAGGATGAACGAGGGAAGGCCTTATCTGCAAATGTGGTGAAGAGTGCGGTAATTGCCATATTTTCCTTCCTATCCGTCAGATATAAATCGGACGACCTACATTGTAGATGGCAGGCCCACCATCATCACCAACTCTATTTTTATCCCTACTCTTATAAAAAGCATTGTCGGTGATGATCGTGTGCCTGCCATCCTGCAATATAGGCCGTCCGATCTATATCTCGATGGATAGGAAGGAAACTATGGCAATTTTGTAAAAGATACCCACACCCCTCTCCACATTTGCAAATAAGGCCTTCCTCGCTCATCCTTTTCCCCACAAGATAAACTACTCATACAAATGCATCTTGATGTTCAGATAACGCATGGGCATCTTGCTAGTTGTTGCAAAAAGCCCATGTGTGTGTGAGAGAGAGGAGAGTGGAGGAGGACGGAGTGCATGTGTGACAAAGACACAAGGAGTGTAAAAGGATAGGTATCAGCTTAAATGAGGCGATAGTGTGTGTGTGCACGATCGAGAGGGCGGTCTCGAGAAGGGAAGAAAAATCTACATAGATACAAGGAGCAGGAGAGAGACATGTATGCGATGGTGGAAGCACGAAAAGGGTGTATAAACCTATCTAGAGGCTAGCTAGTCGATAAATGTTTGTGAGAGAAGTACGAGTCGGGTGCGAAAGCGAGAGTTTTGTGTGTGAGAGAGAGAGGGTAGTCGGAAGGGAGGAAGCAGGAGTGTGTGTGTGTGTGTGTGTGTGTGTGTGTGTGAGAGAGAGAGAGAGAGAGACGGTAGTCGGGGTTGTCTGATCGGTAAACAAATGAATAATGTCAGTCTGGGATGGAGACGAAAAGGAGACCGCAACAAATGTTGTGTCTACAGGAGAGAGAGAGAGAGAGAGAGAGAGTAATTTTAGTGGTATGAGTCATATGTAGAGACATATAGGGTGTGTGAGAGAATCCCATAGAGAGAAAGACAAAGTGAAAGACGAGTGGAGACTGTGTGTGTGGCGGTGAAAAAGAAAGCTTAGGTACCGAGTACCAGAGAACAGTAGAGACGTGAGAGATAATGAAAACCGTAATGTATAATGATAGGGAGAGTGTGACACTTCTCAAGGAGACGCCGAGAGACCATGTTTGCAGGATAGGAGAAACATGAAGTGAGCGTATGGGTGAGCTGGAGAAAAGAGAGTGATAGCTACCAAGGAGCATGCATGCGAGAGAGATGGGCGTGAAAGGAGGAACAAAAAGGATTCAAATATTTGAATTCGAGATGATGATACATGTAATCCATACTGAACCAAAATTGATCTATCAAACATGCATACTCATATGAATTCACGCACATCTATGTTATTTAATATGTAGGTATTACTGATCCATACATTTTAGTAGAACATAATTTGTTAAATTTTTTCAATTCAACCGTAAGATTTCGAGATCGTTGTATTTGTAAATCATATTATACATATAAAGGAGCAGAATTTTTGTTGTGCTTTTGAAAGTATATATAAAAATGATGTATATAGAATGTAATTCCAATTGAAAATGGATCCCGCCTAAAAAAATAGAATACAAACGGGATTCGAATTGAGTTGGCACGGTAAACGGCACTCGCAAAATTTGAACGAAGCGGGAAAGTCGCAGAATCACCAAACCAAAATATGCGAGATGGAAATCACTACGCCTATCCCGCCACGCAAAGCCTATCTCGCTGGATTTCTATAGGTTTCGATAGGGTAGGTTTGTAATTTCACCCAAACGTGACGTAACCGCCTCACCCGGATTCATACACGGTGGGCGCCAAAACATAGTGTGTCCTCGGTCAAATCGACTCCTCCCCGATTCATATTCATACACGGTGGGCGCTTAAAACAAACTCTCGTCGGCAAATATTCGTGTATGCGAGATTACCGCCCTATCCCCAACCGACTAATGTTGCTGTGATGTAGTAGAAATTTGAAACGGGGCTAAGTTTGTAAATTTCTCACATTTGAGACAAGCGCTCTGAATACATGGTTCCCCTTCCTCTCTACCTCCCTTTTCCCCATTCAGACTCCGTGGGCGCCAAAACACCCTCTCCACCCCACCTCCTCCTCCGCCGCCGTCCGCCACCCCATCCACCGCCGCCCTCCTCCACCATGCCGGAGCTGATACCCGACGCCGCCGCCCATTACAAGAGATCGACTCTCTCATCCACGCTTCGACCGGATCCTTGCATCCCGCCCTCTCGCTTCATCCCCGCTGCCGTCCACCTTGTCGGCGCCGCTCCTACGATCGTCTCGCCCACCGCACCCCACCGCCACCGCTCTACCCTCCTAGATCTGCTTCCACGCCGCCGACAGCCATCGCTACCGCAGCACCACAAATTCTCAGCAGATGCAGACACGGCGCCGCACTGCAGAGGCGGTAATTTTCAGATTCGCTCAACTTATTTATCGCAGCAAGAAAATAGATCGCCACCGCTTTACTCTGATTTCTTGTCTTGGTTATGGTTGCCTTTGTCCGGTTTGCACCTTCAGATCCACCATGGCACGCCAACACTATACTCCCAATGCTTATGGTTTTCCCTTTATATTCCACACTAGTTAAATCACAGAGACTAAATTTCAAAATTGGGTCACGATTTTTCAGAGTCACGGAGTTCGCGGCGGTGCGATCAAGGGGCTCGGTGGTTGTGGGGCCTCACGAACTAAGAAAACTCGACGTAGGTGGGGGTTGGGGGGCGGTGGGGGTGGGGTGGCGGAGGAACACAGAGATGGGGGCCGTGGTCCGCCGGGCGTCTGCAAGGGTGTTCTCAGATGGGAAGAATCAGAGACGAGGAAGAAGAAGGGTTAGGAGACGAGGATCTTCATCCAACCGCCTGAAATGGTCGAGAGACAGCTGGGAGTTGCATTCTTAATGCGCCTCGTTCATCATGTGGGCACCGCAAGCAACCAACATTTTATTATCCAAAATCTGCTTGCTCTTCTTTACCATGTTCCTCTTCCGTTTTTCTTAATATGTATTTCTCCGTTTTAAATACAAGTCTTTGTATAGATTCCACCATGGACTACATATGGAGCAAAATGAGTGAATCTACACTCTAAAATGTATCTGGATACATCTCGTATGTGATCCATAGTGGAAATCTCTACCAAGACTTATATTTTGGAACGGAGGAGTATGCTAGTAGTACAATATGTTCCTTGTACTGAAGATGAGCAGGGACATTTGCAGTGTAGAGGTCTATATGGTCGGTTGTGATGGACACTTTGAGCCTCTTTGATTTGTAGGATCTTGTAAACATAGGAATAGGATTTGTAGTGGCCTGCCCACTTGAATCCTATAAGAATAGCAAGGAAATGCGGGAGCTGTGTCGCTTTGAGAGTTACATCGATATTAACAAGACCGCACCTTCACTTGAAGAGAGCTGGTATCCAAGTTTTCTAGCCGCATCGCAATACTAGCACATATATTCCAGCAAGTTCCACTTTGCTGATTTTACTCGATGCTTAAGGTTTTCCCATTATATCTACACTATGATCTGTGTAGCTGCTTTGTGTCACACTAGCAGCAGTCCACTCTTGAAGCTAAACACCGCAATGACTTACAAAATTGGCACCAAGGCATTGAGTGCCATTCGATGCAATGAAACTCATACGCCCCCATTGCTGATTCTTGTTCGTAATATGATCCTAATGACTATTCTAACCTCGAGGAGTCAAAGGCGATGGCCTGTCCTGTTCACCCATCAAGGTGCCTGTTCTAATTTGGCAATGTTTTATTGATTGTGGGTATCTTGCATATGTTGTCTTGCATTTCTTCTACTTTGTTGCACCGCCATCCGCTTAGTTTACTCATCATATATGTCGAGATGCCATGCCCATCCATTATCAATACATATTCCATCTGTCATCATACCATGTTTTTCCACTCAAATGTTGTTCTTGTGCATCGACATCAAAAGGAAGAGGGTGATTGCCGAACCTCAAGGAGCACCAAAGAAAGTCCTTGAAAACGTGGTGGTGCCGGAGAAATCGACAGACCCCACTTATATTGGCTGTACAACCAGTGACACAAAACGTAGGACCGACTCCAGCAGACTGCATCCATACTTCATCGGCCACACCACTAGCCCCACCACACAGGACCTACACTCCAAGCAAAAGGTATACCGATTTCATTTGCCATAGCACCCACTGTACCACGTAAAAATCCCACTCCAAAGAAAAAGTACATCAAGTCCACCGTCAAGACCTATCCCAACCGCAGAGACGGCCAATTCCTCGCAGATTGGAACCCCATTCCATTTATTCCCAATTTAAAAGACAATGCTTTCAATGTTGTTAGGGACTACGCATATATTCCCATCATGGGAAGATTATAGTGAAGACAAACACCATTTTCACATCTTCCTATCCAACTTACGGTAAGTGCTATTATTCATGGTTATTATTTTCCTGTTTTCTCGCTGATTGAACACATCAATGATTTACATTACATTGTTGTAACTAGGCGAGGGTCAATCTGGATAGTCATGACGAGCAAAGCTTGCTTGTGCTTTTCAAGGAAGCATTGCAGCAAAGATCGGTGTTACCCGAGGAAATCACACTTTGATGGCAAGTCTATAAACGAATTTCCGTGAAGTCTCCCGTGCTAAATTTAGAAGACATTGAATGGAAAACCTTGTTATGCAATCGGTCTCGCTCCTGTGATGAGGTATCGTCTATGAAATCACATGACAATTTGAACTTCTACTTTTCCGCATGTGCCTTACGGATCTTTTTTGCAGTGAAATCTGCTCAAGAAGAATTCGTTTGAAAAGAACGACATGATATCGCAAATATGCTGCCCGCTGCTTTGCTCTTGTTAGTACTTGTTGTCCTCAGATCATCGCATTTGCATACATACCTAGTTCATTATGTGACAGCAGATGCATGATAGCTTGCTTATCAATTGTTCGCCCAAATTATCTCGATTTGTATGAATGGTTACATTAGTGTAGAATATATCCAATGCCAATGTTTTTTAGCTCGCATTGTTCTTGTAAGTACATGTTGTCCTTTATCGCTGTACTTATAATGACAGTAGTTGTTCATGTACCATCACCGCAGCTTATTTTCCTTTGCCTCCATTTTCTACACATCGATCTATATTTACTCTTACCATAAGGTTGGTATCAAGAAGTTTAGCTGTGCATTGCTCTTGGCTGTACCTTTTGCCTCTATCGCTGCACTTACATTTATAGCTACTTGGTTATGTAGCATCACTCTTCATCTTATCTTAAATATTCTCCATTTTTTCGTATATTATCACATCTATATTTACTCTTAACAAAATGTAGAATAAAGGCAATGCTTTTGAAGAAGATTCTGTGGTAAACTTCTTGAATTGCCCCCCCATCAAGATGGACAAGGCCTTTATAGAGCCTGTCTTCACCAATAATGTAAGTTTGTCCATCTCAAGCCTTCAAACTTTGTTGTATATATTTGGTTACGCATGACTGCAATAGCTGTTTATTTTTGGTGTTTGCATCAAATTGCTTATTTAAAGTTTATTATGTAGTTCATAAACAAAAGTTTGTCCTTTCTCAATTTAAGTTTTCAGTTGTACAACCAAGTTCCTTCTTCATACCATGTAAATTAAACTATACAGAGCAAGTGATCTTCTTTGCATCGCATGTATGCTTCGTTCTTCATCCGTAATCCAAAGGTGTGGTGAACCTACCCACTACAACACAATGTCATATTCTGCAATGTCTTAACTATGAACAATGTCATATCATTCTACTATTATTTAAACCGCCTCTTTATTTGCCAATCTGAAATGGTATAAATTGACAGACACTAACCATTGATACTTATGAGTTCTTGATCTCTAATCCAAAGGTTGTCGTGAAGCTGCCAACTCCTTCACAATGTCATTTCCTGCCATGTCTTGACCTGAACAATACCATATTGTGTTAATGCAATTTTAAACTGTGTCACTTTATTCACAAGAAGAAATGTGATGAATTGTCAAGACCGATACTTTTACGCAAAACTTGTCATCCGTCTCGCTTGTTTATCTTTCAGAGTGAGGAAGATATAAGTGTTGAACAAGCGCAGCCTCATCATCTTGCTCACCGCTATGCTTGCAGTTTCGCCAAAGAGGCTAACCTTTCTTGAACTCTATTGAAGTGTCTGTCGGTTTTGTATATTATTTTGTCGGCATGTTTATTTGCATCGGTGGCCATCTTTGATGCCCAAAGATATGTAATCTGTTGTTCGCTTGTGCTTTATTATCATAGTGGCTAACTTTGATGCCCAATGGATGTAATATGCCGTAATTTCTTTATTGTATAGTCTAGGTTTTTTCTTATTCACGATGCTGCAGTTATTTTATCAGATATATATCCTGTCTTCGCAAAGAACCGCCAAACCGTAAAATTACGGTACATAATCGGGCCATCATGCAATCATGATGTAGGTTGGGCCTGAAACATGCCGAACAGCTCACGGCCGGCAACAGCCCGAATGAACCCCGCCCATGATTGTGCGAATCAAATCACGGGCTTTAACAGCCAAAATTGTCTCGGTCCTTGTTTGGCCCAATCGATATCGGTCATGAAAGCAGGCCGGATGCAAATCGGGCCGTAGTTAGGCCCAACTATATGACGGGCTTTAACAACCGGAATTAATATAGGGTCGAAATGTTAAATGGGCCCTTAACATGCCAAAACTAATATCGTCAATTACTAAGTGGGCCTTTAGCAAGTGGGCCCAAAAGCATAGTGTCCAGCTGTCGGGTCGAATTTGATATGGGCCATAATTGAGCCCAAAGCTCTTAAAGGGTCGGACCTGATCCGGCCGTAATTTGGCCCGTAACGTGGTAGGCTTATAACGGTCGGATCTCATATGGGCCACTTTTAGGCCCGGAACGTGGCAGGCCATTAATGGACCGGATAAGATATGGGCCGCATTTGGCCCAAAACATGGCAGCCGCTAATGGGCCGCCTACTAGGGTCCTCAAAATCTTGTGGGCTTCACAATGGGCCGCCCATTAATGTCGGTGAAATTGTGGGCCTTTAGTCGGGCCAGCCCATTATGATCCGCAAGAATCTTGTGGGCCTTTACCGGCCCGCCCATTATGGCACACAAAATGTTGTGGGTTTTAGCTGGCTGGCCCATTATGGCCCGCAAAATCTTGTGGGTTTTACCGGCCGCCCATTATGGCCCGCAAAATCTGTGGGCCTTTAGCTGGGCCGCCCATTATGGTCCGCAAAATCTTGTGGGTTTTAGTCGGGCTGGCCCATTATGGTCCGCAAAACTTGTGGGCCTTTAATTGGGCCGGCCCAATTAAACTTGTTGGGCCGTGCCACGTGTCGACGTATCATAGGCGCCTTCTGTCCAATGAGTGGATGACATCTGTCCCAGCGGTGAGCCGACACGCAGTTTTCTCCACCAATGATGATTTTACACATGGAAAATCCCCATTGGTCGGGGCTGTTAACGGGTTATCGGATCCAAAACCCGACTCGATAGCTTAACGGCGTTCCATTACGGTGGATGCCACGTGCCGGTCACCCTTGACGAAAACACTTCTGTGACACGCGAATTATCGTCATGGAAGTGGACACTTTCGTGATGATAATTTTCGTAATGTCATGGAAAACTTCTACGACAGCACAGGTATGACTATCTTGATTTTGTCATAAATTTGTCATGGATGTACATGCATGACAAAAAACGCGACCTACTATGACAAACACGTATCATCACGGAAGCGTATTTTTTTGTAGTGTCTCACATCGACGCGGATAATCAACGGGCTATGGAGATGCCCATCAATTGATGTCAATGTGAGGAGTAGGGATTTCCATGCAACGGATGCACTAGATCTATAAGTGTATGAAAGCTCAAACTAGAAACTAAGTGGGTGTGCATCCAACTTGCTTGCTCATGAAGACCTAGGGTATTTGAGGAAGCCCATCGTTGGAATATACAAGCCAAGTTCTATAATGAAAATTCCACTAGTATATGAAAGTGATAACTCAAGAGACTCTCTATATGAAGAACATAGTGCTAATTTGAAGCACAAGTGTGGTAAAAGGATAGTAACATTGCCCTTTTTTTTTTTCCTTTTTGGGGGCAATGCTCTAATAATGATGATCATCACACTTTTATTTACTTACAACTCAATATTACAACTCGATACTAGAACAAAGATATGACTCTATATGAATGCCTCCGGCAAAGGTATCGGATGTGCAATGATCTAGCATAGCAATGACATCAAAAATGGACAAGCCATGAAAACATCATGCTAGCTATCTTACGATCATGCAAAGAAATATGACAATAAATGCTCAAGTCATGTATATGATGATGATGGAACTTGCATGGCAATATATCTCGGAATGGTTATGGAAATGCCATAATAGGTAGGTATGGTGGCTGTTTTGAGGAAGATACAATGAGGCTTATGTGTGACAGAGCGATCATATCACGGGTTTGATGCACCGCTAAGTTTGCACCAACTCTCGAGGTGAGAAAGGGCAATGCACTGCATCAAGAGGCTAGCAATGATGGAAGGGTGAGAGTGTGTATAATCCATGGACTCAACATTAGTCATAAAGAACTCACATACTTATTGCAAAAGTTTAATAGCCCTCAAGCAAAGTACTAGTACGCATGCCCCTAGGGGATAGATTGGTAGGAAAGACCATCGCCGCCTCCGACCGCCACTCATAAGGAAGACAATCAATAAATACCTCATGCTCCGACTTCATACATAACGGTTCACCATAATGCATGCTACGGAATCACAAACCTCAATACAAGTATTTATACAATCCACAACTACCCACTAGCATGGCTCTAATATCACCATCTTTATATCGCAAAACTATTGCAAGGAATCAAACATATCATATTCAGTGATCTACAAGTTTTATGTAGGGTTTTATGACTAACCATGTGAATGACCAGTTCTTGTCATCTCTCTAAATGGATATAAGTGAAGCAAGAGAGTTTAATTCTTTCTACAAAAGATATGCCCACGCCCTAACAAATATAAGTGAAGCAAAAGAGCATTCTACAAATGGCGGTTTTCTATGTGAAGAGAAACAGGCAATCCAAACTTCAAATGATATAAGTGAAGCACATGAAGCATTCTATAAAGCCATACTCAAAGAATATAAGTGAAGTGCAATGAGAATTCTATAAATCAACCAAGGACTATCTCATACCAGCATGGTGCATAAAGAAAAAGTGAAAACTAAATGCAAAAGACGCTCCAAGATTGCACATATCGCATGAACGAAACGAATCCGAAAACATACCGATATTTGTTGAAGAAAGAGGATGTTTTCGGGCATCCCCAAGCTTAGACGCTTGAGTCTCCTTGAATATTTACTTGGGGTGCCTTGGGCATCCAAAAGCTTGAGCTCTTTCCTCTCTTCCTTCTTCTCACATTGAGACCTCCTCGATCATCGAACACTTCATCCACACAAAACTTCAACAGAAAACTCGGTAAGATCCGTTAGTATAATAAAGCAAATCACTACTCTAAGTACTGTTGCAAACCAATTAATATTTTGTTTTTCATTATGTCTACTGTAATATAACTTTTCATGGCTTAATCCATTGATATAAATTGATAGTTTCATCAAAACAAGCAAACTATGCATCAAAAACAGAATCTGTCTAAAACAGAACAGTCTGTAATAATATGAACATTCACCATACTTATCATACTTTAAAAATTCTGCCAAAATTAGGAAAAATAAAAAATTTGTATATAAATACAGTGAAAAAAGTTTCAGAACCATTTGACGTTCCAGTAAAAAATTAAAAATCGCACACTACAGCCAAAGTTTCTGTCCTGCACCGCACAAACCAACAAGCATTGTAAACATCCTAAAGGCAAACCTTGGCACATTATTTTTATAATACAATGGAATTGTACAAGGATAGTTATTTTGTTGAAAATTTTCTGTAATCAAGATTCACAAAGTTTCCATGGGCCTGAACAAGTTTAAGGACGCCCCCACTTTCACAATGCTCGTCTATCTCACTTTCACTTTTCTTTTGAAAAGTTTTGGGTTCCCTCTTTATTTTTTTGTTTTAAACTATATGAAAGCACTCAACATAAATAAATGACTCTCTAAAACTTCCGGTTGTCTCCTGGCAGCGCTTTCTTTAAAGCCATTAAGCTAGGCATATAGTGCTCAAGTAGTGAATCCACCCGATCCCAAGGTATATCAAAGCCAATTTTAATTAGAAATGATTTGGCATTTAGTAGTGAGCATAAAGCAACATATATCAAGCAATGATGAAGTCTAACTCTTCCTATGCATCGGCATGTCATAAAAGAACAATTCATGCACACATAGTAAAGGTCAATGCATAGTATAAACAGTTTCTTGCAATTTTTTCATGTTGGAAACATAAAGGGGCCGGGATGTAGTTCCTATCTCATAATAATTGCAAGTAGGAGCATCAAGCACATGCATATTATACTCATCAAAATCATCATGTGCAATGGTAAAAGGCAACCCATCAATATAATCCTTAATAAGAGCAAACTTCTCCGATATAGTGTAATCGGAGAATTCAAAAGATAATAGGACTATCATGCGGCTAATAGCAACAATTTCATGTTTAAAATAAGGAACTATATAAAGTTCATCTCCATTAGCATCATTCATATTGGCATCATGGCCACAAGCATAGCAAACATCATCAAAAAGGGATATTTCAAGAGAATCAACGGGATCATAACAATCATCATAGCAATCATCCTTCGGTAAGCACGAAGGGAAATTAAACAATGTATGAGTTGAAGAGTTACTCTCATTAGAAGGTGGGCACGGGTAGCTAATCCGCTCTTCCTCCTTTTGTTCTTTGCTCTCCTCATCATCTTTTTCATCCAATGAGCTCACAGTTTCATCAATTTCTTCTTCCATAAATTCCTGCAAAATATTATCTCTTCTTGGACAACGGAGACTTTCTCAATAAATGCATCAATATCAGAATTATATTCATAATTCTCATAACAATATTTCAAGATAGCAAAATTTTCAGGCCTATAAACATCATCATCAAAAGCTTCATACTTTTCAAACAAAGATTCAATGTCATAAGCACCCTTAAAAGCAACAAATTCTTCTATTTGTTCCACATCATAGTAATCATATATAACTCTAGCATAATAAGCCAAGGTTTCATTATCATTAAATTCGCATGAAAAGGGAAGGTGTGGAGCCTTCATCCTAGAGCAACAAGTATAATCATATCTCAAGCATAGTTGCCTAGCATACCAATGCAACATATGAATTTGATCCCATAATAATTTCCCTTTTTGAGTCAAGCGATAATCCCTAAAGTATTCACGTTGGTCCAATGCGTCTCCCATTACATAATTGAATGGGGTTTTCAGATTATCAAAGTAATACATAATATCTTTCACATAACGAGCATCGAGGGTTTTAGGAGGTTCCCATCTCCATGAGTAGCAAGTACACCTAAATTTTTTGGTATTTCGTGTTCAATATCCATAACTAAAGATAAAGAACAACTAAGAAAAGCAAATAAAAATTACTTAGTGATAAAGCAAACAAGCACACACGAGAATATTCACCCCACGCTATGACTCCCCAACAACGGCGCCAGAAAAAGGTCTTGATAACCCACAAGTATAGGGGATCAATTGTAGCCTCTTTCGATAAGTAAGAGTGTTGAACCCAACGAGGAGCTAAAGGTAGAACAAATATTCCCTCAATTTCTATCGACCACCGATACAACTCTACACACGCTTAACCTTCGCTTTACCTAGAACAAGTATGAAACTAGAAGTACTTTGTAGGTGTTTTTGGATAGGCTTGCAAGAATATAAAGAGAGCGTAAATAAAAGCTAGGGCTGTTATGTAAAGACACACTAAAGTTAGTATAGCGAGTGTGGAAAAGTGGTGGTAGGAGTTGCCAAATTGTCCCTAAGCAATTGACTACTTTACTAGACCGATAGCAAGTTTTATGTGGAGAGGCCATGCTAGCATGTCATCCCTGACTTGGAATTCTATGCACTTATGATTGAAACTATTAACAAGCATCTGCAACTACTAACATTCATTAAGGTAAAACCCAACCATAGCATTAAGTTATATTGGTCCCCTTCAATCTCGTGATGCATCAATTTCTATGCTAGTTGAAGCTTCTATCACTCTTTCCCTCCAATACATAGTCATATCAACATACAACTAACCCTATGGTGTGATCCACGCTACCATATGATGGGCACGAAAGGACAGCAACATAACCACAAGCAAACTAAATCAATCATAGCAATTCATCAACCACCGATAGGACAACGAAAATCTACTCAGACATCATAGGATGGCAACACATCATTGGATAATAATATGAAGCATAAAGCACCATGTTCAAGTAGAGGGTACAGCGGGTTATGGAGAGTGGACCGCTGTACATAGAGGGGGAAGGTGATGGAGATGTTGGTGAAGATGGCGGAGGTGTTGGTGAAGATTGCGGTGATGATGATGGCCCCGCGGCATTCCGCGCCATCGAAGCGAGGGGAGAGAGCCCTCCTTCTTTTCTTCCTTGACCTTCTCCCTAGATGGGAGAAGGGTTTCTCTGGTCCATGGTCTCCATGGCGGGAAGGGCGAGAGCCCTCCGAGATTGGATCTGTCTCTCTGCTCTCGGCCAGTGTTCGTGTTGTGCCCTTTCACCATTTCAGATATATATGGAGATCCAGAATTCGATTGGACTGAAACCTTCGCCGAGATTTTTTTCCGAAAATTAGCTTTATTATGCCAAAGAAGAGCATAAACCGCTTTACGGGGGCCACGAGGGGGCAGGCGCGCCAGGGGGCCGCGCTGCCTCGTGCCCCCTGCACCGCTCTCACTGATTCTTCTTCCCATATTCTCCAAATATTCCAAAAATATTCTCCGCCATTTTTATCCCGCTTGATTCCGCTTGATATGGGGTTCCTGCGAAATATAAAACATGCAACAAACAGAACTCGCATCGCCATCGGATCAATATGTTAGTCCCAAAATAGTATAAAAGTTGCCAAAAAGTATATGAAAGTTGAATAATATTGGCATGGAACAATCAAAATTATAGATACGACGGAGACGATCAATGACCTAAGATTTATCAGTCCGTGGAGGTGTAGGATGAAGATGGTCTCTCTCAAACAACCCTGCAACTAAATACAAGAAATCTCTTAGGTCCCCAACACACCTAATACAATGGCAAATTGTATAGGTGCACTAGTTCGCCAAGAGACGGTGATAAAAGTGTAATATGAATTGTAGAAATATATTTTATAATCTGAATAAATAAAAACAACAAGGTAGCAAATAGTAAACGGGCACAAAAGCGGTATTGCAATGCATGAAAATGAGGCCTATGGTCCATACTTTCGCTAGTGCAATCTCTCAACAAAGGCTAATATAATTGGATCATATAACCGCCCCTCAAAGTGCAACAAAGAATCACTCCAAAGTTCATATCTAGCAGAGAACATAAGACGGAATTGTTTGTAGAGTATGAAACTGTTGGGGAACATAGTATTTCAAAAAAAATTCCTACGATCACGCAAGATCTATCTAGGAGAAGCATAGCAACGAGCGGGGAGAGTGTGTCCATGTACCCTCGTAGATCGAAAGCGGAAGCATTTAGTAATGCGGTTGATGTAGTCGAACGTCTTCACGATCCAGCCGATCCAAGCACCGAACGTACGGCACCTCCGTGTTCAACACACATTCAACACGATGACGTCCCTCGAGCTCTTGATCCAGTTAAGGACGAGGGAGAGTTCCATCAGCACGACGGCGTGGCGACGGTGATGATGAAGTTACCAGCACAGGGCTTCACCTAAGCACTACAACGATATGACCGAGGTGTGTAATGATACATCTCCAACGTATCTATAATTTTTTATTGCTCCATGCTATATTATCTACTGTTTTGGACATTATTGGGCTTTATTATCCACTTTTATATTATTTTTGGGACTAACCTATTAACCGGAGGCCCAGCCTAGAATTGCTGTTTTTTGCCTATTTCAGAGTTTCGAAGAAAAGGAATATCAAACGGAGTCCAAACGGAATGAAACCTTCGGGAACGTGATTTTCTCACCGAACATGATCCAGGAGACTTGGACCCTACATCAAGAAACGAAGGAGGAAGCCACGAGGTAGGGGGGGCGCCCACCCCCCAGGGTGTGCCCTCCACCCTCGTGGGCCCCCTGTTGCTCCACCGACGTACTCCTTCCTCCTATATATACCTACGTACCGCCAAACGATCGATACGGAGCCAAAACCTAATTCCACCGCCGCAACCTTCTGCACTCCACGAGATCCCATCTTGGGGCCTGCTCGAGCTCACGAGGAGGAACCCATCACGGAGGGCTTCTACATCAACACCATAGCCTCCGATGAAGTGTGAGTAGTTTACTTCAGACCTTCGGGTCCATAGTTAGTAGCTAGATGGCTTCTTCTCTCCTTTTGGATCTCAATACAATGTTCTCCCCTCTCTCGTGGAGATCTATTCGATGTAATCTTCTTTTGTGGTGTGTTTATTGAGACCGATGAATTGGGGTTTATGATCAAGATTATCTATGAACAATATTTGAATCTTCTCTGAATTCTTTTATGTATGATTGGTTATCTTTGCAAGTCTCTTCAATTATCAGTTTGGTTTGGCCTACTAGATTGATCTTTCTTGCAATGGGAGAAGTGCTTAGCTTTGGGTTCAATCTTGCGGTGTCCTTTCCCAAAGGATGAGGGGCAGCAAGGCACGATTGTATTGTTGCCATCGAGGATAACAAGATGGGGTTTTATCATATTGCATGAATTTATCCTCTACATCATGTCATCTTGCTTAAGGCGCATACTCTATTTTCATGAACTTAATACTCTAGATGCATGCTGGATAGCGGTCGATGAGTGGAGTAATAGTAGTAGATGCAGCAGAGTCGGTCTACTTGTCTCTCGGACGTGATGCCTATATACATGATCATACCTAGATTTCTCATAACTATGCTCAATTTGTCAATTGCTCAACAGTAATTGCTCACCCACCGTAAAATACTTATGCTCATGAGAGAAGCCACTAGTGAAATCTATGGCCCCGGTCTATCTCCATCATATTAATCTTCCTATACTTAGTTACTTCCTTTGCTTTTTTACTTTTCTTTTATTTTACTTAGCATCTTTATCACAAAAATACCAAAATTATTATCCTATCATATCTATCGATCTCACTCGTAAGTGACCGTGAAGGGATTGACAACCCTTATCGCGTTGGTCGCGAGGAGTTATTTGCATTGTGCAAAAGCGAGGGACTCGCAGTAGCCTCCTATGGATTGATACCTTGGTTCTCAAAACCGAGGGAAATACTACGCTACTTTGTTGCATCACCCTTTCCTCTTCAAGGAAATCCAACGCAGTGCTCAAGAGGTAGCAAAGAAGATTTCGCGCCGCTGTCGGGAGTCTACGAAAAAGTCAACATACCAAGTACCCACAAGCCCTTATCTCCGTGATTACATTATTTGCCATTTGCCTCTCGCTTTCCTCTCCCCACTTCACCCTTGACGCTTTATTCGCCTCTCTTTTCGCTCGCTTTTTCGCTTCCTTTTTTTTGCTCGTGTTGGATTGCTTGCTTGTCACAATGGCTCAAGATAATACCAAATTATGTGACTTTACCAATACCAACAATAATGATTTCCTTAGCACCGATTTCTCCTCTTACCGATACTGAATATTGTGAAATCAATGTTGCTTTGTTGAATCTTGTCATGAAAGATCAATTCACCGCCTTCCTAGTGAAGATGCCGCTACTCATCTAAATAGCTTCATTGATTTGTCCGATATGCAAAAGAAGAAAGATGTTGATAATGATATTGTTAAATTGAAGCTATTTCCTTTTCACTTAGAGATCGTATAAAGCTTGGTTTTCGCTTTGCCTAAAAATAGGATTGATTCTTGGAACAAGTGCAAAGATGCTTTTATCTCTAAGTATTTTCCTCCCGCTAAGATCATCTCTCTTAGAAACGATATTATGAATTTTAAGCAACTTGATCACGAACATGTTGCACAAGCTTGGGAGAGGATGAAATTAATGATACGTAATTGCCCTACTCATGGTTTGAATTTGTGGATGATTATACAAAAAATTTATGCCGGATTGAATTTTGCTTCTAGAAATCTTTTAGATTCGGCCGCAGGAGGCACCTTTATGGAAATCACTTTAGGAGAAGCTACTAAACTCCTAGATAATATTATGGTTAATTATTCTCAATGGCACACTGAAAGATCTACTAATAAAAAAGTGCATGCGATAGAAGAAATTAATGTTTTGAGTGGAAAGATGGATGAACTTATGAAATTATTTGCTACTAAGAGTGTTTCTTCTGATCCTAATGATATGCCTTTGTCTACCTTGATTGAGAATAATAATGAATCTATGGATTTGAATTTTGTTGGTAGGAATAATTTTGGTAACAACGCGTATAGAGGAAACTTTAATCCTAGGCCTTATCCTAGTAATTCCTCTAATAATTATGGAAATTCCTACAACAACTCTTATGGAAATTTTAATAAGATGCCCTCTGAATTTGAGACTAGTGTTGAAGAGTTTATGAATTCGCAAAAGAATTTTAATGCTTTGCTTGAAGAGAAATTCCTTAAAGTTGATGAATTGGCTAGGAACGTTGATAGAATTTCTCTTGATGTTGATTCTTTAAAGCTTAGATCTATTCCTCCTAAGCATGATATCAATGAGTCTCTCAAAGCAATGAGAATTTTCATTGATGAGTGCAAAGAAAGAACCGCTAAGATGCATGCTATGAAAGATGCCTTTATTAAAGCGTGTTCTTCAAGTTCCTATGAAAATAAAGATGAAGATCTAAAAGTTATTGATGTGTCCCCAATTAAATCTTTGTTTTGCAATATTAATCTTGATAATGATGGGACTAAATATGATCCACCTTTACCCATAAGGCGTTCCAAAAAATTCGCAGTTTTTAGATCTTGATGCTAAAATTGATAAAAGTGGGATTGAAGAAATAAAAACCCTAGATGTTGCTAAACCCACTATTTTGGATTTCAAGGAATTTAATTATGAAATTTGCTCTTTGATTGATTGTATTTCCTTGTTGCAATCCGTATAAATTCTCCTCATGCTTATAGTCAAAATAAAGCGTTTACTAAACATATCGTTGATGCCTTGATGCAATCTTATGAAGAAAAGCTTGAGTTAGAAGTTTCTATCCCTAGAAAACTTTATGATGAGTGGGAACCAACTATTAAAATTAAGATTAAGGATCATGAGTTTAATGCTTTATGTGATTTGGGTGCTAGTGTTTCCACTATTCCCAAAACTTTGTGCGATTTGCTAGATTTCCGCGATTTTGATGATTGCTCTCTAAACTTGCACCTCATGGATTCCACTATTAAGAAACCTATGGGAAGAATTAATGATGTTCTTATTGTTGCAAATAGGAATTATGTGCCCGCAGATTTTATCGTTCTTGATATAGATTGCAATCCTTCATGTCCTATTATTCTTGGTAGGCCTTTCCTTAGAACGATTGGTGCAATTATTGATATGAAGGAAGGGAATATTAGATTCCAATTTCCATTAAAGAAAGGAATGAAACACTTCCCTAGAAATAAAATAAAATTACCATATGAATCTATCATGAGAGCCACTTATGGATTGCCTACCAAAGATGGCAATACCTAGATCTATCCTTGCTTTTTTGCCTAGCTAGGGGCGTTAAACAATAGCGTTTGTTGGGAGGCAACCCAATTTTATTTTTAGTTTTTTTGCTTTTGCTTCTGTTTAGGAATAAATATTTGATATAGCTTCTGGTTAGATGTGTTTTTAGGTTTTAATTAGTGTTTGTGCCAAGTTAAACCTATAGGATCTTCTTGGATGATAGTTATTTGATCTTTCTGTAATTTCCAGAAACTTTCCGTGCACGAAAACAATTGTTAAAAATCACCAGAACATGATAAAATAGTGATTCCAATTGATGCTGATCAATAAACAAATTGCCTAGGTCTTCCTCTTTTGGCTGATTTTTTGGAGTTCCAGAAGTTTGCGTTAGTTACAGATTACTACAGACTGTTCTGTTTTTAACAGATTCTGTTTTTGGTGTGTTGTTTGCTTATTTTAATGAATCTATGGCTAGTAAAATAGTTTATAATCCATAGAGAAGTTGGAATACAGTAGGTGTAACACCAATATAAATATAGAATGAGTTCATTACAGTACCTTTAAGTGGTATTTTGTTTTCTTTCGCTAACGGAGCTTACGAGATTTCTGTTGAGTTTTGTGTTGTGAAGTTTTCAAGTTTTGGGTGAAAGATTTTGATGGATTATGGAACAAGGAGTGGAAAGAGCCTAAGCTTGGGGATTCCCATGGCACCCCCAAGATAATCTAAGGACACCAAAAAGCCAAATCTTGGGGATGCCCTGAAGGCATCCCTCTTTCGCCTACTTCCATCGGTAACTTTACTTGGAGCTATATTTTTATTCACCACATGATATGTGTTTTGCTTGGAGCGTCTTGTATGATTTGAGTCTTTGCTTTTTAATTTACCACAGTCATCCTTGATGTACACACCTTTTGAAAGAGTCATACATGATTTGGAAATTATTAGAATACTCTTTGTGCTTCACTTACATGTTTTGAGCTATATAGTTTTAGTGCTTCACTTATATCTTTTAGAGCACGGTGGTGGATTTGTTTTATAGAAACTATTGATCTCTCATGCTTCACTTAGATTATTTTGAAGAGTCTTAAATAGCATGGTAATTTGCTTAAATAATCTTAATATGCTTGGTATTCAAGATTTGTAAAACTTTCTTATGAGTGCGTTGAATACTATGAGAAGTTTGATACTTGATAATTGTTTTAAGATATGAAGATGGTGATATTAGAGTCATGCTAGTTGAGTAGTTGTGAATTTGAGAAATACTTGTGTTAAAGTTTGTGATTCCCGTAGCATGCACATATGGTGAACCGTTATGTGATGAAGTCGGAGCATGATTTATTTATTGATTGTCTTCCTTATGAGTGGCGGTCGGGGACGAGCGATGGTCTTTTCCTACCAATCTACCCCCCTAGGAGCATGCGCGTAATACTTTGCTTTGATAACTTGTAGATTTTTGCAATAAGTATATGAGTTCTTTATGACTAATGTTGAGTCCATGGATTATACGCACTTCTCCTCCTTCCACCATTGCTAGCCTCTAATACCGCCAGACTTTTCGCCGGTATCATACACTCACCATATACCTTCCTCAAAATAGCCACCATACCTACCTATCATGGCATTTCCATAGCCATTCCGAGATATATTGCCATGCAACTTTCCACCGCTCGATTATTATGACACGCCCATCATTGTCATATTGCTTAGCATGATCATGTAGTTGACATCGATTTGTGGCAAAGCCACCATTCATAATTCTTTCATACATGTCACTCTTGAATCATTGCATATCCCGCACATCACGGAGGCATTCATATAGAGTCATATCTTGTTCTAAGTATTGAGTTGTAATTGTTGAGTTGTAAGAAAATAAAAGTGTGATGATCATCATTTTCGAGCATTGTCCCAAGTGAGGGAAAGGATGATGGAGACTATGATTCCCCACAAGTCGGGATGAGACTCCGACGAAAAAAAGAGGTCATAAAAAAGGAGAAAAGTCCCTAATAAAAAGTGAGATAAAAGAGAGAAGGGACAATGTTACTATCCTTTTACCACGCTTGTGCTTCAAAGTAGCACCATGATCTTCATGATAGAGAGTCTCTCATTTTGTCACTTTCATATACTAGTGGAAAATTTTCATTATAGAACTTGGCTTGTATATTCCAATGATGGGCTTCCTCAAATGCCCTAGGTTTTCGTGAGCAAGTGAGTTGGATGCACACCCACTTAGTTTCTTTTGTTGAGCTTTCATATGCTTATAGCTCTAGTGCACCTGCTGCATGGCAATCCCTACTCACTCACATTGATATCTATTGTTGGGCATCTCCATAGCCCGTTGATACTCCTAGTTGATGTGAGACTATCTTCTCCCTTTTGTCTTCTCCACAACCACCATTCTATTCCACATATAGTGCTATATCCATGGCTCACGCCATGTATTGCATGAAGATTGAAAAGTTTGAGAATGTCAAAAGTATGAAACAATTGCTTGGCTTGTCATCGGGTTGTGCATGATTTAAATACTTTGTGTGGTGAAGATAGAGCATAGCCAGACTATATGATTTTGTAGGATAACTTTCTTTGGCCATGGTATTTTGAGAAGACATAATTGCTTTGTTAGTATGCTTAAAGTATTATTATTTTTATGTCAATATTAAACTTCTGTCTTGAATCTTTCGGATCTGAATATTCATACCACAATTAAGAAGAATACATTGAAATTATGCCAAGTAGCACCGCATAAAAATTATCTTTTTATCATTTACCTACTCGAGGACGAAAGCAGGAATTAAGCTTGGGGATGCTTGATACGATCCAACGATCTATAATTTTTGATTGCTCCATGCTATATTATCTACTATTTTGGACATTATTGGGCTTTATTATCCACTTTTATATTATTTTTGGGACTAACCTATTAATCGGAGGCCCAGCCCAGAATTGCTGTTTTTTTGCCTATTTAAGAGTTTCGAAGAAAAGAAATATCAAACGGAGTCCAAACGGAACGAAACCTTCGGGAACGTGATTTTCACCGAACATGATCCAGAGATTTGGACCCCACGCCAAGAAAAGAAGGAGGAAGCCACGAGGTACGGGTGCACCCACCCCCTGTGGTGCGCGCCCACCCTTGTGGGCCCCTCTGTGCTCCATCGACATACTGTCGGCGCTCGGGAACGGGGTACCTGACTTGCTCTGCCGCTGGCCTACGGCGTGGCTCAAGGGGTGGCCCAAGATGGCCCATCTTCATCAAGACAAGCTCAAGACCTCGCGAGGGGCCAGATTCATGGGCGACGACGTGAAGCTTCTCGTGCACGGCCTTGTCGGGCTTGCTCGCGAGGAGGCAGAGAGATCAAGGCGGGTACCTCACGAGGTGCCCATGACGCAAGCCATGACGACTAAGGGCGCCAAAGGGCGCCAGCCAGCAGCAGGTCTTCCTTTCTCTTTGGTGCAAAGGGAGCAAGCACAGCAAGAATATCAAGCAAAGGCATCCGCTTCGTGCAACAAGACCAAGACCGCCGAACGGCAGGAAGGAAGTCATCGTGGAGCCCAAGCCGGCGCCACCACCAGAGCCTTTGACAAAGCGAGGACCAACTTTAGTCAGATAAGTGTACTAGATGTTCCCCTTCAAATGGCCAATTGTTGGCGCCTTCCCGCCAATATTTGGGAAGAGGCCCAGGCCTCCGCCTATAAATAGGACTAGCCACCCACAGGTAGAGGCATCTAGAAATCTCAGAGAGAGGGATCCAAGATCCCTAATCAGCAGAGAGAGAGAGCGACTGTAACTCCCCTAGCAGTTCATCGCACCAGCCAAGAATGCACTCGCGAGGCTGTTCTTCCTTGTATTGTTCATCATCAGCCCAAGAGTCAATCCACCACACCACACACCGGAGTAGGGTGTTACACCACAATGGTGGCCCGAACCAAGATAAACCTTGTGTCTCTTCCGTTGTTCCTTTCATAGTTTAGATCCTAGCGAGGCAGCGCGTGTAGGTAGAGGGCGAGATCTCCGCTGCACCGCAGTGTTCGAACCTAGAGGGTCTGCGGAACCCAACCGACATTTGCCGCGCTGTAGGGGTGCGCCGGAGTTCGCCTTCCGCCGCCTGTTTCTTCGCCGACCACGTGATCCATGTCGACGCTGCTGGCCCGCGCTGAAGCGCCGAGCCGCCTCGCTTCCTGC